>CM076672.1:196535252-197755252 GCA_038501925.1 Xenopus petersii
CTACTGCAGAAAATATGGCAGTTTCATCATGAAAATACTAATACAGGTATGGGACCTGTTATCCAGAATGCTCGGGACCTGGAGTTTTCCGGATAATAGATCTTTCTGTAATTTGGGTCTTCATGCCATAAGTCTACTAGAAATTCATTTAAACATTAAATTACCCCAATAGGCTGGTTTTGCTTCCAATAAGGATTAATTATATCTTAGTTGGGATCAAGTACAAGCTACTGTTTTATTATTACAGAGAAAAAGGAAATCATTTTTAAAAATTTGGATTATTTGGATAAAATTGAGTCTATGGGAAACAGCCATTCTGTAATTCGGAGCTTTCTGGATATCGGGTTTCTGGATAAGGGACCTATACCTGACCTGCACCATACAGAATTCTTGCCATAAGAAACAGTATATTTGCAAGAGAGGGGAAATCTTTTTTGAATCTATATATTTGCAGTTACTATGGCAGCCATAACTGTAAGGCACATGCTGCCACTCTACAAAGAAATATCCAATTAAATCAAACTGCTAGGGATTATTTACACTGCAGGCACAAATAAATAATAAGAATGAAAAGGTTCTTTGTTTTACAAATTAAATAAACAAACAGCATCACTGGCCAGATTTAATGCATTCCCTAGAACACAAATCACAATAAAATAGTGAATGTGATCCAAAAAACGGAACAATTAAAAGCATTCTCAATTCATTCCCTAATGACTCCCACCAGCACATAGTGCAAGAGAGACAGCCAAGAACTGGAATACTGTACACCCATTAGAAATCAAATTTTAAGATGGTAAAACAGCAGAGACATTATTTTATGTTTGTTGCTTTAAAGATCATACCTGAGGGATGACTATATCTGCCAGGGCTTTAGAAAGCCTGTACAACTCCATAGTGTTTTCCAGTTTCAGTGAGCAGTTATGCTGTACATCATATTTAATGCAGTCGTATATATCAGGGATTTTGCTGATATCATATCTCCCATTCTTGGTTTTGAAATCTTTTTCCAGCTTAGACCATCTACGCAACATGAGCTCCAGTGTCTCACTGTGATACAGTTGAATGTCTAAAAAGATACAGCAGAATTTTAAACTAACAGAAATACACCAGGAGTTCCCGATTTCTCCCATTTACCAAAAGGAGGTTCTAAGGAAAACCGCCACTCACATAAAAAATGTCATAAATTAAGGAAAGAGAGAACCTAACTTGTTACCCAGAACTCACTTCTCTGAGAGGTGAAGGTATAAATGACTTCATTAGAATTATTGTGAGATAGAGGATAGTAAGATAACGATCTTTCCTCTATCTTACAATAAAAAATGTCATATGGTACAATATTTCCTTTTTTAATATACTAGAATGAATCGGAATGCATGGTGGTCACTGCCAATTATATTCAAAATGGACTAAAACAAAATACCTGCAAATTTGGGATCTTCCATCCTCTGTCGGATTTGAGAGGTCAGACTTTGGATAAGAGAATACACCTTGTCACAGGTCTTCACTGGGTTCTTAATAAAATGCATAGATTTAATTTGGGAAACACTTCCAGTTGGTGAAAGCTGCCAAAATATATTTGAAAAGAATTATTAACTGTGGATACTTAAAAATAAAACAAATAAGACTTTTAGCACACTACCTAACATACACTCTTCCAAATGTGAAGCACCTGAAAAAGCCTTGCCCTTCATATGACTGGAAATCACCACATACAAAACCCATTACATTCTGCACTCCTGGGTAACGGTGTGAAAATGCAGAAGGTGACATTTTCATGTACTGTGTCCTGTTTACATATGGCGACTTCCATTCATACAAATGGAAAGGCATTTTCTGCCATCACCCTAAATGGTGTCTAATGCATATATTCCCTGCCAGTTCTGTAAATTAGATTTACAGCATTTATAAAAAAAAAACTGTTGAATTACATAAAAACTTCAGTGTCGAAAAAATTCAGTGAAACTAGAAAACAGATTATGTTTCAGAATATTTTTGCAAGGCATTATAGTTTTAAGAAAATAAGGGTGTCAGACACAGGAGAGGGGACGTGGGGGGCCATGCAGTAATATGTTCCCTACTGGTATGCCTTCTTATCAGACCCACAATGTGCACCCAGTTTGTTTATATTTACAGAATACAAGGTTCTTCTTTCAGGTTATAATCCAGCACCACAGCCTATATTTTCCGGTTACTTTTATTGTACTTTTGTGGGGAAGTGCATGCTCTATACAAGCTACACCGTATGCCTCACCTTCTCAAAGTCTTCAGAGCTGAAGTCTCTATCTCGCTGCAGAATCTCGTGGAGTCTCGCTTTTACTCGATGCTGGCAGCTACTCAGAGAGTCACTGTCACTGTCCAGTAGACCATTCATATTAGCACTTTTCACCATTTGGACAAGAATTGGGGTCAGTTCGCCCTCTAGTGCCAGTAGACCCTAAAGAGAAGTGACAATGAAAACAAACATATGACCAAAATAAATCTATAACAATATGTATAAATAACGTTTCACGTTTTAAAGGAGAAATAAATCTGCCCTATAGCTAAAAACCCTCATTGCCTTCTCCACTGGCCCGCCTCCCTGCTTCCACCCCGCATAGTGTTTAGTAAGAACAAGTGTCTCATCCAGCCACATTGACCTAAATCTGCAGAGTTCAGGGGCACCATGTCCGGTCACTTTGTCAACTGAGCGCCAACACTTCAGCCTTTGGGCCCAGGCACAGTTGGACCCTGAAAGCTCAGAAAATTACCAAAAAGAAAGAAGAAGATCTGGAAGATACCGAAGTGACCGAACATGGCGCCCCTGAGCTCTGCTGCATTATTCTTCAAATTTAGGTCTGTGTGGCTGAATGGGACACAAAGACACAAATGGGCAGATTTATTAAAGGGGTTGTTCACCTTTGAGTTCACTTGTAGTATGATGTAGGGTGCGATATTCTGAGACAATTTGCAATTGGTTTTCATTTTTTATTATTTGTGGTTTTTGAGTTATTTAGCTTTTTAACCAGCAGCTCTCCAGTTTGCAGTGTCAGCAATCTGGTTGCTAGGTTCCCAATTACCTTAGCAACCATGCATTGATAATGAAATATTAATAGGGGAGGGTCGGAACAGAAAAATTAATAATAAAAAGTAGCAATAACAATAAATGTGTAGCTTTAGAGAGGATTTGTTTTGAGAGGGGGTCAGCAACCCCTTTTTGAAAGCTAGAAAGCGTCAGGAGAAGAATGCATATAATTCATAAACAATAAAAATAAATAATGATGTCCAATTGAAAAGTCTTAGAATTGGCCACAACATAGTGGCTAGAACATACTAAAAGTTAACCTGAAGGTGAACCAACCTTTAAGGGTCCAATTTAGAATTCAAGTTATTTAAAACTCCCCTAAACTCGAAATTCGACCAATTGAAATTAATAAAATTGAATTTTCTCAGCTCTGGGAATTTAATCGACCCAAAAACGAGAAATAGAATTAAAAAAACCTCAATTTAGTTTTTTTGCCCCAAAAAAAACTTGAATGTCAGGAAGGCTGCAAACATCATCAAGTTGATCCCTGGACCTCTCCCATTCACGTATACAGTAATTCGGCAGGTTTTAGGCGGCAAATAATCAAATTTGAGCTCTTAAAGTATGATAAATCTCGAAATTCGAATCAATACTCAAATCAAGTTTGGATAATCCACAGTTCGGATTTGATACCTTTGAGCAAAAAGAAATTTAAAATCGAATTTTAACTACGACCCTTAATAAATCTGCCCCTTATTCTTGTTGAACACTATGCGGGGAGGAAACAGGGAACGGGGCAAGTGGAGAAGGCAAATGGGGGCTTCTTGATGTAGGGGGGGGTTTAATTTTCCTTTAAAGGCCCACCTGACCTTATGATTTAGGGTTAACGTGTTATCTTTTACCATAAACCAGTGGCTCACAAGCAACATGTTGCTCACCAGTCCCTTGGATGTTACTCCCAGTGACCTCAAAGCAGGTGCTTATATTTAAATTCCAGGCTTGGAGGCAAGTTTTGGTTGTATAAGAACTATGTAGTCTGCTAGGCCACATAGGGACTACCAATAGCCAATCAGAACCCTTATTTAACACCCTAAGGCCTTCATGCTTGCGTTGCTCCCCTACTCTTTTTACATTTGAATGTGGCTTATAGGTTAAAAAAAGGTTGGGGACCACTGCCATAGAGAATAGCAGGTGTTCCACAACACATTACGGTTTTATAAACCCAAACAATAATTTGGATGATTTAAAATGCAATATAATTATTCTGACTAAGGGGCAGATTTATCAAAATGTGAGATTAGAGTTCATAATAGATCAACTAACCCACTTTCTATTCATTCCTATGGGGTTTTTAAAGGTGTATTTATCAACGATCATTTGATAACTACACTTTAAGAATCCCAGAGGAATGAATAGAAAGTGGGTGAGTTTTTTTTTTCCAGTAAACGGCAATCTCACATTTTGATAAATCTGCCCCTAAGAGTAGATTTAGCAATGCCAAGATAACATTTTCCACTGGAATTTAAGAACAATTTCTGCAATGAAATGTAAAGTGCAACAAACTTGCTGGCGCAAAATAAAATAATGATGAATTCTGTATAACAGCCTTATGTGTGCAGAAGTGGCAGCTTTTGCATTGGTAATATTTGTTAAAAATAGGAAAAAATAAAACTACTAGAGCGTCAACAACTAAGCAAAACACTAAAGCTACAACATTAGTGGATTTATGAGACCTGAGGCAAGCCAAAAGTCTTAACTTATTCAAAAAACAAGTGGAAACAAAGTCAGAGAACAATGGCCTATTTACTAACACTGGCAAACGGAGGCTTAAATCTTACTGTCACATTCCACAGAAGGCAAAATGCAGAGTTTACTGAGAGCACAAGACAAGTCAGGGCGTACTCATTATTTCATAGAATACAGAAACATGATAAACAGACACAGGATAAATATATGTACTTTTGCAAAGGCTGCAGCAGTCATCTGGACCCGCCCTTCATCGGATGCATAGATTTTAAGGTCGTGCCGATAGGTGCTATGTAACCTCAGCAAGCCACACCCAGGAAATCCAGCATAGTCCCCTGAAGAAGATAAGGGGAAAGAAAAATTAAAAATGCCACAAAATTCACTTTAAAAGTAGACCAGGAAAGGAATTAGAAGGGTTGTTCACCTTTGAGTAAAGTTTTAGTATGATGTAGGAAGTGATATTCTGAGACAATTTGCAATTGGTTATGATTTTTTATTATTTGTGTTTTTTTAGTTCAGCAGTTCTCCAGTTTGCAGTGTCAGCAATCTGGTTGCTAGGGTCCAAATTACCTTAGCAACCATGCATTGATTTGAATGAGAATAGGAAATATTAATAGGGGGGGGTCGGAACAGAAACATGAGTAATAAAAAGTAGCAATAACAATAAATGTGTAGCTTTACAGAGCATTTGTTTTTAGATGGGGTCAGTGACCCCCTTTTGAAAGCTGGAAAGAGTCAGGAAAAGAAGGCAAATAATTCATAAACTATATAAAAAAATAAACAATAATGAAGACCAATTAAAAAGTTGTTTAGAATTGGCCATTCTATAACACACAAAAAATTAACCTGAAGATGAAACACCCCTTTAAAAACAACAGTACTGCCCTTTATGAGCCAAAGTTAAAGAATAAATTGCACATTTTAATTTACAAGATAAATCGAAATTCATAAAGGCCACATAGGAAGCTTTCTAAAGGGATTTTTATGGTATAGTTTTTAGTACTAAATTACACAGTGTGAGTTGCAAGTACAGGTATGGGACCTGTTATACAGAATGTTTGGGACCTGGGGTTTTGCGGATAAAGGATCTTTTCAATAATTTGGATCTTCATACCTTAAGGCTACTAGAAAAGAAACCAATAGGCTGGCTTTGCTTTCAATGAGGATTAATTATATCTTATTATGGATGGAGTACAATGTACCATTTTATTATTACAGAGAATAAGGAAATACAGGTATGGGACCTGTTATTCAGAATGCTCGGGACCTGGGGTTTTCCGGATAACTGAGCTTTCCGTAATTTGGGTCTTCATGCCTTATGTCTACTAGAAATTCATTTAAACATTAAATAAACCCAATAGGCTGGTTTTGCTTCCAATAAGGATTAATTATATCTTAGTTGGGATCAAGTACAAGCTACTGTTTTATTACTACAGAGAAAAAGGAAATCATTTTTAAAAATTTGGATTATTTGGATAAAATGGAGTCTATGCGAGACAGCCATTCCGTAATTCGGAGCTTTCTGGATATTAGGTTTCCGGATAAGGGATCCTATACCTGTACTTTTTAAAAATTTGATTTATATGGATAAAATGCAGTCTAAGGGAGACAGTCTTCCCGTAATTCGGAGCTTTCTGAATAACGGACCCTATACCAATTTTGCATTTCTTAAGACAACGAATATAAATTCAAGTACACAGCAATATAGAAAGAAATAGAAGTGTTTCTGCATGGCATGTGCTGGGGCAGTTTGGAAGGCAAAGACATCCAGGGTTCAAATTGTAACCAATTCCGCAGAATGATATTTTTGTCACTTCCATATGGGACACAAAAGGATTCTGTTCTGCATCCACCCTGGTAATACATCTCAGCTGTACTGTAGCAGGGTTATATGCAGCTTCCCTGCACAGTGCAGAAGATTCTGCTGCAAATCACCAGTGGATGGTTAGATTTACATCCCTTACACTACACACAGAATTTCTATTCATTAATCATTTTATACAGAGCATTGCCATATTTTGTCCAGTTTCATCTGAAGATAAATGAACCTGCTTGTATGTTTTCGGAATCTGTGAATAAACAGGGGTACTAGGAGCAACAAATAAACCATGTAGAAAATGAAGTTTCTCTGAAACGTTGAGGCCCATGGCAGACAAAGCACTTTAATCTGGTGTATTTCAACCTGCTGAAATGGGCACGTGACAGCCTCCAGTGGCTCCCATTGACTTTAAATAGGATATGTGCCTAAGAACAGGGTGAATGCTTTTCAGATAAAGACTAAACTGAACATAGTGCACTTGACAACACATTGGAAAGCAGAAAGTTACCTTGTCCTCCGGGGTACATGCACCTAAATGCCCTGCCTAGTTCCTCTGCTTGGACCCGTCCAGCTGGAGTCAACTCCCCTCCCCACTTCAGTACTAGAAGAAGGGATGGTTCCTCTCTTCGACAATCTATAAAAAACCAGGTTAGTTACAAACAAGTATTCTAATAATTTACATATACAATTATACAGATTTCTGGCTCAATTTTAAAACATGAATTTAAACAGAAGTCATGAGTACAAGATTTTCTGTGTGATTCCCTATCATTTGAAATATTTTTGATTTGTAATAATTCTTTTCTCCAGGATACAATGTAATAAAAATCAAAGTGATCAGAAAACTCTTATTTTGAATTTAATGGCAATTTTGGGGGGTGCAAGATTTATTTCTAGCTGTGTTTTGTACCACTTGAACCATGATCCTGAGACTTCCTTTTAAATGTGTTGTCGATAGACCAAGCCAAAGAAATTTCACGCATAGGAAACTATAGAAATTAAATAGAAATAATGATGGTCACTGGAACTAAAGCTGGTCATACAAATACAGGCATTGACTGTCGACGTGACCATTTCAGAACGAGTTGGCAGTTTACTAGCCTGTATATGGAGTCACAACAATGGGCCAGCCCTACAGATATCTGCTGAGGATTAATCCAGATCATTTATCAGGCAGGGTTAAAAATGATGTTCCAGAAAGACCACATTGCTATTGTGGTTGTCCTCTGACTGGTCTGCATAAGAATTTCAAAAAGATTTTACCTTTGTGACTGGGCAACTATATGCTTGTATGGTGTCCTCACAAAATTATCAGGTTGTTCTGTGTCTTAACAGCAGCATAGAGAAAGGTGCCCCTGCCCTGTATAGCTTACAGTAAGTAAAAACTAGCAGCTAATACTCTCCCAGGGTGGAATAAGCTTGATGCAGGAATCCACAGCTGGTGCTAAACTATAGCTAATGCTTGGTCAAAATATTTTTAAACGGTTGCGAAAAATGAGATAAGAATTATTTTTATTGGCATGATGAGACTACCCGTGGCAACCTCATGGCCGAGTCCAGTTTCAGAGGCAAAACTGCAATCAACAAGCAGCGGGATAAAATAATTGGTTAAAGGAGAACTTTAATATAAGCTTCATCATACTGAAATACAAAAAACTTTATATAAAATAATTAAAATTTCTGTACGGTTTCTGAAATAATCAAGTGTATTTCACTCATTTGTCTCTATTCAATCTGTCTTCTTGCAGGAGTTGTCAGATTTTCACGGACCGTTAGATCCAATATATCTTTTAGGGAGGAACTCACTTTTTTAGCAGATGTATTAGAGTTTAGTCAAACAACAGCACAACTAAAATCCAACAAATAACAGACTACATCCTGCATGCAGAGAGGGAGAATTTCTGGTGATATTAATAGAGTGAACACCAAAACATCTTCTAAGCAAAAGGAGACACCCCCTAAAGGCTGTATTGGACCCAAATCAAACTTCCAACTCCTGCATAAAGAGAGAATGAAGAGAGACAGATGCTGAAATGGGCAAAGTAAAGTTAAACATGATTATTTCAGAAACTGGTCAGAATTTTTTTATTGATTATATTTAGAAAATGTCTTATTTTAGTATGAAGCAGCTATCAATTTTGTGATGGCTCCCCTTTAAGGGGTCCACACACAAGGACAAAAGCTGTTTTATTTGCCAGCACACTCAATAATCCAGAGATTCAGCTAAATCTTTTTATAGTTTGACCTTTACGGAATCATGAAAGTTTAAAAGCGCCAAACAAATATACTGCTGAGCTGTACAGCATTCACTTGAAACAGATGTTAAATTGATTCATAAAAATGTATATAAATCACCAGAGCATTGTATAAGCCATAGCTTAAATAATTTAAAGAGACTCTTTCATACCTTCTTCTTCACTTGAGGTTTTAGGACAACCATGAGGGAGATAGGTTAGTTGAACCTTACGGTTTATTCCAGAAAAGTGTCCATACCTACAGAGGAAATTAAATTTGACTCATGCCTGATTCACTACTAAAAGAGAACAAAGCTAAAAAAAGAGAAACAAATATTACAAATGTAATTTATGGCTTGACCCAATGTTTGCACTTTGTTTAATTTTAGTGTAGACCGGGTATATCTGGAATCTAACAAAAACACACAAAGTTTTCCCAGGGGCAGTAACGCTGGTCTATCATCATACTAAAAATGTAATTGAGTGGAGCAAAGAACATGCTTAACAGATTAACCCATTTTCTGGCTTTAGTCATGGATTAAAATGCATTATTAAAAACAAGGCCAAAGAAAGGACACATTACCGAAGGTAACATTTCACCTACAGCAGGATATATTAAAGGATAAACACCCGCATAGTGCTATATCAAATATATGAGAAATATATGACAGCATCACACAGGCCAGACAGAGAACTATACATTGCATGATTCATGATTCGTACTCACATTTCCAATACAGTTTTTAGCTGCTCCAGTTTCGCTTTGCTTTCTTCAATTTCTGAATCATTGTTTTGACCTAATTCAACAAGAAGCTGCCGTGCAATGTCCAGCACTTCCTGGTGTTTGGAATATCAAAAATAAAAAAAAATGTAAAAACCCAAGGACTACTTCGTTTTACCTCACCCTCCCCAATTGCTAATCTCTTCTAATTAACATTATAAAGTGGTTCCCATGTTCTGTGAAGTTCTGCAGAGTAAAACAATAGCTATTGCATGCAGTCCACTAATTTTTCATGATTGAGAGGCAACTGAAGAGAATGGTTTCATTTTAGGCTGTGGATGAGCATTGAGATATAATTGGCCCGGGAAGCAGTTTGCCATTCATTTGACAGTATACATATCTGCAGAAATATAAGGCTGACTGTGCATAAATTGCTATGGTAACAAAAGAAATGTAATGTTATCTGGTTGATGTTGTTAAAAGGAGTAGAAAAAGACAATTTGGCCCCTTCCTTCTAAAGCTGAAAACGTAACGGTACCCCAATTTCACTGCACTGGTTGGTTGTACTTTCACCCCTGGTTGTCAGATGCAACTTATTACTCTGAGGACATAGACACTGAGTTTGGCAGCTCAACAAGGTTATTGAAAAACATGCAATACCCCAGCTGACTAGCTACAACTGACTGTCCTATAGAAAAGCACTAGCAACCAAATATAAGGATGCCTATATCTGCTGTGGATATGCATGCCTTGTGATTTCCCCACCAGGATAAAATGCAGTGACAGCATACTGAAACCAAATTAAAAAAGTAAACAAATAATGCTATCAGCTACTGTAATTCATCTATCATTTGCAGGACACCTACTATACCACTGAATCCTTAGGAAAAGGGGAGTGTCCAGCGTCTATTACAACTTTGAAAAAATGACAATTATAACAAAAGTAAATGAGATCAAAATGTGCAATATGTAAAAGGCCTAGTGTTCACACTGGAATCCCATGATGCACAGCTGGTTTATTGTCAACGTTACAACAATGCACAGGTATGGGACCTGTTATCCAGAATGCTTGGGACCTTGGGTTTTCTGGATTCTGTAATGAAGATCTTCATACCTAGAAAATTATGTAAACATTAAATAAACCCAATAGGCTGGTTTTGCTTCCAATAAGGATTAATTATATCTTAGTTTGGCTCAAGTACTGTTTTATAATTAAAAATTTGGATTATTTGATTATAATGGAGTCTATGGTAGACAACCTTCCGGATAAGGGATCCCATACCTGTACTAGGCGACCCACTCCCATTGGTTGTTTCTCCACCTATACTTGTATGCAGGCAGAGAAACAGTCAACAAAGACATTAGCTCAAGGGTTTTTATGATTTACGTCCTGAAGAAAAGGCCCAATGTGTTTGTTTTTTTTACATAATGACAATAAAGTTTCTCTTTGGAAAGCCCAGAGCAAACAGGTATTTCTGGATTCACAAAAGGAAAGTAAATGCAAGTGGCTTTTCATGAGGCTTCTGGTTTAAATGTTATTGCACACCAAGTAACTATGCTAATGTGAAAGCAATAAACAAGGGAATCTAAGAACTTTAAAAAAAATAAAAAAAAACTCATTGTATATAGGGTAAAGCCTTGCAGGAATGAAAGATTATATATAGTATTAGGTTTATAATATAACTACTGGGTTTGGTAGTATTGCAGAGATCCACGCCACCTTTTACACTGCATATACAAACACTTAAGTAATGCCATTGCTGCATAAATAGCATTATAATACGTGTTATATTTCAAAAATGTTAGAGGTATATGGCAAAATCCCTCTCTTCAGTCCCGCGCCTAGTGAAAATCACTTTTTGGCATTTTTGCCCTGTATAAAAAAGGCACATATTGGCATGTTTCAAGGTACAGCATTACAGGGCCAAGAGCAAGCAAAGTTACTAACCTGTAACTGCTTTGGTTTTTTCAGTTTAATCTTTCCAGTCTTGTAACCATGGTATTTTTCAAAGAGATCAAAGAACCTTTATGGCAGAGAAAAATTAAAATCTCAAAATCAATTTAAATAACTCTCGCACATTTTCCCTTGATCTGATTATTAAGCGATAAACCCCTTTTTCTTAAGAGCTTTTTAGGACAGACAGAATGGATGCTAAACCAGCAAGCAACCATTAATTGCATAAGATTTGTTCTCGTTTTCCTAAGTTAATGCAGAATTCTAGTGCCTGATAGCGACTAGGGCATCACACGTCATGACAACTGAATGTTGCTTATGTTAACAAAATGCTACAAGGTTATTCCATTGCAGTAGGAATAATGGGTAGAGAGAAAAAAATAAGATTTCAGTGCTAAATATATGCAGCTAACTCTATATCCAACAAACAATACAAACGTATTGACAAGCTGTAAAAATGTTCATGCACACATTTTACATTTGCTCCTCTAAAAATACCAAAAATATGCGTCAAAATCTAGAACACACTTGGCAGACAGACAGCAGCAAACTCAAGTGACTGGCCTGTGCAACAAGGGATATTGCCATGTGCTGTTTTCCAGCTCCTGGAGGCTTGATGGCTTTGGGACTCACTGGAAGGGTAAATTATTATCATCATGAACGTTATTTCCCTGTTAGAACATTACTTGACTTCAACTCAGTAGGGCCTGTTTAAATAGTTGCAGTTCTGTATAAGATGTAGCACAATGCACCTATGCAATATGGTTCTGCATTTCTGCATTACCAAATTATTCTAGAGCATGGATAAAATTGCCCTAACTACCTGCACAATTGCCCCACCCATCACTCATACATTAAGGGGAAGATTTAACAAAGGTCGAATTTTGAAATTACGTTATGTGAATTTTTTTAACTCTAGAAAATTCGAATGAACTCGAATGTGAGGTTATTTATGAAAAAACTTGATCATTCGAACGACCCGAATATTCTGATCGAATTCTAATAGTTTTCCTCCAAAAGAAACTCGAATGTCAAGAAGGCAATTCACATCTTCACATGGTTCAACTGATCTCTTCTATTGACTTGTAAATGAGCTTGGCAGGTTTTAGGTGGTGAATATTCAAATAAGAACTGTTTCCAAGGTCGTTATGTGATAAATCTCACTTTAATTCAAATTTGTGAGTTTTGACCAAAAGAATTTGAAAATTCAAATTCACCATTCGAACCTTAATAAATCTGCCCCTAAAATTATATAATGAATCACAAAATACCCTTACCTCTGATGTCTAACTTCCATTTTCATTTTTTGTTTCGGCGTTCGATCTCCGTGCCTTATCACTGCAATTACACATCTGAGCTCCATCCTTTAAATAGTATAAAAGGCAGAAGAATATAAGGGAATAAATAAGGCACTGGCCACCATTGCCCCCTACAGCTATGGCAGATATAAAACACCCTGTGGATTTTGGTGGGAGGATTAGTGTGAGCTGTTTATGGTCAGATTTAGAGAGAAAGGCTTATTTGCTGTTGTAAAAACCCCTGCTATGATATTTTGATATATGTGCAACATGAGCTAAGGGGGCTTCACAAAATTGGAGGGTGAATAAATTCAGTAAAATTTGGTATTAACTCTGTATCAAGGCTTGTTTTTGCCTCAGTTACTCACTTTGTTCCAGATGTGGTTGGCACAATGGGTATATCTTCTGCCTCCAATGGTATGGACCAAGGGATATGAAACACAGGGGCAAGTTCTCTCATGATAATGTTTCTAAAGAAAAAACATCAATTACATCATTCCAACATGTACTGTGACATTATAAAAATGAAGTCCTGTACAGACTGTAGTAGGTGCTTATTCGGTCTATAAATCTCTCTGAGTAACTGAGAAATGATTGCTCATGTGTAGGGATCAGCTCTCTTTCACCTCCTGGTTTATTTTATTTACTGACTGGGCATGATATTCCAAGCCACCCGAAGACCAGCTACCACTGTAGTGAGGTTGTGAAGAGAGCTACAGGAGCCTTCCTGTTCTGTCACTCTGAGTTAGAGGCATCCGGATGCATTAACAGACTGACATACAAATGCACCGTTGCAAAGCAATGCTGGAGAGTGGGTTGTAGTCAGTGCTGGGGGTGGCTTGGGACTTTTTTTTTTTTTTTTCTTAAAAGAAAGAATTTCGTGCCCATTCTCTTAACACACACACACATTCCTATTGATTTTCCAAGGTAAGCAAGTTCTTCAGCTTCAATAAGCAAGTTCTTCAGCTTCAATAAAGCATACTGAGTATCCAATACAGTAGAACCCCCATTTTACATCCCCTGATTTTAAGTTTTCCCTCATTTTACATTGTTGTTTTGTGGTCCCACCTATATATTATGCATAATACATTTCCCTGATTTTACACCATTTTTTTTCTGGACCCCTGAAAAACGTAAAATGGGGTTCTACTCTATGTTGTAATATGCTGGATGGATTTTTAAAAAAAATGTTAAGAATATTCTCCTATATTAAAGAATAATCAGAATGTAGGAGCAATATATTATTAATTTGTGAGGAAGATCTCTAGGGTATCCTTGTGTATATGGAAAATAAATAAGATTCTGTTCACTGACAATATCAAGATGCTATAAGTGGGTAACATGAAAATAAATGATCAGAGAGTATGACTCAACTAGGAATGATTAATGTTACGCAGTATCTCAAAAGTCTGCACTCGGTATTAAATCTATAGGTTATTTTGTTGCATTTTAATTATTCTGATAGCCACCTGATTCAATTAATTAGTAACACATATGTTAGTACAAATTATTCACCTTTTATTTACACGTATGCAAAAAACACATATATTAATGAATTTATAAAGTGCATGAATTTCACACAAAAATATCTCAACGTTTATCAATATTAATAGCATTCATTAGTTCATATTAAATTTGATTAGAAGCGGTTGATCAAAGTTCATGATAAATTCATATTCAAATTGATAATTGTGGACTGGTTGTTAAGGATGTAATAATTCATTAGTTGATTAGTTTGTTAATGTCCCGAATGAATTGATAAAAGTGTCCATGTATACCTGTTAAAAGTAAAATCACTGAGGAAACTAGGGATGCACCGAATCCACTTTTTTGGATTCAGCCGAACCCCCGAATCCTTCACGAAAGATTCGGCCCAATACCGAACCCAAACCCTAATTTGCATATGCAAATTAGGGGTGGGAAGGGGAAAACATTTTTTACTTCCTTGTTTTCTGACAAAAAGTCACGCAATTTCCCTCCCGCCCCTAAATTGCATATGCAAATTAGGATTCGGTTCGGCCAGGCAGAAGGATTCGGCCGAATCCGAATCCTGCTGAAAAAGGCCGAATCCCGAACCGAATCCTGGATTCGGTGCATCCCTAGAGGAAACGCTAGCTCTATTTTTTACTCCTCTTTCTGCTGTTGTTTAGTTAATCACATTGCCAATTGTTACTGTTGCCACTTCAACAAATCATCCGGAAGCAGGGTAGAAACAATTGTAACAAAATATGGCCAGAGTCAGTCTTAACAACCCCCTTACTGCCAGCCGCTTAGAGAAACATCACAGTTGCAAGTTGTAACATTAATCATTTCTAAATAGTTTTATCTCCTGCACCGCCCTATTTTATAGGGTTGAGTAAGTCTGTTTAATATATAAGAGAGTGCTGTACCATCTATAAAAATTCCAAGTATGATTCAACTAGGATTGATTGAATAGAGCATACATGAAGCAGCTTGTCATTCAGTGCCTCTAAAAATACATTGCGCATGAAGGAAAATATGCCAATTAGAAAAAGCCTTCGGAAGCACTGGTAAATGTTGGACTTACCCAAGTATTTTGGCGCAGTCGTCATAATATTTCATAGAATTTTTTACAAAGCTAAATCCATTTACATCACACACATAGGACTGGCCACTTGCACGTAATAAGTCAAAACCACAGACGGTTTGCTGTTAGGAAAAGAAATTCACATTTATAATACTGGATTTGAAGCCAAGAAGCCAAGAAAGTTAGTCAAGCGTTTACAGAAGAAAAAAAAACGTACATCACAACCTTTATCTTATCAAAAATAGTTCTAATAGTATATATAATAGTTTCAGTGGCCTTTAGAAGAACCTGTGGAGTTTCTCAATAGTCAATTCTGGTCTTTATTGTTTTAATCAACTCTATGAGTGGTGTATGAAATGTGATTTAACCACTTACCTGCCATCAATCGTAAAAATTTTTAATCACGGTCATGGATCTAAGTGCCAGTAGCGCAGATTTTAAATTTGCAGCTCTCCCTTTGATCTAGAACTTTGTTTACTGGCAACACACAGGGTTGAAATGTCAAAGAGCTAAGCTAGGGAAGGGGTTAATGCTGGTAAGTTTAGGTTCTCAGTATAAA
Organism: Xenopus petersii; assembly: GCA_038501925.1. Taxonomy (NCBI): domain Eukaryota; kingdom Metazoa; phylum Chordata; class Amphibia; order Anura; family Pipidae; genus Xenopus; species Xenopus petersii. The sequence goes on from CM076672.1 coordinate 196,551,136, forward strand.
GAACATTCCAAAATTGTTGCATTTTCTAAAGATAGGCACAATATTTTTTGTTTTCTAGGAAAATAATGTTCGCCTTCATTTTCCAACGCTTGCCTTCTGTTTATATAATAATTTCTTTGTGCAACACTACGGGGGTTATTTACTAACACTCACAAGAGACGTATGTTTCTTAGTAAAGATGAGGCTTTATTGCGCACACCATGTGAACATTGGCAGTGGGTTGGAGAGGAAACCTACGCCTTTCGTGCCCTAACTCTCCCGGCACTTCATCAGAGTTGGGGGGCCGGGAGAGTTAGGGCACGAAACGCGTAGGTTTCCTCTCCAACCCACTGCCAATGTTCACATGGTGTGTACATTAAAGCTGCATCTTTAATAAGAAAAGGATGTCTCTTGTGAGTGCTTCGGTCAGCACCGTACAGCGGGTGAATTTCTGTGACTTCGGACTGAAGTGCCCGGATACCCACGAGAGCTGCTACTTGAGGTGAGCGCCGCTTAATCTTTAAACCTTATCCTGTGCTTTGGTTATTTACTAAAGGCCAATTTGTTTTTTCCTGAAAAATTTTAGGTTTTGAAGGGTACTTTCACTAAAAACTAGAATTTTTCAGGATTTATAAAATTCAATTTTTTAAGATTTATGATGCTTCAAAGCTGATAAAAATCCAAATCAGAAAACACTCCAGCTAAAACATGTCAAGCTCATGTAGAAGTCAATGGCAGAGGTTCATTGAACCATTTGAAGATGTATTTTGCATTCTTGATTTGAGTTTTTTTACTGTTGTTTTTTCTTGAAAAATCAATAAATTTTCCTCCCGATTGCATTCAATCGAGTTTTTTACATTCAGGTTTTTTCATAAATAAGCAAACATTCGCGTTGTGAGTTTATTCAAGGTTGGAAAAACCTCACAAACTTGACCTTTGATAAATAACCCCCTAAATGTGCAAAGACTAGAGTCAGCAATGACCATTTGTGCCATTGTGCTAGCCAATGACTCTGAAAGAAACAGATTTCAGCCTTTGGTGAATAATCAGTCATTGATGGCAAGTTATTTTTTTCTGCTTCTCCAAGACAAATATTTATCCAGGGATGGTTATTTGCTGCTCTAATCAGGTGCAATACACCCAACTAGCTGTTTCAATACTAAAAAACACATATGATGTATGAACTAACAGGTAAGACTACATTATGCACAATACAAAGGTGAAACCAGCCTTGTTGGAGACTCCCTTCACATCATTAATGTTAGTGATGATAACTGTCAGCAAGAACAAAGAGGAACCTTAGACCCACATGACTGCATTCCACCTGCGGTTTCAATGACTTTGGTTGAGGTGGTTAATGTGTTTTACTGTAAAACTGTCTCAATGTTTGGAAAAGCACTAGTTTCCAAACTGTACTTTCATTTAACAGATTCTAGGCCAAAAATAAATAAATAATATAAAGCTGAATACAACAGGATTTGCATTAGCACAAGGTGCTTACCTTAAAAGCAAGGCAGACTTTCCATGCAATTAACTTCTCTCTGGCATTTAGAATGACAGGATACCGTACTTCTTTTCCTTCACTATCACGTTCTACCTTGCCATCTAAAGCTGGTGATTTCCGAGCTTCAGCGTGTGCATAGTCAGGGCCAACAGTGTAAACCTACAACAGAATATCGGGCTCATTCAGTTATTTTGTAATATACAAGCAACTGGGGACACCACCCAGTTCAAACAGTTATTTACATAACGCCCCCCCCCCATGTTAAAATTAGAATACTTTAATGGTTTTGCAATATAACAGAAGGTACAAGAATAACATTATGTTGACTATTAGAAAAGTTAATGGTGATACAGTAAGGCTTGCATCTTCAGGAAGAAGCTTCTTTCCTATAGCAATAAATTGGTGTTTATCTATCCCCATCAGGTTAACACGTACAGTTAGGGCAATAGTAGCTGCCACACTGAACTGCCCCCTTTAATTTCTAAGCCTAAGATCCCTAACCAGTGGCTCACAATCAACATGTTGCTCACCAACCCCTTAGATGTTGCTCTCAATGGCCTTAAAACAGGTCCTTATTTTTCAATTCCTGGCTTGGAAGCAAGTTTTGGTTGCATAAAAAACATGTGGTGCCAAACAGAGCCTCCTGTAGACTGCCAGTTGGCCAAGTACAACTCTCATTAGGCATCCCCGGATGTTTGTGTAGCTCCCCCATTTTGTTTACATTTGAACGTTGGTCACGTGACCATCATAAAAAATGCATACGTCTATAAAAGCAGCTTACAATGCTTTTAAACATTTCAATTGTACCATTTCCTTATATATTAACTATAAGAATAGTACAGAAAATTCCCTGAATTTTACTATAACCTCTACAGAACAATAACATATAGCAATGCCATCACAAGCATTCCCATACAGTAAGCATAATTCTACAGAAATGTATGTGGACAGGAGATTGGGATATAATGACTAATGATATCCCAGATCACAAATCGTGATCGAAATGTTGGAAATTTTTGTTTGAAATAGATTACTTTGGTTAATCCTGTTGAGTGCAGTGCTGTGTTTCTGTAGATGTTACTTCATGCCCACTCAGGCAAGCAGATACTCTTGTATTGGGGGTGCTCCTCCTTGTTACCACATATACATATCAAATGGGGGTTATTTACTTAAACTCTAATTTCTCTCATTTTTATTAACCAAGATCAACCAAACGTCCATCCACGAAAAAGTCGGGTTAGGAAAAGCTAGATAAAACTGAGGGAAAACCCAAATCATATGAACTTTTATGATTTTACTCCCAAATTGCTCAATTTTTTTTGAGTTATTGCCTGAAAACCACAAATTTATTGGATTATCGGGATAAACCCAGCTCAGACCACAATATCTTCACATTGGGATAGGGGGCATCTGTTATTGACTTATACATGACCTTGACATGGCTGAGATGCCAGGTTTTCAGGTTTGGGCTTTTTTGCAGGAGAAAAATTTGAGTTTTTGCCCCAAAAGGCCTGACAAGAAAAAAAAAAAAAAAAATCGAGGTTTAGTAAATAACCCCCTAAACATGGAGAAGTGCAAAGGGAATGTTATACGTGGAAGTTGCTGAGAAGAACAGGCATGACCTAAAAGAGACGTATGTTTCTTAGGTCATCATCTGGTGCAGTGCATGTTAACCACAAATATGTGAAGGTCACAAAATGGATTTTTAAAAGTAAAAAAAAATTCCCATTATACCTTTACATCAGTGCCATCTGTTGGCATGAACTCTTCATAAATGTATGAGCCAGTCTTCCTTACGCTGCTTTCTGGTGAATACACACTGCTCCGGCTACCAATCTGAAACATATGGCAATCACATCAGTACTACACCTATTTTGTTTTTCAACAATTAAATTAGCTCTTATTTGGCAACACCTGTATATTTTTGTATATGAACACAGTATAAACTTGATAACAGAACTATCTTGGGCCATCATATACAACTGATGCATATCATAGTACATTTACAACTAGAAAAAACTGCTACGGGAGTCAGATGCCCTATTTCAAATAAGTCAAATTGTTATTTCTGCCTATTTATAAAGGTTCAGAAAGTTTCTGCAGAAGAGTTGCTGATGTAGTTGATGATGAAGCACTTCTGTGTTATGATAGTGTCCTCAAAGAGATATGTATATACTTTCATCATGTTACCTTTCTAATTCTAAATTATGATTGGTTGCCATGGGTTAGAAGGCAAAACTTTGACTCTCTTACTATATAGCTTGATAGTGTTTCAGAGTGAAATGCAACCCAGAATTGAACATTGTTAATTGATGTTTGGGTGGAAAATAAAGATGCTAAAAAACAAATCTGAAAAAACCCACCTTTCGGAAAAGCCGCTGGCTGCCTCCACCGGCAGATGTTGGATAATAAATGTAAACATTATGGTCCTCGGCACTGACTGGTTTTTCTACAAATGGCTTTTGAAATATTTCCCCATTAACTTCAACATGATCTTCTCCTTCAATTAAATTGCATTCTGGAACAATAAATGAGAGAGAATGGTGATAAGTCTGTGCTCTCCCAATTCCACTTCCACTGTAACATTCTAATATATCCAATGTGATACTCTGTGTAGTTGGTTACTTGGTCAGAATGACTAGAATGAACCATAGCACTTACATAGCATACTCCTCCAAGCAAAACTTACCCACAGGGGAAATAGTAACACAGTTTAGATTAACTGATGTTAATAAGTTTAAAAAAAACTTTTAATATATATGGGACCTGTGATCCTAAATGCTTGAAAATTGGTGTTTTCTGGATATCGGATCTTTCCATAATTTGGATCTTTACACCTTAAGTCTAGTAGAAAATCATGTAAACATTAAATAAACCCAAGAAGATGGTTTTGCTTGCAATTAGGATTAATTATATCCTAGTTTGGATCAAGTACAAGGTACTGTTTTATTGTTACAGGGAAAAAGGAAATAAATGTAAAAGAATTTAGATTATTTGGATAAAACTAAGTTTATAGGTGATGGCCTTTCCATAATTCAGAGCTTTCTGGATGATGGAGATATCTATCTATCTATCTATCTATCTATCTATCTATCTATCTATATAGCATGTGATCATTGTACACGCACACACACAAATAAAACGATCCACGGGTTTAAATAACCTGCGTATTTTAAAGCAACAAGAAACTTTCCATCATGTATGCACTCTCTTCACATAGTCATGTCAGATTCCATGACTGAATTCAGAAGCAACACATAAGCGATGACATTTCCTTGGCAATACGCAGAGAGTTGTGCTACTGATAATACGCTACTGTTAATAACTGGCAGCTCGCTGTAGATAGTTGGGAATTCAAAACAGCTGGAGTGGCTGCCACGTGCAATGAAAACATAATGCTTCACATTCCAGTGACAATTTTCCATATCTACTATTTATGTCACAATGCTGTTCAGAATGATCCCAAGAATGAAATGCATGGTACAGATATATGGTTAATTACATTAAAGGAATAGTTCAGTGTGAAAATAAAAACTGTGTAAATAGATAGGCTGTGCAAAATAAAAAATGTTTCTAATATAGTTAGTTAGCCAAAAATGTAATATATAAAGGCTGGTGTGAACAGATGTCTAATAAAACAGCCAGAATCCAACTTCCTGCTTTTCAGCTCTATAACTCTGAGTTAGTCAGCGACTTGAAGGGGGGCCACATGGTACATTTCTGTTCAGTGAGTTTGTAATTGACCCTCAGCATTCAGCTCAGATTCAAAAGCAACAGAAATGACCCATGTGCCCCCCCCTCAAGTCTCTGATTGGTTACTGTCTGGTAACCAGGGCAACCAGTCAGTGTAAACCAAGAGAGCTGAAAAGCAGGAAGTAGTGATCTGACTGACTTGTCATACATCAAATCACTCCAGCCTTTATACATTACATTTTTGGCTAACTAACTATATTAGAAACATTTTTTATATTTGCACAGCCTATCTATTTACCCAGTTTTTATTTTTACACTGAACAATTCCTTTAAGGGATCTACAAAACCTTTTAACCACATTTTGAAAGCTGTATAAGAAATAGATAGATATATTTTTTTTAGTAGGTTATAAAACATGATGCTACATGCAATTGCCAGAAATATTAAAAGAAAGGTACAAAGAATGACATCAAGTTAGTTTTCAAAAAGAACCCAAGTAAAATTCAGTAGGTACCCAAATCCCCAGTGCATTATTTTTTCGGCACATTTTTTCAGCACTATTTCAAAGCAATATCCAACTGATATAACAAGTTTCATTCAAGTTCTATTACATTTTAACTGCTAACAACTAGGCAGGGGAAGAGCACTACAAAGTTCTGTAAGAGAACATTTTTCCCATAAAGCTCATCAATTTTAAAAACCAGAGACATTTTACAGGACGAAATATTTCCGTTATCCTCTGGAAAACATACAATCTGGATTCTATTGTATTAAAGGGATAGTTCAGTTAAGTTTTAGTATGTTATAGAATTGCAAATTCTAAGCAAATTTTCAATTGGTCAGTTTTATCCAAATCTACATTTTTCAATTATTTGCCTTCTTCTTCTGATTTTCAAATAGGGGTCACTGAGCCCATCTAAAAAAAACAAATGCTTTTGTTATTGCTACTTTTCATTACTCTTTCTATTCTGGTCCTTTCCTCTCCACCTGATATCTCAGTCTCTTATTTAAATCTTCTTTAAATCTGTGCATGGTTGCTAGGGTAATTTGGACCCTGGCAACCAAACTGCTGAAACTGTAAACTGGAGAGCTGTTAAATAAAAAAATAAATAACTCAAAAAGCGCAAATAATAAAAAATAAATAATAATTGGAAATTGTCTCAGAATATCAATCTCTACATTACACTAAAAGTTGATTCAAAGGTGAACAAACCCTTTAAGAATCAAGAATCAGAGAAGCAGGCATATTGGAGTTAATTGCAAGAGTTGTATTTCTTTGCAAATTTTTATTTTCTTTACGAAAACGGGTTTTAGGCAGGGATGCACCAAATTCACAATTCTAGGATTCGCCTGGATCACAAGTAAAAAATAAATAAATAAAGATTGTTAAGAAAATATTCACTATTAGAGGGCTCATTCATTAGCTACTGAGTATGAGAATTAAAATATCAGCCAGTATACCAGACCCCCTATTCTCTAATACAAGTACTTTAAAGAACGCTTCATTTAGCATATTGGTATACAACATCTGTTAAAAATGTACCGGTATCTTACTAAATAGACTTTATGGTTTATTGGAAATTTACTAAAGGGCGAACTGGCTAACGCTAGCAAAAATTCACCAGCGTGACTTTGCCACTTCACCAAATAACTAATGGGTGCTGGCGTAAATTCGCTAGCAAAGTGGTCCTAATCTAGCAATACTTCTCATCCTTACGCCAGACGAAGTTGCGCTATGGCGAAGGGACGTAAGTAGGCTAATTCACTAACTAGTGGATTTTCATGGACGTTACCTCTTGCGCCAGACTTTACTTTGCTACCTCAGACCAGGGGGAAGTGCAATAGAGTAGAAAGGGATGGTTCAAAAAAAGTTGAAATTCCCAAAAAAACACTGGCGTCTTTTACTTTTTATAGGGTGATAGGCTGAAAAAGAGCTAATTTTTTTTTAAGGATACCCTCCTTCCCCCCTACATTTGATAACATATGGCACCTAAACTATACTGTGGGCACATGTGTAGGGCATTAGAATACATTTATTAAGGTTCCCTGGACTTGTTTAATGTAACGTGTTTTCTACTACATATACGGCCATTGTACTTTAACTGCACGCCGTATGAAAATTTCCAATTGCTAGCGTAACTTCGAACCGCTGATCGCAACATCACTAGCGCAACTCTGCAAACAATCGGTAACTTGTGTTCAACTTCGGATCTTCGTGAATTTGGGCAGCCATTGCGAAACTACGCCTGGCGAAGTGCGGCGAAGGCAACGCTGGTGCAACTTTGAAGGTAAGTAGATTTGCCCCTTTGTTCCCAGCACATTTAGATGCATTTTATTCTCATGATAACATCTTTCTGCACTAGAATTCTACTGAGTGAGCAGATTCCTGTTCCACACTGATGCAGAATATGCAGCATTTTTCATTTCCCAACCCACCTTCTGGCTTGTTTGGATCCCTGTTGAGGACTGCATATCGGGGAAGCATAATTCCCTCATTTGTCAGGATCCGATACACTTCTCTCCTGGAAAAGAAAAATATTTCAAGACAAAATTGGCAACAATTGTGCTTACATTTTTATGTTCTGTTACGAACATATTTTATATTCAAAAATTAAAAAAATAAAAAAAGCCATACCTGTCTTGTATCTGATACTGTAGATTCAAGTCATTGATTACAAATGGATTCCTGAGTTTTGCATATGCAACTGCTTTGTCCAACAGAAAGCCTTCAACATTAAAAGACATTTTAGAAGCTCAATTTATCTTCTTTATTTACTTAAATTAAGGGGAATCTATCACAATATAAAATATAGCAATGCCATTTATCATAATAAAATAATCATTATTGTCCAATTTTCTTTTTCTTTGTACTAAGTTCAACTTGATGGTAACCAAGCAGCATAAACCCATACTGGTGGCAAAAGATTCTTATCTCAATGTTCCTTTAGTAGCCTAAGGGCTGGGACACACTGGGCGATTTGGGGAGATTTAGTCGACTGGCGACTAATCACCGCGACTTTCCGCGACCAATCTTCCCCGAATGCCTCCCCTCGCTCTGCGCCTGGCTAAAATGAAAAATCGTCTGCGCTAATCACACGCAGCGATTCGTTTTCCGAAGTCGCCCGAAGTTTCCTCGTGAGGCAACTTCGGGCGACTTCGGAAAACGAATCGCCGCGTGTGATTAGCGCAGGCGATTTTTCAATTTTAGTCAGGCGCAGAGCGAGGGGAGGCATTCGGGGAGAAAAGTCGCTGCGATTAGTCACCAGGCGACTAAATCTCCCCAAATCGCCCAGTGTGTCCCAGCCCTTAAGGCGTAGTGATCCATATTGTAGGAAAAAGATGATCTGTTAACCTGGTGCCCCAAACTGACAAGTTTTACAAAATGTCCATGTTAAAACCCTTCAGAAATATATTCATTGAGTTTCCTAAAAAGAAGCAGAGGTTAAATCACTTGGGGATGCCAAATGTCTTACACTCTCATTGTTTTTAATCACTTAAGGTGGCCATAAACAGAGAGATCCACTCGTTTGGCGACATCTCTCCCCGATATGCCCACATTGAGGTGGGCGATATCGGGCCCTATTACCCTGCCCGATCAACATCTGGCCACTTTCGGCTAGATATCGATTTGGGACACCCGTCAGATGGCCCCACACACAGGCCAATAAGCTGCCCGTGTATGGGGCCAAAACTTCTGTTAGCAGAAAACCACAGCAGCCTCATGTACTTCTGAGCAATACTCTTTATGATTATTCCTTCATTTTGTTGGGTACATATGTGCAGTAGATTGAAACGCTGAACTTTAAAGGAGAACTAAACCCTAAAAATGAATATGACTAAAAATGCCATATTTTATATACTGAACTTATTGCACCAGCCTAAAGTTTCATCTTGTCAATAGCAGCAATGATCCAGGACTTCAAACTTGTTACAGGGGTCACCATCTTGGAAAGTGTCTGTGACACTCACATCTGCAGTGGCACTGTCGGACTGGGACACCAGGGGGCCCACCAAAAACCCTTAGACCAAGGGCCCACCCAAAAACCTTTAGACCAGGGGCCGACTAAGTATTATTTTCTTCCTCTCCTGAGAGCCTCTATTCTCCTATTCCTTTGATTCTCATAGAAATAGGAATGGCCATGATGCTACAGGGCTGATTATTAAATTCTGATGCTAGTTGCACTGGTTTCTGTGCTGCCATTTAGTAATTATCTGTATTAATTACTAATCAGCCTTATATTGTGACATTTATATTCTATGTGTACTGTATTATGTGAGTGGGTCCATAAGTGACAGCAGCACAGAGCATGTGCAGTAAATCAGCAGAAAAGAAGATGGAGGGCTACGTCTTTGGAGACAAAGATCTTCCCTGCTAATGGTCTGTGGTTGCCTTGGGCTGGTACAGAAACCAAAAACATAATGTACAACATTTCAAGTTTCTTCTTTAGTTAGGCTTTTGTTCTCCTTTAAGAAAATTGCCGGTATATTTACTCTACTGCATGTGTGTCGGCCTAGGGCCTTTGGAGAACAAAGAAGATGATCACTCTGTGGTGCTCGCTCAGTATTACGCCCAGTTTTCTGCTAACAGGGGCGCTAACCTGGGGTATCTGGTATTTATGATCACTGTAGGGTGCAAATCATTTGGTACCCCTCCCAGGGATTTCAACTTTCCTTCTCTTTAAAAAAAACAAAAAACAAAAAAAAAAACTAACATCTAATAAAGATTTATTTTTATAATACCAACTATAGATATTGGTCTGTTTATCACTGAACCATAGTTAAGAAGTCCATAGCTAATGAAATGTCCTATAGAAGAGCCCGCCCAAGACTAACCTGCAGCAAAGAAGTGCGCAGCATGCTTTTCCCTTATCTGCCTACCCCTAGCTCTAGCCTTGATCTAATTTAATCTAATGTAAATAAAACGTTTGTTACCTACACAGAAATTTGCATCGTAGATGAAAAATGCTTTACACTGTTCTTATCTTTATTCTCCTTAACATAAAACGATTTGTCTATTTTTTTCAAGTAGACATTACTGCTGCTGTTATTTTTAATGCAGGTTTAAATTCCCTGCCAGACAATCCTTCAATCCTATAAACCATATGAATCTATAATCTCAGAACATAAGGCTGTTCGTGAAACACTGCTGCACAGTACACTGCAAACTCTAATAACTCATTATGTGCATAACTGATGCTGAATATAAAGATTTGAGTCTTAAATGGGTGGTTCACTTTAAGTTAACTTTTAGCAGAATAGCTAATTCTAATTAACTTTTCCATTGGTCTTCGTTATTTTTTATTTTTATAGTTTTTGAATTATTTTCCTTCTCCTGACTCTTCCCAGTTTTCAAATTAATTTGGCACCACCCAGTAACATTTTTCATGCTTGTGCTGCTCCCAAACTCTTTTTACATCTGAATATTGCTCACAGGTGAAAAAGACTGGGGACCCCTGCTCTACATCATACTAAAAGTTAATTTAAAGCTGAACAACCCCTTTAAGCTTCAACCATAGGCTTCTGTGAGGCATTTCCACAGTCATGGAAAATACCTAGGCAGCTGTCACTACTAGAAGAAGTACTATTTACAGAAACATTTGCCCCCAATAATAGGACACCAATTCATATAGACTGCTAGGCCCTGCTTCTGGGTTCTTTCGATAGGATTATAACCACTAGAAAGTGTCTTGTGGGAGGGGGTTAGGAACTTCTGGCCAAGTAAGACAACTACTACATGGGCACGGTCAAACTAAGTCCAGCCATTAATACAGGTATGGGACCTGTTATCCAGAATGCTTGGTAGCTGGGGTTTTCCTGATAACTGATCTTTACATAATTTGAATCTAATACCGTAATTCAACTATTAAACAAACCCAATAGGCTGGTTTTGCTTCCATCAATTTTATTATTACAGAGAAAAAGGAAATTATTTGGGCAAAACGGAGTCTATGGAAGACGGCCTTTCTGCAAATCTGAGTTCTCTATATAACAAGTTTCCAGATAAAGGATCCTATACCTGTACATTCACAGAAGCTTGGGAAAATAAAGCAAATGGACCGTAAATGTACTTTCAGTCTTTGAAGGGGCAATAAACATAATGTTGTTTAACATAAGCGCAATAAATAGAAACAGTGTTAGAGCTACAGGTTGAACTTTGACTGGAGACTTTCTTTTGATAAAAAAAAAAAAATGAATTCAAACCTAATTTAATTTTTTACCCCTACTGTCTGCCTTTCTCTGAAATCAGGAGAGGTTGTTAAATACAAGTCACTCCCTTCCTCCAGCTGCAGACAGTTTCATTCTCAAGGTGGCCATACACGGGCCAATGAAAGCTGCCGACAGACTGAGTCAGCAGTTTATTGGCCCGTATGTGGGGCCCTTCAACGGGCTTCCCTGATCGATATCTGGCCGAGAGGTAAAAATCCTGTCGGATCGCAGACCACCTCTGTTCGTGGATGCAGTACCTCAATATTCCTCTTTATGATCCAATTGTTGGGCCCTAGGGCCCACGATTGGGTCAGTCCGATATAGCCCACCTCAAGCAGGGCATAGCGGGGAGTGATCCTCTTGTTTGGCGAAATCGCCAAATGAGCGGATCTCTGTGTGTATGGCCACCTTTACAGATACAGAAGAGTTCATTACAAAGGGGGTCTAATGGGGAAGGCTAATTTGATAAACTCAAATAAGCAATGTAAGGTGTATATCAATGGCATTTTTCCATTTCCCCCTAACAATATAACACATAATAGATTCGCTGTAAGCAGCCTGCAGTTTCCATTGTCATGTTCAAAATCATTTAGAAAGCGGTCAGTCTAGCCTAGCAGGTTAAATCTACGTTTACCTGTAGGAACATTTTGAGGCTCATTTATCAAAGGTCGACTTTTGAATTCATGTGAATTTTTTTTTTACTCTAATAAATTTGAATATACTCGAAATTCGATTGGGAGGTTATTTGAGAAAAAAACTGAATATCTAAAACTCGAACGAATATTATCGACCCGAAAACTCGAATCTTTTTGAAATACTTTTTGAAAAGTAAATATAATTTCAAGCAACTTTGCAATATACATCAATTAAAAAATATGCAGACTTTTTATGATTTTTAATGGTTTGGAACAGTCCCCTAAGCCTAGCCCCCAGCTATCCTGCTGATCTGTCTGACTGCTGAGCTGTCTGACTACTGTCACTTTGTATCAACAGCCATTTGTCCTCAGCCTGCATCCTCCAAACACCACAATTCACACGTGATTTCAATAAGGAAAGTAACATCAGTGCAATGCATTGTGGGTTATGTAGTTCCTGCATGCTGTCTGTAAGCTGTGGAGAAGTTGATACAATTTGTAACATCAGTATTTAGTCCCTCCTTCCCTACCAGGATTTCAAATAAGTCAGAAAGAGAAGAACTGTTAAACAGCTGGATTTCAGCATAGAAAATGGCATTTATTCATACTTTTTGAGGAAACAGGTAACTGTGATGGATATATTAGGGGTTTTTGTGTTATGTGTCTCTTTATCAAATTTTGGTTTGGAAGCCGGAGTTCCCTTTAACAAATGAGTCCCTGGACCTCTCCCATTGACTTATACATGAACTTGGCAGGTTTTAGGTGGCGAATAGTCGAATTCGAATTATTCCCAGGGTAAAGGTTTGATAAAACTCAAATTTCGAATCTAGTTTAGATTATTCCCAATTCGAATTTGTGAATTTTGACCAAAAATGAATTTGAAATTACGAATTTCCTATTCGACCCTTGATAAATCTGCCCCTTAAGGATTCAACTTGTTCTAACTTGGGTACAAAGACACAAAGAAGGAACAAGTTTCCTGCTTTTTTCCCTCTAATGCTAATTAGGGAGCTACCCAAACGATAGACAACTATAGTTTATAAGAGAAAACTTCTGGTGTGAAAAACAAAAATAACGGATAGTGCTATACCTTTCGAATGGAAAGAAATGAGACAGTCACACAAAGGCCAGTTTTCCACGGTCTCATTTAAAATGACCTCTTCTTCAAAAATAACAACAGTGATATACTTGAACAAGGACAGGCGTTCCAGGATTTCTTTCATTGGTTTCGATTTAGATTTCTTTGCCATTGCACAGATTCCGACCACAATCTGTCTCTCAGGCGGCTAAAAAAAAAAGGCAAGCAGAAAGAAATAGTCACAGAAGGATCACCACAGAAATGCTTGTGAGAAACACTAATAGATTGAGCTTAGCGAGGTTGGAATGGCATCCGTAATTAGTGCGATTGTATCTGCGAGTGCTGAAAGACTCAATGCAGCATACGTCACTTGCCAATTATCACATTAAACCATAGCTATCAAGTACTGCTCATCAAAAGGACAAATCCATAAGATCAGGGTTAGCAAAACATGGAATAGTTCCATAAGCAATAATTTCAAATAAAGGATTCCATTACACTGCCAGGCAATTCACTGCAGCCATATTCACAGGGACAGACAAGAAGTTATGGAAAGAGGCTTATTTACTGAAATCCGAATTTATCTCATTGTCCCAATAAAAAAAGCTTGTCCAAACTTCCATGCCCGATTTTGTCTTATATATTAATAAATCAACTTGATTTAATCCAATTGGTAAAAAAAAAAAAATCAAAACAAATTAGCAAAAACCCGATTTTTTTCGAGTTTTGCAGTAAAACCTGGATTTTCATGCTAAACCCACCAAAGACCACTATAACTTCAACTTGGGATAGGTGCTCTTCAATTGACTTATACAGGACCCCGACCGTCTGAGATGGCGGATTTTCAGCTTCAGGCTTGTTGCAGTATCGGTGTATAATAAATCTAGAAAAATGTGTTTTTTTTCTCAAAAAATTTTTGCCCCAAAAAGCCCGACCAGAAAAATGTGATGTTTAAAGGGGTGGTTCACCTTTAAATTAATTGTTAGTATGAGTGATACAGCTTTAATTTATTATTTTGTTGTTTGAGTTATTTAGCTTTTTATTCAGCATCTCTCCAGTTTGCAGTTTCAGCAATCAGGTTGCTAGGGTCCAATTTACCCTAGCAACCATGCATTAATATGAATAAGAGACTGGAATATAAATAGGAAAGGCCTGAATAGAAAGATAAGTAATAACAAGTTGCAATAACAATACAGGTATATATCTGTATTACACAGCATTTGTTTTTAGATGGGGTCAGTAACCCTCATTTGAAAGCTGGAAAGAGTCAGAAGAAGGCTTAAAAAAAAAAACACTATAAAACTATAAAAATGAAAAAATGAAGGCCATATAAAAAAAGGCTTAGAATTGGCCATTCTGTAATATAATAAAAGTTAGCTTAAAGGTGAACCACCCCTTTAATAAATAACCCCTTAAAGTTCCCTTTTGCATTACAGTGTTTATTTTAATCACCTGACTCAGCATATAGAATTGAAACATTAAAAAATTATTTTAGCAGTAGTTATGTTAGAACAGGTCCCCGAGGAGATGCCAAATAAGGGCTGTGATTGGCTATTTGGTAGCCCCTATGTAAACTGGCAGCCTACAGGAGGCTCTATTTGACAGTACATCTGGTTTTTATGCAAATACAACTTGCCTCCAAGCCTGGAATTCAAAAATAAGCATCTGCTTTGAGGCTACTGGGAGCAACATCCAAGGGGTTGGTGAGTAACATGTTGCTACCGACTCACTCATTGGATATCACTGTGTTAGAACATCAATTAATCCACTCTCCTCTTGTAAGGATGCACCTACATTTTAATAGCTTCACCTAGTAGCTGGTGCTAATAACAGTCTGTCTCAGTCTAGACTACAACTTCCATCATCCTCTAACAGTCCAGAGTTACAATAGACAATAGACAGTGGCTCCACTGAATATATCCTTTGAAAATTAATGTTTCCTCCACAACACATATTTAAGGGGATTCTGTCATGATTTTTTTTTATGTATTTTTTATTTCTAAATTACACTGCAAATAATTCACTCTACAATTTAAAATTGAATTCCTTAACCAGCAAGTGTATTTTTTTAAGTTGTAATATTGGTGTGTAGGCAGCCATCTCAGATTATTTTCCCTGGTCATGTGCTTTCAGAAACAGCCAGCACTTTCTGGCAGGCTGTTGTTTCTCCTACTCAATGTAACTGAATGTGCCGCAGTGGGACCTGGATTTTACTATTGAGTGCTGTTCTTAGATCTACCAGGCAGCTGTTATCTTGTGTTAGGGAGCTGCTATCTGGTTACCTTCCCCAAAAGGTAACCAGATAGGTAGGCTGCTGGGGGGGGGGGGGGGGAGGCGATATCACTCCAACTTGCAGTATAGCAGTAAGGAGTGATGGAAGTTTATCAGAGCACAAGTCACATGACTGGGGGCAGCTGGGAAACCGACAATATGTCTAGCCCCATGTAAGATTTTAAAATTAAATATAAAAAAATTTGTTTGCTCTTTTGAGAAACGGATTGCAGTGCAGAATGTTGCCGGAGCAGCACTATTAACTAATTTTCCCAAGACAGTATCCTTTTAAAGTACAAGTCAACCCCAAAATAAAAATTTGCCTACAAATAGAAGACATAATTATAAGCAACTTTCCAATACATATACAAAGAACATAGAAAAAGTTGTAATGAATGTACATTGCAAAGTTGCTTAGAATGTTGTTTTCTTTTATTAGGCAAAACATTTTTGAGTGGTTAACATTCTGTTAAATGAGCACAAGTGAAGTTAATTTATAATATACATACAGAGTCATATTCATCATCCTCTTCATCCTCCTCATCTTCCGTGTGCTCATACAGATTGTCCAAGTTTTCTGGTTTGCTTTGGTCCAACAGTTCATCAGATTCCTCACATCCCACAAAGAACCTGGGAACGTCGTTTTCTGTTGCACTGACAGACATTCTAGCGAATGATTTATTGTCTACATGAAATTGGGAATCTACTCAGTCTCTTCTATATAGGATAATTCAGCAGCAAATCGCAGCAGGTGCTCAGAGTTTCATATTTGCACTAATGATGCTCCTGTTGCAGAAATAAAACCTTGTTGCAAGTGGTCTCCTTTCCAGATTGCATCTCCATCCTTAAAACAGAAAAGAAATAATGAATCGGTTGCATATGAGGAAACACTGTAGCTGCAAATAACTGACACTTCTGGTTCAGACAGATGAATACTTCTTTTTGTGTCGCTGGTACAGAATTCAGCATTGATGACAATAAAACAGGCTTTGTTATATCCAATCAATGGATGCAAATTCTAATATTCTGTTCTGTGCAGACAGATCTGATTGACAGTGCTATGACAATTAGAGGCATATTAATCAAAGGTCGAATTTCAAATTCATGTGGGTTTTTAAAAACTCCCATAAACTCCCATGAACTCGAAATTCGACCAATCTAAATTTATTTAAAAAAAATCGAATTTCTTAAACTCGGGTAAATAGGATCGACCCTAAATATCGAATCGAATACGATTCGAGTTATTTTCCTGAAAATAACTCAAATATCGGGAAGGCTGCAAACAACTCAAAATTTATCCCAGGATGTCTCCCATTGACTAAAACAGCAATTCGTCAGGTTTTAGGTGGCGAATAGTTCAATTTGAGTTCTTAAAGGGCCTGTATGATAAATCTCGAAAATCAAATTAGAATTTAAAAAAAAAATCTCAAATTGAATTAGAACAATTCCCTAGTCAGATTTGACAGTTTTGACCATAAAAAAAAAACTAGAAAATTGTATATATAGCACCAATGTGTTTATCTCATATTTATATCAGAATCAAACTCAGGACGCCAGCGCAGTAAGGGCACACGGGGAGATTTAGTCGCTTGTAGACTAATCGTCTTTTCTTCTGGGATGACAATCTCCTCGATCTGCCATCCCCTAACTTCCCGCCGGTTATAATGAAAATTGCCAGTGGTATGGCACTCACGGCGCTTTGTTTTCCAAAGTTGCCCATTCGGAAAACAGAATCGCCACGAGTGCCATACTGCTGCCGATTTTTCATTATAGCCGGCGGGAAGTTAGGAGAAGGCAGATCGGGGAGCTTGTCGTCCAGAAGAAGAGGCGATTAGTCTGCAAGCGACTAAATCTCCCCGAATCGTCCCGTGTGCCCTTACCCTATGAGTGCTAACCACTAAGCTATTTCCAGTGTAAGTTCTATTGAATAATGAAATCCAGTGTATTCCTTTTTATATACGGTAGTAAATGTATATTTATTTCTCAGGAAAAGAAGAAAAAAGAGCTGACCCATATAGTTGCACCTCCCCATCAAAATACAAACTCCAGTGAAGCGAATTATTAAAACTAATTTTTTAAACTATTTCTCAGTTTGCATAGCAGAGTTGTAGATACTGTACACTTAAATGCTTATTCAAACTGAATGTGAACAAGGACCTGATGAATTCTAGAGCAGCAAGAGAAAGTAATCATTTCAGCTTTAGCCAGGCAATTTTGTTGTAAGTTTGACATCTGCGGTGGGAAAGTTATTTGAAAGTATAAGGCATGACATATAAGATAATGTTCTGGAGAACGGCATTATAAGCAGTAATCAGCACGGCTTTGTGAAGGATATGTCACGTCAGGCAAATCGGATTGCTTTTTAAGCAAGGTAAGCAAAAAGTTGGACAGTTGGGTTGTAGTGGATGTGATCTACAGGTATGGGACAGTTATCTGGAAACCCTTTATCCAAACAGCTCAGAATTACAGTATGGCCATTCCCCACAGACTCAATTTTTAATCAATTAACATTTTTAAAAATTATTTCCCTTTCCTCTGTAATAAAACAATACAGATATGGGATCCGTTATCCGGAAACCCGTTGTACAGAAAGCTCCAAATTACGGAATAGCAATCTCCCATAAACTTCATTTTATACAAATAATTCAGATTTTTAAAAATGATTTCCCTTTTCTCTGTAATAATAAAACAGTAGCTTGAACTTGATCCAAACTAAGATATAATTAATCCTTATTGGAAGCAAATCCAGTTTATTGGGTTTATTTAACGTTTACATGATTTTCTAGTAGACTTAAGGTATGAAGAGAAAGATCTGTTATCTGGAAAACCCCAGGCCCCAAGCATTCTGGATAACAGATCCTATACCTGTTGATCCCAAACAAGATTTAATCAAAGCTTATTGGAAGCAATACATTCAATCTTATTGGGTTTAATGTTTATATGATTTTTAATAGACTTATGGAGATTTGAGACTAAAGAGATCGAAAAAAGAAAAACACTGGGTTCTGAGCATTCTGGATAACAGGTTCCATACCTGTACTTGGATTTTGCCATATGATTTGATACAGTGCCCCATAAACAACTGTTCCTAAACAAAGTTCTGTTGGTCTTAATAATGTTGTTTGAACATGGATAGAAAGTCTATGGGACCGGGTACAGAAGTTTGTTGTTGTTAATACTACATTCTCTACATGGAGTATGGTCTGGGTGGGGTTCCACAGGGTTCTGTATTGGGTTCAATTTTAATTTGAGCTTTAGTAAAAGGAGTATTCCTGTTAAAAAAAAAAAAAAAAAAAAAAAAAAAAAAAAAACACACTGGTAAGTCCCCATATAAAATATGCTGTGCAGTTTTGGTCTCTATTGTGCAAACAGCATGTTCTTTTAGAACAAAGTTGATCCAGGGATTGGTCAATTCCGCTTCTCTCTTATTATTATGATTAACAACACCCACATATACTGCAGCACTGTAAAATAGAGGTTTGTATACAAACATACAGATTATATACAAAATTGAGCTTGCTTCATAAAGATTAAAATCTAAAATTATTCTGAAAGTATTTATGGCAAATAGCTTTAATTTGGAGAAATTACATTTCTCTGCTATCCTTTTAATTGATTAAGAGATTACTGGCATATTTTCATACAGTATTTTTCACTGCTTTAAACCAATTTCTTGTTAGGGTAGGCCACTGAAGTTATAAGCTGCACATGAATAGGCAGACTGATTTTTGGCCAATATCTGTGCAGCAGTTCTGAAAAGCTTGTTAAGCAAAACCAAACTAGGCTGTTCCAGCACTCTCCTGACAGCTTCTTTTATCATTCAATTGTTAGCCTGAGGGACAAATAACCTGATCAGCCAGTAGCCAAATCAGGCAAAAGCAGTCTTTTGGCAACCCCCAGAGAAGAAACATTTTACTTCTATGGCTAGTTGTATGTATAACTTGGTAGTTATTCTATCCAATAGTGAGCTGTGCACAGAAACTCACTTAAAACATTTATTTGTGCAGTTAATCCAAATCAATGTAAACCACAATAGTAAATCCAAACTTCTAACATATTACACCACAAAGTTGTATCACCCCCCAGTCTGCCTACCTCATGTCAGCCACTCCCTCCTGACGCGTTTCCCGCTATTGATGAAGCGCCCAATAGCGCAAAAAGCATCAGGAGGGAGTGGCTGACATGGCTTTGTAGTGTAATATATTAGAAGTTTGGATCAATTAATGTGATTTACATCGATAAAGATTAACTGCACAAATAAATGTTTTAACCGCGTTTCATATGTTAATTTTATAACTTGTTAGTCCCCATGTACAGCTTTTATGCTGCCACTAATTCTAAAAATTATACTGAATTCATAAGTAGTAGTTACAAAGTTGACAAAAGAAGTACATTTCATAGTTTGCACCAGTGCACCTTGTTTGTACTTACAAAAGTTGCTACTTTGGCTTAAAAATAAATTAATTAATTAAAAAAAAAAAGATTTTAAAGGGGAACTATAGCAAAAAGTATTCATCAAACAGAAAAAAAGAAACTTTCAAAAATCAGTTAAATATTCTGCATTGTTTCAGAAATAATCAAGTTTATTTCCTTTTCCCCTGTAATAATAAAACAGTAGCTTGTACTTGATCCAAACAAAGATATAATTAATCCTTATTGGAAGCCACACCAGCCTTTTGGGTTTATATCATGTTTATATGATTACCTAGTAGTCTTAGGGTAGGGGCACACTGTGCGATTAGGGGAGATTTAGTCGCCTGGCGACTTATCGCCTCGTCTTGGCGGCGATCAATCTCCCCGAACGCCCTCTGTCTTGCGCCGGCTATAATGAAAAGTCGACTGCGGCATGGCACACGCAGCGCTTCGTATTCCGAAGTCGCCCGAAGATGCCTCACGATCGCCGCAAAAACGGATTAGTCGCCAGGCGAATAAATCTACCCGAATCGCCCAGTGTGCCCTTACCCTTAAGGTATGAAGATCCAAATTATGGAGAGATCCATTATTCGGAAAACGTGAGGTCCCAAGCATTCTGGATAACAGGTCCCATACCTGTACCTTGTATTTGATCCCAACTAAGATATAATTGATCATTATTGGAAGCAAAACCAGCCTATTGGGTTGATTTTCTAGTAGGCTTAAGGTATGAAGATCCAAACTATGGAAAGATCCATTATTCAGAAAACACCAGATCTGAGCATTCTGAATAATAGGTCCCATAGCTGTACATAAGAAAACCCCAGGAATTTTGGTAATATATTAAACACTAATCACAACATTAAGGGGGTAATTTATCAAAGATAGTGTTTTAGAGGTTTGTGAGATTTTTTATACTTTGAATGAACTCAAAACTGATTTAAGAAAAAACTCGAATTAGGGAATTCGGAGTTAAAAACCTTGAATCGAAATTTGAAGAAAAAAAAAACAAAACAAAAAAAATTGTATCAATGAAAATAATTTAATAGTTGATAGGACCTTTTCAATTGACTTCTACGGGACCTTGACAGGTTTTAGCTGGAGTATTTTCGGATTCAAGCCATTTACATGTTCGGGGTATAATAAATCTCTAAAAATGTTAGTTTTTTTTTTTTTTTTAAAGAAAAAATGTAGTTTTTTTAGCCCGAAAATAGAGTTGTGATTGAAAAATACTCTTGAAAACTTGAATTTTTCAGGTAAAAATCAACTTGACCTTTAATAAATAACCCTCTTAACCACAGGAAAAACTAAGAGTGTCACCAAACTGTGGTACATGCGCCTCCAGTGAAGACAAATTAGACATCATACTGTACTTGCTTTTAACCATTATACAATACTGCACACTTGATCACAATTTGACAACACAGTGAATCAAAAGCTGCTACTAAAGAGCAGTGCACAGTACATGGTGTTATTTGAAATGAGATGATCTTCCAGAATCCAAGGAGAGCAATGCAAACAGTGTTATAAAATTATTACCTAGATTTAACAAGATTGTGTACGGAGAGAACACACTAAACCAGTAAGGCATTAAAGATAAAAACAAATGAAGCCTAAACATACAGTGGTGTGAAAAACTATTTGCCCCCTTCCTGATTTCTTATTCTTTTGCATGTTTGTCACACTTAAATGTTTCTGCTCATCAAAAACCGTTAATATTAGTCAAAAATAACATAATTGAACACAAAATGCAGTTTTTAAATGAAGGTTTACGTTATTAAGGGAGAAAAAAAACTCCAAATCTACATAGGCCTGTGTGAAAAAGTGATTGCCCCCCTTGTTAAAAAATAACTTAACTGTGGTTTATCACACCTGAGTTCAATTTCAAAGGTTATAAAGCCATTTCTAAAGCTTTGGGACTCCAGCGAACCACAGTGAGAGCCATTATCCACAAATGGCAAAAACATGGAACAGTGGTGAACCTTCCCAGGAGTGGCCGACCGACCAAAATTACCCCAAGAGCGCAGAGACAACTCATCCGAGAGGCCACAAAAGACCCCAGGACAACATCTAAAGAACTGCAGGCCTCACTTGCCTCAATTAAGGTCAGTGTTCACGACTCCACCATAAGAAAGAGACTGGGCAAAAACGGCCTGCGTGGCGGATTTCCAAGGCGCAAACCACTTTTAAGCAAAAACAACATTAAGGCTCGTCTCAATTTTGCTAAAAAACATCTCAATGATTGCTAAGACTTTTGGGAAAATACCTTGTGGACCGACGAGACAAAAGTTGAACTTTTTGGAAGGTGTGCGTCCCGTTACATCTGGTGTAAAAGTAACACAGCATTTCAGAAAAAGAACATCATACCAACAGTAAAATATGGTGGTGGTAGTGTGATGGTCTGGGGTTGTTTTGCTGCTTCAGGACCTGGAAGACTTGCTGTGATAGATGGAACCATGAATTCTACTGTCTACCAAAAAATCCTGAAGGAGAATGTCCGGCCATCTGTTTGTCAACTCAAGCTGAAGCGATCTTGGGTGCTGCAGCAGGACAATGACCCAAAACACACCAGCAAATCCACCTCTGAATGGCTGAAGAAAAACAAAATGAAGACTTTGGAGTGGCCTAGTCAAAGTCCTGACCTGAATCCTATTGAGATGTTGTGGCATGACCTTAAAAAGGCGGTTCATGCTAGAAAACCCTCAAATAAAGCTGAATTACAACAATTCTGCAAAGATGAGTGGGCCAAAATTCCTCCAGAGCGCTGTAAAAGACTCGTTGCAAGTTATCGCAAACGCTTGATTGCAGTTATTGCTGCTAAGGGTGGCCCAACCAGTTATTAGGTTCAGGGGGGCAATTACTTTTTCACACATGAAAATGTAGATTTGGATTTCTTTTCTCCCTAAATAATAAAAGCCCTCATTTAAAAACTGCATTTTGTGTTTACTTGTGTTATCTTTGACTAATAGTTAAATGTGTTTGATGATCAGAAACATTTTGTGTGACAAACATGCAAAAGAATAAGAAATCAGGAAGGGGGCAAACAGTTTTTCACACTACTGTATATATTTAGCTTAACAGTTAAAAATGCATGGAGGGGGGGGGGAAGTAGGGTAACCGGTTATTCCCCTTTTTAACAGCAGAGAAAGCGCAAATGATTGCAACAGTAACTTTCATTGTGTGATACAATCTCCTTGGCTGTTTAAACAACAAATTTTGTTTCACTTCTGTGATTACAATTTTCAGTAATACTAAAGGCACATAGGTTCATGTAATGAACAGTTCTTTTGAAATGATCCAAGGGATGCCAACACAGAGCGAGAACTAAAGCTGGCCATAGACGCAAAGATCCAATCGCAAGAATGCTCGATTCATACGATTTTCAGACCGTGTGTGGAGAGTCCCAACATTTTTGTCCTGTGGAGATCGGTCGTTTGGTTGATCGGACAGGTTAAAAGATTTCTGTCGGCTGCCGATAATATCTCTGCATGTATTGCCGATCATACGATTTTCAGAGAGAGACAGTCACTAGCTTTATCGAAGATGACTTTCGTACGATTGCTGTCAGGGGCAGAACATCGGCTGATCTGTTCTTTTACTACTTTATGTGATCTGAATGGTTAGTGGCAGGTCTGGAGATGGGGAAGTCTGATCGGTCGAGGATTCAAACGATTGGATCTTTGCATCTATGGCCAGCATAAGCGAGAGGTAACACTACCCAGTTTCATGGACACAGCCATCATGCCAGTCATCATTAGAGTAAGATTTGGGGAAGGAAACATGAAAGAGCATGACATATTAAACAGATAAATGAGATCAAAGATGAAATCTAACCTTGTTATGCGCGCCATACGACTGGGGTAATTACATTTAAAATAAACACAACACCATCTGTTGTGACATATGTATCTTAAAAGAAAACAGATTTCTTCTGTTGACGCAATGTATAATTTAATTGAGAAACATTTTTTTGAGTTTACGACTCATTTAAAAAACAAATGATGTTGATCTACAGGAAAAGCTATACCGGATGATTAAAAGTGACCCCGACACCTACATATAAACGACACCATTCCTAAGCAAACAGAAAACTGCCTATACATGATGTTAACCATTTCCTTGGTAACAATTCCTATGAGCCGTTATTATGGGGGGAAAAAAAACTAACTGATCCTGCACAGGAGCAGCTGGCGGGGTTGGTAGGTGGAGCTTCCCGTTCTAAGCAGCAGCGCCTACTTCCTCACAGTCAATATCAGTTTATGGCAGCTGCATTCTATATACAAGTAATAAATAAGGTATGTGAAGGTAAAGTACCCCTTTAAAGGAATTG
The DNA here is from genome assembly GCA_038501925.1 of Xenopus petersii. Lineage (NCBI taxonomy): Eukaryota > Metazoa > Chordata > Amphibia > Anura > Pipidae > Xenopus > Xenopus petersii. Next base: position 196,575,246 of record CM076672.1, read on the forward strand.
TTCAGTATAAAAATAAAAACTAGGTCAATAGATAGGCTGTGCAAAATAAAAAATGTTTCTAAAATAGTTTGTTAGCCAAAAATGTAATGGAGTGACTGGATGTCTAACATAATAACGCACAGGTAAATCCTGGTGAGAAAACATACAAGACACTGTTTTTACAAGGTTTCTTTGGGAGGCAACGTCGAGCAAGGACAAACGAAGAGCCGAATATATTCCCACTGGTAATTTAAATTATTGCTGTAGGGAAATAATTAGCAGATTAGTCGCCAGCAGTAGTGAAGATTTATCGCAGGCGACTAATGCCCCTATGTTGCACTGCAAGAAAACAGACTAGCTCTACTGTAACATCTCTGGCCAAATTCTTCCTTCTTTTATCAACAAAGTAAATGAGTTTGACGAGACGGAAAACCAGTGATTACTACTTATGGTTTCTCTGGAACAGAAATCCAGATGTGAACCCTTTAACCATAAAATCACTTCCTCGTGTCAGACTTACAGGCCTATCATTTCCAGGATCATAAACTCACTGTAACAAGTAACTTGCACTAAAAAGCATTGAAAGAACCATCTTTAAATCCAACAACAAATTTCAGTCCATCATAGATGAATTTGAACTATATAATATAAATACAGTAACAGGTGTCAAATCCTACTGCTAAACTACTGGGGATGCCACAACAAACATGGCAGCTTGCTATTCCTGCTGCAAAACTCAACATGGCAGCACAAATCATTCAATCTATTGAATTTAAAGGTGACATCCACCCGAATAAATTAATCTCTCTCTAAGCAATTTTCCGACGTTTTGTAGCTTTTTATTCAGCAGCCCTCCAGTTTGCAATTTAAGCAGTCTGGTTGCTAGGTTTGAAATGACCCTAGCAACCATGCAATGATTTGAATAATAGACTAATATGAATAGGGTCTGAATAGAAAGATGGGTAATAAAAAGTAGCAATAACAAATGAGTAACCTGAAAAAACTGCATTATGGCCAAACAATTGCGATTGCACTTGAAATTGCAACTTTTTCACTGAACTTGCAATCTTAAATGACCCCTATTGTACCGGAAAATAAACTCCAATTCTCACGATGCCCTGGATTCTTGTGTTATTTGCTTCTCCTTGTTCCTAGGCCTGTTAGTCATGGAACATGCAAGGCATCGTGGGAATTGCAGAGCTGACTACAGATACAATGTTGTAATGGTAGCAGTAATCGGGTTGGGAATTGAAAGTCAAAGAGAATTTTGACAGAATTTATACAGGTATGGGTTCCATTATTTGGAAACCTTTTTTAATGATTTCCTTTTTCTCTATAATAATTAGGGATACAACGAATCCAGGATTCGGTTCGGGATTCTGCCTTTTTTTAGCAGGATTCGGATTCCCCTGAATCCTCCATTCCTGGCCAAACCGAATCCTAATTCGCATATGCAAATTAGGGGCGGGGAGGGAAATTGCATGACTTTTTGTCACAGAACAAGGAAGTAAAAAATGTTTTCCCCTTCCCACCCTAATTTACATAAGCAAATTAGGATTCCGCTGAACCTTTCACAAAGGATTCGGGGGTTTGGTCGAATCCAAAATAGTGGATTCAGTGCATCACTAGTAATAATAAAACAGTACATTGTACTTGATCCCAACTAAGATATAATTAATCTTTATTGGAGGCAACCCCAGCCTATTAGGTTTATTTAATGTTTATATGATTTCCTAGTAGACTTAAGGTATGAAAATCCAAACTACAGAAAGATCTGTTATCTGGAAAACTCCAGGTCCTGGCAGAGAACCTCTCCTGCCACCCACCCTGCACACAATCTCTTTTCCCTTCTGCCATCCTGTAAAAGATACCGGAGTATTAGGGCACAAACTTCCAGAATGTGCAACAGTTTTCTTGTACAAGCCATCAGGCTTCATAACTCCCAAGGACTGAACTGAATATATTCACAATGAACTGCATAAAAAAACTCACAAATGTAAGTCTACCTCGCCCAGCAGGACCATGTATTGTTCACCTCAAGAAAAAAAAATATATACACACTTGAAGAGAAATAGAAATATACACACTTGATAAAACCTCTTATAGCCTTATGTGTAGCACCATGCGTTCTGGAGAAATGTTATTTCTACTATGTACTGTTTTACTGTATATGGTTAAAATGACAATAAAATCCACTTGACGACCATTCTGGATAACAGGTCCCATACTTGTATTGGAAAGTTGCTAAAGGGTAGTCGCCCAGCGACAAATCCTCTCTACTGCGGGCGACTAATCTCCCTGTCTGCCAACACCCTAAATGCCCCCATACACGGGCCGATAACAGCTGCCGACAGACCGAGTCAACAGCTTATGGGCCCGTGTGTGGGGCCAACCCGACAGGCTTTCCCAATCTACATGTGGCCGAAAGTCGGGCAGATCTCAATCGGGCAGGTTAAAAAATCCCGTCGGATCGCGGCCGCATCTGTGCGTTTATGCTTCGATGTTCCGATTGTTGGGCCCTAGGGCTTCGATGTGATCATATTGGGGAGAGATCCACTCATTTGGCGATCACAACACTTTTTTTTTTACCAATTCTGTGGGTGGAAACTCCTTGAATTGCCCTTTTTAGACATATACACGATGAATGGTGGAAGAGGCACTGGCCCAGCTGATGACTAAACTAATAAACCCCAAGTGATTGTGCATGTTCTGGCCCTGGATGAGACAGATACTGTGTCTTTGTGTAGCACCAAAAGGACAGGAGAAGTAACCAGCAGACAGTGAAAAGCAGACACTCTGTGGCAATACTGTAACGTCCCTGAGAGACCAATTCAGAAAAACGTGGACGTTGCAGGAGCTCAGTAACACTGCAGTGACGGAATGCTGGGAGATGTAGTTCCAAAGAAGGTGGCTGTGTAACCCTCCGCTCGCTGTATTTCATTACAGGAGTCCAGAGAGAACAATGAGCCGTGAGCGTGTGAATAAGTGGCTGTTGTGTCCCCTCGGCCCAACCTATGTATCTGCCAACCAACGGGCATTGCGAGTGGCAACTGATTCTCATACACGGCGCGCCCTTCACTATAATGTAACTGAGCCCGAGGGATGCGCCAGACATAATGCGCGTCTCCTCCCGGCCTCACAGCCGCCCGCCACATGTAGCCATGATGCGCCACTGTCAGCCCAGCTGTACCACCGTCCCACGCGCCGCCCGCAGATTACTCCATTCACACGCACGAGGGGGATTTACCTTCTCGGCTGCGCCTGTCTCGCACTGCGGGGCTCCCGCTCGATTATCGACTCGGTGCCATTGATTCACAATGCTCATCTAGCTTCAAACTTCCGCCCTCAACACATGAGGAAATAATGGGTGGGAATGGGATATCTAGAGAGACGCTGCCGTACTGCTTTCCGCTTTAGTTACAGGTAGAGCTGCTCATACAGCCCCCTCCGCGCTGCAGCATGTCAGACTTCTTTTGGCCAATCCGACGCTCCGTAGAAGTCAATACTGGCAATGCGCCCTTGTTAAAAATGGCGCCTCACTCTCGTTACATAGTGTGTGGAGCATTTTCCGAACAATATTTTTCATCTCAAAAATATAGATAATAAAAGCTGGTAATAGATCATAAACAATATATAACAGGGTCCTGTCACCAACTAATTACATGCACATACCTAGTCACAACTGTCCTTTTTTTCGGAGGAACAGTCCCTCTTTTTACAGCTCAAGCTGCAGTCCCTCATTTGTACTGGAAAGTCCCTATTTTCTCTGCACTGAACAGCCAAAAAAAGAAACAAAGTTTCTCACTTAATTGGCTTTGAGCCCAGAACAGCTAACAGGTGCAAATAAGATATTTTGTAACAATTTTGAGACAAAAAAAAAACAGGTTAGATAAGGAGAAATATTTTCAAACTTTCATAGCCTGCCAAATTTAGTAAAATGAACATGGTAATTAATGGGTGTGGCCACAGAAAGGGGCGTGGTCAAAAATTGCTGTTCTACGTGCGAAAAAAAATTTTTCTCCCACTTTGTACTTCCAAAATGTTGTGAGGTATACACATGCACAGGCACTACAAACCCGTACAATATGTATACACTGTGGGAAAATGATGTCTCTAGCTCAATCTGTGAACACTACTGGAATTTGTTCATTAAGGTGGCCTTGTTGTAACCTAATCATGTGTCACATGAAAAACTCAAATGAGCACTGAAGCACAAGCTGCACAACAACAACAACAGAAAATGGAAAATCAGAGAGCCACTATGCGTAGCGTTCTTGCTGGGCAGTGGTATTCTTTTCAAAACTGATGCACCACAAATAAGAAGGCAGATAACCATTAGAGTGAAAAAAGGAGAAAAATCTAGCTAAACCAGGGTTGGCACTAGGACACCTTGTAATTGTTGCTAATCAGGGTTGCCATCTGGCTGGTAATGGTTTATCCCAATGTTATTAATAGGGAAAAAAGATAAATATATAGGAAATAGGGTTGCCGGTAATTTTATAATACCATTTACAAAAGCCCTTGCCCGCCGGTGAAAACTTACATTTTCTTCGGCTTCTGGCGATGTGGCCCCACCCCTTTCGTGGCACGACCCTGTGGCTCTGCCCCTTTTGTGTTGCTGCCTGTCATCTCCGCCCCTTTTTGTGTCACAGTCCACCCCTTTAGTTCCCGCCCCCACCACTGGCCAGTAATTATTTTTTTTAAAAGGTGGCAACCCTAATAGGAAGGCCAGTATTTTGTTCCAGGAAAGGTGGCAAATTGTAGCCTTTCACCAGCTACCCCAGTTAAAGGGATGGCTTGCCTTTAAGTTAAATTTTAGTATGTTATGGAATGGCTAATACTAAGCAGTTTTTCGATTTTTTTTATATAGTTTTTAAATTACTTGCCTTCTTCTTCTGACTCTTTCCAGCTTTCATATAGGGGTCACTGACCCCATCTAAAAACAAATGTTCTGTAAGGCTAGATATTTTTAGTTTTTTTGCTACTTATTATTACACATCTTTCTATTTAGGCCTCTCCTATTCATATTCCAGTCTCTTATTCAAATCAGTGCATGGTTGCTAGAGTAATTTGGACCCTAGCAAACCGTTTTCTGAGACTACAAACTGAAGAGCTGCTGAATAAAAAGCTAACTAACTCAGAAACTACAAATAATAAAAAAATGAAGACCAGTTGCGCTCTCTACATTATACTAAAAGTTAATGTAAAGCTGAACAACCCCTTTAAGCCCCTGACCAACTCAGTGTTGGTTTGGAATTCCAGGGACCCACCAAAAAAACCTTAGACCATAGACCCACTTTACTTTCCTGGTCTCTTTTACATACTATTTATTTAATATCTTATTTTACCTTCCTATCGCAGAGACAGAACTAAATGAACTTCTCAGAGGGACATGTACATGAACATTTTTTTCTAAAAGTTGACTATAAACTTCAAAAATATCTAGAAATAAAAACAAACAAAAATTATTCCTTCTGGTGACCTGTGAGCATTTTGATGCCTATTTATCTACAATTTATACATTGTAGATAAAATGCACTTACAATATTTGCAGATATCAAAAGCGTATAACAACACATTTGGAAGATTTGATTTCCATCAATGTGCTTTCGGAAGATTCAAGTCCCAATACAGGTATTGGGACTTGCATCTTCCAAAAGCACATTGATGGAAATCGAAAAGTTGTGTTCAGTTCTGTTATATTAGGCATTCATTCACTCCAGCCTTCATAGTAGGGATGCACCGAATCCACTTTTTTGGATTCGGCCAAACCCCCGAATCCTTTGCAAAAGATTTGGCCGAATACCGAACCGAGTCCAAACCCTAATTTGCATATGCAAATTAGGGATGGGAAGGGGAAAACATTTTTTACCTCCTTGTTTTGTGACAAAAAGTCACGTGATTTCCCTCCCCACCCCTAATTTACATATGCAAATTAGGATTCCGATTTGGTTCGGCCGGGCAGAAGGATTCGGCCGAATCCGAATCCTGCTGAAAAAGGCCGAATCCCGAACCGAATCCTGGATTCGGTGCATACCTACTTCATAGATTAAATATTTGGCTAACTTACTATTTTTACACGGAACTGTTCCTTTCATGAATGCGGATGACAAAAAGAGTACATATCATGAGATCATAATAGCTTTCTTTATTTTACTCTTGTATCCTCTTTTTTCATTTTCTGTCACTTACCAATTCCTACTGTGATTTTACTTGTCTTAGTGATCAAGAGAACAACAAAGGTAGCGAAGCTTGTTATACTGTATATCAGGTGAATCAATATCTAATGAAGAATAATAATATATTTTACACGTAAAGGGTGGAATAAGAACCGGCACGTAATACCAACCCTCAATCTCTGCAAAAAAAATACAAAACAATCATTCACACAGACACAGAGTAGAAAAACTAAAAAATGAAAAAAAGGCCTCTTTGTCCGCCATAGCAGATACCCTCTAACAGACTTGGCTGGACTCACCGGACCTTGGGGACAGTTCCGCCTAATATTGGCATTTTATTCCATGTACCTTAATGATATATCTCGGCTTTGCTTCAGTAACCCTGTCATGGAATACATATATGTAGGAAGACTGTAATCAACAGACAAAGGCACTGTATTTTGACTACCCACCTACTTTTCTTTTATGTCTTTTATTTTAATTTTATTGTTTTTCATGTTAAAAGCAATAAAATATTTAAAAATATTAATCACACCAACAGATACCCAAAAGGTGATAAAGTCTATGAATGAAGGCTTGTACTCTAATCTTAGAAACTAAACAGGAACATGTTAATAATCTATTTAAAGTACCACAATATACTACATTTTCCCAAGTATGTTGCTGCCATAGATTAAGGGGCCCATTTACTTAGTTCGAGTGAAGGAATAGAAGAAAAATAGTTTGAATTTCGAATGGTCGAATATGGCTACTTCGGCCATCGACTACGACCTTCGACTTCGATTCGAACTAAAAATCGTTCGACTATTCGATAGTCGAAGTACTGTCTCTTTAAAAAATTCTTTGACCCCCTAGTTCGCCACCTAAAACCTACCGGGGCCAATATTAGCCTATGGGGAAGGTCCCCATAGGCTTCCTAACAATTTCCTGATCGAAGGAATATCCTTTGTTCGATGGATTAAAATCCTTCGAATCATTCGATTTGAAGGATTTAATCATTCGATCTAATGATTATTCCTTTGATCGTAGGAATAGCGCTAAATCCTTCGACTTCGATATTCGAAGTCGAAGGATTTTACTTCAACGGTCGAATATCGAGGGTTAATTAACCCTTGATATTCGACCCTAGGTAAATGTGCCCCTTAGTGTATTTTTCTATAGCCCATGAGAAACATAGGGAAATGGTCCCTGCAAAGAGGAAAGGAAGTCAAAATGAAAATAAAATAAATCTATTACTTACTACTTCCTTTAGGCTGTAGTGTGAATACATTTATATAAAGCTTTGGTGATATGAGTGGAGCTTCTTAAAGTATCTTCTGAATTAGATCTGACTAGAGAGAGCAGACTGAGTTTTCTAAAAATGATATTTCAGATGATCACTGGAAAAATGTACGTATAGGACTATATACACATTCAAAAACAAGCTGAGAGTAATGCTCTGCGAACACTTTATTACACAAAGTACATTCAAATTCTGAAAATAGTGTTCTAAACAGTGGAACCATCTAAAAATAAGACATCCCAATAAACACCAAAAACGAAGAGAAAAAAAATAGAAAGAAATAAGAAACATTAAATATTTTGTCTATCATTTCCTTTCTTGGACGTAATATCATGTTGTTAATTTAAAAAAATAGAAGAGATTTAGCAGCTTTGCATTTATGTGGCACATATATTTGTAATGCGATTAGTTTTCAGTTAAAGGCTTGAAAATAATTGGCAGTTAAAGTGCTATTGGTGAAGCAGAGGAAGGCCATCAAACACTGGATAAAACGCTCTCTAAAGCCAAAGTCATTCTACCAAATAGAATTATTTTGAATGTTCATATAAAGACTACAACAGCACTTCAAATAAAAATAAAAGGAAAAACTATGACAATTGTACAGTCCACAGACTAGTACAGTAACACTTAAATACACAATCTTAAACGTGCTAATGGGGCAAAAGGTTGTATGGAAGAAAACTGTTTCAGGAGGAAGATACAGGAGCTGGTGGAATAGGAGGGGCAGAATACTCTTCTTCAGAGTCTGAGCCATCATCATCGTCTTTCTCTTGGTCACTTCCTTCTGTACTCAGCCTGTCGAAGCCTTTTCTACTGTAGCCTTTGTGAGTTGCAAAGAATGTTCCCAGATTAAGGCCTCCGCTGCCCTTCCCTAAAATAAACACAATACAACTCTTACATATTGACATGTACTGTAATTTGTGGATCACATTTGATGGTAATAAAGGTTAGGCATTTGCTTAGAAATTAGATAGGTGCATACACATTGAACCTTTGAATTACATGTAGGAACGTTGGGGGAAGGGGGGGGGTGCATGATAGTTGAAGACTTTGTAGCCTTACTAAACTCAGAGGTGGCACTCAAAAAGAAGTTGATTAAAATGTGGCAGTGAGTTACAAGAGCAAGTGTCAGGAGCGTGTCCAGAACACCTCTGAAGAATTCTTTTAGATCACACTTGCTTGTATTCTCTTACATATGCACATGAGAGGAGGTAACATTGAGGAATAGTGGCATATGCACACTTTAAGTATTTCACAGCATGTATGCCTATAACCATGTATTGGATTATTGACTGTATGACCAGAATGAAATGGGGTCCAAATTAGCAATGTGTGGGCCGGTCTGAAACCCCGGGTTTACTGCACACAGTTAGTGGGCCGTGCCCAGGTTTGTGTTCCTTCCACTCTCTCTGCTCGTGACCTTCCTGACCCGGCTTCTTATTCCAGCAGTGTTTATTTATAAGCACACGCCTACCCCACCCCTTTCATGACATCACGGGTAGGCCGTCGGCATATATAGGAATGCTGGGGGGTCGGGTGCAGATTGGGAGAGGGCCGGTAAGTGTCAGGTGCAGATTGGGAGTGGGAGGTTAGTGTCATGTCCAATTTACGAATTAAGGTTTCTAAACATATTTATAGAATTGGAATTTTTTTGCAGGCATATATCTGCCATTGTTATATTATCTTTACACTGTTTGTATGGTTGACACTGTATAAATAAAAAGCAGGCCCACAACGGCTTTAGAACTCACAATGCCCCGGTGCAGTGTGCAAAGTGCAAAAAAAGGATAAGAGCATTTTAATTTTTATTAAACTTAAAGGGCAAGGAAACCCATCTTCTTAATAACACTTTATAAGACTATTCACTCCTTCCCCTCCTAGATCACGCTAAGTTTCTTTTCAGCTATACAGCTTTTAAAAGAAGCTGCTTTAATAAAGACATTTTCTATGCTTGCTTCGGTTGCGGGCACCATCTGTATAGGGACGACGTCCTCAAGATGGCCGAAACCTTGCAAACTGTGCATGTGCAACATCCCTGCTCGCTCACCATGCAAATAACAGTATCTCAAACGCTGCCATAGATTACAAAAGAGCAGCGCACGAAGATCAGCACCTACACCTTTTTGGAAGACTACTGACTGCGCATGCGTTAGGGTCTTAGTCTTGGTGCTACAGCATAGCGTCCCCCCCCTGTACTACACACTTGTGTGAAGACTAAGTAATTGGATCTAGCAAAGGGCATAGAAGTGAAATATAAGCACTATAAGATATCATTCAGGTGTGCCTTTCCATATACCCCTTATTGTGTTTTCCTTTTCCTTTAAATGTTAAAATGAATATTGCAAAAGAAAATACCAACCTCTAAGTTTTCCCAAAATGCCCACTGAACTGGATTCTGATTTGTGGTCAATGTCACCTGATTCAATACAAAATAATATTCAGGTCATTAAACATTACTTTTGCATTTCCTGTTCAAAAACATATTCATTTTATAACTACTGATATTTAAACTGAGCAGCTAAAAGCAACTTACAACTAGGTGTAGGTATGCTAGTATGCGCATTTATGGGAAAGAATAAGGAGGCTACAAGCATAATGGGTGAAATATATTTTTGACTCAAATTTGACAAATCAAAGGTCTTAGTGGACCCAACATGAGCATTTGTCCCCATATACATACTAGTGGGTGTCAGGCTCATGGGCTGTTTTCTCTGAGATGGAAGAGAAACAGCACATCTGTATCAATTAGAGTGTCTGGTCCTCAGGCCTAATGATGGAATAAGTAAAATTTGGCTTCATAACTACTAACACAGAAGTCACTCTCCTAAGCAGAAATTAGGTTATGATGTGCTAGATTTTTGCTGGGTAATAAATGTGACAATTGGTATTACATACGAGTTAGAGGCAAATGTGTCTGATATCCTGCTGCTGAGTAAAATGTTTCCAGTCTGCCCTGATTCAGAACATGTGCTACAATGCAATAGCTCTTCAACTACCCTACAATTATTTATTGGTTAGTAAAATTGCTGTCCCCTCATATGAAAGACCTGTAGATGTTATGTATGCAAGTAAGCATGAGAGTTCCTTAAGTCCAGGAGTCAGAATACCATACTATAACTATAGATTAGTCTTTGTAAGACTGGCTATATGTGAAGAACATGGCCAGCTTTGTCATTTGGTGTGTGGATCCTAAACAACCAGACATAATGAGAGATCCGATTCAGAGCAGACATCATCCTGGTGCTTCCACAAGAATTTGGGGTGATACACAATTTGTCTTAATAACTGTGTCCACAAAATGTCTCGCTTGCATACTGTGATTCTGTAATTCCATGACTGAAGGATACAAAATTGAAATAATAAATATAGTGTGAGTAAAGTTTATTTTGCTCAACTAACATGATAGAAAAGAATTTGGAATTATTTCTTAGGGTGACAGGTCCCCTTTAAACAAACAGACTCATTGGGATCCAGCTGTTTAGACTCATAAAACGTCTCTTTATTGCCCAGTTTGGCTCCTCTACATGTGTGGCCACACATCTGTCTCACCATTGGACCAAGGTAAAGTTTTTTGCACCGTGTTAGCCCGTTGAGAAAGTTATAGGGAAGAGCTTTTGATATGAAACATAACAAAAGTGGTGTAAAGGTGATACCTTTATTGGCTAACTAAGATGATAATCACAGCAAGCTTTCAGAACATTGCAGTTCCTTCTTCAAAGCTGATTACAATGAAGCTCTGTATATATGTCAGTGCCAACAGAGCTTCATTGTAATCAGCTTTGAAGAAGGAACTGCAATGTTCTGAAAGCTTGCTGTGATTATCATCTTAGTTAGCCAATAAAGGTATCACCTTTACACCACTTTTGTTATGTTTCATATCAAAAGCTCTTCCCTATAACCATTGGACCAAATGGTAGTTTCTACCTGTGAGGCCAGCATAATAAGCAGTAGTCATTTGGCCCTACTGGCTAGTTGACAGGTTAAATAGTTCCACGTACCTCCATACATTCTGACTTTCCTCCAGCGAATGAAGATTGCAATGGCAACGAGAACTATGATAGGAATGATGAGAAGAGTGATGATAAGAACGAAGGACACCCCAGCACTGCTCTCTTGTACAACACTCTGCTTCTCCTGTGTAGACACCCCAGCACTACTCTCTTGCACAACATTCTGCTTCTCTTGTGTAGGCACCCCAGTATTGATCTCTTGCACAACATTTTGCTTCTCTTGTGTAGACACCCCAGCACTGTTCTTTTGCTTCTGCTGCTTCTCCTGTGTTTGTTTCTCAACAGACTCATTTGTCTTCGGTCTGCTTCTTATATGGGTCTCGAAGATCTCTGTTTCTGGATGGAATATTGAATAAACATTACCACAATAGATTATATTCAGTAGTCACAAACAGTATATTCATTTTTGTTGAAATAAACACATTTAGTAACTGGGCCATCTGAATTTTCAAAGAGTAACTAAACCTAAAATAGATGCACGTGTATAATAAAACCTCAGCCAAGGAAGGCCTATATTGTTAATAATCTAAATCCACTAGTGATTTCTTTAATTTTAGGCTAAGTATCTGCATTGAACGCCCCATGTTAGACCAAACAGATGTTTCTATATTTAATTTGAAATCTGACATGGGGCTAGACATGTTGTCAGTTTCCCAGATGCCCTCAGTCATGTGACTTTTACTCTGATAAACTTCAGCCACTCTACACTGCAAGTTGGAGTAATATCATTCTTCCCTTTCACCCCCCCATCATCAGAACAATGGGAAGGTAACCAGATAACAGCTCCCCGACACCTGCATTGCTAAATATGTTCCCATGCCCCACCTAGTGGTAGATATGAGAACAGCACTTAATAGTAAAACTCCAAGTCTGGCTAACCCAAGTCACAACTCCTTCATTTACAGTCAGTAGGAGAAACAATAGCTTATCTAAAAGCAGTTCCATGTGTAAGTAATGGTGGCTGTTGTTGAAAGCACAGGATCAGCCAAAATGACCTCTGATGGCTGCATACACACCAATATGACAACTAAAAAAAAATAATTTATTAGCTCATTACTAAAATTTTAGATGGTAGAAGGAATCATTTGCAATATGTACAGTGTACTTTAGTAATAAAAACGATATCATAAAAATCATGACAGAATCCCTTTAAAGGCGTTGTTCACCTTCAAATGATGTATTATGTATTGGTATTCTGGGACAATTTGCAATTGGTTTCCATTATTTGTGGTTTGAGTTATTTGGCTTTTGATTCAGCAGCTCTCTAGTTTGCAATTTCAGTCTGGTTGCTAGGGTCCAAATTACCCCAGCAACCATGCATTCATTCAGTAAGAGACTGGAATATGAATAGGACAGGGACTAAAAAGAAAGATTGGTAATAAAAAGTAGTTATAACAATAACTGTGTCTTTCAGAGCATTTGTTTCAGTGACCCCCATTTGAAAGCTTGAATGAGTCAAAACCATTCAAAAACTATAAAACATAAATAATGATGACCAAGTGAAGAGTTGCTTAGAATTAGCCATTCTATGATATACTAAAAGTTAACTTAAATATGAACCACCCCTTTAAGATCAGACTTGGATAGTTAAGACTATTCGGATTTGGCTGAATCCTTCTGCCCGGCCGAACCCAATCCTTATTTGCATATGCAAATTGCGGTCTGGGAGGGAAATTGTGTGACTTTTTGTCACAAAACAAGGAAGTAAAAAATGTTTTCCCCTTCCCACCCCTAATTTGCATATGCAAATTAGGACTCGGATTCTGTTCTTGCCCGAATCTTTCGCAAAGGATTCGGGGGTTCGGCCAAATCCAAAATCGTGGATTCAGAGCATCCCTAGTTAAGACCCAGATTTCTGTTATTTAAATAAGGCAGGGACTCCCACACTCACACCTGAAGAACATGCCACATACCAATATGTACCTATTTTGGATCATTTTACTCAATAAATAAATGAATAAGCATTATGTTTTTTATGTTGATTAACAGGGATTTCATTCATCAAGTCTCATTTATGCAAAAGTATTAAAAAATTCAAAAAGGGGTCTTTCTAGCACCATTGTGTAAGACCAACATGTTAAATGACTAATGCTGCCAACATGAGATATAAAAATAAAATGAGATGCAGTGAGCAGACTAGTGTTGATTTTTATGCATTTGATTATAACATAAGTCTAATTAGCTTAAATGTTTGCTACACGTGAATCAGTGCAGTCTGTAGTGTGCATGTACCTGTTATTTCTTCAACCTCTATTCCAGCTTTTTTCACAGATCGATGTTCGGCCTCTGGAAAGAAAGATAAGATTAACCAATTGAACTGAGCACCATCATGCTCTCTCTTTACACTTAGAGGTCCATTTATTAAAGGTCGAATTGTACTGGTATTAGAGCTTTTTGAGATGTCAATTAAACTCTATTCCTCTAAAAAACAAAAGGTCCAATAGGATCAGTGCAGCTCCCATTGACTTCTGGGGGGGACCTTGACTGCGTTTACATGGCACAGTTTTTCGTGGTTTTTACTCTTAATAAATCTCCAATTTTTTGAGCATTGGAGAAATGAAAAAACACAATTTTTTTGAGAAAAATACAGTTTGTGATAAAAAAAAAAAAAGAAATCCTAATATTAGTAAATAGACCCCTTAGTGTTGGCCTGGGATGGCAGGAACAGAAAACATAACAGCACAGGTCCACTCTTTAATTTATTTTTTACTCCTCGCCTCACTCGTCTTTTTTCTTTACATACTATAATCTATCCTTACATCCATTTTTGCCTTTGCTCCCATACAGGAAGGAATGGCCATGAAATAGGCCAAATGGATAAGAGAAGGAGGATCCATGGACACCAAGGCTCACCAGAAGTTTTTGTGGTATCTCAGTAGGCCAGTGCGGCACTGTTCATACTTTAAATCTGTGATTTGTTTCATATCTATTTGCAAGTCAGACTTACTTACAAGAATTTTCACCCACAATTTTTTACAAAGGAAATTTAGCTACTGCATAGCAGTAACCAACTAAATCAGCAATGGACTATGTTTATATGGATAGCTGTGGGAAGTGTCACTGCAAGACAATAAAACTAGTCTTTATTTGCCTGTTAAAAGTTAGTTTTAACATATACTGCAAAATATAAATCAAAGGTTAAAGCCATGGCCAAACACACTAAATATCTAGTGTTCTATAACTGCCAATAAGTATAATTTGCCTAGTGTATTATATATAATATACAGATGCCTTTATAGGCTGCATTAACATGCATAATCAACTATGAACTGCTCCATGTTAGTAACTAACCCCAACTGGATGGTGGGGAATAGCAAATATAAATCTGTCAAACTTAATGTAATTAAAGAACAACTGTGCATTTCCTTGCATTACGATCATTTAGAAAAAAATAAGAGTGCATCTTTCTAAAACTTTTTATTTAAAATATTTCTTAATTTTCATATTCAGGATTTAAAGATAAAAAAATAAAAGTACATACTTGAAGGGGAGAACTTCCACACTGCGTTGGCATGTGCATCCCCAACATACACTGTTCCATCATCTGCCGCAGCAATATCATGGGGCATGTCAAAATTCTGAAACAGCAATTCCGAATGAATTAGACATTGCAAAGTTGTGGTTGAATGCCATTGAATGAAACAAAGAACCCTATTGGCTAGATGCATTTAGGAAGTTTGGCCTGTTTAACCCTAAAGCTGGCCATAGATGCAAAGATCTGATCATTCGAATCCTCGATTCATACGATTTTCGGACCGGGTTAAAAGATTTCTGTCGGCTGCGGGTAATATCTCTGCATGTATTGCAGATCGGACGATTTTCAGTGGGAGACTGTCACCAGCTTTGGTTAGACATAACTTTTGTACGATTGCTGTCAGGGGCAGAACATACTGATCTGTTCTTTTACTACTTTATTTGATCTGAATGGTTAGTGGCAGGTCAGGAGATGGGGACGTCAGATCATTCGAGGATTCGAATGATCAGATCTTTGCATCTATGGCCAGCTTAAAGGAGAAGGAAAGCCCCAGGGCGCAAAACCCCTCCCCCCCTCCCCTCCGTTGCCCCCCCCTCCCCCTGGGCAAATGCCCCTAACTTGTTACTCACCCCTCTGCGCAGGTCCTGTCCACGGAGTTCGCAGTCGCCATCTTCTCCCACGCGCGTCTTCTTCCTCCTCTGACCGGCGTTTTCTGGCGCATGCGCAGTAGGAACAGGTACCGGTACAGCTCTACTGCGCATGCGCCGAATGTCACGAAGTGAAATCGGAAAACTTCGTGACATTCGGCGCATGCGCAGTAGAGCCGTACCGGTACCTGTTCCTACTGCGCATGCGCCAGAAAACGCCGGTCAGAGGAGGAAGAAGACGCGCGTGGGAGAAGATGGCGACTGCGAACTCCGTGGACAGGACCTGCGCAGAGGGGTGAGTAACAAGTTAGGGGCATTTGCCCAGGGGGAGGGGTAGGCCAGGGGGGAGGAGGGAGGGGGGGCAACGGAGGGGAGGGGGGGAGGGGTTTTGCGCCCTGGGGCTTTCCTTCTCCTTTAAAGGGATACTGTCATCGGAAAACATGTTTTTTTCAAAACGCATCAGTTAATAGTGCTACTCCAGCAGAATTGTGCACTGAAATCCATTTCTCAAAAGAGCAAACAGATTTTTTTATATTCAATTTTGAAATCTGACATGGGGCTAGACATTTTGTCAATTTCCCAGCTGCCCCCAGTCATGTGACTTGTGCCTGCACTTTAGGAGAGAAATGCTTTTTGGCAGGCTGCTGTTTTTCCTTCTCAATGTAACTGAATGTGTCTCAGTGGGACATGGGTTTTTACTATTGAGTGTTGTTCTTAGATCTACCAGGCAGCTGTTATCTTGTGTTAGGGAGCTGTTATCTGGTTACCTTCCCATTGTTCCTTTGTTTGGCTGCTGGGGGGGGGGGGAAAGGGAGGTGGGTGATATCACTCTAACTTGCAGTACAGCAGTAAAGAGTGATTGAAGTTTATTAGAGCACAGGTCACATGACTTGGGGCAGCTGGGAAATTGACAATATGTCGAGCCCCATGTCAGATTTCAAAATTGAATATAAAAAAATCTGTTTGCTCTTTTGAGAAATGGATTCAGTGCAGAATTCTGCTGGAGCAGCACTTTTAACTGATTCATTTTGAAAAATGACTCAGATGCAAATACAGGATGAAATCTAGTTGCCAATAATGACTATTGGCCGGATGGATTTGCCAACACGTTCAGTCAGAATTCTATGCAGATTCTGAATGGAATTAGGGCCATTTGAACCGAGAACATGCAGGAAAGAAGTGGCAATTTAAACCATTTATGTGCAACATACAATTTACTGCTCCAGTCTTTTTGTCATTTTTACCATACTGGGATTCTATATGCAGAAGCAGGTTGTATGGGAATAAGAGGAATGGATAAATCAGAAAGAGCTATGGTGACCTGAAATGCTTTTTAAGTGTTTGACTTTGTATTGTGCTATTTATCCTGACTATCAGATCAAACAGACAGATGCAAGAAGAGTTAATGTTTAATTTCTTGCTGTTTGTCTGGGAGCAGGGCAACCTCATAGTAAAACAAAAGGGGAAAAACATTTGCTAAACAAATTTACCAATCATGACTTTTAAGGGTTATGGCACACCTGGAGATTCGGGGAGATTTAGTCGCCCGGCGACCATCCTCAAGTAAACTTCGGGCGACTTCGGAAATAGAAACACCGTGGTGAGTGCTTTGGCACAGGCGTTTTTTTCATTGAAGCTGGTGGAAGACACGGGGAAGCAGTTCGGGCAGATTAGTTGCCCCAAAGAAGAGGCGATTAGTCGCCGGCCGAATCTCCAGGTGTGCCCTAAAACAAGTACTTTGCTGGACTTTAAATACAGGTATGGGACCTATTATCCAAAATGCTCTGAACCTGGGGTTTTCTGGATAAGGGATCTTTCCATAATTTGGATCTCCGTACATTATGGGTCAGATTTATCAAAGGTCGAATGTTAGAGTTTTTTAAATTCGAATGAACTCAAATGACCTCGAAATTCAAAAAGTATCTTATTTAAGAAAAAAATTGATTATATCTAAAACGCGTACAAATATAAACGACACAAAAACTTGAATTGAATTAGACTAAACTCACATCGAGAAAAAAACTTGAATGTCAGGAAGGCTAATTAACATCTTCAAATGGGTCACTGGACCTCTTCCCTTGACATCTACATGAACTCGCCAGATTTTAGGTGGCGAATAATCAAATTCAAATTGTTCTCTAGAGTCTAGGTTCGAATTGGAGTTTGGATTATTCCCAACTCGAATTTGTGAGTTTTGACCAAAAATCCAACTCGAAAATTCAAATTCAAACTTCCAATTCGAACCTTAATAAATGTGCCCTTAAATCTGCTTAAAATGAATTGATACATTAAATAAACCCAGTAGGCTGGTTTTGCCTCTAATTAATTATATCTTAGTGTGGATCAAGTACAAGGCACTGTTTCTTTATTACAGAGAAAATGGAAATCAATTTTAAAAATCTGAATTATTTAATTAAAATGGATTCTATGGGAGAGATGGGCTTCCCGTAATTCAGAGCTTTCTGGATAAAGGGTTTCTGGATAACGGATTCCATACCTGTATATGTTTAGCTACAGAATTCCCAAAGGGACTGGATTCAAAATGGAATACAAGTAGTGGTGCCAAGCGCATATTCTAACAAAAGAACCTTTAATAAAAGTAGTTTTACGTGCAACTAACTGCAGGGAAATTACACTTGCGGATGTAAATGAGAATTCATATTTTTCACATGCTTTGATAATGGGATATTAAAGATATTTCCTGGATTTGTCTTAAAACAATTTAAAACCAATGACATTCCTTGTTGCTCTAGCCCCTACATACCAAGCAGTATTAGAATGTTACCTTTCTAGCAGGAATGAAGGTATCTAGAATATCCCCATTGGAGAAATTCAGCATAAAGCCTTGTACAGGGGCGGAATATCCATAGTACGGCTTTCCATTAACAGCGTACAGCACTCCACCTGAAATAATAGTAGACAAATGTTTCAACTGATATATTCATAGGCAAATAAGAAAAAAACAACAGCAAAGATGTATGTCTATGAACCTCCCACAATGCATTTTAATTAAAAGGAAACACTTAACAAGCAGGAAAAAACTAGAATCCAATAATCCAATAACTTTTTCTTCATTAAATCTAATGAACACTATGCAGGGTTGTCAGTTCAGAAATCGTAGAGCCAAGAAAGTGGATCCATATCAACATTTTGAGTGACAAGACCTTTTCCTCATTTGTATGCATTGATGGAACGCGACTGTCAGATGAAGACACAGAGTGCGGCGTTCACATCTGACAGTCGTGTCGGATGCATGTAGTTTGTAGCTGCCATGTTTCTATAACTTACATTCTGCTATACTGACTGGTCGCCTGAGTTTACTCTCAGTCGCCTGAGTTTTTTCTTCGAAAAATTCTCGAATATCAGGAAGGCTAATAACATCTTCAAATGGGTCACTGGACCTCTGCCATTGACTTCTACATGAACCCGGCAGGTTTTAGGTGGCGAATAGTCGAATTCAAATTATTCCCAGGGTAAAGTAAAATCACGAAATTCAAATTCGAATCGAGTTGGATTATTCCCAACTCGAATTTGTGAGTCCAACTCGAAAATTCGAATTCGAACTTTTAATTCGAACCTTAATAAATCTGCCCCTCAGTCTGCTTAAAATTAATCAAAACATTAAATAAACCCATTAGGCTGGTTTTGCCTCTAATAAGAATTAATTATATCTTAGTTTGGATCAAGTACAAGGCACTGTTTTATTATTACAGAGAAAATGGAAACCAATGTTAAAAATCTAAATTTTTAAAATTGCAGGTGGCAAATAGTCAAATTCAAATTATTCCCAGGGTAAAGTAAAATCTCGCAATTCAAATTCGAATTGAGTTTGGATCATTCCCAATTTCGAATTAGTGAGTTCTGACCAGAAATCAATTCGAAAATTCGAATTTCGGTCGAATTTCTAATTCGACCCTTGATAAATCTGCCCCATATTGTTGAACTTTACCTGGTGCATACGAGACAGCAAACACCTCTCTTCCGAATTCCTGATGCTTGATTTGCTTGACAAAGTTGCCCGTTTCAGCATGGAAGCACTGGATCCGGCCATTCTCCCTGTCGGCTACACATAGTTGTCCCTGGTCAGGTACCATTGTCAGACTGTGCGGGATGCGGAACTGACCAGGTCTGGGAACGTTTGAGGATGTTTCTGCAAAGACAACATTCTTATTATATAAAATGAAATGCTACATTATAGGTTTAAAAACGAAACACACTTCAAAGTAACAAAAAGAATACATCAGGGCAGAATTAAAAATAATTCATATTGGGAATGATGAAAATAACAATCATATTTACAACTGGTTTTCCTTGTTACTACTCATTTGTTGTAAAACAATTATAAAGCAAATCTGTGATCCTCTGGGCACTGGCTGTACAATACAGTGTATGCCTGCTAGTGTATCATTTAAAGGGGAACTATTGCAAAAATGAGAATTGAATATAAGCTTTATCATACTGAAATAAGAAACTTTCTAAATACAATCAATTAAGAATTCTGTACCATTTCTGAAATAATCAAGTTTATCTTCACTATCCCTCTCTCAGCATCTGTTCATTCTCTTCATTCTCTCTTCATGCAGGAGTTGGGTGTCTGATTTTGAATGACAGTTAAATCCAATGTATTTTATAGGGGGTTTCCTTTTGCCTCAAAGATGTATTAGAGCTCATTCTATTAAAATCACCAGAAATCCTGTCTCTCTACATGCAGAATTTATTTTGTTACATTTTGTTTGTACTGGGATCAGTTATTCGAGTGAGCTCTAATACATCTGCTAGGAAAGGAAGCCCCTCTATAAGATATATTGGATCTGTCTATGAATATCTGACACCCAACGGCTGCATGAAGACAGAATGAGGAGAAACAGATGCTGAGAGAGGAATAGTGAAAATAAACTTTGTTATTACAGAAACGATACAGAATATTTAATTGATTGTATTTAGAAAGTTTCTTATTTTTCCTTATAACTTATTATCTCCACATAAATAGCTTCAATAGGCTACCTGGCCTTACCACTGATATTGATACTCTTTAGGTAGCTTTATCCCAGAGTTGAGCACAGAGAGTGAGAGGTATACTGCAGGTATACTCCAAGAACAGTTTGGCCTATAATCCGGGGAAGGGACTCCATAACAAAATAAACCTTCCTCTTGAATTACATGTCTGCCTCGTCTGTGATTTTAATCTCACAACAGAAAATATTATTTACTTTCTTTATTTCCCCCTGTGGGACTCAAGACATTTTACAAGACTTAAAGAAATAATCTTCTGGGATAATCTGCATAAAGAGACCCAGGAGACCCACAAAAGGCCATTAATCATGCTGGGGACCATATGAAGAAGACAAACTGATGCAATCTTTCTTTTTGCAAGAAGGTTTTCCTTGGAGGCATTTTCATTGGAAGGCACAGTCTGACCTCTGCCCTTTGCTAGGGGTTTATAAGAAAAAACAACATAAAGCAGATATCTGTAGTCACAATAACAATGTAGCTCTCGTCCTGGCTGTACAAGGCCACAACAACACAAAACATTTCAATAAAAATGTTATTTTCATTGGTATTCCATTAGACTTACAAAAGATATTTATCTTTAAAGGAGAACTAAAACCTAAAAATGAATGTGGCTAATAATGCTATATTTTATATTCTGAACTTATTGCACCAGCCTAAAGTTTCAGCATCACAATAGCAGCAATGGATCAGGACTTCAAACTTGTCACAGGGGGTCACCATCTTGGAAAGTGTCTGTGACACTCACATGCTCAGTGGGCTCTAAGATAAGCTTAGGGGTCGTCGCAAATTATCAAGCAGAAAATGAGGGTGGTCTGTAATATAAGTTGATGTCACAAGGCTGATTGTTAAATTCTTATGCTAGTTGCACTGGTTTCTGAGCTGTCATGTAGTATTTATCTTTATTAATTACTAATCAGCCTTATATTGTGACATTTCTATTCTATGTGTACTGTATATTTTGGGTCTGTCCCTAAGCTCAGTAAGTGACAGCACTGAGAGCATGTGCAGTGAATCAGCAGAAAAGAAGATGAGGAGCTACTGGGGCATATTTGGAGACACAGATCTTTACTGCTAAAAGGCTGTGGTTGTCTTGGGCTAGTAAACAAGCCCAAAACATAATGTACAGCATTTCTAGCCTACTTCTTTGGTTAAGCTTTAGTTCTCCTTTAAGAGACTTATATACTCTATGGCTTCATAGTATAATTAACAATGATTACTCTAGTTGAGGTATTCTGTGAAGCAATGACAAAGCCAGGGCATGTGCACTAATATATTAGGTAACAGATTTAGTCCCACAGGTAGCCCAGTGTCTAGCATTCTCATTAGCACTGTGCTACAGCCAATAATCATGGAGTGTATATGGGCATCCTTGAGCCACTGAGCTAAGAATATAGAATATTAGAATATAGCTCCTGTGAATGTTTGTATTGTGAATGTCACGAATAAACACTTGAATCCTGTTCCTGCTGTTTGTTCCCAGTCTTCACTTTCCAGTACAACTGCCACTGGTATCAGTAGTGACCAGTGAGAGGCAACGCCTAGGATTAAGGTTCCTGCCCCCCAGGTGGAACTAGTATAAAAAATTAATTCTCTGTGTAAGCCCTACCTTCTCCCCACTGCATGATGAACATTCCATTAGGTGAGAACTGCATGATGCGACTGTTGCAGTAGCCATCCGCCACAAAGAAGTTGCCAGTTATTGGGTCGACTGCAACGTCAGTAGGCTGACAGAAATGTTTTCTGTCACTCCCCGGCTGAAATGCCCTCCCTAATACCAGGAGTGGTGTTTCTTTTCCAGCTCCCAATTTGAAAACCTAAATGGAATTATAGAAAGAGAAATGAAACAAATGATTATTGAAGAAAATGAATGAACGTTGGGACCACAATGATGTGAGCGTGGGCAACTTGTCACCAGGGATGGGCGAATTTGACCCATTTCGTTTCGGCAAAAATTTGCCGCCGGCGAAATGTCGCAGACACCCATTAAAGTCTATGGGCGTCAAAAAAAATTTGTCGCGCGGCGAAATTATTTTGTCGCGCGTCTTTTTTTGACGCATGTCTCCATACAAGTCTATGGGCGTCATTTTTTCGGCGAAACGAGGCAAAAAAATTCGCCCATCCCTACTTGTCACTGCAGCGGAGCCCAGTTTTGACACCCTGTGGGCCGTTACCACCAAATAACACAGTTTTGAACAGACCTTTTTCATTTCATTTTAAAATAAATACCTGATGAAGGGCTACATCTGTGACCCAGTAATTCCCATCTCTGTCGATAGTCAGACCGTGGGGCAAAAAAAACCTGAAAAAAAAAAGAATGCAAGTTGGAAAATGTTGCTGACAGCAAGCAATCATTACTTTACAACTTGAGCACATATGTACATTAAGGGGATATTTATTAAAGCCTGAATGTCAAAAACTTTTTTTTACTATAGCTATAGTATAATACACATTTGTTGGGAGAGAAAAATCCAGCATCTCAGACCTGCTGAGGTTGTGTATAAGTCAATAGGAGAGGTCCCTATTTGTTCGTTTCTGTGGTCTGCGCTGGAATTAGCCCGAAAATCTGAGTTTTTCGGAATTTACAGGCAAAAAATGTGAAAAATTCGGGCTTTTCGGGAAAAAGCCAGAAAAAAAATTATACAATTTGGGAAAAAACTTGATTTTAAATCATGCTTTTTTACTAATAAAAAAGGTCACATCGGATTTTGATAAATAACCCCCTTACTATTAGAGTGATTAAAGGACAATGAAAGGTTTAATCACTAGCAATTTATAAGGCACTGCCCAGCTATTATAACTGCTAACCTCAGACCCTGGGCCAGCTTTCCTCTTTATTGAAAAGTCCACCAGCCAGGGGAACATTTCTAGTGTGCCTACTGTTTTGGTGCCCTGGGTCATGGGCATGCTCAATACAGTAACACAAATGTTCTGATTTGACTTTGAACATGCACGAGCCCAAGTTTAGCAGCTTACGAAAATAATCTGTTTTTCATGTATATTACTATATTTTTTACTGCTCCTAACTCAGGTCAATGCTTCATATAATACAGATCCATTGTACAGTTCATTTCCACTATTCATTAATGTAATAAACTGTAATACTGTACAGGTATGGGACCTGTAATTCAAAATGCAATTCTTATTGGTTATCTACCGTGTATTCTGTGCTTGAATGGCTGCCCCCATGGCTACACAGCATTCTATTAACATAACCTACAGTAGTATTTCTGAAGCAAATACACCAGTTTAAGGGTGCTGGCAAACAGGGAGATTAGTCGCCCAGTGACAAATGTCTTCTACTACAGCAGAGCCGTCGGTAGAATTGCTTCGGATTTCCAAAGTTGCCTGAAGCTGCACGAATCTATCCCGCTGGCTATTCCAATTTTTGCCGGCTGGAAGGCAGTACGGAGAGATAAGTCGCCCGCAGTAGAGAAGATTTGTCACTGGCCGACTAATTTCCCCGTCTGCCATCACCCTTACCAGTGCAGGACAACAGTACATTACACTATCATTCCATTAAAACACTTTGATTTTTTGGTGTTACTGTTCCTTTAATAAATAAACCTCAATGTGTTCTCATCTGCATATATTAGTTGGTTAGCATTTATACCATAACAGGCAAGCCAGTGATCATGAAATACTTACAAATTTTTCCCTGTTGACTTGAGGACTTTAGAGGTGCCTGGATCAACAACAAGGATGGTGCTCTCCTGGATTGGTCCGATTCCTCTTTGTTGATAAACAAAGTTCCTATCAAATGAGCTGTGAACAGAACAAACACAGTTACTATGCATACTACAGGGGAATGTAATAAGGTATACATGGCTAGCCTTGGGATTTGCCATAGCAATGCTGTAGTTATTTTAAACCCAAGATTCCTCTGGGGCTATTGCGTATAGCTCCAAAGAGACCAGAACTCTTGTGCTGCAGCTTTATTGCCTGAACACAAGGGGGAGCCAAAGGACTACATATAACAATATGATCAACGTTTCCCATCAAATGTAAACAAAATCAAAGAGAATAGAATAAACTGACCTTAAAGGAAAACTATACCCCCCAAACAATGTAGGTCTTCATTAAAAGATACTGAGTAAAACAGCTCATGTGTAAAACCCTGCTTCATGTAAATGAACCATTATCATAATAATATACTTTTTTAGTAGTATGTGCCATTGGGTAATCATAAATAGAAAATTGCCATTTTAAAAAATAAGGGCCGCCCCCTGAGATCGTAAGATTCACTGTGCACACATACAAACCACATGTAAGGTCACATGAGCCAATTAACAGACAGAGTTCTGTCTTTTGCTTCCTCACTTCTTCCTGTTACAGTTATTGTTGTAGTATTTCTGGTCAGGTGATCTCTGAGGCAGCACAGATAGAGTCACGAAATGGTGGTTCAAGGCAATAGATGTAAAAGGGCAATATTTATGTAAATATATATTCCAGTTTGGTAAGATTCTTTAATATGTCATTCAATTTGATATAAACTATCTGTTGCTTAAGTATTCATTTTTGGGGTATAGTTTTCCTTTAATCACATTCCGATGTATTTAATTACACTAGAATCAGTTACTAATGACCTCTGCCATACGAAGAAATATGTTTCCTACAGAACAAATCATACATAATTCATACATAATATAGAATTGAATATTCTGCTCAGGTTCACACCCAATAATACAAATAAGCCATCTGTCAATCCCTCTTAGAGGAAATAATAACACTGAAAACATATGTTTGCATCGCTCAATAATGGGGTTATTAAAGGGGGTTGTTCACCTTTGAGTAAATATTAATAAAAGTTAACCTACAAGTGAATCACCCCTTCACCGGGTCGGACTGGCCCGGCGGGACACCGGGTAAAAACTCGGTGGGCCCGGCCCTCGTGGGCCCCCGCCAGGCCAGACCCCCTCTCCCGGACTCCTGGCTCTACAAAAACAACTTGCAGGGCGCAGCTCCTTTTGCGTATGCAGTAGGGGGGTCGGAAGGGGGGCCAGCTGTTGCTCAGGTAGAACTTCTAGCACCTCTTTGGGTTTCTGGTCAACAACAGTTCAAGAACTGCAAGTCAATCATACCTGCATAAAGGCATTTCACAAGACGTGCATTGTATATGAAGGTTCCTGCAGTAGCCCTCCATCTGTTGCAGAGCTACAGCACGAATGGACTCCTAATAACAACAGCTGGGGCTAATAGCTTGACATACCTGCTCTATGTGTTTTATTTACTTACTTTATCCTGCAGGAAACACTCCAGGGCAAGAGAAGAAAGAATGGATCCCTGCTCTGGTCCCACCAGGACAATAAACAAAACGATTTAACTACTCGCAAGTCAACTGTGTATTTAGGAATAGTCATTAGCTGCACCATTTGATGCAGGAACACATTGTATAATATTGTTTTGCACCCTAGGGGAGGAACTCCATGGGCGCAAAAACGCAGGCGTCACGTCAAATGCGACAGAAATAAGGTAAGAGATGAAAATGACGGATGAAGTTGCAGTGTTCGTCGGACGCAACACGACGGACGACGACGAACGCTGCGACACCATCCGACATTCCTGTTGCTTACCTTATTTCCGTCACATGCGAAGTGGCGTCTGCGTTTTTGTACAGCGAATCGGATCGCACCAAAATCGCCCATAGCCAGAATAAATGGGATTTTTGTTTATTTTCATCTGAGCAAACAGAACTGCTCTCACTCCCACCTGTCAGTATTGTAAGCTGAACATTAATAAAAGAAAGTGAATGTAAAGACTATTTCGGTCGTGCCCGTTGACCTCTAAAAGCCATTAGGGTGGGCGAGGCTGCATTAGCCCCCAGGGCCGAATCACTTTTTTTAAGCTGTGGATACTCAATAGGGTAGAGATGAACATGATTCCACTGTTCATGGATTCAGCCGAACCCCCAAATCCTTTGCGAAAGATTCAGCCGAATACCGAACTGAATCTGAATCCTAATTTGCATATGTAAATCAGGGGTGGTAAAACATTTTTTACTTCCTTGCTTTATGACAAAAAGTCATAAGATTTGCATAGGCAAATTAGGATCCGGATTCGGTTCAGCCAGGATCCGGATCCGGCTGAAAAGGCCGAATCCTAACCGAATCCTGGATTAGCTGCATCCCTACAATGGGGCACATTTATTAAAGGCGAATTCACTTTTAAATCACCAGCAACATTGCCCTTTCCATGCTGTTTTTCTCCATGGCGAAAATTCTCTGGTGAAAATTCTCTAGTGAAAATTCTTTAAAGTATTTTCCCTACTTTTATTGTACAGGTATGGGATCCGTTATCCAAAAACCCGTTATCCAGAAAGCTCCTAATTACGGAAAGGTAATTTCCCATAGACTCCATTTTATCCAAATAATCAAAATTTTTAAAAATGATTTCCTTTTTCTCTGTAATAATAAAACAGTAGCTTGTACTTGATCCCGACTGTATTAATAGGAGTTTTTTCAATAATGGCTCATTGTAATACTCTGATTAAACCCAATAGCTCATTGCAATACTTTGATAAAGAACTGTATAAAAATATAACACAAAGAACTGTTCTACTGTTGAACCCGATGTCGCATGTTGAGCCCAATATAGTGTAAAAAGAAGCTTTATAACGTATAATTGTGTATAACAAAGCTTTGTATGATAGTATACAAGGCGGCCTTATAATCCATAATCCTGTATAATGAAGTGTTGTGCAAGAGAAATCATGGGAAGTGACCTAATACTTGTTCATTATTCTGATATGTATTATGTTTTATGATTTCTGCAGCCCTTATCAGACTCTCCTTTATTGTAGCTAGGGGCACAATATGCTATTCAGCTACCAGTTAGCAAGATAAGATCTCTGCTTCGGATGTGCTTGTTGGGAATCTGGCCAGATCCTGATGAGCGCATGGGAAGCAAGATCTGTTATTAACCAAATCATTGTATCTTCTTACTAAATTACTATCTGAGTTCATTGTTTGCTAAGCCTATATAAACTAGGGGTCTCCATTCGGTCAGTTGAGATCTCACTTGTGGGGTTGACGCGTGCCGCCGCAGGACCTTCTGTGTTCCGTTTGAGGGATTCAATCTGCTGACTGTTCCGGGATCTCCCAGTCTTGGTTGCAGATTGAAGGTGCTTCGCTCTTTTACTCATTCGGTAATGTATATCTTCTTCATTCTATGTATGTAATAAACCTTTGCTTATACGTAGCTGGTGTGTTCGAATTACTTCCGAGAGACTCATAGAACCACAATTAAAACACCGACTGAGATATAATTAATCCTTACTGGAAGCAAAACCAGCCTATTGGGTTTATTTAATGTTTACATGATTTTCTAGTAGCCTTAAGGTATGAAGATCCAAATTATGGAAAGATCCATTATCTGGAATACCCCAGGTCCCAAGCATTTTGGATAACAGGTCCCATACATGTATAGGGGAATAAACTGCCAGGAGAAAATTCACCACAAGTCTTTTGAAAAAGGGCACTTACGATTTTTAGTAAATATGGAGATGTGTTGTGAAAATACACCTGGTGAAGTGAGGCGAACTGTAGTGACGTTAGGTGAAGAGAAAATTCACACTTTAGTAAATGTGCCCCAATATCTATTATATATCTATTATAGCACTGCAACCCATCTACAGGGCCAAAAACTATGGCTAAGCTAAGGAGGAATAGTGAAAAACTTACTTTTCATCCCAGACATGATCCCCCCTGTGAAAAATAGCCAGATTATTCTTGGGATCCAGAGCCAAGCCTGACACTTGTCCCACTTTGAGGTTCACCCCCGGCCAGTCTGTATCTTCCTCTAAATGGACATCTACAGGAGAGAAACACAGACATTTATTACAATGGTGCATAGTAGTGACCCAATATAAACAGTGTGGGGGGAGCAGAAAGCCAATGTGTGAAACTGACAGTTTATGTTAATGGAATTTTCTTTATTGCTCAGCCATGTGTTATTTTGAATGTTAGGCATTCACCTAAATATTTCAAGAGAGAAAGAGACAGAGAACATTATTGTATGAAGCAGCTTGCACTCACATGCAATCTAATATTCCTTCTTGCAAGGCATCCCAATTGAGAATAAAAGCATCCTCCCCTTTGGTAACTTTGGTAACATAAAGTATACAGATATCCTTTTAAATGCTTTATTCTTGACAAAATGAACAAGACGTTTGAAATTATGGGATGCAGCTTATGGGACCTGCAGAAATGATTTTGTGATGTCATCAATACACATGAACAGATTCAGTTACTGTATGCTGCCCAATAGCTGCTGCTCTCCCCCAACTACACAAACACACATACACATTCATTAAAGGGGTGGTTCACCTTTAAATTCACTTTTTGTAAGTTATAAAATAGCCAATTATAAGCAACTTTTCAATTGGTCTTCATTTGTTTACAGTTTTTGAATTATTGGCATTCTTCTTCTTCTGACTCTTTCCAGCTTTCAAATGGGGGTCACTGATCCCATCTTAAAGGGGACCCGTCACCCAAAAAAATTATTCAAAATCCTATTTTATCGCATTAGTCAAGCAAAATGAAATTTAATTACACTATATAAATTATTTGAATCTTGTTTCCATCAGTCTGGGATTTCATAATTATAGCAAGCAGTCAGGAGCCATTTTGTGCACACTGTTATTAATGCAAGCCTTGTATCATGTCAGAATCTTGTTTGTGCACCAGAATGTGGGACCAGAAGTCCATCCCCATGTTCTGGTTACTGCATGAGAAATGGGCCACTGAAATACTGTTTTGTACTGAAGCAACAACAGTAATCATAAGAAGAGGGAGAATAATCTTATAATCCATACAGTTAAGATTTGATATTCTACACAGATTCAATGTTATAATTGGATCAATAGACTAGACAGAAAGTGTGAAGTTCTATATTACCGGACATTTGATTCCATAATATAGTATATAGTACCCCTTATTGTAAAATATAAGGATATTATAATTTACCTTAATCATATAAAAGCACGAGGCCGAAGGCCGG
This sequence comes from Xenopus petersii, assembly GCA_038501925.1. NCBI lineage: Eukaryota > Metazoa > Chordata > Amphibia > Anura > Pipidae > Xenopus > Xenopus petersii. The sequence goes on from CM076672.1 coordinate 196,604,825, forward strand.
GAACTCTGAGGTTATTTCTAATATCCCCATATTTTCCAACAAGGGGTTCTTTATTTATAATACAAGTTTTAGTGAGTCATGTGACAAAAATGACATCACTAAGCTCTTTTTATAACTGAGCCGTTTATATAGTTAATAAAGTACCCCCTCTTGTAAATTAAAAGGATATTACAAGTTACAGGTCATGGAACTCCGAGGTAACTTCTAATATCCTCATATTTTGCAACTGGGGGTACTTTATTTATTACAATACACAAGTTTCAGTGAGTCATGTGACAGAAATGACATCAGAACTCACCGTTTATAATTGATGACATCAGAACTCACCGTTTTATAAGGATATAATGTACAAGATATTCATGGCTTTTGTGTATTATAAGGATATAATGTACAAGATATTCATGGCTTTTGTGTATTATAATACTATGATACTGTGCTCTACTGCTTTTCCTAATTTTTCCTTTGCATTTCTCAAATGGCATGGAAACGGATAAACGTGTAATTATTTTCCTAATGCATTGCTTTCTTATGTGTTTACTCGCATTTATTACTTTGCAAGCATTTTCTGTCTTGTATAAGAATCCATTGTTCTACATGGGGAGAGGTAACGTCTGTGCTCTATTCTCATCACAATCATTGGGGAAGATTACGCTTGTGTCTGTTTGGTACACCCAAAATTAATTTGCAAGAACACCAGCTCTTGTCAGACAGGACCATTTTCTGTTAATGGTTAAAGCTTTAAAGGGATTCTGTCATGATTTTTATGATGTTTTTATTTCTAAATTACACTGCAAATAATTCACACGATAATATAAAATTGAATTCCTAATCTAACAAGTGTATTTTTTTTTTGTAACATACGTGTGTAGGCAGCCATCTCAGGTCATGTTGCCTGGTGATGTGCTTTTAGAAAGAGCCAGCACTTTAGGATGGAACTGATTACAGGCAGGCTGTTGTTTCTCCTACTCAATGTAACTGAATGTGTCGAAGTGGGACCTGGATTTTACTATTGAGTGCTGTTCTTATATCTACCAGGCAGCTGTTATCGTGTGTTAGGGATCTGCTATCTGGTTACCTTCCCATTATTCTGTTGTTAGGCTGCTGGGGGAGGGAAGGGAGTGATATCACACCAACTTGCAGTACAGCAGTAAAGAGTGACTAAAGTTTATCATAGCACAAGTCACATGACTGGGGGAAGCTGGGAAACTGACAATATGTCTAGCACCACGTCATATTTCAAAATTAAAATATAAAAAAATCTGTTTGCTGTTTTGAGAAATGGATTTCAAGGCAGAATTCTGCTGGAGCAGCACTATTAACTGATGCTTTTTGAAAAAAGAAATTCCCATGACAGTATCCCTTTAATGATGCAGTGAAATATCCTTTGCCTGGAGCACCCCTGCCTCATTCCCTGATCTTACGCTCCCCCTCCCCCAAGCACCTTTACTAGCAAGATAAATGCATTATAAGAGATAATATAAGTCCTACTGTTAAATACAGCAGAATTTCGAATTTACACTTCTCAGGGGGCCAAAGTAAATGTGATGTAAATTGCAGGAAAGTGTAAATTCAGTGGAAAGATAAATGAGTTCTGTGCTCTTGAGACTATATATAATAAAAGATGTAAAAGCAAGAAAATGTAATATTTTAGAATGTAAAATCAAGGTCTGACTGTATGAGGATAATAAGAAGTCACCTTGAAGTTCCATATATACGTGTGTAAGGTCACATTGTTCATTCAAATCTTTATGTTCAAAAATACGGGGCAAAATGTCTTAATAATATCCCCTAAATTCAATGAAGACCAAAGCAGCACTGCAATATGGACTAGTGCAAACGTAGTACTTCCATACAATCAGGTGGTGACATATTTAGTATAATCTATAGGATAGAAGTAGAATAAGGAACAATAAATAGTAGCCTTGCATTCTGTTGATGGTTAAATCTGATAGCACATAGTCTGTTAAGGCACATAATGTTGCTCCGATATTTATTAGCAGCTCTGACGTGCGACAGAACCCTTTACAACAGGTTTGAATAGGAAAAAGAGCACTGCGGAATATGTGAGAAGGCAAGATGTATTTGGAAACATTAAGCTGGCAGGCGACAATGTAAAGAGAGCGCACAGAGCAGCCCACGCACAGATGTCTGTCATGCATGAGGATTGCCGACTACTCAGATGGAATCTTCACATGCCACATCATTATCTAGCTTTCCACATTTGTGTGAAATACTGAACACAATCAATATCACAAAGACCACAACACAATAGAAAGGAAGCAATGTCGTCATGGTTTGCTGCCATAGCAACCTGAAGGGAACGAATGTGGGCCTTCCCTTTGCACTGACAATCCAGGATTAAAAATAAAGCCCAGTTTAATGAAGAAGAAATGGCACAGGCTCATCCTATGCTGCTGTGCTCCAACTCTCCTGGGAAATGGGCATTATGATAGTTGGTAGACTCTGTCACCACTTTTGCTGCAACATCTGATATTTTATTGGGTTATCATGGCAATCATCCAGCTAGCATAAAGTGGAACACTCAGTAGACGTGCTGGCTGAGGGTTCTGGGAGATGTTATTTCCTAATATGAACTACATCCGTTTCCTTGCAGGTGTGGTATTAAGTGGCGAATAAAGTCCAGCCTCAACTGATCCCCTATGTTAACTATGCATTGCATAAAGCTGATGCACACTTCCACGAATCCATCAGTTTTATGCAAAAATTAATATAGCCCCTCCAAACCTCATACTACCAAGGAGTAATTTACACCCGCAAGAGCAATGTACAATTTGGAGCACAGTCACCACTCAGAACATAGGCTCAGCTGTTCTCAGCCTGCATATTTTTGCAAGCTGAGAGAAGTGGATCCACTCCGTGCCCCATCTTGATTGATTGGAGGTAGGGTTGCCACCTTTACCTGCTAGGAGCTCCGGGCGGGGGACGGGCCAACGACGTCAAGGGGGGTGGGGTGACGATGTTGTTGGTGGGAAAGTGATGTTGCATGGGTTGGTCGGTGGGTGGAGCTATGATTTGGCAGTTGCTGGACAATCGTCGCATCATTTAGGGAATCCTGCCTGGTTTTTCAAAGTAAGAAAACCTGGCAGGCAGTTTTGACCCAGACAGAACTCCCAAAAGTTGGGCTGTCCCAGGTAAAATCTGAACAGGTGGTCAGCCCAAATATGTGAAATGAGACATCCTTGGGGCAACATCCACTAAGCTGTGTGTGACTACAATGAACAGGGGCACAGAGTGGATCTGCTTCTCTCAGCCTGCAAAAATACACGCTGTGTGCCCTTGGCCTAAATTAGGAAAGACTGTGCAGTGCAGAGCGCTTTTTGATGGAAGGACCCTTAATGAATGGGTTTGTGCCACAACTCACTATGGGGAAATTTGTGGGAATGCAACTGCTCAGTCATAAATGACCCCTACTGATTCCTTCTCCACCCAGCCAGATGGGCATTCTTTGTGCCCTTAAAGGGTAGGGGCCTAGATTATGCTTTGCAAGAAGTGGCATCTTGGGTAGGAATAAGATAAAATAAGGCTAAATATATGAATGGGGAGCTATAGTTCAACTGTGAGTTGCATAAAATCTGCATAGAATTGAAGGGGTTACGTTATCTGTATTTATCATATGAGTGTCATTTGTGGCAGGACTTTAGTTGCCCATAGGCGGTATAGGTAGATTTGTTATCTAACTAAAAAAATGTAACTGCATATAGGAGCAAAGAAAACAGTATATACGGTATATATGTATGTATATATTTTACAGTAGCAATGACTTGATTTCCCTTCAGGTTCTGCTAAGATGACTGTAGCAATGAGAATGGTTTTGAACGTTTCCCAACCAACCTCCTAGATGCTGCTTCTCCCTGGTGTTGGCTCCAGCAGGTCTAGCTTGCTGCACCTGGGGGAGCGTATTCCCTGGTGGTCTCAAGGTGGATTCTAATTTATGGAATTTGTGAATTCGGTCTCTGACCAAAACAGTGTTAGGCTGCTTGTCGTGCCCCAGGACTTGCCTGGTGTAATACCAGCCAGGATCTTTCTTTTGCACGACATTAGCGATCTCGGCTACGAGATCAGAATCTAGCATATCTGTGGGGTTGTATTTATGGACATGTACAACATCTTCCCTCTCGCCTAGCAGTTTGGAAACAAGGGAATAGAAATCACCTGTATAGAAAAGAGATAAGATAAAGAAGTGAAATATTAACATAGTCGTCAACAAAATGGTGCCAATCATGCAACAGATACCGAAGGTCTAAATAAAAAATAATAACACTGTCATTTTGTTGGATGAATGCATTCAGTAATTTGCTTTCTGTTAATTTGCATCATTGGCAGAAAAAAATGTTTTTAACTGTTTTTATTAGCTTTCCACCAATTTCATCTGGCTCAAGCACAGAATAATCAGTGGCGGAACTACCGGGGGAGCAGGGGATGCCTGTTGAAAATGTGGCCAAATGCGGCCGTACAGAGGGGGCGGGGGCGGGGCCCGCCCCCCTCTACGATCACTACTGAGAATAATACTGATTGCAATCATCACTAGAGCGCTTAAAGCATGGGATTTTAAACAGCATCCAACAAAATATACAGATATAACTGTTTGTGTACATAAACTCTAAAAACCCAGAAAGAACAATTACAGAAAGAGGGTAGAACATTTCTTAAAAATGATGACATCCAGTTTGATGTTGCTGTGATTTTCTATCCAACAATATTAGGCCTTGTGAATAACATTAAATATTGTAGGGCTCGGCAGCAGTGCAGTAAGGCTAATGGCACATGGGTTGTTTTGTCCTCAACTGCCATCCAGCACAAAACTGCCAGTCACCATTAAAGGCATCACCAATTGCCCCAGCGTTTATGAGGAGTCACACATCCCCCTTTGGGCACCTTTGGGTGGGCATCTATTTGTCTTATGTAATTCCAACAATCGCCAAACCAATGATATCCATAGGCCGGCCCCAATACACACACAGATAATCGTATTGAACAATCTTATTATCTTATGCGTGTACGGCCACCCGGGGTTGAATTTTGAATTCATGTGAGTTTTTTGAACTCTAATAAATTAGATTTTACTTGGAATTCAATTCACACATCTTAAACTCTGACTAATTTTACCGACCCGAAAAATCAAATCAAATTTGATCAAACCCTAATCGAATTTCTTCTCCAATAAAAACTTGAATGTCAGAAAGGCTACAAACACCTTCAAATTGGTCACTGGACCTCTCCCATTGACTTATACACAAATTTGGCAGGTTTTAGGTGGCGAATAGTTCAACTCAGATTCTGAAAGGGCCAGAATTTGATAAATTTGATAAAATTCGAATTGAGTTTGGATAATTCACTTTTTTTTTTCGATTCCGCTTAATGTCACATAATGGAAAGTCCCCTGGCTAAAGCACATGGAGCAGTGACAGGCAGAGCCATGGATGCATGTGCATGATCCCTATGGCACAATTTAGGAGAGCAGACACATGGGAGCCCTAGTAGTTACTCCCTACATACTTCCCTACCACCTTATGCCCATTGGGTGTCCCAGATGATGCCCTCGTGTCACATCCAGACTATTATTTATGAATACAGTGCTGAAAAGTGTTGAAGCAGCATGACCTGCACCTAAGGGACAACCTAAGGGATAGAATGAAAAGTGCAGATAAAAAAATACTTTGCACCCCTTTTTTACACTTGGTACATTGAACTTAGACCTGCCATTAGTGAGTGAGTGCTCATGTGCTCCAGTGAAGGAGCTTGCCATTACAATACATCAGATATGGTGACAGGTGGACAGGGCCATTTTGACCACTGCTGTTCTCCAACAGACAGTAGCAATAGTCAAAACACCCAGTGTGCCATCATACGAAAATTTGTTTTGTACAATATTATTGGTACGTCTATGGCCACCTTAACAAGCGTACAACATTAGAAGCAAATTGATGATCAGTTGTTTTGGTTCACTGCACATTAGTGAATTTCCACTCAAATAAAAACCGGAATGAGGAACAGAAACCATTTTGTCCACATTAAATCTTGAAGACAAAGTGAAGGTGAGGGGCATTGTTGTCTATGCAAAGCAAATATATCACAGTGAGACACTTCCAGAATGTGATATTTACTCTAGTGTAATCGAATACTCTCTTTGCGTCATACAAAGCAAATGTTCACTTGCTCGGCCAAGAAATCAGGATAGTCTGCTTTACATTTGGCCAGTGTAATTAAACACAAGTTTAAGTTTTGATTACATTCTGTAAACAGGAACCAATCTTAAGATCTGAAAACAATAGCAAGAGAAAGTACTGAAACAAAGCCCCTTTTTAAGCAATATCATTGGAAACTGTAGTTCATGTTGTAAAAGTTTTTTTAAAAATTGTATTTTTTTTTAAATTAATTCACCCTTTCCTTGGATACTGGAATAACAAATAGAGATACAGGTAGACAAGTGTTTCGGATACTTCACAACCTATGAGGAGTAATGGAACAAGATGCAATCACTGAGATATGAGATTCAGTTGCTCCCACTTTCAAGATGAGCCACAGAGAATTGTTCCGTTTTTCCTGAATTTAAGGAATGGAGGGAAGTTCATTGTTCTTTTTTGGAGAAGTATAAGTTTAATCCATATGAAATACAGGAATCAGAACACAATTTCTTGATTCAGGAATACTAGAACAACCAATACATATCAGTGAAGGCAATACAGAACTAAGCAGGATGGAAGTATTGGGGACAGTAGATAAAGCCAAATGAGGAATACTATTGTAACACTGCAGCCTGTGAGCAGAACATCCTGTTTCTTTAAGAGTAATGGCACACGGAGATACTTTGGCAATTAAAGTTCCGTTGAGGGTCTGTTCTGGGGGTGATAAAGCATTCAAAATCCCCCGACCAATTATTTGTAAGACAATCACCCGACAGGCACAGATGCACTTGCTTGTAAGGTGATTGTTGCTGGGAAACGTAGTAGTCAAGTGACAAGTGGCCTGACAAGTGAGTGCAATGGGCCTGTCATTAACACTGTATTCAACAAGACTTTACTCCAACATTTAAAACATAGCATTCATCTTTATTTGATTAAATGTTTATATGTTCTACAAGAGACATGAGTGTGCATTTTAAAGAACCAGTAATACCAGACATTCAAAGCGTTTCCCAAATCTGACAGAGGCAGACCTATGGTGTGCTCTAGATGTAATGCTGTCTGACCTGTATTTTTTTTCCTGCCTAATCCAGTTCCTGTTTGTCAAAGCCTGACACATCTTGATCCTTCCTATTCCTACTTTTTCACTCTCAATCATGTTCTTGTGTGTTCTAGTCTATTCTACAGTTGTTCTACATCTTGTTTGAGTCTCTCTCCAGATCTTTGCCCATTCCTTCTTGTTTCTATGTGTTCTATTCTTCACCCACTTCATCTTTGTTCCAGTCTGTCTCCAAGACCCTTTCTGCTGTGTCTTGCCAGAAGAGCTCATCACCTACACTAAAGCTGACTTGACATTGAAAGATCTGTTCAAGTGGTGAGGTCAACACAGAAGTGGATATTTCCCTGATACGCCCACCTTGAGGTGGGATCACATTGACAGGATATAGGCCATCGGGGGGAAGGATCACATCAACGAGCCAATGTGCTCTTCTCCCCGACAGATTTTTTTTTAACCTGCTCAATCGACATCTTTCTGATTTTAATCTCCTGATATACCTTGCCAGTGGGTACATGGAGCACCGACAAATGGGAAATTGGGAAGACCTGTAGGTCTTCTTCACGGCCCAACCCATAGTACTTGGCAATAGCCATCTACAATATCTGACTGATCAGCCAATTATAGTCAATTCTGTGATGTACATTATCAGGCAGTTATGTTTGTTTATTGAAATACAGGGCTAGAGGTCAGATGTTCAAGGATACTAAGCTACAGCTTTCAGCTTCACACAGAACTTTTGAAGTTATAGTTCATTGTACCAGATGTTTTATTAGCTGATGTAGAAGATAATCCTGGTGTAGATATCAGCATTATAGATATGAAACACTGATATCTACACACTGATCACCTTCCGATAGGAATATATTCAAGTAACAAAGTAACATAGTAATTAACATAGTTAGTTCAATTGAAAATCGATACACGTCCATCAAGTTCAACCTTAAGTCTGTATATATAAATTGCCTAACTGCTAGTTGATCCAGAGGAAGATTCCTGAATTCTTCCTGACTCCAAGATGGCAATTGGACTAGTCCCTGGATCAACTTGTACTATAAGCTATCTTAAATAACACATTATTGTTGTTTCTGGCAGTATTGTTATTTTTGCCAATATTGTTGTTTTGCATGCAATCAAGCAACCCCTACTGACACACACATGCAACGCATAATAACCCCATAATAAAAACATTCACAACTGGCTGCACCTAAGGGAAGTATTATTATGTTTGAACGTTGCCCTACAAATGCTTTTTCATGCAGCTGTGGATGAACCTACTTATAGGATGACCGCCAACAAGCCAAATGACCTTAATGGACTTTGTCATGTTTGCAAACAATCTTTCATTTGCCAATTATTTCAACCAGTCTTTTGAATGCACAGACCTAGGAGACAAGTCCCTGAGGCAGAATCAGTTCAGGAAATAATTACTAGTTATTAAGCCATTTCACAAGTAAATTATAATTAAGAAAAATGTTCATGTCTCCATCTGCACTGCTTCAAGAAAGCACAGAGGGAAAATGTCCTACTCAGTCACCAGAGCTAGCTACAATTGCCTTCAAGCTAACCAATGATTGTCTAATATAAATATAGTAAAAAATCCAAACAGTCCACTGATAAAAAGTAAACAGTATATAAACTGAAATATAATATACAAGCACCAGGACGGACAAAGTGAATTGTTTTCCTCACGTAATCAATCAGGTGAAATTCCAGTTTGAACATTAATGGCACTCCAGATTACTAAGCACTAAACAGACTTGGCAATGTAGAACTTGAACATTCCATATACTAGGAAACAAACAAAGCAACCCCAACAGACTCTGTATTAGGGCAATAAACATTATATAGACAGTTTAGGAGCCATAAAGAAGCATAAGCAGATTTCCAATTACTTGAACCAAAATGTTGAGGGTTTACAGTGCCAGACTCCAACTGGAACTCAGCAGCCTGTACATTTTTTTGAAATTAAGAATCTCTGGAGAATCTCTGCCTGACTAGCTGCCAGTTGATTTTTTTAGGCTCGAGCCCACAGTGCAGACCATAAATCAAATACAGATGCTAAAAATACTTTTAGAAATTCTATTAGTTCCAGTAATCTTAAATACTGTAGATTATCATTGAATCCTGTTTGGAAATTTAAAATCTCTTAAAGGAGAAGGAAAGGTTAAAACTAAGTAAGCTTTATCAGAAAGATCTATATAAATACACCAGTAATCCCTCAAAGTAATGCTGCTCTGAGTCCTCTGTCAAAAAAAACCCACTGCATTTCTTTCCTTCTATTGTGTACACACGGGCTTCTGTATCAGACTTCCTGTCTTTAGCTTAAACCTCCAAGGCTTGGGCTTGAGCATGCTCAGTTTGCTCCTCTGTCCTTCTCCCTCCTTCCCTCCCTGCTGTAATTTGAGCCCAGAGCTATGAGTAAACAGGAAGAGACTCAGGTAGGAAGTGATGTCACAAGCTAACCTGACAGCTGCTATCCTAAACAAAGAGATAGAGCTTCTAGAGCTGTATAGTCTGGTATGGTAAAGCACTCTACAGAATACATAGAGCGTCCTATCTTGCACTATTGTGGCTAATCTATTGGCAATAAACTGCCTCAGTAGCTTTCCTTCTTATTTAAACAGGTGGCAGACTGACCTTATGTGGCAAAATATTGTGATTATCAAAAAGTAAAAATATTGCCACCTAAAACATGCAAATTTTTAAGTGCAATTGCGGCCAGAAATAGGCTTATTGGTTCACTTTAGGGACCTCAGGCCTAATATATAAAATCCCTGGATGTGCCACCCAACTGTGCATTAGCATAAGGCAGACATGAGGCATAATACACTGTTGGCTAGGCACAACATTTTTTTTTCAGCAAATATGATTAAATAATGTCGTGACAGTTTAAATAGTCAGTTTTGTTTATTCGCAGACAATGGTGAAAGGCCAAGTATATGTCTGAAACAGAATCTGCTGTATAACTTTAATCAGCAGAACGCTAAAGGGCACTGATAAATAGTTCTGCTTCCATAGGAATTTGGCTTCCATGTTTCCAACATCCTGAAGACAATTATTCTGTAAATAGACGGACTCCTCTTTGCCAACGTGCAAGTGGGAATTTGTAATGGTTAAATGCAAAAGTCATCTTACCTGCGGAGCTCTGTATTGTAAACCAACCTGTTTCTTGTACATGTAAGGGAGCTATGAATTATCTGAAAAGCCATTATCTAAATAGCTCTGAAATACAGGAAAGCCATTTCCCATAGGATCCATTTTTAATTAAAAAAAAATATTGTTTTGATTTCCCCTTTCTCTGAAATATTAAAACAGTGCCTTGCACTGGATGATGACTAACCTGGCATATATCCATAGTGGGTGCAAAAATACTCTATTGGGCTTTCTAGGTTTAAATGTTTTTTTACAAGACTTTTAAGAATGGTAATCCAGATTAAGGAAAGACACTTATTTGAAAAAACCCAGGTCTCAAGCTTTCCAGATAACATGTAACATAGTAAGTTAGGTTGAAAAAAAGATACACATCCATCAAGTTCAACCTTTTAAGTTTGTATAAAACCTGCCTAACTGTTGATCCAGAGGAAGGCAAAAAAAAACAGTTTGAAGCCTCTCCAATTTGCCTCAGAGGGGAAAAATTCCTAGCAATTGGACTAGTCCCTGGATCAACTTGTACTAGGGCTATCTTCCATAACCCTGTATTCCCTCACTTGCTAAAAAGCCCTCCTTAAAGCTATCTAATGTATCAGCCTGTATGACTGTTTCAGAATTCCACATCTTCACAGCTCTCACTGTAAAAAACCCCTTCTGAATATTTAGACGGAACCTCATGTACTACAATGTGATATGTTTAAAGCAGCGATGCACCGATTCCAGGATTCAGTTCGGTATTTGGCAGGATTTGGATTTGCCAGAATCCTCGTGCCTGGCCGAACCAAATCCGAATTCTTAAAATCGTGTGACTTTTCGTGACAAAATAAGGAGGTCAAAAATGTTTTCCCTCCCTATCCCTAATTTGCACATGCAAATTAGGGTTCGGGGGTTCGGCCAAATCCAAAATAGTGGATTCAGTGCATTCCTAGTTTAAAGACGTAAGCACTTCCCTTGGCAGTTCCGTGTGTCACAGTCCCAAACCTTCTGCTTCCTGTCCTGATACAGATTACTTCCTTCTCTCTGCTTCTAGGTAAAGCACATTTGCATTGCTCTATACCTCCATGGCCTAGACCAGGCTTCCCCAAACTTTTTTACCTGTAAGCTACATCCAAATGTAAAAGGAGTTGGGTTGGGGAGCAACACAAGCATAAATAAAGTTCCAGGGGTGCCAAATAAAGGCTGTGATTGGCTATTTTGTAGCCGTGTGGACAGGCAGTCTAAAGGAGGCTCTGTTTGGCTGTGCATTAGGTTGCCACCTTTTTGTTTTCCCAACTTCAGGCAGGCGGCAGAGCCGGTACGTGGGGTGGGTGACGTTGGGGGTAGGGATGCACCGAATCCACTATTTGGGATTCGGTCGAATCCGAATCCTAATTTGAATATGCAGGAAAGGAAAAAGTGGAAAACATTCTTCTTTTGTGACGAAAAGTCACGCGATTTCCCAACCTGCCCTAATTTACATATGCAAATTAAGATTTGGATTCGGTTCAGCCAGGCACAAGGATTCCGCCAAATCCGAATCCTGCTGAAAAAGGACGAATCCCGAACGGAATCCTGGATTCAGTGTATCCCTAGTTGGGGACATGGGTTGATGATGTGGCAACCAGCAGGTGAAAACCAGACAGGTGGCAAGCTGTGCATCTGGTTTTCATGCAACCAAAACATGCCTCCAGGCAAGGTATTCAAATATAAGCACCTGATTTGAGCCCACTGGTTCACAGTATATGGGACTGAGCCCCCTCGGTGGTCATTGGCCCAATATTAAAAGACAAATTATGGTGAGATTTGGGAATGAGTAATTACGTAATTTCTTGAAAAACCCATGAACCATAGCAAAGAAAATATAAGGGTGTTCATAAGATATTCATACCATAATTAAGCAAATGTTGGCCAATAGGCTGATTTTGCTTTCAATACGAATTAATTATATATTAGTTTGGTTCAAGTAAAAGGTACTATTTTATTTTACAAATGGAAATAATTTTAAAAAATTTGGATGATTTGGATAAAATTGGAGATGGCCTTCCTATAATCCGGAGTTTTTTTGCATAATGGGTTTCTGAATATTTAGTTTTACATTTTGTTGAGCCCCATTTTTATGGAAACAGTGTGCATATGGTTTCAATTGACAGCAATGTAAGGATTGCCAGGTGATACAATTTCTTAGTTTTTAGGAGTGAAGATCTAAACTGTACAACCTTACCTCAACAGCAGTATGTAAAGGAAAGATGTGTGAAAGCAGTGGCTGCATTAACAGGCCACCATCTGAGGGATGTGGGACAGAATTCTGATCCCCACCTTTTCAGCTCTATAACTCTGAGCTAGTCAGCGACTTGAAGGGGGGCCACATGGGACATTTCTGTTCAGTGAGTTTGTAATTGATCCTCAGCATTCAGCTCAGATTCAATAGCAACAGATATGACCCATGTGGCCCCCCTTAAGTCTCCGATTGGTTACTGCCTGGTAACCTGGGTAACCAGTCAGTGTAAACCAAGAGAGCTGCAAAGCAGGAAGTAGTGTTCAGACTGACATGTTATACATCAAATCACTCCAGCCTTTATACATTACATTTTTGCCTAACTAACTATATTAAAAACATTTTTTATTTTGCACAGCCTATCTATTTACCCAGTTTTTATTTTTACACTGAACAATTCCTTTAAAAGGCATATTTACCAAAGGACGAACTTTCACTTCCATCTATTATAAATACTTTTTAAAAATTCCATAGAAATAAATGGAGTGGCGGAATTTCACTCTAGTCTAGAGGACTGTGGCAATCTCTAACTTCACTTTTTGATAAATATACCCCTTAGAATCAGGGTTGGAGCGATCTCTAATTTTTCTATTAATTAGAAAATTGTAGTATAATGTACCATAAATAGCTGCATAATTAATAACATTATGAAAGTAAGGGGCAGATGCATCAAGGGTCGAATATCGAGGGTTAATTAAACCTCGATATTCGACTGGGAATGAAAATCCTTCGACTTTGAATATCGAAGTCAAAGGATTTTGCGCAAAAACTGTGATCGAACCTTCGAAGGATTTTAATCCAACGATCGAAGGATTATCCTTCGACCAAAAAAAGATAGCCAAGCCTATGGGGACCTTCCCCATAGGCTAACATTGACTTCGGTAGCTTTTAGGTGGTGAACTAGGGGGTTGAAGTTTTTTCTTAAAGGAGAAGGAAAGGCTAAAATTAAGTAAGCTTTATCAGAAAGGTCTATATAAATACACCAGTAAACCCTCTAAGTAATGCTGCTCTGAGTCCTCTGTCAAAAGAAACACCACATTTCTTTGCTTTTATTGTGTACACATGGGCTTCTGTATCAGACTTCCTGTTTTCAGCTTAAACCTCCAGGGCACGGCCTTGAGCATGCTCAGTTTGCTCCTCTCCCCCTCCCTCCTCCCATCCCTACTGTAATCTGAGCTCAGAGCTGTTAGTAAGCAGGGAGAGACTCAGGCAGGAAGTGATGTCACACCAAGCATATATGGCAGCTTCTATCCTAAACAAACAGAGACAGTGTCTAGAGCTGTTTACTCAGGTATGGTAAAGCATTCTGCAGACTAAATATAGCGTTCTAGCTTGCACTATTGTGGCTATTCTATTGGCAATAAACTGTCTTGGAGCTTTCCTTCTCCTTTAAAGAGACAGTACTTCGACTATCGAATGGTCGAATAGTCAAACGATTTTTAGTTCGAATCCTTCGATTCGAAGTCGAAGTAGCCCATTCGATGGTCGAAGTAGCCCAAAAAACACTTCGAAATTCGAAGTTTTTTTACTTCGAATACTTCACTCGAAGTTAATGATTGGCCCCAAAATGTCCATGATCTTTGTATGGCATTTCTTTCTAAAGCAAATAAATCACCAGAACATAAAACTTTTATCTTTTTAAATTGCTAAATATATAGATGTGGCATTAACATAAATGATACATGGTGACATTGAGCAGAATGTTATGAGTCTTCTCTACTTTGAAAAGTTTATAAAAAAATCAACAGGCTGCTATCACCATAGAAACATCACGTCTAAAGTATGTGCCCAAAAACCTTTGGCCTTGCTCTTTAATATAAAGCACTTCACTTTAATAAAAGAAGGCACTTTATCTCCAAATCAGGATTCCTTGAGTTGAAAATCTATTCCATTTTCACATTTAGTGAGAGGCAAAGGCTTTAGGAAAAAATGTTGGTGCTCAAGACAAATTACAGTGGTCTGGATCGAGTTCAAGGAAGTTCTTTTTGAAGTCGCAGGTTGGTCTATTATTGAGATCAATATCATAAATTGAATGATGATTTTGAAGGCTTTGCTTTAAACCCAAGTTGAGTTTCATTATAAACTCTATATACATATAAAACACAAGGATTCAGTATCTCCCAATGCAATATTAAGGTTTATTCACTCCAAGAAGTTACATAATTAAGAGTTTTTCGAAAAAATCATAGTACAAAGTAAAGATTTATGTAAGACCCACCACCTCACCAATCTCAGAGAAAAGTATACATTCCACCCTATGATCAGTTTGCAGCACCCAATAACAATTCAACATTAGAATCAACATAATCAATTCAAAATCAACAGTTAAATCATTTCATTTTTAATAAATAAAATGTAAATCATATTCCTTAATGAGCCCTCTAGGTTGTAGTGTGTGTATCCACAAATTGTATGTCTTCCTTATGGGGTTGTTCACCTTTAAATTAACTTTTAGTATGATATAGGGAGCAGAGAGTGATATTCTGACAATTTGCAGTTGGTTTACATTTTTTATTATTTGCGGTTTTTGAGTTATTTAGCTTTTTATTTAGCAGTTCTCCAGTTTGCAGTTTTAGTGATCTGGTTGCTAGGGTCCCAATTACCCCAGCAACCATGCAATGATTGGAATAAAAGGCTTGAATATGAATAGGGGAGGGCCTGAATAGAAACATTACTAATTAAAAGTAGCAGTTACAATAAATTTGTAGTCTTACAGAGCATTTGTTTTTTTAGATGGGGTCAGTGACCCCCATTTGAAAGCTGGAAAAAGTCAGATGAAAAAGACAAATAATAAAAAAAACTATACAAAAGAAATAATAAAGACCAATTGAAAAGCTGCTTTTATTTATTTATTTATGAATTAGTCATTCTTTAACATACTAAAAGTTGACTTAAATGTGAACCAACCCTTTAAGGAAAGCTACTTAATTCCACTACACAGAATTGGTATCACTAACTCAGTGGGAAAAAGTCAACAGTTGAGACTTGACTGTCACCTTCTTTTAAGAGTAACCTTTGGGCCAGCTTCAATTTGATGGGGAAAAAGCTGATTTCCTAATTCAATTTTAGATTTTTCAATTGAGCCAGATGCACTTCAATGAGAAAAACTGGACCTGAATTAGGAGAAAAGTCTTTTGTTGCCCATAAGTGAACATCTGTATGACAGCAATGGAGAGTGAGCAAATCCTGGATTAAGAATGTTGCAGAAAGGTCAGTGATAATGTATTATATTATGGATCTTTGTCATAAAAGGGTGATTTATACAGACAACTTATACAATTTGTGGATTTATGTCTCCTGGATGTGGTCTCTCGTGTTTAAAAGAACGTTCTTTAAAATGATTGGGTCATCCCCTTCAACGGTATAGGGATCATGTCCTCCTCCATCACACTGCGCTATCCCCTAAGGTAATGAGACCTAGGGAGAGATTGCACATTAGGATGAAAGTGATCATTGCTTAGTAATGCATTATGATCAGGTATGGTTATCAAGACTACTTGACAGTTTATACTACTACAACCACTAAAAATAACTGACAGATAATGCCATGTCAAATAGGTCTGTAAAAGAGAAACAAACCCCTTATTAAAAAAAACCCTACCCCCCACCCCGCATAGACCCCCTCCCTCCCCCCCAGCCTAGCTGCTACCCCGGGAAATTGATCTAACTTTTTACTTACTCCTCAGTGCAGATTCAGCGATTGGAGTTCACCGCAGCCATCTTCCGGGTCTTTGGCAATCTGAGACCGAGACCGGCGAAGCAGTTGGAGCAATTTCCCGGTTTGCGACAACTGCGTATGCGCCGAAATGAATGGAAATTGCTCGAAGAAGACACTAAGACACGGAAGATGGCTGCCGTGGACTGAATCTGCACCGAGGGGTAAGTAAAAAGTTAGGGGCATCTGCCCGGGATAGCAGCTAGGCTGGGGATGAGGAGGAAGGGGGTCTATGTGGGGTAGAGTTTTTTTTTTAATACGGGGTTTGTTTCTCCTTTAAAGCAATGCAGACATCTATACAAATGATTGAGCATCACCGATATTTAGGAAACTCTTATGACAACTTGTCTGTAGATTCGATCTCTGTGGCGATGCATTTAAAAACAGAAATATTGGCATAAGTGGGGTAAAATGGGATCCTGTTACTATCAAGGTCTTATGTAGTATATATCTTCAATCATCACCTTCCCAAAGCCCTTGTAACAAGTAATAACTTTCCAAATCTTTTCGTGTTAGTTGTATCCTGCAACTGCTGTTGTACCTCATCATATGATCCTGCTTAGCACCAGGTTCCCAAACAATGTCATGACTGTGTTAGACCACTAACAGTGGATCCACCCATTGTTTCTGGAGTGAATAAACCTTGATTCTGCACTTGAACAGCACCTGCCATACAATTGATTTTGCAGTGTCTTTCAGTGGTGTAACTATATGTTACAGCAAATTTGATTTAGGGCCACAAAACATTTGTAAGTTTCTGCCAATATGTTTCGGAATTACTCATTATCA
This sequence comes from Xenopus petersii, assembly GCA_038501925.1. NCBI lineage: Eukaryota > Metazoa > Chordata > Amphibia > Anura > Pipidae > Xenopus > Xenopus petersii. The sequence continues at coordinate 196,621,936 of CM076672.1, forward strand.
CTGGGCCCACTACACTCCCTGGTACCCCTGCAACCGCAGAATCTGTGGATAGTGAGAGTGAGTGTCTCTTTTATGTCATGTCCACTAATACATATCACTAAACTGCATTATTTTAGAATACCCTTAGAAAATATTTTTATATTCGAAACCCCACTAAAAACATTTATTTTCAGTCTTCACTTCAGGAATAAAGTGCAAATGTCCAAACAGTGGTATCACACCACCATATTAAGGGAGTTATTCATCAAAGGTCGAATTTTAACATTTTGCAGACCTCGAATGAACTCACAACACAAATGGTTTCTTATTTAATAAAAAACTCGAATGAAAAAAACCTCAAATGAGCGAGTTTGTGGTTAATAACCCGAAAACTCAAAAAGAATTTATCGAGTTTTCAGGCAAAACCCTCCGAAAAAAACTCAAATCAGCGAGTGTGTGTGGTTAATACCCTGAAAATTGGAAAAGATGGAGTTTTCAGCAGGAAAAAACTCAATGTGCTTGAATTGATCGAGTTTTCAGGCAAAACCCTCCAAAAATAACTTGAACATCATGAAGGCTATTAATATCTTTAACTGGTTCAAGGGACCTCTGCCATCGACTTGACAGGTTTTAGATGGTGTATTTTCCGACTCAAGCTATTTCCAGGGTTGGGGTATAATAATCTGGAAAAATTCTAGTTTTTTTTTACCAAAAATGTAAAAACTGACCAAAAAATAAACTCGAAAACCCAAATTTTGGTGTAAAACACAACTCAATACTTCATAAATAACCCCCTAAATGTACACAATGTCCAACCAAGGCTGCACTAAAAAATCATGCATAAACTTTAGACTTCACTAAATCAAACAGCATATATAATATCTCAAAGGTAAAACAGCATCTGCAAAATGACAGTTGATATGATTTATTTATCTATGCCCTTTATCAATCTATTCAGAGTGTAGGGGGAAAAAACTTTGCACTGGAGATGCTGAAGTCACAATTCGGTGGCATGTACCAAGTTCCATTAACAGTCCCATTGACTATTACCTCTGTTACCACGTGTGCTTCCTACAAAAATTTAGCTAACATAGCATTTTAAAAGTATGTCAGCAACATCAGCCAATCAACAGAAAAAAAGAAATTCAGCCTACAAGGGGGATTTAAACGCCTGACTAAGTGAAAAGCCTATTCCAATGAAAATTAGAATCAACAGAACAATTTGATACAAAGATGTAAATCCGAATCCCTTTTTAATACTTTCAGGCTTAATGAACGTGAATATTAACATTCTGCCACCAGCTCTTTCACCAAGAAGAGGAAATTCCCATGTCTGAGAGCTAACAGTAAGACTTTTTCTGAATAACAGCAACCAACGGACAAGATAGATTATCATAGTGGTAGAGGAGTAGATTAAGAATAAGGAAAGTAATGTCGGAAATCAGGACACAAAGAAGGGCTAAAGGGGTTTTGAGATTTGCCCACTTTATCAAAAATCTGTAAGTAGCTGGTATTACAATGTCAAAGTAATTCTGTAGAACTAAGTACATTTTTGCCAATAACCAACTGTAGGTGAGGACATATCTGGCATTAGCATGATGGACACATACCCTGATCTAATACTTCTTCCTCCTCCCGTTTAGGCTGCTGAAGTCCTGTATTCTTCTCAGGCTCAGCTTCTTTAAGGAAAATAAAGTAGAATGCAATCATCAAAAAGATATTTATCTACACACAGGTTAGTCACAGAATTTTTGGGTTACATTTTCCTTAGGGCAACTCCTATACTTTCACTTTCAGAAAATGTACTGTTTTTCCTCCATAGGTAAACTATTTAAACTGCTATTTTTTATTTTTAGCCATTTTTGTAAAATGTACACGTTAGGAATGAAATACTTAAGGGGTTACATACTGAACCACAGATTTATCTGGTTGGGATTTCTGGAGCAAAAACTCAAATTTTTATTATACCCTGATGCTGCAAAACACATGAATCTGAAATTCTGCCATCTCAGATCTGTTGAGGTCCTGTATAAGTCAATGGGAGAGGCACCAATCTCAATTTGAAGTTATCATGGGTTTAGCTCAAAAAGCCGAAAATTCAAGGGTTTTCGCAAAACCCCCAAGCAATTTGGGAAAAAGTCAGAAAAAAATGGACAACTCAGTTTTTGCTCGATTTTACCGTTTTTCCCCCAATCCGAGTAATTTGTGTTTTTTAATTAATAAATGAGGTCAAATCGGCATAGGAGTTTGGTAGTGTTTTTTTAATAAAATAATGACATAAAAACTAAATTTATTAAATAACCCCTTAAATACTCCCTTGCAGATTTCCCAGGTACAGATCAGCAAGCTGATGCTCAAAACAATTTGACGGGGTTGATCACCTTCAAATTCACTTTTAGTATTATGTAGAGATATATATTCTTATATAATTTAGAGAAGTAAAACATTTTTCTAAATTTATAATGTGTAATGAAATTGGAGACCAGTTGGAAACAGTCCAGCATACCACTACCTACATCATGCTTAAAGTGAATTTTAAGTCCATTTGTTTTTTTTAAATAAATCATTTTAGAAGATTACCTGTATGGTGGTGACCATGTCCCATCATCATCATCATGTCAGGACTTACAGGAATGGGAACATTTGCAATCTCAGGGATGTTTTGAAATAGCTTTGGTTCCCCTGTCTGTACACAGGTCATGTATGACGTAGCATGGGCCGCATCCATGTAATACATGATGTATAAATTACACATTTCATCGTTAGATGTGCCCCTAAATAAAGAATAAAGATAATCAAATTCAGTATTTGTTTTCAATAAAGCAAGAAAATGTTAGTCTTTCCTCTCTATGATTAAAGTAGTATGTATCATTTTTTCTTAATTTTTCATTTATATGTATATTTTTATGTTGGAGAGAGGATGCACGACCCAGCCCTAAACAACGGCCATGACCCATAGATTAGAAATGAACTGCAGTATATCTATAGCAGTTGAGTAATAGCAGAACATTTCTGACTGGCTGTTGTTACATCATACTAAATTGATTAATGTTCAATTAAAACAAATATTTGATGATCTAATTTTTTTTAATTTATACAACAGCAGATTGTTACAAAATAACCACGGAAAAGCTTGAGCACAATTAGCCTGGCGACTAATCGCCTCGTCTTTTGAGCGACTATCTCCCCGAACTGCCTCATCGTTTTTCCCTGAGGCAACTTTGGGCGACTATTGAAAATGCATCGCCGTGTGTGCATTAGTGCAGGCGACTTTTCATTCTAGCCTATGGGGAAAAACGCTGAGGCAGTTCGGGGAGATAGTCGCTCAAAAGACGAGGTGATTAGTCGCCAGTCGACAAAATCTCCCCGAATCTCCTCGTGTGGACTAGCCCTTAGGGTAGCACTTTTTTATGTAGTGGGTTTGTTAAAGAAAATACTACAATACAGAAGTAAAATGATTGTTTGTGAAGATTCTCTTTCATCCAGGTCATGGTATATTTGTAGTAATATGTCAGATCAACTGGACTTGCTGTGTTTTTCTTTAAGACCTTTCATCCGACTGGCTTTCTCAATTCAGAATTTAAAAGCCAGTCGGATGACTGGTGAAAGGTCTTCACGAAAAACACAAATGGTACAGATGGTAGCAAATTGCCCACAAACATTCAGCGGGACAGTCTTCATTTTAGATCGGCCCTCAATGTGCATAACTTCTAGGCACTCACTTGTTTGGGCTTCAAAGACACAAAACAAAGGTTTCAATCAGTTTAACTGAACACTAAGGAATCAGCACATAGGGACTCCACTTTTAGGAACTTAGTAGTGCCCAAGGTGGGGGGGGGGTCCGTGAGGGGGTAAGTCCATTACATAAGAGTTGGGATAATGATGCAAATGGGGCAGAGCCTTGATATCATGATTCAAGTGAATCTTGTGGGTTGAGCAATGGTCTTTGGTCTACAAGGGGAGCTCAGAGAGGGGATTTGGGTATCTTGGGGGGATCTAAGTAATACCTGTGGCAGAGGACTATATATAACAAATTTACATAATATCAGCCTGCATTGGCTGGTATTTTATTGTTTGTTTGAGACTTTTAGTAACTATAATACAGGGAGTGGTGCCCTGATATAAAATTTGCAGGTTTAGGAATCTGTTACATGGACACATGGAGATGGGGTGGGTGCAGCAGACCATAAAAAAGCTTGGCTATTGCTTTCAATAAAATAAATGCAAAAATATCGAACCTTACTGCAGTACACTATGAGAAAACAGGATGTGTTGCACTAAAATAAACACCATCCAGTTCTGAAGCTCTAATTCTGAAAAAATCTGATTAAGAAATACCAAAAAATTGATCTAATAGTGCTGTTTGTAGACAATGCTGGCCTGACTGTCATCTGCTGGTCAGCAGCTTGAAACTGCCATCTACCTTTTTAGGCCCCCTAGGTGTCACACCTGCTGGCCATGCAACAGCATCACCAAAGAATATGCTCATCTTTCCCACTAGTTCCTTCTGAATCCTTTTCAGTGTTATTCTTATTACATGGAATGGAAAAAACAATATGAAATAAATCTCTATTGATTGTATTTTCCACTACAGTGCCCACTTTTGCATGAGCCGTAGCAATAAAGCACATCTAGGCTACAAAAATAATGGCCACATAATATTCGAATTACATTTTCCTATTGTTAATAAACATTAGAAGGCATTTTTACAAGGTGCAATAATTACATTAAATGAAATGTAATCATTCTGTTTTGCTTCTTTAATGGTATACTGCAAATTTGCCATTGAGAAAAACATAAAAGGAAATAATGCAGAAGAACAATTTTTGCTTTAGAAAAAAAAAATGCCAGTGCCATCTTTGCTGGTGAGGTCTTGCTGGATTCACTTATTTACCATGGCAACAGTAATAGCGCCAAGGGAAAGAAAGAGGACTGCTCCAAAATAGGATTGCTTTATCCATGCATTGAAACCAGAGATCCCTCAAGAGACTACACAAGTCTGTCATCAACCTATGCGCCCCCCAACTGCTGCTGTGAAAATCGTTCTGCTCCGTACTGTGTGCATCAAATGCCTGTCAGTATAATTGCTTTCTCGACACACATACGCTTATTCAGAATCTCGGCCATGTTCATGGGAGGCTAGCTACTAGCTTCCAGCTCTGAAACTCCTGGTTTAATGCCATTGATTTCCTGCTACTTGCAAGAGGAAAACATAATTTTTAAGCACCTAATGGACTTAAGAGGGAAGAAGCAGAACGGAAAAATAATTTTTCTGCAGCATTGATTTTGTTTGTAGTCAATAAAAACAAATGCCCGACACAAGTGAGAATGAAATGCTACGTGGCATTAACATGGTGCCAAGGAGACCTTGCAATTCAAAAGGGGAATGAAGATTTTCTTTATACAATAGCAGCTGCAAATGAAAACAGCTACCAGAAGAATCCTACAGACATATCATTGATGAGTGTGCTGAGAAACAGTTATTTTTTAGGAGAACTAAAGCTTTACAAAAAAGTAGGGTAGAAATGACGGAAAAAGATTCATCTGAAGATGCCCCAGTAGCTCCCCATCTTCTTATTTGATGCACAACACATTCTCTGTGCTGCTGTCAATTACCTGAGCTTAGGGACCGACACAATATACACAATATACTGTATATATAGAATATAAAAGTCACACCACAGGGATAACATGGCAGCTCCAAAACCAGTGCAATTAGCATTAGAATTTAATTATCAGCCCTGTAGAATGACCTTATATGACACATGAGCATGTTCAGTATCACTGACACTCCTAGCAAAATCCAAGATAGTAAGCACTTGGGACAAATTTAAACACCTGAATTGTTAAGGTTATAGATACATTTAGAGATACAGGTATGGGACCTGTTATCCAGAATGCTCTGACCTGGGGGCTTCCGGATAATGGATCTTTCTGCAATTTGGATCTTCATACCTTAAGTCTACTAGAAAATCATATAAACCTGAAATAAACCAAAAAAGCTGGTTTTGCTTCCAATAAGGATTCATTATATTTTAGTTTGGATCACGTACAAAGTACTGTTTTATTATTATAGAGAAAAAGGAAATCATTTTTAACAATTTGGATTATGTGGGTAAAATGGAGTCTATGGGAGACGGCCTTTCCATAATTCGGAGCTTTCTGGATAATGGGTTACCTGATAACGGATCCCATACCTGTATATTGAAACTTTAGGATGGTGCAGTAAGTTCAGTATATAAAATATGCAAATTCTAGTGTACAGGTATGAGATCTCTTATTTGCAAACTGGATATCCAGAAAGCTGAAAAATTCAGGAAGGTCATTACCCATAGAGTCCATTTTCAGCAAATAATTCTATTCTGTTCAATTATTTCCTTTTTTCCCTGTAATAATAACGCAGTACCTTGCATTAAGCTGCATGAATCCATAAAATATAAACCAGGAATTTACTTGTGTGAATTATTAGGCTGTAAAGAAAAGGAACAGGGGGCTCAGGTCTGGATTTGTAGAAAGGCCACCAAGGCCTGGGCCTAGGGCAGCAGGATTTTAAGGGGCGGCATGCTGCCCAACCACTTCCACATTGGTTCGGAAGTTCTGGGGCTACTAAGGAGATTTCCGGTTCACCAATCTTCAGTGTTCCCGACCTGATGAAAATACATGTGCATGTGAAGGCAAAGAGACAGGGGTGATGAATGAAAGTGGGCCTAGGGGCACCAGTTATGTAAATCTGGCCCTGATGGGGCTAACATGAATACAGCTATATGGCAATACGTTTCTACATTTTTAGGACATTAAAACTACATTAAAGCATTTTTTCCATACCCAATATATGTTGCTGACGTCCTGCCTTTACCAGTGAACAGACACCTGGTTGCTATAATATCCCCAGGGCTAATCTCTACTGGATGCTCTACAGGATAAAATGCCTGAAAAAGAAAAGATACTGTCATTGCGTTAGATCAAATCTTTTTTACCATTAACAACTTTAGTTTTATAGCTTTGAACGTGAGTTCAGAAAAAATGTATTTTCAGCACATTATTTCTAACATATATGTTTTTATTTCTTTATTGCACTAAATAGGTTAATGAAAGCCCTTTTCATTGTGCAACTTTCTGGTTTGTCCAACTGTGAGAGGAGAAATTAAACAGCTATATTGAACTCCCTCATCTTTAAACCAGAGACCCAGGTAGCAGCTGGAAAAAAGAAGGGGTTTGTTTATACTGAGTGCATTATTGCTATTTAAACAAAAGCTTCTGATTACAGAGGAAAGGGGAAAAAATAAAGGTAAAAACACAACAATGATCTGTTTTTCAAATAAATGGAAAAGAGAAAATATGTTTTAGTGCAAGTCCTCTTTGTTATAGTCATGTAATTAAGCTTTTTATTTCTACAGATATGCATTAATTTTTTCTTGTTACTTTATTCCCTCCAACAACCAGTATGGCCCCCAAGCCAAACAGACAAATACTGTATTAGGGGCCATAATTGTGCTTGTTCTTTTTGTTTGGACCATCAGTCAGAATGATATGAACAGCCGAAAGTGTAGATTAGCTACAGCTCCTATTCACTACCTTTAGGACAGCCAACACAATAGACCCCCAAACAAAATGTGGGGAGGGAGATAAAATAAATAATTTTATAAATCCTTTTCAAATAAATAGTTTTTGCGAAAACTGACTTGCTAGACTTGACAGAACTCTACACATCACTAGTTGTGCATGCAATTAAATTAAATATGATGAATTTAGAAAAGAAAATGACTGCGTACAATGATAGGATCCCTTTACTTATCTTACCTCCACAGCTAGAAGGGTTTTAAATAAATAATTATAATAATACATATTTTTCTGCCACACAGCTTTAATATCCAATGACTGGAAAAATGCATATTGCATTTTTCCCCATACGTTAATGGCTGTATCATTTTAAAGAAGAAGAATACAAATGATTGTTTTCGACACTCATTTAATTGGCTAAACACTGAGCAGTGTTTTGAGGTATACAAGTCTATATTTTGACAGCAGTGTCCCTTTAACATAAAGAGATATATTGTTTACAAATCACCCTTCTAGGAAATGACATGCTATTTACAAGTAAAGTATAACCCACCATTGTGCAGTCTGTAATATATGTTATTAGAAGTGTCAAAGGCACAACATTAAAGAACCTACAAATGATTGTGTCAAATAAGATGAAACACACAACTAGCTGCATCATTAATTCACCTTCATCATTACTTCAAGCAAATAAATCCCACTTATGGAGAAAGCTTGTCATTATGTGTACAAACAGACACAACATTACAACACATTTTATGTCTCATAAAGGAAAGAGGCTGGCAGCCCAGGTATATGTGTTAGATAAGCAAACAGACAGACAATGGGAACATGAATGCTAAGATGAGCTAATTATGGTTCATGATCATTGTACTAAATTTAAAGGAAAACTATATCCCCAAAATTATATAATGCCTACTAAAAAATGCCTTACCCTTTAAACAAAACAGGGATTGTTTGTCCATATATTGCAATATATTTAAACTGGTCAACTATGTCAAAGTCATCCCATATCTGGCCAGTCGTACGCTCAATTTTCATCTGATTCATTATATAAGGGACTAAGTTTTACCTGCAACTTACTTGCTGCTTTCAAGGTTAAAACTCCCAAACTTGGCTGCCCTTTTATTAGACACCAGTGGGATCACCTGACTATAACTGGGAAGGGCGGGAGCTACAACATGGGGCTGGTCACTGCTCCTGCATAAACCAAACTAGTGTAGGACTGGCCAGATATGGGATGACTTTGACGTAGTTGGCCAGCTTAAATATATTGAAATATATGGACAAACAATCCCTGTGTTGTTTAAAGGGTAAGGCATTTTTCAGTAGCAGTATGCACAAAATGTCTCAATGTCTTAAATATATTGATAATGGGTTGAGTGCAGAGGACTGTCTATATTATCAGATAGCATTAGAAACTCTAACGGACAGGCTAAGATGGGACAGACAGGTTGGCAAAACAGTCAGGTTTAGGAACGATAAATGTGACCTACTTTTAATGTAGATTAATATTTTGAAAATATTTTTTTTAGTGTCAGTATCACTTTAAGTAAATATTGCCATTTTACATCTCTTGCTTTGAACCACCATATTGTGATGGTCTGTGTGCTGCCTCAAAGATCACCTGACCAGAAATACTGCAGCACTAACTGTAGCAGGCAGTGTGGAAGCAAAATACAGAATGCTGTCTGTTAATTGGCTCATGTGACCCAACATGTATGGTTTCTTTGTGTGTACTGTGAATCCTAGGATCCCAGGGGGCGGCCCTTATTTTTTAAAATGGCAATTTTCTATTTATGATTACCCAATGGCACATACTACTAAAAAAGTATATTATTATGAAAATGGTTTATTTACATGAAGCAGGATTTTACATGTGAGCTGCTCTATTCAATATATTTTTATAGAGACCTACATTGTTCAGGGGGTATAGTTTTCCTTTAAAAGAGTGAACGACCCAATGGTTAAAACACATTTTATATATATGGGGTAGGCCACCAAACTACACCTATGTACTTCAGGAATGAAACAGATTATTAATTTAGTTGAATTACATTCCTGTCAAAGGATTGACAAGCAAACAGTTCATGAGTTATTAACTAAGTATACCTACCTGTGGCAGCTGTGGGCTTTGTCTACCAATTAGAGACCACTTGCCATGTCTCACTCTAAATCCACTTACGACCTGCCCTGAAATGTGTAAAAAGCAGGAGAACTGTATTAGCAATTGATTACCCTTTATAGCCTCCAGTGTTTAAAGGAATTGATCAGTATAGAAATAAAAACTGGGTAAATAGATAGGCTGTACAAAAATGTTTCGAATATAGTTAGTTAGCCAAAAATTTAATCTATAAAGGCTGGAGTGACTGGATGTGTAACATAACAGACAGAATACTACTTCCTGCTTTGCAGCTCTCTTGCTTTCCACTGATTGGTTACCAAGCAGTAACCAATCAGTGACTTGAGGGAAGGCACGTGGGTCATAATTTTGAATTTGAGCAGACTGCTAAGACTGCTAACTGTTCAATCACTGAACAGTTAGGTCCCATGTGGCTGCCCTTATAATCACTGACTAACTCAGAGTTAGAGAGCTGAAAACCAGGAAGTAGTGTTCTGTTATGTTATGTTAGACATCCAGTCACTCCAGCCTTTATACATTACATTTTTGGCTAAGTAACTATATTAGAAACATTTCTTATTTTTGCACAGTCTATCTATTTACCCAGTTTTTATTTTTAAACTGAACAATTCCTTTAATGGTTTTACTAATCCAATCACTTAAGGTTTAACTTTAATTTGATATAAAAATACAGCTATTGAGGTAAAAAGTTACTGGCTAAAATGTAGGCATTTTATCCATCAGTAAATCAAGGCAATTCCTCGTGATCTATCATAAAATATCATCATAAAAATCATAAAAATATAGTATTGACTGGTTCATAAATAAAAGGACTGGCCAAAAGAAGGCAGATGGGAAATATGCGGGATTTTGCAAACAAGCTGCATTTACCTAAGCCAATGAAATAACATTCACTGTGATCTATTACCTAAAAGGTAAATAGCTTAAACTAAATGGAAATAGAATAATGTAATGGGCAAAAACACTCTGCTGTATATTTGAATTTTTAATACACATTTTAACTAAAATAGTAAGTGAAGCACCGTAGCTAACTGAATGCATAATTTAACAACATTTAGTAAAAACTCTGCTGTATTAAAATACATATGCTTATTTGGCATGATTTAATAAACCTTCTTACCCAACTGATGAGTGTGGACTCTGTAGGCAAATGGGTGTATTGTCGGCCTGTTGTAGAGGCAGGCGATATCAGAATTAACTGCTGTTAAACAAAAACACAATAGTGTGTAATGTGTAATGTAAACATTTGAAAATCTAGATTTTCCTTCCATAAGCACAACCAGAAAACAGAAAACGCCTAGCTGTATTACTAATTCTATTCCAAACCAATATATGCGCACACACATACACATAGACAAGTTTACTGTCCTGCATATTATACAGCATATTATAACATGTTTAAACAAGTTAATAAGTTAAAAGATGAAAATGTGGTAATATTAACGGAAAGCTTACCCTGGTATAGTAACAGCCAATAGCAGCCAATCAGATGTTTGCTGTAAGGGCTCGTACAGAAGAGTGTTTTTTACCTGTCTTCCCCTATGTTCAGTTTCAAGGTGTTCCACCTCATGGCAGTGCCTGAGGAAAAGCAATCTATTCTTTTTTATGGGGCTGACACATGAAAGCTCTGAATACAGGTGGAAAGCAACATGTTGCGTTCCACCTGCTTATATGCATATGTTTGAGAATAGTCCTGTATACAAGAATAGATTGTGTTTCATCCTGCACATAGGTCCTAGCTACCTTCTGATTTGTTGCTATTGTTATTAGATCAGGGCTAAACATTGCCCCTAAAGGAAGTACAGCCTTTGTGCATATACATTAGTGGATCACCGTACCAGAGGCCACCCCTTCAGACTAGAAGAAAAGAACTTTCATTTGAAGCAACGTAGGGGGTTCTTCACAGTGAGGACAGTGAGGTTGTGGAATGCACTGCCGGGTGATGTTGTGATGGCTGATTCAGTTAATGCCTTTAACCCTTTAAGTGCCACAGAACGTAGAATCTACGTTCTGTGGAAAAGTAACTTGAAATGCCACAGAACGTAGATTCTACGTTCTGCAGCACTTCCGGGTTCTGGAGCGGAGGAGCGGCTCGCTCCGTTCCACTTCGATCCCCTGCCCCTAGGCAACGAGCAGAGCAGGGGATCGAGTGGCCCCTGGGGCGCGATCGCCCAGGGGCCCAAAAACAGCAGCAGGCACGTGTTCCTTACGTGTCCTGCTGCTGCAGCCTACACCGCGCCATCCAGCTCCGCCCCCACAGCACAGAGACACGCAGATCGTCGCAGATGTCTTCCTGGGACCCCTCCACATCGTGTGCAACAGTCTTCAGCGACTTTTTCAGGTTAGTGCAACAATTACACACACAAACACACCAACACACACTTATTACAGTAATACACACTTAGATTCACACTTACACACACTTACACATACATTTTTGGGGATTGGGGGGGTCACTTACACTCACTGCACTTACACACACGTGCACACGCACACACGCGCACATAACATGTAATTTACCATTTGTACACACGCACACGCACATACATGGCATTGTGGCTTTTTTTTTTTTTTTCTTATCGCATCGTCTCTTTTTTTTGCTGAAAAAAATGTTTTATTGCCATTACGAATAGCGTATTCGCTAACCGTACTGTGCAATATCTTTTGTATGTTATTTCGGTGATTATATTGCAATTTTGGGTATTTTGGTGCATTTTTAGCCATTTTATTGAATTTTTAGCCATTTTATTGCATTTTCAGCTCTGCATATGTTGTGTTCACTTGTTTCTAGCCGTATAACCTGTTTGGCCCAGCTAAAATATTCAAACTGTGATTCTGACGGCCGATAACACTAGTCTGGAAAAAAAAACATTGATTTTTGTGGTTTTATTGGATTTTTTTTCATTTCACTCTTTACTGCCTTATTTTGTTTTGCCTTGTACATTTTATCTACTATATATCCATTTGGGGGTCTCTGTGCGCCACATAGTTTGGTATATCTATGCATATTGGGCATCAAAGTGTTCAGTAGACCCCTGGCGTTCATATTTAGGATGTTTTATGCTGATACGTTACGAAATGTGGGGCATATAATGGGGTAAAATTCAAGCTTTGTGACGATTTTCAGAAATTTGATAAAAACCGTTATGTTCAGCATTGCTTTGCAGTTTGGCAGTTTGCAGTAGAAACACTTATTTACCCATATTGGATTCGTCAGAATGTGTACTTTCTGAAAATATATGGTTTTCTGGGGTCTCTGTACTGTTAGGGGGGTCTAATGTCGCATAATACACACACCAGGTGCTCATATTGCAGCAGCCAGCGCATCAGCTGTGAAAATGTATATACACTATTGTCATTTGGGGGTCTCTGTGCGCCACATAGTTTGGTATATCTATGCATATTGAGCATCAAAGTGTTCAGTAGACCCCATGCGTTCATATTTAGGATGTTTTATGCTGATACGTTACGAAATGTGGGGCATATAATGGGTAAAATTCAAGCTTTCTGACGATTTTCAGAAATTTGATAAAAAACCGTTATGTTCAGCATTGCTTTGCAGTTTGGCAGTTTGTAGTAGAAACACTTATTTACCCATATTGGATTCGTCAGAATGTGTACTTTCTGAAAATATATGGTTTTCTGGGGTCTCTGTACTGTTAGGGGGGTCTAATGTCGCATAATACACACACCAGGTGCTCATATTGCAGCAGCCAGCGCATCAGCTGTGAAAATGTATATACACTATTGTCATTTGGGGGTCTCTGTGCGCCACATAGTTTGGTATATCTATGCATATTGAGCATCAAAGTGTTCAGTAGACCCCATGCGTTCATATTTAGGATGTTTTATGCTGATACGTTACGAAATGTGGGGCATATAATGGGTAAAATTCAAGCTTTCTGACGATTTTCAGAAATTTGATAAAAAACCGTTATGTTCAGCATTGCTTTGCAGTTTGGCAGTTTGTAGTAGAAACACTTATTTACCCATATTGGATTCGTCAGAATGTGTACTTTCTGAAAATATATGGTTTTCTGGGGTCTCTGTACTGTTAGGGGGGTCTAATGTCGCATAATACACACACCAGGTGCTCATATTGCAGCAGCCAGCGCATCAGCTGTGAAAATGTATATACACTATTGTCATTTGGGGGTCTCTGTGCGCCACATAGTTTGGTATATCTATGCATATTGAGCATCAAAGTGTTCAGTAGACCCCATGCGTTCATATTTAGTATGTTTTATGCTGATAACTTACGAAATGTGGGGCATATAATGGGTAAAATTCAAGCTTTCTGACGATTTTCAGAAATTTGATAAAAAACCGTTATGTTCAGCATTGCTTTGCAGTTTGGCAGTTTGTAGTAGAAACACTTATTTACCCATATTGGATTCGTCAGAATGTGTACTTTCTGAAAATATATGGTTTTCTGGGGTCTCTGTACTGTTAGGGGGGTCTAATGTCGCATAATACACACACCAGGCGCTTATATTGCAGCAGCCAGCGCGTCAGCCGTGAAAATGTATATACACTATTGTCATTTGGGGGTCTCTGTGCGCCACATAGTTTGGTATATCTATGCACATTGGGCATCAAACTATTTACTAGACCCCTGGCGTTCATATTTAGGATGTTTTATGCTGATACGTTACGAAACGTGGAGCATATAATGGGGTAAAATTCAAGCTTTGTGACGATTTTCAGAAATTTGATAAAAACCGTTATGTTCAGCACTGCTTTGCAGTTTGGCAGTTTGTAGTAGAAACACTTATTTACCCATATTGGATTCGTCAGAATGTGTACTTTCTGAAAATATATGGTTTTCTGGGGTCTCTGTACTGTTAGGGGGGTCTAATGTCGCATAATACACACACCAGGTGCTTATATTGCAGCAGCCAGCGCGTCAGCCGTGAAAATGTATATACACTATTGTCATTTGGGGGTCTCTATGCGCCACATAGTTTGGTATATCTATGCATATTGGGCATCAAAGTGTTCAGTAGACCCCTGGCGTTCATATTTAGGATGTTTTATGCTGATACGTTACGAAACGTGGAGCATATAATGGAGTAAAATTCAAGCTTTGTGACGATTTTCAGAAATTTGATAAAAACCGTTATGTTCAGCATTGCTTTGCAGTTTGGCAGTTTGTAGTAGAAACACTTATTTACCCATATTGGATTCGTCAGAATGTGTACTTTCTGAAAATATATGGTTTTCTGTGGTCTCTGTACTGTTAGGGGGGTCTAATATCGCATAATACACACACCAGGTGCTTATATTGCAGCAGCCAGCGCGTCAGCCATGAAAATGTATATACAGTATTGTCATTTGGGGGTCTCTGTGCGCCACATAGTTTGGTATATCTATGCATATTGGGCATCAAAGTGTTCAGTAGACCCCTGGCGTTCATATTTAGGATGTTTTATGCTGATACGTTACGAAACGTGGAGCATATAATGGAGTAAAATTCAAGCTTTGTGACGATTTTCAGAAATTTGATAAAAACCGTTATGTTCAGCATTGCTTTGCAGTTTGGCAGTTTGTAGTAGAAACACTTATTTACCCATATTGGATTCGTCAGAATGTGTACTTTCTGAAAATATATGGTTTTCTGTGGTCTCTGTACTGTTAGGGGGGTCTAATATCGCATAATACACACACCAGGTGCTTATATTGCAGCAGCCAGCGCGTCAGCCATGAAAATGTATATACAGTATTGTCATTTGGGGGTCTCTGTGCGCCACATAGTTTGGTATATCTATGCATATTGGGCATCAAAGTGTTCAGTAGACCCCTGGCGTTCATATTTAGGATGTTTTATGCTGATAACTTACGAAATGTGGGGCATATAATGGGGTAAAATTCAAGCTTTGTGACGATTTTCAGAAATTTGATAAAAACCGTTATGTTCAGCATTGCTTTGCAGTTTGGCAGTTTGTAGTAGAAACACTTATTTACCCATATTGGATTCGTCAGAATGTGTACTTTCTGAAAATATATGGTTTTCTGGGGTCTCTGTACTGTTAGGTGGTCTAATGTCGCATAATACACACACCGGGTGGTTATGTTGCAGCAGCCAGCGCGTCAGCCGTGAAAATGTCTATACATATTGTCATTTGGGCGTCTCTGTGCGCCACATAGTTTGGTATATCTATGCACATTGGGCATCAAACTATTTAGTAGACCCGTATGTTTATATTTAGGATGCTTTATGCTGGTAATGATACATGGACAATACGATGCTGGAAAGTTGAAGCTTTGAGGCAATTTTCAGATATTTCACCAAAACCGCCAAATTTGGCAAAGCCTTGCGACTCAGTAGTTTGGAGCAGAAAAGCATGGGTACCCATTTTAGATTCTGTAGAAAGTGTACTTTCCAAAAATGTATGGGTTTGGGGGGTAAACATATATTTCTGTGTTTTTACCCCACAAAAATGCAGACAATGTGCTGATTTTTCATTAGCTGAAGTTACCCACAGGACAATTTGTATGTGCTAACTTAATTTTGGGGCCTCTAAATGCCATATACTTCGGTAAACCTATGCACAGTGGGCACCAAACTGTTTGGAGGACCCCTGGCAATCACAATTTGGGTGCTTTTTTGTGATACGTAATGATACATGGGCGATATGATGCTGGAAAGTTGAAGCATTGAGGCAATTTTCAGATATTTCACCAAAACCGACAACTTTGGGAAAGCCTTGCGACTCAGTAGTTTGGAGCAATAAGGCATGGGTACCCATTTTAGATTCTGTAGAATGTGTACTTTCCAAAAATGTATGGGTTTGGGGGGTAAACATATATTTCTGTGTTTTTACCCCACAAAAATGCAGTTAATGTGTTGATCTTTCATTAGCTGAAGTTACCCACGGGACTGTTTCTATGCGCTAACTTCATTTTGGGGCCTCTAAATGCCAGATACTTTGGTAAACCTATGCACAATGGGCACCAAACTGTTTGGAGGACCCCTGACAATCATATTTAGGGTGCTTTTTCTTGGTGCGTAACGATACATGGGTGATATGGTACTGAGAAGTTGAAGCTTTGAGGCAATTTTCAGATATTTCACCAAAACCGACAATTGTGGGAAAGCCTTGCGACTCAGTAGTTTGGAGCAGAAAGGCATGGGTACCCATTTTAGATTCGGTAGAATGTGTACTTTCCAAAAATATATGGGTTTGGGGGGTAAACATATATTTCTGTGTTTTTACCCCACAAAAATGCAGTCAATGTGTTGATTTTTCATTAGCTGAAGTTACCCACGGGACTGTTTGTATGCGCTAACTTCATTTTGGGGCCTCTAAATGCCAGATACTTTGGTAAACCTATGAACAATGGCCACCAAACTGTTTGGAGGAACCCTGGCAATCATATTTAGGGTGCTTTTTCTTGGTGCGTAACGATACATGGGTGATATGGTACTGAGAAGTTGAAGCTTTGAGGCAATTTTCAGATATTTCACCAAAACCGACAATTGTGGGAAAGCCTTGCGACTCAGTAGTTTGGAGCAGAAAGGCATGGGTACCCATTTTAGATTCGGTAGAATGTGTACTTTCCAAAAATATATGGGTTTGGGGGGTAAACATATATTTCTGTGTTTTTACCCCACAAAAATGCAGTCAATGTGTTGATTTTTCATTAGCTGAAGTTACCCACGGGACTGTTTGTATGCGCTAACTTCATTTTGGGGCCTCTAAATGCCAGATACTTTGGTAAACCTATGAACAATGGCCACCAAACTGTTTGGAGGAACCCTGGCAATCATATTTAGGATGCTTTTTCTTGGTGCGTAACGATACATGGGTGATATGGTACTGAGAAGTTGAAGCTTTGAGGCAATTTTCAGATATTTCACCAAAACCGACAATTGTGGGAAAGCCTTGCGACTCAGTAGTTTGGAGCAGAAAGGCATGGGTACCCATTTTAGATTCGGTAGAATGTGTACTTTCCAAAAATATATGGGTTTTGGGGGTAAACATATATTTCTGTGTTTTTACCCCACAAAAATGCAGTCAATGTGTTGATTTTTCATTAGCTGAAGTTACCCACGGGACTGTTTGTATGCGCTAACTTCATTTTGGGGCCTCTAAATGCCAGATACTTTGGTAAACCTAGGAACAATGGCCACCAAACTGTTTGGAGGAACCCTGGCAATCATATTTAGGGTGCTTTATCTTGGTGCGTAACGATACATGGGCGATATGGTGCTGAGAAGTTGAAGCTTTGAGGCAATTTTCAGATATTTCACCAAAACCGACAATTGTGGGAAAGCCTTGCGACTCAGTAGTTTGGAGCAGAAAGGCATGGGTACCCATTTTAGATTCGGTAGAATGTGTACTTTCCAAAAATATATGGGTTTTGGGGGTAAACATATATTTCTGTGTTTTTACCCCACAAAAATGCAGTCAATGTGTTGATTTTTCATTAGCTGAAGTTACCCACGGGACTGTTTGTATGCGCTAACTTCATTTTGGGGCCTCTAAATGCCAGATACTTTGGTAAACCTATGAACAATGGCCACCAAACTGTTTGGAGGAACCCTGGCAATCATATTTAGAGTGCTTTTTCTTGGTGCATAACGATACATGGGTGATATGGTGCTGAGAAGTTGAAGGTTTGAGGCAATTTTCACATATTTCACCAAAACCGACAATTGTGGGAAAGCCTTGCGACTCAGTAGTTTGGAGCAGAAAGGCATGGGTACCCATTTTAGATTCGGTAGAATGTGTACTTTCCAAAAATATATGGGTTTTGGGGGTAAACATATATTTCTGTGTTTTTACCCCACAAAAATGCAGTCAATGTGTTGATTTTTCATTAGCTGAAGTTACCCACTGGACTGTTTGTATGCGCTAACTTCATTTTGGGGCCTCTAAATGCCAGATACTTTGGTAAACCTATGAACAATGGCCACCAAAATGTTCAGAGGAACCCTGGCAATCATATTTAGGGTGCTTTTTCTTAGTGCATAATGATACATGGGTGATATGGTGCTGGGAAGTTGAAGGTTTGAGGCAATTTTCACATATTTCACCAAAACCGACAATTTTGGGAAAGCCTTGCGACTCAGTAGTTTGGAGCAGAAAGGCGTGGGTACCCATTTTAGATTCGGTAGAATGTGTACTTTCCAAAAATATATGGGTTTGGGGGGTAAACATATATTTCTGTGTTTTTACCCCACAAAAAATGCAGTCAATGTGTTGCTTTCTCAGTAGCTGAAGTAAAGTCCTGATCAATTTGGATGTGCTAACTTCATATTGGTGTCTCTAAATGCCAGATACTTTGGTAAACCTATGCATAATGGGTATCAAACTGTTCAGTGGACCCCTGGCAATCATATTTCAGGTGCTTTTTCTTGGTACCTAATATAGTTTGGGATATGCGGAGCAGCAAAATAAAACCTTTGAAATGATTTTTCAGAATTTTGAATTTTTTTTTGAAAAACCGCTATGTTCAGACAAGCTTTTATGTTTGGTAGTTGGGAGTAGAGAGACATAGTTACCCATTTTGTAATCGGCAGAATGTGTACTTTTCAAAAATGTATGGTTTTCTGGGGTAAACCTACGGTTTCAGGATTTTTTGCCTTGGAATCTAAAGCATGCCGTTTTCTGCCTTAGTGCTTTCAAAATTCGGCAATATACTGCCGGGAGTTTTTGAGGTACAGAAGTCCTAAATCTCCCTAAAACTATACATATCTGGTATTGGCACGTTCGAGAGACATAAGGCTTTCCAAATCAGTTGGATTTTCATCCGTAAAATGAAATATTTTTCTGGTATAAATTGATATACGATGAAAAATGGTAATTTTTCATTTTTTTTTGGTATTTAGCACTATAAATTTTTTTGCACAGGTGGAAATACATGAAAACTCAGGCAGATTTAGAAAGCTCAGTTTCTACCAAAAAAAACAATGTATAGTTTTCCTAGGTAAACTATAGGTTTCCCCTCAGAAAATGCCCCTAAAGTGAGAGAGCACAAAATGTTTCAAAAACGGCTGGCATTTCGCGTAACCAAAATGTGAAATTCTGCTGGCACTTAAAGGGTTAAGAATGGTTTGGATGATTTTTTGGACAGACATAATATCAAAGGCTATTGTGATACTAAACTCTATAGTTAGTATAGGTGGGTATATAGAATTTAATTAAAAGTAGAGAGGGGATGCTGGGTTTTCATTTGGAGGGGTTGAACTTGATGGACTTTGTCTTTTTTCAACCCAATTTAACTATGTAACATTAGTGATACTAAACTAATAAAAAAATAAGTGCTGCCTATATACTGTACTATCACTACATTAATAAATATACATACATTTTTAACGGATACCAGCACTGCAGGAATAGACCAAAGGGATAGAATCCATATCATTTGATTATTATTTTCTACAAGTCAAATGTTTTATTGAAATGGTTAATGCCTTTACTTAGGCTGGGTCCCCACAGTCTTTGCCTTATGCCTCCGTAGGGATTGTGAACCTCTGCCTTAAAGGGCACCTATCACAGCCAAACACATATTAAAAATCTGACCAGTACAACCTAAACACGTTTAATCAAACTACATATATAGTTTTTTGAAAAAAAAAAAAAAAACTGCAGGTTTTAAAAAATCCCTTACTTTGTCTTTCACCGAGGGAGCATGCTCAGATTGTAGCACTGCCTTGAGAATTCTACCCAGAATGCCTAGCTTTAGTAAACTCCTCCACTAGAAGTATCAGGAGATTTCCCTCTCTTTTCCCCTGCTGGTGATGTTATTATACAAATAAAGGGCACACAATAACTTCCAGCAGGTGTGAGCACTACTGAACAGCAGCTAACACACAGGTTTGGCTGATTTGAAAATAGCTTAGAAGGGTTGATAAGCAAATAAGGAATTTGAACTGAGCATGTGCGAGATTTCAGAGCTACAGTTGGCTGGGAAGATATAGGTAGAAGGAGCCAGCTATATCCAAGATTCCTGCCTCAGCTAGAACTGCAGTGGAGATAGGGGAGATCTTGCAGAAGGTATAGTGAGCTGATCATTTACATCAGTGCTGTCCAATTTATATGGTACAGAGGGCCGGAATTTTTCTAATCTACATGGTGGAGGGCCAGTAATGGAAGCCAGTGTTAGCCACTCCCTGTTTTTAGACCACATCCACTTTAAACCACACCCATGTTACCACAAGACCAAGCCCACATTAATAGCTCACCAAAAAACCAGATGGTTAGTGCTCACTGCAGGCATCAGGGCCGGAACTAGGGGTAGGCAGAGTAGGCGGCTGTCTAGGACACCATCATTGAGGGGCGTATTTTATTAACGAAGTGAAGAGTTAACTCTTAAAATATTAAAATACCCAGACTCTCCAGACACTCAAGGAGTATTTAACTAAATTTTTAAAAGAAGAAAAAAAGAAACCTTGTCTGTGACTGTATATACTTCTCCAAACCTTTTGTGCTTGATACACGCTTTCCTTAGTTATGTTTATCACAATTAAATTGCTACTTGGTTCCTGTCTATCCAGATGTTATTTAATTGCTTAACAAGTAGCTCTTTCAGCCTGGACACCCAATTGATACTTTGTTGCAAATTCCCAGGGTAAGCTGATAACCAGTGTAACATGTTCTTGCTTTCTTTATTTAAAAACCATCATGGTAAGGAGGGAAATGGTAATGCAGGACAGGGGGGCGCTGATGGAAGCTCTTGCCTAGAGTGTCAAACTACCTTGGTCCAGCACTGGCAGGGCCGGAACTAGGGGTAGGCAGAGTAGGCACGTGCCTAGGGCGCAAAGCTAGGGGGGGGCGCCAGGCACGTACCTGCTCTGTTGCCTACCCCAATGTCCGGTCCAGTCATTCCCCGACTGGTGCGCACGTGAGCATAATTTCGCGCATGCGCACCTGAGCATAGTTTAGCGCGTGCGCACTCCAGCACACACTCAGCAGGCACTGTGGCTGCCCAAGTTGCCTAGGGCGCCTGGCAGGGTTGGCCCAGCTCTGGCCCGCGGGCCGCCAGTTGGATAGCCCTGATTTACATTATACAAACAATTCTGTTTTAAAGTTTATTAAACTTTCACATAGTGTATTTACTTAGTAAATTATTTTAGTTATGATTGGTGCCCTTTAAAGTTATATGATGTGAAAGGGCTGGACAAATAATAAGCTTTTTTTGGTTACATATGATGCACATTTGCCAGTTGTGCATTAAGCAAAACAGGGTTCCAATATAGTTTGGCATTTGTCAACTTTGAAAACCATGTGTCAATGATGGATCTGTAATTTTACCTCGTTATAAGGAGAAGGTATTTATTAAAGTAAGCGTTCACCCTTTGATAAACATCTCCCTAAAAATTTCATACAAGTGAATAGAATGTGCTTGAATTTCACTCTGGCAGACTTGGTGAGCTTTCTACTGACACCTTCATAAACATCTCCCTTATGTTTCTTAATGTGTTTTTATTTTTACAAAATCTTACACATCACAGCTGAATCCAAATCTAACAGCAGTTGTTTACATTAGATATCCATAAGATCCTTACCCTCTTCCCCAGGTGGAATAACAGTGTCCACAGACATTGAAAGATAAATGCCTGCAATTTGCGGTTGTCTGTAAACATAAAAACAGAGGTATTTTTAAAGTGAAACTGAACACACACACACACATACACTCAGACATATAAAGTATGTATAATTAATTAGCTGGAAATAGAGTGTCACGGTACAGAGTAGGTAACATCCATCCCTTATTTGCAGGCCCCTCTTTTTTACTTTCCCTGAAAATGCTCCGAGTATTTACAACTGAACAACTGTGTAAAATATGCTCCAACAACTAAAAGGCATATCTGTGCCTTTTTTTACTCAGTAAGCAGCTTTTAACTGCTAACATAACAGATCTATAAAAGTGATGCCCATTTGGTACGCCGCATACTCGCTTTTCCCTGCTTTAGACCAAATCTTGTGTGACACATCAGTCAAACAGCAACGTCTCCCTGGAACTGGTTTCCAAATGTTGACAGAGATGTACGTAAAAGCCAGATCTTTTGCTACATGTCAAGTCATTACCAGGAAAAGAATAGTTCAGTTATTTTGCAATTGCCTCCGATTTCTGTGGCATATCTTGATGGCTGCTAGTCAGCAGAGTCATAAATGAAGGAAAACATATTAAGGGAAGAGGAGTGCAGTAATTATGCAAATCTAGGTGATTCACTTAAGCCGATGTTTTACATACGGGAACTACCCAATAAATGTAACCTCAGGTGATGCTCCTTTTAGGACCAGGGGGAAAAAGTTATACACAACTATGCCGCCATGATTTTTTTTTTTTTTTGCTTTTCCCAGGTGCCCCTAGGTAAGACAGATTTGTGCATTTATAGTAGAATAATAAACAAAAATATTATTCCCACAGATTCATGAATATCAGTCTGCTGAAGGATGCCTGGAAAAGGTAGAAAAAAAACATAGCAAGGTGCTTTGTTGAAAAACAAAACACACTGGGACTCATTTATAAACACTGGGCAAATGTGCACCTGGGCAGTAACCATAGCAACCAGATGTTTGCTTTCAGTGTTCAACGTGCAGCTAGCTGAAAAATGCTAATCATTGATTGGTTGCTATGGGTTACTGCCCAGTGTTTATAAATGAGCCCCACTGACTGATTACCCAACCACAAAAACAGGACATAAAACAGGGAAACTGATGAGAATACTACTTACTTTTCAGGTGTTACCCTTACTGTCACCCCCGTGCAATCTTTATGTTTATCTAAGAATACAAAACATAGATGAATTTCAAAACTTTACTTTTCTTTCACCATTGAGATCAGACAAACTATGTCAGGAATAACGGTTTATCAAACTGCATAAAAACTAAAGGCCTGAAACACAATGAAATTAAAATGGCCTAAAATATGATACAGTGGGGGTCATTTATCAACACTGGACAATTTTGCCTATGGGCAGTAACCCATGGCAACCAATCACATTGCTGCATTCATTGTCTTACTTGCAGCTGGCTTCAAAAAGCTTATCACTGATTGGTTGCTATAGGTAACTGCCCATGGGCAAATTTATCCAATGTTGATAAATGAGCCTCAGTGTATTTCCATTTGAAAAACCTACCGCTTGCAATGTAGTTTTTCTGGAAGGGCATTCATGAATATGCATTCGTATATTTCTATATACAAATACAATTTATACATGGACAGAATACAAATAAAGTATTGGTGAAATACAAATAAAGTATTAGTGAAATAAAAATAAAGTATTAATGAAATTTTCTTTGGAGTTAGTGTTATTGAAAAATGGAAACATTTTAATACCTGTCTCTAAGGAGCTTACAGTACTGTTAATTAATAAAAAGTAAAGGGCAAGCCTGAAGTTTCTGTTTACAATCTAATAACGTATTCATGAACTTTTACTGCAGGAATTGTTTGTTGCCATTTTAGTTCAATACATTCTTAAACACAAAATTATATACTGAAGCTTTTATAGCATGAAGGCATTTTAACACTGCATTTCATTCTAAAAACAATCATTTTCCAAGTCACTCGGCATGGTTAGTAGAACGCCTTTGTATCCAGGCTAATATCCACGCCACATTATCATTTCATTAGGAAACCTTGTTATTATTTAATCTAGTGCATAGCAATTTGTAACTATTGACATTTATAGGTTTAAAATTATATTAATGGGACCACAGAAAATAAGGAAAAGCAAGTCTTTGAGCTGATGGCCAGCTTTAAATTAACTTCTCACTTATTGATCTCCATTCCATTCTGCAAGCAACAGAAATCAGTAAGGCACAGCCAATTACAGAGCTCAAGTGGCCATTGACTTGCCTTAATAAAATGCTAATATCATTTCAGCCATCCATGTCGTGGAGCCATTTTTCACAGATCATATTAACACTGCAGGCTTCCTCTTTCAACCATTTATATGAACGTTTTGGAAATAATAATGAAAAATTGATCGCTAACACAGAACAGCGAGTTCCCATGATGGTCTCCCCACAAATATCCAAATATTTCTATTTCTAGGTATCACTTGATGCCCAGTTTGAGAAATCATGTAACCGACTAGTATAGGGCACATGGCTAATTTCTACCTCTCTCCATGTTTATTACAGGGCTCTAAACCCAAAAATAAAATTAGGCCTAATGAAAGAAAATGTAATTCTAAGGAATGAAACCGTTTACAATTTTTAGTGGCTTTAAGGCTAGTTGTAAATATAATTGCAGTTGAAAGCACTATTTTTATGTCCATTCCTGCACTGCTGGTTATGTTTCTTGAATCAATGTAGCTAAAGTCAGATTTGCATGCTTTTTGCCAGGTGTGTTATCAGCTGGCGTCTTCTACGTTGTTTCAAAAAATCAGAACCACCAAGGCAGGGAACAGAAAGGGACAAACAGATGTTACAATTTGTTATATTCTTAAATAACTTTGGATTTCACTGACAATTTGTAATTGATGCATATTGAAAAGCTGATTACAATGTAATTTTTGGAGAATCTACTAGTGCAGAAAGAGTGCTGACATGTAAATTTTGTTATATTTCTGCATTTATTGATCCAAAAAGAACCCAAGAAGCCTGATATATTGCCAGCCGTCAGTCTCTTTAAGTAAATCACATGTTTACCTACTGAATAATGTAAAAACATATCTTTTTATTTTCAGGCTTTATGTGCTTCACAGCTTTCTTTTTATCACTACTGTTGCTTTTCCACTTACCCTGGAATGCTTTCACATTTCCATAGTGAACTTGAAGCACAAAATATCTACTGCCTGATTTCCCTCCAACACGAAAGCCAACTCCTGAAAACAATCAAGGTAGATAATCAAATGAAACCTATTCTACATATGTTTATTTCTGCACATTTATACATTTTAAACCCCTGTATGTGTGTAAATTTAAAGGGGTTGTTCATCTTCAAAACACTTTTTTTCAATTCAGTTGCTTTTAGATTGTTCCCCAGAAATAAAGACTTTTTTCAATTACTTTACATTATTTATTTTTTACTGTTTTTTCCAAAATCTAAGTTTAAAGTTCAATGTTCGTGTCTCTCATGTTTCAGTCTGGCAGCTCAGTAATTCAGGTGCAGACTCTGTACTGTTACAATTTTGCAACATTTAGTTGATCCATTTCTTAGCAGCATCTCTGGAGTATTAGTAACTATTGTACCAATTCTAACAGGTGCCTGTAATGAAACCCAGAGATTCTGCAGCAGGGACAAAGATAAGAAATGGATCAACTAAATGTATCCATTTAAAACAGTTTACAGGGTCGGCGACCCCCTCCAGGGCTTCTTCAGAAGGTGAAAAATGACACGTTACACTTCAATATTAGAAAAACGGTCACAAATAGAAAATGGAAAGTCGTTATTTCTGGTGCTCTATCTGAAACCAACTACTTGTTTGAAGGTAAACAACCCCTTTATGTTTAATCAAACTTTTTTAAAATAAGAGCTTGAGAATGAGATTCTATTTGAATTTAAACTAGACAGCATATATTATATGCACAGTTTCTCAACACTTCAAAATAGTCCAAAACATTTATAGGTATAGGTCTAGTGGTAGGTTAGTTTAGTGAGGCAATACTGGAAAAATACTAAAGCAAAGTGATTCTTTGTTTTACAAAAATACATAATCAATAGCGTAACTATCGGCAGTAAGATTCAGTTTAGAAATCTGGCTACAGCGTGCTACAGGACATTCTGGCATTAGTGTATAACCTCATAAGCATACAGTCTTGCTGGAAATTTTTCACAGTGATAAATACAAAACAGTGATCAACATGACCAACTAAAAGTACAAATTCACAGAACACGAAAAGCTGCAAATTCAATAATGGAATACAGTGCATTTTCCACATAGGGCTTTAAGCCTCTGTACTGTATTGTACTATGAGTTATATATATATATATATATATATATATATATATATATATATATATATATATATATATATATATATATATATATATATATCTTGAGTAAACGTAGTTCGTGTGTATCCTATAATGTGCCTACACTCTCTTCTATCTAGTCAGTGTTTACTCTTTTATTTTACATTGTACAGGTATACGATCCCTTATTCGGAAACCCGATATCCAGAAAGCTCCAAATTACGGAATAATAGACTCCATTTTATCCAAATTATCCAAATAATCCAAATTTTTAAAAATGATTTCCTTTTTCTCTGTAATAATAAAGCAGTAGCTTGTACTTGATCCCAACTAAGATATAATTAATCCTTATTGGAGGCAAAACCAGCCTATTGGGTTTATTTAATGTTTATATGATTTTCTAGTAGACTTAAGATATCAAGACCCAAATTACAGAAAGATCTGTTATCCGGAAAACCCCAGGTCCCGAGCATTCTGGATAACAAGTCCCATACCTGTACTTACATATGGAGAAGTATATGGAGCCGCATGAACTGTTTGCTCCATTGGTATATGGTCTTTAAAACATCAGTAGTAGTATCATACAGCTGTGGTACACAGTATTAAGGTCTTACTTTCTTAATATAGTATTGGATAGACCACTGCACAATAAAAAAAATATCAGCATTGTCTGCACCACATATTATGTGCTGCAACCCCCACAATATATTTTCTCCATCTGCTTTAAACACTGCCCAACCATGTATCTTTTTGTATAAATATTACGAATTATGCTGTCGAGAGAAGGAACAGATTCAGAAATATAGCTTCAACGTATATGTACCTTCTGGAAGTTTGGTGGGTGGTGCATTCTTTGCCCAGGCATACATTATACTGGATTTGTCCATGCAAGTTCCCGCACTACAGTCCCTGTAAAGAAACAATGTTAGAATTAACTGAAACAAATATGAATTATATTGCTCAGCTACTAAACAAATCCATGAGAGTGACTCAAACATACCCTGAACAGATAAGACTGATCATATATAATATACCAATAAAATCACTGTAAGGCCTATTGCATACGGTGAAGTGCCTTTCTGCCCAACACTTTTCAAGGCTGTTTAGTTCCTTCTCAGTCACTTGCCCTGTGTCCAATGGGCATAAAGACTGAATAGGACTTTGTATTTTAGTTCACAGAAAACAAAAGAACATAAAGGAAGAAAAACTTTGACTTGCCAGTTCACATATACCAAGTACAGTGTGCATTCAACATGGAAGCAATCGTGCTGGATGCCTAATGCCACTGAAAATAAAAGTCTAATGACAAGAACAATTTGAAGTTCCAATTCATTTATATACTTGGATTAATCCAATTGCTCCTGCTTGGATCAGAGATAGGGTTATATCAAATGTAAGAAATGTACATTACTATCTGCTTGGCATATGTCTCCAGTTTCTTTTAAGGGGTAAGTTTGACCTACTTGCTTGTATTGAAGGAGAACTCATGATAGAAACCTTATCTATCATATTCTGAGACAATTTGCAATTGTCCTTCATGTTTTATTTTGTTTTCGTTAAATTTTTGGAGTTCCCCTTTAATCGTTTTCCATGAGTATGAAATCCGTAAAAATTCAAATATGTTTGTATGCCCATACTGTCATCTGGGACAGCACAGGCAAACAAAAGGGGGACTTGATATGCCTATTTTAAACAAGACAGTTAAACATTTGTAAGTACCCATCCAACACTCACACTTGATGAATGCTAAGAGTGTGATGTTATAGTACATACACTATTAGGAGTAGTATTCAAACATACCAGGTTGTGCAACTACAACATTGAGAAACTTACTATACTATGAGATTTCCCTTTAAGTCATATACTTAATTCCCTGAGCTTTCAGCATGGACTTAAACCTATTTGAACTTTTACATATTTTATTATTAGCAGTTTTTGAATGGTTTAGTTTTTTGATCAGCAGCTCTCCAGTTTGGTATTTCAGCAGCTATCCTATTGGTAGGATGCAATATAGCCTAGCAACCAGCCTGTGGTTCAAAAGAGACAATAATACGAATAGAGGAGGGCCTGAATAAAAAGATAAGATAAAAAGGTCAGTGACTCCCATGTGAAAGCTGGAAAGTGTCAGAGGAGGAGGCAAATAATTTAAAAACTAATGAAAAATAAATAAATAGAAAGGTAAAAAAAAAAAAAACAAAGACCAATTTAAAAGTTACTAAGAATAGGCCATTACATAATAAATAAATATATATATATATGAAAAAGTTTGGGAGCCCCTCTTAATTATTTGGAGTTTTGTTTCAAAAAGTAGCAACTTCCTTTTAATATATAACATGCCTTATGGAAACAGTAGTTTCAGCAGTGACATCAGGTTTATTGGATTATAGGAAATATGCAATATGCATCATAACAAAATAAGATAAGTGCATAAATTTGGGCACCCCAACAGAGATATTACATCAATACTTAGTTGAGCCTCCTTTTGCAAATGTAACAGCCTCTAGACGCCTCCTATAGACTTTGATGAGTGTCTGGATCTGGATGGCGGTATTTTTGACCATTTGCCCATATATAATCTCTCCAGTTCAGTTAAATTTGATGGCTGCTGAGCATGGACAGCCTGCTTCAAATCATCACATAGATTTTCGATGATATTCAAATTGGGGGACTGTGACGGCCATTCCATAATATTGTAATTCTCTTCATTGTAGCTTTCCAAGTGTGTTTAAGGTCATTGTCTTGTTGGAATATTTAACTTCAACTTTTTGACTGATGCTTAGAACATTATCCTAAAGATTTTGTTGATACTGGGTTGAATTCATCCGACCCTCGACTTTAACAAGGGCCCCAGTCCCTGAACTAGTAACACAGCCCCACAGCAAGATGGAACCTCCACCAAATTTGACAGTAGGTAGCAGGTGTTTTTCTTGGAATGCGTTTTTCCTCTGCCACCATGCAAAGTGCTTTTTGTTATGACTATCTACATTTTTGTCTATGGCTTGTCTAAATGAGCTTTTGCATACAACAAGCAACTGTTTGTGGTGTGAGTGCACCCTGCCATACAGATGTTCTTTGTGCAAATTGGGCTGAATTGTAGAACAATGTACAGATACACCATCTGCAGCAAGATGTTCTTGCAGGTCTTTGAAGCTGATCTTTGGGTTGTCTGTAACCATTCTCAAAATACTCCGCAAATGCTGCTCTTGTATTTTTCTTGGCCTGCCAGACCTGGCTTTTACAGCAACTGTACCTGTGGCCTTCCATTTCCTGATTACATTCCTTATAGTTGAAACTGACAGTTTAAAGCTCTGAGATTGCTTTTTGTAGCTTTCCCCTAAACCATGATACTGAACAATCTTTGTTTTCAGATCTTTTGAGAGTTGCTTTGAGGATCCGATGATGTCACTCTTCAGAGGAGAGTCAAACAGAAGCACAACTTGCAATTGGCCACCTTAAATAACTTTTCTTATGATTGGACACACCTGCGTATGAAGTTCAAGGCTTAATGAGCTAATCCAGCCAATTTGGTGTTGCCAGTAATCAGCATTGAGCAGTTACATGCATTCAAATTATCAAAATTAAAAGGGTACTCAAATTTTGCACATTTGATTTAATTTCATACAACTGAATACTGCTTCATTAAAAATCTTTGTTGAGAAAACACAGTACCAAGATGTTCCTGGGATATGAAAGACATACCACTGTTATCTTTTTTGTTGAAAGTGAAGTAAATTATTATGCAGGCTGAGAGGGGTTCTCAAACTTTTTTATATATATATATATATATATATATATATATATATATATATATATATATATATATATTTTTTTTATTTATAAACTTTATATATATATATATATATATATATATATTTATTTATATATACAAATTAAAAGAAATTTACCCCAGCACTCCAACATATAGCCCCCTGGGAAACCTATTTTTCCACAACTGAACTGTAACTAACACAAAAAGAGACACTTTTAGTTATAAAGTTAGTACAAAGCATGCATAAGGGGACGCGTCCTGTCACAGAAAAAAGTATTATCTTTGGGGGGAGAAAGATCATACCTGCTTTTCTCTTTGTCTAGCATGATCTCTTCCAAAGACACTATTAAGCGGGGGTTGGGAGAGCAAGCATCAAGGAGAACGCCACCTCCCCATACTATATATAATGTAATTAAATTTTAAAAAAAATTATATATATAGGTAGGGGCCCATTAACTTAGCTCAAGTGAAGGAATGAATAAAAAAACCTTCGAATTGCGAATGTTTTTTTTGGCTACTTCGACCATCGAATGGGCTACTTCGACCACGACTTTGAATCGAACGATTCAAACTAAAAATCTTTGACTATTCCACTATTCGATAGTCGAAGTACTGTCTCTTTATGTATAAAATTCGACCACCTAGTTCGCCACCTAAAAGCTACCGAAGTCAATGTTAGCCTATGGGGAAGGTCCCCATAGGCTTAGGTAGCTTTTTTAGGTCGAAGAAAAATCGCTTGATCGATGGATTAAAATCCTTCGATCGAATGAATAGCGCTAAATCCTTTGACTTCGATGTCGAAGGATTTAACTTCGACAGTCGAATATCATTCGACCTTAAGAAAATTTGCCCCTTAATGTCCAGAAAAAACATCAGGGTTCAATGGTTTTATGATTTATAATGGACAATGAATTGTTTTGTTGTTTTCCCCTTGCATCCTCGCCCTGTTTCTCCCATATCAATTCAATGCCCAATCCTTGTTTGACTACTGCCATTTCCCCATAGTATCTGCCTTATCGTTATCCCAGATACTCTTCAAGTAGGTAATGTTTCTTCAGGAGCAGCAGCTAAGGGGTCGAATATCGAGGGATAATTAACCCTCGATATTCGACTGCCGAACTGAAATCCTTCAAAGGATTTAGCGCAATTCATTCGAACGAACGATCAAAGGAATAATCATTTGATCGAATGATTAAATCCTTCGAATTGAACGATTCGAAGGATTTTAATCCATCGATCAAAGGATTATCCTTTGATCAGAAAAACCTTGGAAAGCCTATGGGGACCTTCCCCATAGGCTAACATTGGCCTCGGTAGGTTTTAGGTGGCGAACTAGGGGGTCAAAGTTTTTTTTAAAGAGACAGTACTTCGACTATCGAATGGTCGAATAGTCGAACGATTTTTACTTTGAATCGCTCGATTTGAAGTCGAAGGTCAAATGTGCCAAAAAAAACATTCGAAATTCAAAGTTTTTTTCCTCTATTTTTCTCTATTCCTTCACTCGAGCTAAGTGAATAGGCCCCCAAATGTCAGACTAAAATAAGGTCTGATTTGGCAAGACCCGTGTGTGTATTTGTGTGCCGTGAGTGATTTTAATGCCTCTGTGGATGGATAGGATTAATCTCCAATACTCTGAAGCTGAAAGTCAGTCAAAGCACACACCAAGAACCCGTCTCATCAATCTGATTTGGAGTCAGTATGAAAACACCCTTGGGTGCTGTAAACCAATTGTAAGCCAATGCAACCTCATGTGAAATCTGTAAATGCATGTTACAGTATGGTGTTTAGCATATTCCATATTTCTCCACTACTAAACCAGACAGAGCTATGCACAAATGGGAGTGGGGCTTCTGTCACTACAGCAAATCCTATTCTGTATTGATGAGCTCTAATAAGATTCAATCCCCTTTGGGCTGAGAGTGGCTTCTAGGGGTTTATGAAAATAGATTTCTTTAGAAGCAATATTTGAAGTTTTTTAAAATAAGAACAAGCTCGGAAGTGAAAAATCTATGCATTGACGTAAAGGAACCCTGGAATTATCAGTCTGAATCAATAGAGACAACTCACTTGTGTCAGGTAAATCAGACAATGCTACCATTATTAAATCTTTGCCAAAGTGATGCCATTGAAACACAAATGCAGAGGAAAAAACCACTCAGCAACTTATGGTGGATGCAACTTGATTATGATGGAATCCTGGGGAAAATGCTGCACTGTGGGTAAAAAACACTTTGGGGGGTTATGTAATAAAAGCATACATCTTATTGGTTGCTATGGGTTACTGCGCCTGGACAAACTTAGTGCCATTTATTACATATGGGAGATAGCATCCACATTTTTCATATTGCACTTTGTTTGAAATGAACCAAATGATTACGTAATGGCTCATTCTGGTAGTCCCTATCAAATATGGATGTACCATTTTAGAGAAAAGCTCCTACTATTTTGTCACATTGTTTTGCAGTAGTTCAGTATAAAGTAAATATTCATACATGTGTCTTAAAGTGATACTAACACTAGAAATTTTCCTTTCAAAATATTAACCTACATGAAAAGTTACCTATAGATCATGTTGATCTTTTTTCACCGATAATTCTGCTTTTGTAAGTAATTGTTACTTAAAGTTCCTAAGCCTGACTGTTTTGTCAACCTGACTGTCCCTTCTTAACCTGTCAGTCAGAGTTTCTAATGCTAACAGACTCCTGCTGCACAAATATGGCAGTCCCCTCATAGAGGAACAAGGGGCTAAGAATGGTAATATAAAAGCATCAGACAAATACTTTTATGGCAAAATTATAAATAGCATTTAAAGACAATGTTATGATAGATATAGAAAAGGTTATTTTCTGGTTTCAGTATCTCTTTAAGGTGGCCATATTTTGGCTGTGATAGGTGCCCTTTAAGTTCTAAACTCACATTTTGATAAATCTGCCCCTAAGTATTTTCTAAGCAGGTAGTAGGCCTCTTTTAAATACCCGCAAATGGAGTTAAAGAAAGTACATACTGGTGATTGAGATAATTATTGCTTCTCTATTTTGTAGCTCTTACACGTATCCCATAAAGATAACAGGAGCATTAGACTTCAAAGCAAACACCAGCAAATATTTCCCTGCATGAGATAAATTACAATCTAGGTAATTAAAGGTTTCAACACAAATGGCAAACGTAGTTGTAAACAGACTTTAAAAAAAAAAACTTGAAAAAAAAGTAGAGTAGAAGCTTTGTCGAGGGCAAAAACTATTTTTAATGGAAAACTGAAAGTAACTGAAAAAACAAACAAATAAAAGTTCTGAATGGTTCCAGATGCACACAAAAGAACATTTCATTTATGCAATTTTCTTATTAAATAAAGAAGATGACTCTGGTCATTAAGAGTAATACATTGCACAACATAAAGAAGGGGAAAAATATCCCTTGGGGACACCAAACTGTACCTGCCTACAAAGTTAAAGACCTATAATATATTTAGCAAAGGTAAAGCAACATTTTTCCTATACATATGTAATAAACCAGACCGCCAGCATATTGATCCAGAAATAGGCCATGCTATTTATGACCCGACTCCTATATGGGTTTCTATACATTTTACTATTATGAGTTATCAATTGACGCATTATTGCTTTAAATGAAGTGTGACTTGTTGCCGCTAGACATCGACTATGTTGATGAGAATCTGATTTATTACTTGTTTATTGCTGCCACATATGGAATGTGTTATAGATTCATTTTACACTTTCTTTTACTATAAAAGTTGAGGTATAGGTATTTGAGGGGGAGTTCCCTCTTTGCAATCAAGGGAAGACAGGGATGTGCAGCTCCTGTATCCCCCGTTTTCTTCTCTTTTTGTTTTATGCCGGTTTGAGTTGGGATGCAGCCCCATATGCTGGGATACCCCCATCTGCCTCTCCTTTTTTTCTATTTTTCTCTTGAAGTTGTGAGCACACATCTGATACATTATAATTGGCCATGTGATAACAGAGGCCTAATCGAATAATGCAGCATCTGCATGACCCGGGGTAGGTTAATTGGTTGTACTTACCAGTAATCATCAGTGGAAGAAGGTATATTGCATCCAAATAGAAGCATGTGATGTGCAGTATCCATATTGGCATGTGGTCTGAAGTCAACTGCAAAACACAAAAGAATGGTGTCATAAATCACAAACACATTCTCACTATAAACATTTGGATTTAAAACACCAATTAATTTGTAATCTGAAAAATCCATATCAACATTTTGATAACTTTAAGTACAGATGGGGCTAAGGGGTTATGCTGTACAGAAAATGCAGCTTTAAAATGACACGGTTCACTTTTCTCAAGATGTCGGCAAGATAAATGTCTAAATGTAAAAATCATCAGTGTAGATTTGGGGCCCATCTAGCTTTTATTAAAATTACAAAATAAATATAAAATGGTCCCCTGATCAAACTGGACCCCTATGCTATAGCCTAGGTTCGCCTGTGCATTTATCTGCCATAATGCATGCCCCATAATATTATACAGAAAATGATGTTACATTAACAGCTGTAACAAATGATCAGCTGCTTCATCTTGTACTGTACAGCATACAGGCACGGGATCCGTTATCCGGAAACCCATGCAAAATGCTCTGAATTATAGAAAGGCTGTCTCCCACAGAATTCTTTATAATCCAAAATTTTAAAACAATTTCCTTTTTCTCTGTAATAATAAACAGTACCTTGTACTTGATCCGAACTAACATATAATGAATCCTTATTGGAAGCAAAACCAGCCTATTGGGGTTATCTAATGTTCACATGATTTACTAGTAGAATTAAATTATGAAGATCCAAATTATGGAACAATCCATTATACGGAGGTCCAGAGCATTCTGGATAACAGGTCCTATACCTGTATATGAAACAGCAAGACAAAGATTCACATATATTAGAAAGGAATAACAATTCTGTATGTGTAACACAGAATCAGATATTATGGCCCCAAAGTATCTCCCACAAACACCTCTGTTTCCAGTGATCAATTGTTTCATAATCCCTCCCTCCATCTATATTTCTCATGCCCTGTATGGAATGATTAGTGTGAATATGACCCTTTTACATCCCAGGAATCATGTGGGGTCTCATGTCACAGTAGCTGCTACTCTTTAAACAAGACATAGGCATAGGTATGATGTCACATTTCACAAGTAATAACCCCATATTATGCCCCAAAAGTACACAAATGAGGCTAAAATATCACCAATAAGCTGTAGCTTCTGCACCTGTAATGCAATAACACTATCCAGCTGAAGTATGGGAACCCAATTTAACCCATCAGTGATATTTCTGGCCCATAGCATACAATGAACTCTGTGTATAAAATATAACATAAAATGATGAGCATAAAGGGATCTGAGAAGCTGGAAAGGGTTGGAGAGCGTTGGTTTATATAAAATGGATTTAATTAACACACATATAACTTGAATTACTTAATCTGTTTGTACATATGCTTCTCTGAAATTCCATACACGGAAACATATAAAAAGGTCCACACTAGCACATTACTATGCCCCTTAAGCCATGAAGAGAAGAGGAATCTGTTCATCTGCAAGGCCCAGCTGGCCAGTCCCTGGAGAGCCATGAGCACTATAATTGTAATAATGCTTCATTTCCTAGCCAATATTGTTTGCAGGAATGAAACACTCTGCACGGGGTCACATGGATGCAATATTAGATTCCACTACAGCCATCGTCATAAAAACAAACAAAACAACAAAATCCCTTCCTGTGAGGAAATCAGCATTGGCCATTAGCAGCACATATGGCTGGCAACACCCTGTACTGTACAACTAAGGCATGAAGAGTAGCAGCAACATGCAGGCATATAGGCTCATTTTCTGCAAAGAACAAGGCTATGAAACATATAATCATTTAGGATAGTACCAGGCAGTGAACCTATTTATGTTGGTCGATTGATAAAATATTATTTTTCACCCCAAACTGCTTTGAAAACTAATCTGCAACTGAAACTGTACACTAAAACTCAAAAAGGTTTTCTATGTATTTAGGCCCATGGCACAAAGGTAATTTGATTGGCTCTGCCCTCCACTGAAGAAATGAAGCAGCAACCTTTAAAATAAGTGAATGTAAAATTGACGAGGGTGCTATTCTAAACACTTTTGTCATTAACATTCATTATTTATTTATTTTTTATTCCAAGATATTAAGGGATACATGTACTATTAATATGAATGAATTTTGTTTAAACAGCGCCACCTGCTGGTCAGTTTCTGACCAGTCAGACCAACCAAGTAGTCAAGGAAGTTGCCAGGAGAAAGAAAGAGGCTGCTCTGATGTATTTCTGCTTAGGAAAAAAATTATAAACCTTTCTCACATCCTTCCTAACCAGTAGAACATCAGATCAGCATCTTTCTTTCTCCTGGCAATTTCCTTGACTACTTGGTGGTCAGAATGGTCGGACACTGACCAGCAGGTGGTGCTGGACAAAGGAGGGCAATTTTCTTTTCCCAGATGGCTTGCCTTAAAATGTAAAAGACAAAATGACTGAAATTCCTATGCGCCAAGGTATTTTTTCTACAGTTGCTATCTAGAAACTTTGCAGCTATGCCATATTCCAAGGATTATTAGCAGAGAGTTAAAACTCATCGTATTCATAAAAGGTTGGTTTATGGGAGATGTCCTTCCCATAATTCAGCCTTTCTGGATCATATATATGGCAAAAAAGCCCCACTTCTATAAACCATAACAACTGGCTCTTTGCCTATGTTTTGTGCCAAGGTTGCTGGCCATGGCAAATGTTAGCAATCATTGCATAAACTGAGTATGCTAAGGGAGTTGTAGCATCTCTAATAAAAAACACATATTTGTCCATGCTTTTACATTAAAATTTGGTTAGGACTAAAAGTGCACAGATAACTAAGAACTAAGAACCCCACATAATGGATGGATAAGAGAGGAACAGTTTGCAAATATAACACACTGTCTTTGCCATTCTAAACAAACAAATGCAACGTGATGCTGCTGCTGTACTGGCCTCCATTTTTGTCTGTGCTTCA
Source organism: Xenopus petersii (assembly GCA_038501925.1). Lineage (NCBI taxonomy): Eukaryota > Metazoa > Chordata > Amphibia > Anura > Pipidae > Xenopus > Xenopus petersii. The sequence goes on from CM076672.1 coordinate 196,659,300, forward strand.
AAGCAATCCTATGAGCTGTTATTGGCAACAAAAAATGATTGAAATGCTTAGCAATGCTTACAGAGCACTACACTGTACCGTTCAATTACAGATCTCATCTGTTTCCAACATGCATTGATGAAGTGTCTGAAAACTCTATTAGTGTTTATTTATTAGAAAACTACAAGTTCCCAGGCACTTACAGTGGATGTCAGACAGACTTCACAAGCCAAAGTAACCAAGTAACCATAGGGGCAATATAGTGGGGTTCAAATAATTAACTAAACCTGAGAACATAAAATATATATTCTTTGTTATCTGTTATGCAGTCAGGGCAATGAAACGTGGCAACGTTTGTATCTTCTGGCCCTCAAGTACTGTACTCATACAACTGACAGATGGGATACAATTGTTTGCAGCAATATAATTGTCAATTAACGCAATGTACTGGTATTAATAGTATAAATTAAGACTATCTTTGGTAGCTACAGATAATTTAAAAAAAATTAAATATAACAATGGCTGGCGTCAAATGGCGAGATTCCTGTTATAGCCTGCTCCCCTATGTATATCTCTTCACTGGTTCTCAATCTCCTCTAGAATCAAATTCCAACTACTCACACTTACATTTAAGGCCCTTAACAGTGAAGTACCTCTCTATTTTTCATCTCTGATCTCCAAATATACTCCTTCATGCAACCTTCATTCTGCTTCTGACCTTTGCCTTTGCTTCTCCTCTACACACTTCTGCCCATTCTCGTCTACATCTCTCGGGTTTCTGCTTTTCTCCGGAATCCTCTGCCTAATGTCTAATGTCTCAATTGTACCCTAATCTTTAAACTCTTGTTTGTTATTCACCATTTGTTCCCCATTTGTTATAAACTGAGGTAAAGCAATGAGTAACCTGTCGGCGCTATATAAAAATGATGATGATCCAGACCCTCCATATGAAGCCCATTGTAGAAGCACCACAGTTTCCTCTCACACTGCAGTAACTTCTAACACAGTTCATATGAGCCTTCTAAGTGACGGAGGTCCCATAATTTTCTACATCCAATTAATCTTTTATAACATTCATGATTCAGCCTCTGAAACATTTACCCTCTGCTTCATTTAACTGACAGCACCTTTCAGATGGAGTCAGAGCTAAAACTTTAGGGATTTATACTGTACAAGAGTTCAGACTTGCGTTGAACCACAAAATGCATTACAATAACACTCACTGCAGATGTAGGATAAAAGATTTTCCCAGAGATCTTTGAGAGCCAAGCCAGAAGTCTTTCCATGTTCCACACACACGATGCATTATCACCTCGCAAGCTAACGAGTAATTAAATCTACACTCGGCCACGCACAGCTGCTTTACATCAATCATCGAGGAACGGGAATTGTTGTATTTGAAGTGGTGGCTACAAAGCAAATAACTGACCCACAATCTTGATTAGCCACATGAATGAACCCTAATTATAGGAGCACGCATGAATGGGATATACCGTATTCATCACATACAGGGAATCATGCTTGGAAGAAGAATGCTCCGCATATTGTTCTTCATGGTGCATTAAATGAGATTTAATGGACAACACAGCTAAGTGGTCCATAGGCAACTTATTAATATCTGATATTAGCAGACGGGGAGATGTGGACAGCATTAAAGAGATACTGACACCAGTAATTAAACTCTTTTTTACATTTTTTAAATTGCCTTTGAAAGCTACTTATAACTTTGCCATAAAGTATTTGCACAATGCTTTTAAATTAACTGTTTGATGCCCCATGTTCCTGTATGAGGGGGCTGCCATGTTTGTGCAGCAGGAGTCTGTTAGCATTAGAATCTCTAACTAACAAGCTGAGAAGGGACAGTCAGGTTGGCAAAACAGTCCGGTTTAGAAACGTCAACTTGCTTACAAAAACAAACCTCTCAGCAAAAAATTATCAACATGACCTATAGGTAACTTAATGTACATACATATATTTTAAAAAGTAGTTTTTTTGTGTCAGTATCACTTTAACCATTCTAGGCATTAATCAGTTAAACAATCATCATCATCATCATGTGACTGCTGATATATCAAGGATATCAAAGATTTCCATAACAATCAAAGAGCACTATTTCTATATCTATGCATGTATGTTATATATGTATCTACAGCCGTGCCCATACATTTACATACCCTAGCAGAAGGATTATTAGAACACAGGAGAGATCAAGCAAAACACATTGCTTTTATTTTTAATATGATTCAAATTAAACTATAGGCACCTCAGAATTGCACAATCATTTAACAAACTATACAAAAAAAGGAAATAATAAAATGGCCCTGTTTAGTTTGCATATCCTTAGTTCTAAATATCACATATTACCCCTTTGGCAACAGTTCTGACTTTCAGTCTTTTAGAATGCTTGAGAATTTATTCCCTTATGTTGTATTGTTCTCAGCAATATGAACTGCATCTTTGATATCTCCCCAAAGTGAAACAATTATGTTTTATCTGCTGCTGCCTCTGACTTGGCCTTATGTTTTGAATCATTGTCATGTTGCAAATTCCAAGTGTGTATGATGTGCTGCTTCTGGCTGATGAATGCAAATGTTCCTTTAATATTATCTGATAATATGTTACATTCCACTTTGTATCAATTTTACCTTTCGTTGTGTCACTTTATGTCACACTCCCCACAAACAGCAGATATCCACTTCCATGCTTCTCATTAGGGACGGTGTGCTTCTCGTCTTAGGCCTTGTGGACTCCTCTCCTAACATAGTGTTGATGATTATGACCATAAAGTTTTATTTTGGTCTCATCACTCCAAATTATTTTGTTCCAGAAGTTTTAAGGCTTCTCTATGTGCAGTTTGGCATATTGTAAGCAGGTTGTTTTGAGAGATGTGCAGCAATGGCTTTTTTCTGTCAACTCTCCTGTGCAGCCCATCTTTGTTCAAGTGTCTCCTTACTTCTAAAACAGCCACAACATTTTGTTTTAGAGAAGTTTCAGAGAAGCCTGTATTTCAATAGAAGTTGCTTGTGGGCTGTGAGGTGGCTGTGGCTGAAATCTACCTGAGAGAACCCTTTATTTTCCACTTCTTTATCAGAGTTAAACTACTTCTGCTCGCAGATGTGTTCACAGTTCTTTTGCTTTCCCAATATTTTAGTACCCACCAAAGTCAGCAAAGCCCTGGATGAAATGCATAAGGGTTTCTTAAAATCATTTCATTATCGGCCCAAACATTAAAGCATATGAGGGTAATATGTGGGTTTACAGTACACACACAATTCCCTGATAGAGCTGGGTGAATCTGACCCATTTTATTTGCCGAATATCTGTGAAACAGCAAATAATTTACTAACATTGAAGTCAATGGGCATATTATGATTGCCATTTTTCAAACAGAGTCTATGGGCATTTTTTCACAGTGAAATGCAATGAAACATTATACTCATTTCTATTCCCCAATGAAAAAGAGCTTCAACTGACCACTAAAATTACCAAATAAAAATGGTGTACTGCAGGATCACTAATATTTGCCAAAACAGCTAACATTTCACAAATTCTGGCAGGAAAATGTAATTGTATGCGCACAGCTGTATAAAATATATATATATATATATATATATATATATATATATATATATATATATATATATAGACTTCCTGAGAACAGCTCAGGTTTAAGAGCCAAAACGTTGAATAAACACTAAAAAGTTTTTCTTTGCAACACAAGACCCATGAGTGCGGACCTCTGTATGCTTTATTGATTGAACAAGTTCTTGTTCCAGCACCTGGGCATTGACCAGTGATCTGGTCTTGGGGGTGCCTACCATTTGGCACCCAAAGTGGTAAACGACTTTCCTTCTCCTTTAAAGCATGTTATTCTTCACTTAATCAAAAATGTTTAAAAAATGTAGCTGCGGTCATAAAGCTTTCCTCTCATTATAAAATCCTCAAACCCACAGCATCCTGTGGGCAAAAATATAAATTAATGGAAAACAAACGACTGAATAAAGTTGGCAAAACCTAAGTCTTACTTTTGGTCAAAACAATGAAAGGCATGGAAGTGGTTCTATATGCCTTATAGCCAAAACCATAAGGTTCCCTCCCCCCGTTGGTAGCACATTGTGATATTTGCATTATGTTGTAACAGGCAATTAAATGATAGTAGTTATTCTTAAATATTATACAATATTATAATGTATTACAATGCAGATGAATGAGATGCATGCAATGGAAAGTATTAGCTAGTAAATCACACAGGGATGACACAAAGCCAAACTGCTTCACCAGCTAAACATCTACAAGATAAATGATCAATTAATGTGTTTTCTTACTTCACAAAGATCATTATATTTTTGCTCCAACTGTGAGTGAGCACAGTATCAGAGATTATATGGAAATATTATAATATTGTGACTAGCACCAGCTTAAGTATCATTTACATATTCATATTTAAATGCATAGAATAAACCTGATTTATATACTTATACACACAAGGAAATATACTGTTAAGCTGAATAGTATGTATATTTTGAACTTGCATAACGCTACATAGAGTGCTGTACAGCAAAACAGTACATTAATAGAACAAATGGGTCAGTACAATAATGAATATAAATAAATACTACTCTAAAAAATGTCACATTTGTTTTACTTGGTGTATTTGCTCCAATGCTGCCATGACTGCCAACACAATTCATGTCAGTTTTTCATTTGAAGAGTGAAATAGGCTTTGGGGAAGGCCATCTCCAGTTAGCAACATGACTCCTGTACAGCTTTATCAGCTATGTTGTTTCCCTTGCATTCTGCACAGTGTCACCTCATAGATTCTAGCTGTCACCATGGCAATAGGAAGGAATTTGTTTACTGGTCAGTCATGTGAGTGAAAGCAAGCGGATGAAGATGACAGGCGAATTTCTTGGCCGAGTGGCTTGCTGTCAGACTCAATCTGTCCAAGTGCCTCTACAATATCCGTCAGTTAATGTAGGCTCATGGAATAAGCTCTCATCCTATGAAATAACCTTTTGTAAACAGGCACTTTGCAATAAACTATGTTTTTCTCACATATTCATAAAAATTTGTGAACAGTGCATAAATAGAAGAAAATTGCAAAAAAAATACTTTTTTCATATGCCAAGATCACTTGCTAAGGACAACTAAAAAAAAAAACTGAACTGAAAGAATGACAAATATGGATATTTCACAAAAAATTAAAGGGGGCTGTCTCATATACAAATGAAGCATATAAGAAGTCATATAAAAGAAACGTTTTTGCTTGGGTTGGTCTTTGTCATACACTAATTCAAATACATTGTCCATAAAAGTAGGCAGGTATTACAGTGTCTCTGTAAAGGCTATGCCACAGGAGAGCTACTGACTTCTATAGATTTCTTGAAGAGACCTGCAACCCATTCACCCATCATTTTCTAAGATAATGATTTATGCTTTAGAACTGATTAACATTGTATTTACTGTTGAAATACTCAGTTTAACATTCTATATTTATCCCATAATTTAGAGTCTCGCCATCACACTGTCACACAAACAACAAGATACGTGCTTGGCAAGACAGACAGCCCTCGATCCTGCCACAGAATAATCTTTGCTGTCAGAGTCCTAACACTTATTTTACACATATCTGCTTTGCTTGTGCCACACATTTTCAACCTGACGGCTTGACAGCCACAGAGCTATACTGCATAGCAGTTTCAAATTAACAAAATGAGAGTGGATGTGGACACTTCAGAAGGAAACTGTGGGGGGGGGGGAAGAGAAGAAAGGAAGAAGGAGAGAATAGATGGAATAGGGAAGATGGAGGGTAGACCATAAAGGGTTCTGAGAAAAAAAGGAGAGCAGAAGGACAAATGAAGGAAATGGCAGGGGAGAAGGTAAGGTCAAGAGAATAAATGAAATTTGCATCTAAATTAAAGTAAATCACTGCCAAAAAAAGCACTACTTTTATCGGTACAGGTGTGGGATCCGTTAGCTGGAACCCCATTACCAAGAAAGCTCTGAATAACAGAAAGGCTGTCTCCCATAGACTTCATTTTATCCAAATAATCATTATTTTTGTTTTTTTTTTTTAAAGTTTTAAGGATTTTATCGTAGACTTAAGGTATGAAGATCCAAATTCCGTTATCCGGAAAACTCCAGGTCCTGAGCATTCTGGATAATAGGTCCAATACCTGTACTCTTCTCTACTCTCATCTTCCATTATGACGTCTAATTGCTGTCTGAATGGTTCCTACCTGAAGAGTAAAATAAAAAGTTAAATACTTTTTTAAAAAAAATAAAGGAATGTCTATAAAGGTTTGTATTCATCCAGGTCATGATATACAGTACCTAATAGAATTAAGTCTACATTTTTTCAATAAAACTCAGAAAAATCCATTTGCTTAAGGCTTAATTCTACTAGATGCTGTGTAAAAAATAAAGACCAATTGCAAATTGCATTTGAAAGCCATAAGTGTCATTGACAACCAAATTGCTTTCCAGTACTTTTCCCTGCAGTGTGTTGGGCATTCAACCCCATTCATGAAAGGTACTTGAGTAAAAATGCTCTCTTTGCACTTTCATATAGTTATGCTTGGTGTGGCCCAATCCTTCCTATCATCCACTCTGAATAGAGCACTGCCTACTGACAAATGGGAGACCTTGAGCTACTGTCACCTCACCAGGTGGCAACTACAGGGTTCCCTTTACGCCAAGCATCAAAAACACAGTGCACTTGCATCATGAGTATCAGGCACAGACGTCTGAACATCGGTAATGACGCCAGACTTCCATTTAGTGGTGTCTGATTTGCAGTTGTGTTTATTTTGGCAAATCAGATACAGTTCAGTCAGCCACAAAGGTGCCTTGCAACTGCAGTGATGCTGAAATTCTGGGGAAAAAATGCTGCACTGTGGGAAAAAAACATGGCGATTGCACTCCACTGCACTATGCTCATTGCACCTACAGATATAATGATGTCTACATCATAGTAAAAGGATATTTTAAGGTGAACTACCCCCTACAACTGCCCCCGACAAAGGTCAAAATACTAGCAAAATATGTTATTTTAATAGGCATCCGGAAACTTGTTATCCAGAAAGCTCCAAATTATTGATGAACATCTCCCATAGACTCCATTTTAATTAGATAATTCATATTTTTAAAAATTATTTCCTTTGTCTTTGTAATAATAACATTGTACTTGGTCCCAACTAAGATATCATTAATCCTTATAGCAGGCAAACATGTCCTTTGTGTTTATTTAATGTTTAAAGAATATTTTAGTAGACTCAAGGTATAAATATCCAAATTATGGAAAGGTCCATTATCCATAAAACCCCAGGTCCTGAGCATTCTGAATAACAGTAAGCTTTAGATACTCCAGGTACTCCAGGGAAGGAATGTTCTGCTAGACCCTACACAGCACACATAAGGAAACGGTACATTTATCTGATGACAGTATCACCCTATTAGACTCCAGTGACATTATCACTGTACTAGGATCATTTCCTATGCTCGTTTCCTTGCAGCATCCACAATTACAGTATATAATTAAGCTTCTTCTAGCCGAGTGGCTTTGTTCAACTAATGCCGATTTGCTGGAATGTATAATTACAAACCCTAATATGAGCTTGTTTAATAAAATTATACATTCCCCATTTGCCGCATGAAACAATGAAGATTACTTTTAAAATGTCATGTGATATACATACTGTACCTCTCTATATACAGTGAGTTACTGGTACAAGTAATAATTATGCATACTCTATACTTAAATGTCTTTAACACTCGTCTCATTCAAAACTAATCTACCTTGGTAAACCCAAGTCCATTCTAGCCCTGTAATTTGCCTTTGAAAGCTTTCCAAGACCAAAATCCAGATGAGGGATTACTATTGCTGCAATGTAAGACAAACTGCAATTGCTGCTCCCGTGAGGCCTAGGATCAATTACAATTGATGCAATGACAGTAGGCTTCAAAGGGATAGGATACAATTATATTCCTCTCTGGTCCTACAACATAGGCTTGTGACTAGGGATACACCAAATTCAATATTTTAGGATTCGGCCAAACCCTTTGTGAAAGATTCGGCCATATACCGAATCTGAACTCTAATTTGTATATGTAAATTAGGAGAAGAACATGGAAAAAAGAACATGCATGCAGCGAGCAGTTAAAAATATTTTGTTTCCTTGTTTGCGTGACAGAAAGTCCTGTGATTTTTTTTGGATTTGGACAGGAGCATGGATTTGACCAAATCCTGCTAAAAAAAAAAAAAAAGACAGAATCTTGGCCGAATACTGAACTGAATACTGGATTTGGTGCATCCCTACTTGTGCCGAAAATGTGTTATCCCTATCACAGACTGGTTCACAATAAATGAAGCCACGAATAGCAGTCTTTTGTAGTTGAAGCTAAAGCTACCCAATTCTAATTCTGGTTCTCTGTATTCTGGTACATCCCCACTGCTGTACTTCTGGAGGAGCATACAGTATGTGCACAATGACACCCTGGGGTGAATGGCAACTGGCAATCTGTGTAGAAGATTCAGAAAGTTTACTTTGCCTTTAAATTAACTTAAATAAGCATGAGTGTGTATGTAGAGGGTGATATTCTGAGACAACATCCAATTGGTTTTCATTTACTATAATTTGTGGTTTGTTGGTTATTTAATTTCTGGTTGCTATGATCCAAATTACCCATGGAACCATGCATTGATTTGAATAAGTATGAATAAATATGAATAGGAAAGGGTCTTAATAAAAAGATAAGTAATACAAAATAGCAATACAAATAGCAATAGCAATACAAAATACAAATAAATTTGTAGCCTTACAAAGCATTTGTTTTTTAGATGGGGTCATTGACCCCGATTTGAAAGCTGGAAAGAGTCAGAAGAAAAAGCCAAATAATTAAAAAACAAAAAGTAAAGACCAACTGAAAAGTTGCTTAAAATTAGCTATTCTATAACATACTAAAAGTTAAATTAAAGGCGAACAACCCCTTTACAATTTATTCATACTATGAAAGTATTTTTTTAATCATTTAAATATGTAATTCAATGTATTCTGTGAAATATATCCAGCAGTTTCATCTGAGTATTTTGATTTTGTAACTGATCTGTCACTGTAAACATTAATCAAAGAGTCAGTAAACCTTATCTATAAAGAAAGACTCTCATTTCTGTTTACTTGAATACACAAAGTAGGTCACAACTTTTCATCAGTTCAAAACATTGCTTTTGCATATTTGCAATTACACAATCCTTACTGCCATATTGGCTGCTTGTACATCATGTTCTTTCTGCCTTCTGTTTTATAAGGAAAGTTCATGTCAAAACGAATTTTAATTACGATGTGCACATTGATGGCCTGACATTTTATTCCAATTTGTTCTTTATCTATGAAACCAGACATATATTATTGTTATCTAGGCTATGCAAACCAAAAAAAAGCATATTTATTCTGATACATTTTTATTGTTAATATTTTAGTTTTCATCTTCAGACTGTCGTTATTTCCCTTCCTGTCTGTTATTCTAGCCACTGACTATTTGGCAAGCTAAATGGTACCCCAACAATCAGGTAACAGTTTCAATTAAAAAAAACATACAAAAACAAACAGAAAATAGTAAAGAAATCGCCTTAGGATACATCATCTTAAACATACTAAAAACCACTAAAAATGTAACACTTGGTTTAATAAACACATTAAAATTTAGTTGTCTGTTCATTTCTTCCTGTCCTTTGGTTGCTAAATGATTGTCTCTTCATAGCTCTTCTCAAAATATGGGGCTGACTGATTAACACAGACTCTAAAATGAACCAGTGCAAGTATCAACAGCAACCATTAACACCATATTACTGCAGTTCTTTAGTCAACAACTGAGGAATATTTACCATATAAGCACTCAAGGGCCCATGTCTAGGGTGGCAACATTATGTGGACGGCCCTTGGATGCCTATACGCTAAAAAAAAAAACCTTCCTAGAAAAAACCCCATTTCACATCTGTGACTTCACATCCACAGACGTCATGAGCATGTGCAGATGGTCGCTCAAAGAAAATGACCTAAATACCCTACTGGTCAACATTCAACCAAGGAACTGTATTTAATAAAAACCCTTAGGAAAGCAACTTCGGGAGACTTTGGAAAACAAATCGCTCCGAGTGCCATCCCACCGGCGATTTACATTTTAGCCAGCGGGAAGGCAGTTCAGGGAGATTAGTCACCTTGAAGAAGAGGAGTTTTGTTGCCGGGCGACTAATCTCCCTGAATCTGCCTGTGTGCCCTGACCCTTAGACAATCCATGTGCAGGGTTGCTACCTGGCTGGCCTAGCCACTAAATCAACAGCTAGGGCTAGCACAGGTAATACAAATTTACTGGCTGTGCACTTGTTGATAACTATGTAATGCCCTATTAATCCCTCCCTTCCCTTACCCTCTGCGCTGCTAATCACCCATTATAACCACAGGCCTAACTACTGTATTTCCCCACCCACAGGGCTGATCCTATCAAATGTGGGGCCCAATTGGGACCATGTTGGCGGGGCCCCTAGACAAAGTGTTGCTGGCTACTGACACACCAAGTATTTAGGAAAATAAGGGCATACAGGCACAAATTAGAAAGGAAAGGGGCAGACAAGGTAAGAGAGTGAGAGGAATGAAATAGGGGCACATAATAGGGGCACACAGGGTAAGAGAGAGGGAGGAAATAGGAGAGTGGACTGGGCCAATTAGTTTGGGGCAGGCTGGGCCGATTCAGCTTGGGAGCAGGCTTGGTTGGATTGGAGGCAGGCAGGGCCTATCAAGGTTGGAGAAAAGCTAGGCCTATGGGGGCAGGCTAGACCTATGGAGTTGGGGGATAGGCTGGCTTATCAGAGTTGAGGGTGGGCTGGACCTATGGATTTGGGGATGGGCTGGACTCTCAAAGTTGGGGGCAGGCCAGGCAGCATCATGTGCTGAGGAAAATATTATCTGTGCTGCCCTGTCGTGCGGGGCCCCCAGAGGTGCGGGGCCCAATTGGGCCCAATTGGTCCAATTGGCCTAAGGCCGGCCCTGCCCACCCAGTCTGCCCATTTCCCCAGCGCATTTTCCAGCCCTCTCCACACAACCTGCTCATTTTTCTGCCCCCATACATCATAGCCCCACCTCAAGCAACTTCATAGCACCTGTCTGACTGGTTGGGTAACTTAGAAAAGAGGAAGAAACAGTAGAAATGAAGTCACAGTGAGCTCAGAAAGAATGAGGAATCCACATAAAGCATACCATGTAACAAGACTGGAGCAGACAACAGACGATGGTAAGGCACCAAATAAAGGAAGCAGGTGCGGAAGGAATAACTATGGGGAACAGATGGAATCAGCAGCTCCTCCAACAGTCACATAAATAAAGCTAGCAGTGTTACAATCAGTACAGGGACAGCAGCAGGAGGAAGAAAAAGGAAATCTGATGGTTTCTAAGTAAAGTAAAAGTTGTGTGTGCTTCAACCACCTTGTAAGAACTTATGAAGTGGGTGCAAAGCAGACCGGAAATCCTTGGGTTACATAGACATCCAGGAAAATTTATTTTGTTTAAGGTTTTCAGTAAATTTAAGAAATGGTGCCGGATCCCGAACTGCATTGAGGAAGGTATATCTGAAACTTTCCTATCCGGGGAATAGGTACCATGTTTTTAATTCTATATTGTCCCTATGATGGTTATGCACAACAATCGTTAAGGACATTATGGGGCACATTTATCAAGGGTCGAATTTCGAAGTTAAAAAACTTCTAAATTCGACCATCAAATTGGCTAAATTCGATAGTCGAACTTTTCTTTTTGAATTTTTTTTTTTGTTTTCGGTCGAATTAAAATCAAAGTTGAAGTTTTTTAAAGAGACAGTACTTCGATTTTTGAACAGTCAAATATTCAAAGTATTTTCAATTTGAATCAAAGTCGAATTTGGCCAATCCGATAGTCGAAGTACCCAAAAAATACTTTGAAATTCAAATTTTTTAATTCGAAAATTCACTTCGACCCTTAGTAAATGTGCCCCTATGAGTAATGGATTGATACACACTATTCAAATGATTATTCAATGGACTATAATGGACGGAGAAATTAATTATTGAATTTTAATTGCACTTTGTTCTATGCACAATTGGTTTATGTGTATTTAGGGGGTGGGTTCTGGTATGGTACAATCCCACTCAGGTGGGGGTTAAATATTTTGCACAATGTATCACCAGACAGGCTTGAGAAAGGGCGAGAGTGAGCCCTAAACTTTGCCTGGTTCTCTGACCTAATACATTAAATTTTAGAACAACTACGAGGTGCAGTTTTTTTCAGGCTTTTCTTTTGTAAAAACAAACCTGAAACTCTGAATGCTTGGGCTATACATTGCTGCCATATCAGTTGCCTAACCTCAGAGAACATAATTGACTCCAAATATTCTTCTCAAATCAGTTCTTGAATAACCTCTGTTCATGTCCACTGGTGTAAACTGAAGATCTTGTTTCAAGCTGTATATATGGAGAATATATTTCTGGGTATTGAGGGTTAAACGTGAAATGAATGCTGTACATATGACATTTATTGCTTCATATGCCCCTAAAGACCTACCTTCTTATGGACACCTATTAGACGAATCTTGATTACTCCTAAGGGTTTATAAAATGCTCTGCTTTTCACTTGTTTGCTTGTCAGGAAATGCATGCTCTCAACATTTCAATATAAATAACAGGTAAATAAAAAGCCTGCTTAATGAAGAAGTATTAAGCAGCTGGTAACTGACAGAAAGTCAATATCTTCAAAAGGAGACTGCTGGGAAATACTTTACATGACAATCTTTTACCACCATTACTCATAAACCCCCCCAGACACACTTTGTTATCTGGAATCAACGTTCCTTTCTTTCTTCTTTTTGTTTTTGCATTAGAAAGATGAAATGCCCTTTATAAACTAGTTGACATCGGCTAACAACCTACAACTGGAACAGAAAAACCTTTGAATCATGCTAAAGAAAATTGCAAACATTTATTATTCTTACCTACATAGGCTTCATCATCCACTGGCAGCCGGTAAGACTTGCACAAATATGTGTCCGACTGCAAAATAAATGAAGAGTTCTTAGTAAAAAAATAAGCATCCGTCTTCTTTCTTCTAGTTGTTAAACATGGATCATTACAGAAAAAGGCACAGTGTGTTTTAGCAAACAGCCAAACTGATGATGTACTTTGTCTCAAGGAAAACAATCATCATGGGAAAGAAATATACTGCAAATTAATAATTCTTCTGGAAAAGGGCATCTACTAGTTCCAGCTTCATATCTAAATTACACACTATAACATATAATTTGTAGTTTTACCAAAGCAAAATGCAAGGATAAAATACTCATGGTAGTTGCTAGAATCCGATGGATGTTTGAAATCAATTCATTTGTGATTCCAAGTGGAACTGCAACCCTGGTGAAGAATAAGCTTGCTATCCTCTTGCCCAAAGGCCTGTGCATATGTCATGTGCGTGGGCCAATTCTCTAAGATGGGGATATTGAGGATAGGCAGAATAAGATTCCAAGCGGAGATCTTCATCATGATAGGGCTGCTGATCTCAACAATCTATGCCAGAAACACATAAAGTCCAATGTTTACTCTAGCTCCTGAGTCAGAAGCCAATAAGGCATTCTGTGTTACAGAAAAGTCACTTGCACTGAACAGTGACATGTCACAGGTTTATCTATGGGCTTACCCCTGCCACCAAAAACCATGCCCTTTAAATTATATCTCAACTATATCCCATAGCAGGGGTGTCCAAAAGGTAGATCGGGATCTACCAGTAGACCTTTAGCTGGTGATCAGTAGATCTCAAGACACTGTCAACAAACAGCTTGTCTATGTCATCCTCCTGTTTCATGATTTTCATTCAGATATCTATTACATTATTACATAAGAAATAGTTGTTAATTAAATATAGCAATGTATATTTTCTCATAAATCATTATTTAAGTCATACTTTTCATGGAAGAAGATGCTTACAATGTTTTTTATGAATGTAGATCATAATGGGGCAACATCATTAAAAGTAGACCTTGCATTAGAAAAGTATGGGTACTCCTGTCCCATAGGGTCACATTGGGTGACAAAACACTTCTGTATATACCATAATCTTGGGCACGGGAGCTCTTTTAATAATAGTACCTTCACGTGCATGTTTGCTATAAAGGCGCAGTGTTAGGGCTTTGTTGGAAAAAAAAATTGGACCCACTGACTCGATAACTGCATGTGTTCGGTTAGCCCAATGTTGTGGTATGCAGTCTCTTTTATCTAACAACACAAGTCAGAACGCCTTAACTCAAGCTCAAATTATGTGTGCTCTATTCAAGCAGCTGCTCCGTCTGGAAAAATTAAGTTTAAAACCACACTTCCTTAAACTGGCTCCAGTCTTTTCACTAAAAACCGCAGAACAGAATATTTTAACCCAAAATAAGAACGTAACTATGTTCTATTCATTTGAGTTATTTTATTTCGCATTCCTTTTAAATACTATAATAGATGGCACTTTCCTTGCTGGAAGAGTTGTGCAAGAAAGGCTCCAAGCTACTAATTAAGGCTTTAGGCCAATGTGCTTAATCCTTACAATACTATTCTGATAGGACATATTACCAAACTCTCGTTAGATGACCTCCCACATATTATTTAGAACAGCATGCAAGAAAGAAGACATCAAAGTTTATAAATAGGAACAGTAAGTTAAATTGAATGAAGGCAGAAGGATGAATGCCTTCAACATGCACATCAATCTTCAGTCCCACTGCTAATGAATCAATATGAGCTGTTTATGGTCTTCGGGACCTTCTGCGAGCAGGATAGCATCAAGCTATAATATATAAATATATCGACCCTTTGCAGTCTTTTTTTTTTAAACCTCAATACCTGCAGACATTTAGTAGCACTACATCTAATCTGAAGATTATAAAAACAAAGATACTGTATATACAGAATGCCTGTAAGAATGAATGAATAGCAGTGGTATAAAAAAATGTAAATATGGGATTGCCAGATTTTTCACAGAAAGGTGGTAAAACGAAATGCATTTATATAAAGACAATCATTCTATAATAATAGAATAAGAGGATGGAAGGATTTATGATGGAGGAATTCAATAAAAGATAACAGGGGTAATGTAACAAAAGGTACTAATTTTGCCCAGGAGCAATAACCCATAGCAACCAATCAGAAGGTAGTATTTACTGGTCACCTGTTTAAAAGCAAACATCATATTGGTTGTTATGGGTTACTGCTTCTGGGCAAACTTTTATTTCATATAGGGGGTATGTTTTCAAAACAGAAATAAGCACATGGTAGGATTACTTGCTATATAACACGAAAAAAAGGAGCTTACTGCTACACAGCAATTTGATAACTATCATTAGGGTAAATTAACTTTTAGAAATAATGAACCATTTTAATTTCAACTGTGGCAAAATGTTTGGTTTCTAACCAAGGGGATCGGTCCCATTGAGGGTACTTAGAGAAGTTCCAATGGGGCTCATCCTGGAGGATAGTTAAGGCGAGATTTCTGGTGAATATGTATTTAATATACTAGATATTCATCGAAACACAACTTAATGACAAATACACTATTTCCTATATTTGTTTCCATTTTATGAATTATGGGCTGTCTTAAACTAAAAGGTTGGTCCTTCAAGTATGGCTTGAACTGAAAATGTACGACAGCCCCTGCATTAAGGATTTGATAAAACCATTGCATAAGTAAAAAAAAAAAACTCATGTAATATGTCTTAAGGTGGCCATACATGGGTAGATTTAATTGGCGATCTATGAATGAACTTATTGTCTTAATTGTTTGAACAAATGATTCACCCATCAATGGTAAACAATTCTATGAGGAGCTTTTGGTCGTATCTGTTGTGTAGGCTGCAAAATCCCACAAATATTATCTGTCACTTTGTTTACTTCGCAAAAAGGCATCCACAGTTATCGATCTTATCCACTGACTGATATAATTGTCTCAATATGAAAATGTTTAAATCTGTCCAATCAACTGTTGGGATGATTTTTTCAGAACAATACAATCGTTTGTACCCCATCAATGTAACGATAAGTAGACAATTTTATTGGATTATACTAAAATCAGTTGTGTCAAACAAAGGACTCTGCCTTTGTACGACCACCTGTAGTGAAGTCTGTGGGGTTGTACACTGTTGCTCATTAACAAATAGTTGTAGGGACTTGCGTACTGTTGCATGATTCCATGGTTCCAGGCAGATCCACCTAATACACACTACAGATCTGGGCATAACCGCAGTAAGATTTTTTTTGGGCTGACTCAAGACAGTTCAACTTTTCGGATCACAGTCACAAGTTACAGTTTATGATAATCCAGTGGACCAGGGTTGGACAATCCCTTCCCAAATCCTTCTCCAGCCCCAGTCGCACCAAGAAAAAAATATGAGTGGGGGAGGCTTTTCAGCTGGGGCGGTGGGCCTAGAGGGGGCTTTGCAGCAGCGGGCAAGGAGGAGGGCCCCCGAGGTGACAGCCCTGGGCCAACGCTGCAGTGGACTGGTTGAAAGAATTTGACAGCAATGTGCAAAGTAGCCTATCCAAAGCAGGTTGTATATAAGGACAACATAAAAAAAAGTGTTGCCAACTTGGAGTACTGACTCCAAACATCAGGTAGATGAAAGGCAAGATACTTCTACCCACTCTATGTTTATATTACTTACTAATAAAATCAATGACGCGCAGAGCCCAGACAAGTGAAATATATAGAACATGTGCTCTGAATGATATTCCTCCTGTCCTCAAACAAATGTGGACACGTCTGGCACATGCCTGGAAATGAGTAGTTAAGATTCATAGAGTAGCACTTTCACATGACAAATACAAAGAGCTAGCTTGCTTTATCCATCCGTGGCCTTTAAAATCCCAGTCATTAATCATACACCATAGACATGACCAGCAGGAAATCAATGAAGGAGTTGAACACACAGCGGTGCAACATTAAATTATGTGGTCAGGGCAGCTCTCTCATTAAAACAAACATATTATTACCTTTCTAGAAGTCTCATATGTTTTTTACCCATTGTGTTCCATTATTGATCTGATATTGTAAAACAAGCTAAAAAATTTTCATTATGCATGTTTCCTTTTTTTTTGCATGTGTATTCATTTTCAGCAACTTCCCAGTGCACATTACTGAAAATATTTAACAATTGTAAGTTATATTTAAACTTAATTGCTACCAAAAGCAGTAGCTGTCTATACGTTATATTCACTGCGCTTTGGGTTCCGACTCTTGAAACAATGCAGCAGAATACAGTTGGTTAAAACACCTGGAGAAAAACTGAATTATGTTACCTCCCTGTCACCAGGCGCTAGTGGTGGATTTCAGCTGTTTTTTTTAAGAGAGAGAGAGAGATGCTATATATATATATATATATATATATATATATATATATATATATATATACACACACATATATATATACACACACACACACACATATATATATATATATATATATATATATATATATATACACACAAACACTCTATGTATATTAACAAATTGACACTACTGTAGAAATCTATACAGGACTAGAATCAAAAAGGTGATTTATTTGGTAAAAAAACAGCCTGTCAAAATCATCTCCTGGATTCATATGTGCAGATCTCTACAGTGGCTTGGACTTCACCCAGGCAAGCTTTCAGCAGGATAGAAAGGGCCATTGTTAATATTGGCTATTTTACATATCCAGATATGGGATTCATTGTCTGGAAACCCTTTAGTCAGAATTCTCAAGATTACTGGAAGGCTGTCTCCCATAGACTCCATTTTAATCATATAATTCAAATTTGTAAAAGTTATTCTATTTTTCTCTGTTGTAATAAAACAGTACCTTGTACTTTATCCCAACTAAGATATAATTAATCCTTATTGGAGTCTAAACAATGTATAAATTACTTTTTAAAAGTACTTTTTAGTAGAAAAAGTATGGGCCAGGCAGTATTAGACTGGGGTTTCGGGGGTCCACTGGGGCTGCAGCCTTAGGGCCCCATATGTGTACAGGATCCAATATCTGAAGACCTGATATTCAGAAATCTCTGAATTACAGGAAGGCTGTAAAAAAGTCTATTTTAATCAAATAATTCTAGTATTTAAAAATTATTTTCTTTTTCTCTATAATAATAAAACCATACCTTGTACTTAATTCTAGCTAAGATAAAACAAATCCTTATTAGAAGCAAAATAATCCTATTTGGGTTATTTCATGTTTAAATTATCTTTTAGTAGACTTAAGGTATGGTGATCCAAATTATGGAAACCTTGTCCAGATAGATAGATAAATAATCGATAGATGAAAGATAGATAGACAGACAGACAGACAGACAGATAGATAGATAGATAGATAGATAGATAGATGATAGATAGATAGATAGATATTAAAGATAGATTTTAAAGTATAGTAGATAGTGAGAATTGCACAATATTTTTTAAAACATTTATTAGATTTGATTTCCCTTTGTGCAGTCTATCTGAACAAGTTTTTCTAGAGTTCTTTTGTGATCAGTTAAAAAGTTAAATATATGTTTGAATTTTCCAAATTGAAAAAAAGAAATGATTATGACTGTGCCTAAATAATATTTTACAAAAAGCCACAGAAGTCATATGCCGTGTGTTGCTGATTTCTCTCTCTCTGTTAATATTCACATTATTCTTGGAAGTGCCAGTGTAGAGTTGGCTGGAACAGAAGCTGATAAATATTTCATGCGCAGTCTGTATTGTTAAGCATTAATGTGAAAGAAAAAGTAAAAGAGTGGATATAACCTTTTCAAATAGCCAGATAAAATACATTTCTTTTTTTTCTTATACAATAAACAAAATAATAACAGAGCTGGTACCCATGACTATTTATGGCTATGCTTAAAGAAGTATACATTCCAATTCAACAAAACAGAAATAATGTTATGAATAAATTGTAAAAAGTTTGGACGAGGGAAGGTGTAGTTACAGATAAGAGCAAATGGAACAGGAATAGGTTACATCCTTAAGATAATATACTTCTGATAACGGATATATAAGGTTTCACACACACAAACAAAAAAAAAAAAAACAGGCATGAAATCGAAACATAAAAGCAACGAAGCTAATGAGGAATCAATTGGATTCCCATGTTAGTATGCATAATGCACTATTATCCAATAATAACTAGATAACTGTATGAGGCAGTAAATAGGTGTTGACATATATTATTATTTGATCCATGGCTTAAGCAACTCTAATATGTAGAACTCTAAATTAATATTAGCTCAAACAGTTCCTAGAAGGCATATTAAAAATGGTTATGTACACAGGTCTGGGATCTATACAGAAACCCAATATCCAGAAAGCTCAGAATAAGAGGAAGGAAATCTCCTATTGAGTTCATTATAAGCAAATGCATATCATTTCCATTTTCTCTGTACTAATAAAACAGTGCCTGGTACTTGATAGTAATGAAGCTGTGGCTAAACTATCCTATTGGATTTAGTTAATGTTTAAATGATTTTAAGCAGACTGGTGACCAGCATTTCAGAAATACCCCAGGTTCTAAGCAGTCCAAACAACAGATCCCATACCTATATCAGATAAGTGATTAAATACCTGTACATTGAAACAATGGTTAAGCATGATTACGATGGTATTATGGTGGTTAAGCATGATTATGATGGTATTATGATGGCTAAGCATGATTATGATGGTATCATGATGGTTAAGCATGATTATGATGGTATTATGGTGGTAAAGCATGATAATGATGGTACTAGACATTAAGCCCATTAAATTAATGGACGCGCCGGTCCGTGGGGCACATGCGCAGTAGTGCAATCCCACGGACACAGGGACTGGATGCAGAGACACTTCAACTTTATTATATAGGATAATGGTGGTTAAGCATGATTATGATGGTATTATGGTGGTAAAGCATGATTATGATGGTATTATGGTGGTAAAGCATGATTATGATGGTATTATGATGATTAAGCATGATTACAATGGTATTATGATGGCTAAGCATGATTATGATGGTATAGATATGGGTCATGCTAAAAATGTGCCATCTGTCCCAAGCATATGAAAAACATTAATGGCAGTGCCAAAGATCACCCCACCACCTGAATGTTTGTTTTTTTTATTAATTATTGTTAGGGGGCCGATCGGCTCCCAGCGGGAGTAGTCTGGACATTGATTGCAGCTTAGGGGTTAAAGTGCAAATTCGCAGTACAAATAGGGATCAGGCGTTATCGTAGTCAATATCCAGGCAAAAGTTCAATAGGCAGGCAGATTAGTAGCAAAGTCGAGATTCAGGCAAGGTCAGAATTTCAGAAATCAGTTTAACAAGAATTATAAAGCACCCAGGAATGTTCCAAACAAAACCTATAATCGGTCATTGACCCTGCGGCCTCGGCGTCCTTTTATTTAGAATTTTGGCGCCAGACACGGCAACGTCAGGCGTCTGCACGCTGGTGTCACTGCGCTGGTGCCGTTGCTATGGGTGCAGCCATCTTAGATGCGGCGCCGAAGAGGAGCGAATCGCCATCAGGCGCTCCTGACAATTATATATCATCATCATTTATTTATATAGCGCTGTCAAGATACGCAGTGCTTTACTACAGTTATAGCAAACAGGGAATAAATTGTGGATAACAGACAAGGATTACAGAATACAATAGGGTTTACAAACTAAAAGGTTAGGGTACAATTGAGACATTAGGATTGTATAAACAATTTGTCATTTTTGATACAGCAATGATTAATTAAGGTACATCGAATAGGCCTCTTTAAACAGATGGGTCTTTAGGGAGCGCTTGAAAGTTTGGAAGGAAGGAGAAAGTCTGACAGCTTGTGGCAGAGAGTTCCAGAGAAAAGCAGAAGCCCGAGAGAAGTCTTGTAGACGAGAATGGGCAGAAGTGACCAGAGGAGAAGTGAGGCAAAGATCAGAAGCAGAGCGTAGGTTTCGTGAAGGAGTGTATTTGGAGATTAGAGATGAAATATAGGGAGGGGTTTCATTATTAAGGGCCTTGAATGTGAGTGTAAGTAATTTGAATTTGATTCTAGAAGAGATTGGGAGCCAGTGAAGGGACATACATATGGGAGCAGCTGATGTTGAGCGGCGCGCTAGATGAATGAGTCTAGCGGCCGTGTTTAGAATAGATTGGAGTTGTGAAAGGTGACTTGTTGGAATACCTGTGAGGAGTAAGTTGCAGTAATCAAGGCGGGAGATGATGAGAGACTGAATCAGTGTTTTAGTTGATTCTGAACTGAGATAGGGTCGTATTCGAGCAATGTTGCGCAGTTGAATACGGCAAGATTTTGCAAGTGTTTGAATGTGTGGTGAAAAAGACAGATGAGAGTCTAAGATGACTCCTAGGCAGCGTGCCTGTGTGGTGGAATGAAAGGTGGTGTTGTTTACGGTGAGTGATATCTGAGGGACAGGGGAAGATCTTGGAGGAAATATGATGAGTTCTGTTTTAGAAAGGTTTAGTTTCAGGTGGCGCTGTGACATCCAGGAGGAGACAGCAGAGAGACAGTCTGTGACTTGGGAAAGGACAGAATTAGAAAGATCAGGAGTAGACAAGTAGAGTTGGGTGTCATCAGCATAAAGGTGATACTGAAGTCCAAATGACTGAATGAGTTTTCCTAGTGAAGTTGTATAGAGCGGGAACAGCAGGGGGCCAAGAACAGAGCCTCGAGGAACTCCAACAGAGAGTGGGAAAGTAGTAGAAGTAGAGTTAGAGAAGGAAACTTTAAAGGAACGGTCAGACAGATAAGATGTAAACCATGAAAGAGCAGTGTCCCGAATGCCAGATGAGTGTAGAATGTCAAGGAGGAGTGAGTGGTCAACTGTATCAAAGGCTGCAGAGAGATCTAGAAGGATTAGAATGGAATAATGACCTTTAGACTTTGCCAATAGAAGATCATTGGTTACTTTGGTGAGTGCAGTTTCAGTCGAGTGTGATGGGCGGAAGCCAGATTGCAAGGGGTCGAGGAGGGAGTTGTGAGTGAGATGCTGGATCAGGCGTTTGTAAACAAGCCTTTCTAGTAATTTGGATGCGATTGGAAGAAGGGAGACCGGTCGATAGTTAGTGGGAGAGCTGGGATCAAGGGAAGGTTTTTTGAGGATAGGAGTGACTAGTGCTTGTTTGTATAATGATGGAAAGGTACCAGTAGAGAGTGAAAGATTGAATAAGTGGGTAAGTGCAGGAGAGAGTGTATCAGAGATTGGGTGGAGAAGGCGATAGGGTATGGGGTCAAGGGAGCAGGTGGTGGGTTTTGAGCTGGCTAGAAGTTTGCTAACTTCATCTAGAGTTGCAGGGGTGAAGGAGTGCAGAGTAGATGTGAGTGGACTGCACGTTGGTCTGAGATTATTGTCGGACAGTATGCTCAGCCTATATATGATGTATTACCCAATGGATTAAAAAAATGGTGGTCATACAGCAAGGAGGCTCCAGCAACATATGTATGAGCATCAACCTAATTCCTACTCATGGAATTGCCGTATGTCAGTAGCACATTGTTGACTGATTCTGCTGGAGCTAGGCAATTAGAACAGGTGAAATATGTCAGCAACTCACAGCAAGAGTGTGTTGATTAAAGACAAGGAAAAAAATGTTAGGTTGAGGAACTCACAAATAAATAAATATGCAAGCAAATATACGGTATACATATTTGTGAAGAAGCTTTATTAAACATCCACTACAGCTTTATAGAACAGTGACATCAATAAATGTTTTAAAGTAATAAAAATATAATGCAGCATTGCCCTGCACTTTTGCTTCAGAAACATTACTATAGTTTATATAAATAAGCTGCTGTGTAGCAATGAGGACAGCCATTCAAAGGAGAAAAGGCTCAGGTTACACAGCAGATAAGCTCTGTAGAACATAATGGTGTTATCTGTTATCCACTATTTAACCTGTGCCATATAGCCTTTTTTCAATTTCTGCTATTGCTACACAAGCAGCTTGTTCATACGAACTATAGTAGTGTTTCTGAAGCAAAAACATCAGTTTTACCAGTGCAGGGTGACAGTACATGATATTTTCATTACTTTTAAACAATTCCATTTTTTGGTGTTCCTGTTCCTTTAATGATTCCATTTAAACAGCTCTGACACATGGGATGCTTTATTGTCTGGCTGGAAATCTCTTCCGCCATGGGCGATGAAGCGCCTGGCAATACCTGCCCCTTCACATTCATTGGAATGTCCGCAGGTAATGTGTTTGACAAATGCGACAATTCCAACAAATGTTTAAGACAGATATTGTCCGTCGCTTCATGGTCCGTAGGAGAGAAGAATTCCTGTCAGGTGATGAAGTCCCCCTTGTGTCAGTGCCCTAAAGGGGCAGTATACACCATTGTTCAATAAAAGTGCAATCAACAGGGCTTGTGAGAAACATACTTTTTGCCTATTGTTTTAAGCACACAAAAAATGATAGCTTGAATTCATGTTGAACAAGGGGGTATTCTTACTTCAAAATGGGCAGAAAAACAAACTCATCAAATCAATAAAATCTGTTTATGCAAAGTAATCACGTGTAAAGTAAACTTCAGCCTCTACCAGATGCCCATATTTGTCCTTTCTTGCTGAAAGCCAATATGATAAGAAGTGTTAATGAAGCCTACTTGTCAAAAAACAGTTCCTAAAATGAATTGGCTGTCAGCTTCCGCAATCCCTTCCCAAGAATGGTAACAGTAACACAATGATATGCCGTTAGTAAAGAGAAAAGGTCTTGCCATAGAAACTTCACCCCTGACTTCCTGTAGTGTTTTTAATTGGCGGATATTGATCAGCTGGCAAAGGTGATATACATTGGAGCATACCTCCCAACATTTTGGAAATAGAAAGAGGGAGAAAAAGATTTGCTGTGCAGAGCGAGCTAACATTTTTGACCATGCCTGTTTTGTGGCCACACACCCCTAATTATCATGTTCATTTTACAAACTGTAGCAGGTTATGAAAGTTTGAACACATGTCTGTGGTTTTTAGGTGCTATTACAGTTTTGCTAATGAAGGGGAATTGCCCTTTAAGCCGTGAGTCTAAGTTCTCCCAATAGACCTGCTTATCTTAAATTGTTACAATTGCTTCTTTGCTTATCTTAAATTGTTACAAAATTATCTAAGTGCACCTGCCACATATTCTGGGCTTGCTGCAAAAAGCCAATAAAGTTTTAAAAACTTGAACTTTCTGGCTGTTCAGTGCAGGAGCTCAAAGAGAAAGTCGGGACATTTCAGTAACAATCCAGGATTGCAGGTTGAGCTGTCAAAATCGGGACTATCACACGAAAAACATGACAGTTGGAGTATAAACAGGGTAGAGGACACTAGAAGCAGAAAGCAGGGTGACAACAAATCAATAGAATGATAGCCTCCAATTCAACCACCATATCATTTTTACGTATGAAGGTGGGATGAACTGTGAATTCCCACTATTCTCTGACCATCCTTTGTGTCCAGCGACTCCTGGTTATAATGTTCTCTTGTTTCTGAGAGCCAAACATATGTAAAGAAGGATTTGATTCTCCTTCTGATGATCTCTCTCACACACAGTCACAACACCACTTGGAGATTTACACTTACATCCATTCCCCAGGAGATACCTATAGATAGAATCTATCTTGATAGGACAACCTGGACTCCCTCTCCATACAACTGTAGGATGAATCAGGCCACTACCTATGAGTTGCTTTTCACCAAAAAATCCTTTACTCTTAACAATAACTTATGTTCCATCCTCTGGGGTTGGTATCCACTCTTCAACCTTTTGCCTTGCATATATTTTTAAACACCATAGCAGCTGATTACGGTAAATATTAAAGGAGAGAACGAATCCCAGCTTTCAGGCAGTTCTCAGAAGCTGCCTGAAACAACACACATCTTTTGTTCAGTGTCAATGTACTGAAGCTACTGATTGTATTTTGTGCTGTACACTGGTTATGTAGCACACTATGAATTTATATTGTACACACATTAGGGATTTTTTATCAAAGGGCAAATTCTAGAGCTATGTGAGCAACTAGAATGGTTTCTAATTTACGAAAAAACTCAAACGTAGAAATCTCAAATCAGTGAATTAGGGGTTAACAACCTGAAAACTCGAATTGATTGAGTTTTTGGAGGAAAAAAGCTTGATACGATAGAGTTTTCGAACGAAACCCACCAAAAAAAACTTGAACATCATGAAGGCTATTAAGATCTTTAAATGGTTCAAGGGACCTCTGCCATTGACTTCTACATGACCTCGTTTTGGATTCAAGCTATTTCCAGTATCGGAGTATAATAAATCTCTTTTTTTAAAAAAAAAAAAAAAACCTTGAAAAATTTTTGAGTCAAAAAAATTGTTGAAAGCTTGAATTTTCAGTTTAAAAAAATACTCGACCATTAATAAATTTGCCTCTGCGTCTTACAGAAAATATGTGCAGAATTTTTGTTGACAATATGCTGTATGACATATTGTACTTGAGAACCATTATTTGCAGCCTGGAAAGATAATCGGCTCTGGACTTTATACACGTGCATATACTTTCTGACACTAATTTATAGGCATATTCTCTGAATCACAGCATCATTCAGTTGGCCTGGATTCCTCTTGCTGGCTGCTGCTTATGACAAATATGCAGGATCTCTCACCTCCCTTGACTAGGCATTAGTGGGTCATGTTGTTTTTTTTGCACAGATAAATATTTAACAAGTGTATTATAGTTCAGTTATAGCTGCAGGCTGTTACTCCAAGCCGTGGATCAATGTGATCAAACATATGACTGTGTGTACCCTAGCTCTGGGTTATTTACCTGCTGTAGCTAGAAATACCAGGCAAAGCATTATCAATAGTTGAACAGTCACAGAAACCTTTTAACCATAACTAAGCATGTGTATAGTACTGATGTTTAACTAGTTTTGTTTGTGTAGCAACCCTTTAAATTACAGGCACACTAAGTTTTTGGCCCAAAAATATAAATTTGTTTGGTTTTGGGGAAAAATGACTTGTACGTAAGTTCCAGGTGCGGGTATAGACGTGGGTCGGCGGTTCTGCGGGTTGGGGCGCGGGTCTTCTCAAAAGTGATTTTTACTCATTTTTTCTGATCACTCCTACTTCTGATGATGTCACTTCCAGTTTACAATGACAGCACTTTCTGTTTTACTCCTTTCCCCCGATCATGCCTACTTCCGATGATGTCACTTCCGGTTTACAATGACAGCACTTCCTGATTCTTGATGCTCAGCGGTTCGCTGGTCCGGGTTGCAGATAAGGTACTTGCGGGTCGGGTAGAGGGTCCAAGCGGGTAAGAATGTGGGTTGCAGGTCCGGGTTGCAGGTTGCCGGGACGGGTCGGGTTCCATAAAATGGACCCACGCAGGACTCTAACCTGTACCATTAGCCAATGTAGAGCAACCCAGTTGGAAATAAATTGGGCAAAAATACTGCATCTTCAGGTCTGGGCCTCCTAGGGCTCACCAGAAAAACTGACATTAAGGGCACATTCTCAACCTAGTTCTAGGTAGATCAAGCTAAATGAAATAGGTGTCACACAGACCTATGTGGCTGGGGCCACCAACACTAGGGTCCATCAGGAGATTCTGGTACTCCAGCCTTTAAAATAAGCCTGACCTCTGCTCATTTCTCATTATTCTTAAAAATATGCTTTGTATTAAGGCCAATGGTTAGCTCATGTGAGCTGGACAGTGCATGGACCACACATTCCTTTCTCAACAAATCACACGGCAATAAATGAGATAATGGCATTTTCCTATCCGCACATTCCTGTAAATATAATTTTAATGAACATCTTGTTCAGACATTTACATTCATTCACTTAATTCAGCTAAGCAGTGCATTGATTCAATAAGGATTTAAGAAGCCTTGGTTTTAGTATCTTAGACGGAGGATGCAGGCTGCCTTCATATTGCTTAATTTTTTATTTATCTGCCTATTTTTCTTCTCTTAAAAGCGAAGGTTAAATGTAAATGCAATTACCCTAAAAACCAAAAACAAAGCTGATTCTGAGAGACTTTTATTTACTACTATTATAGTGTTTTAACCTATAAGTGTCCTTATAAATAACACATTCTGATGCCAGAAAGGACAATTTATAACTTAAAGTGATAGTGTGACACCAGCACCCACTGCACCTCTGTCAGGGTATAATATATGGGAACGATATCTGTTAGGGGCAGATGTATTAAGGGTCGAATATCGAGGGTTAATTAACCCTTGATATTCGACTGGCAATTAAAATCCTTCGACTTTGAATATCGAAGTCGAAGGATTCTGCGCAATTTGTTCGATCGAACAATCGTTCGAATTGTTCGATTAAATCCTTCGAATCGAACGATTCAAAGGATTTTAATCAATTGATCGAAGGATTATCCTTCGATCAGAAAAAACTTGGGGTTCGGTAGCTTTTAGGTGGTGAACTAGGGGGGTCGAAGTTTTTTCTTAAAGAGACAGTACTTCGACTATCGAATGGTCGAATAGTCGAACTATTTTTAGTTTGAATCGTTCAATTCGAAGTCGTAGTCAAAGTAGCCCATTCGATGGTCGAAGTAGCCAAAAAAACACTTCGAAATTCGAAGTTTTTTTTCCCTCTGTTCCTTCACTCGAACTTAGTGAATGGGCTCCTTAGTGTTGTTATACAAACCCATACACAACCCATAGCAGCAACTGTTAGTAGTGCTTCAGAAACCCACGCTGAATTCTGAGAAGTTGTGTAACAAGTGCTGTACTGGGAATGGGGAGCTGGGGGTATGGAACTGGGAGTACCAGGCCCCTGTAATCTTGATATCTGAGCCCTCGGCTACTGGAAAAATGGCTAGCGGAACCTGTTTCTGCTGCTGGTGGGTTTGGCACCCACACTGTGCTCTCTCCAGATTCTTTTATGCAACTGTCCTGTTTTTCGCGGGACAGTGACGATTTTGACATCTTAACCTGCAGTCCCAGATTATTACTGAAATGTTTCTCTTTGATCTCCTGCTGAACAGCCAGAAAAAGATACAAAGTTTCTAAAATGGAGGCTTTTGGCAGAGAGCCCAGAATGGCAGGTGGACTTAGATACATTTGTAACCATTTAAGATAAGCAGAGAAACAGTTGTAACAATTAAAGATAAGCAGGTCTCTTGGGGAAATTGTGGCTTGCAACGTAAAGGGTAATTTACCTTCATCAGCAAAACTTTGTTAACACATAAAACCTGGACCCATAAACCCCTAGAAATGTGTTCAAATTTTCCATAACCTGCCAAATTTTGTAAAAAGGATGTGGTATTTAGTGGGTGTGGCCATTAAATGGGCGTGGTCCAAGACAAATTTTCCGTGCTAAACGCGGCAAACGTTTTTGTCCCTCTCTATATTTTCCAAATGTTGGGAGGTAAAAGGTTTCACAGTTCACCCCAGCTTTTAAAATATATAGTGAATAAAGTACCCCTTTTGTAAAATATAAGGATATTATAAGTTACCGAGGAGTTTCATGACCATATAAAAACACAAGGCCGAAGGCCGAGTGTTTTTATAAAGGGCATGGAACTCCCAGGTAACTTCTAATATCCTCATATTTTGCAACTGGGGTACTTTATTTATTATAATACACAAGTTTCAGTGAGTCATGTGACAGAAATGACATCAGAACTCACCGTTTATAACTGATGACATCAGAACTCACCATTTATAAGGATATCATTTACAAGATATTCATGGCTTTTGTGTATTATAAAAGATTATATAACCCCCTACTGTCATTTATAAGCCTCTAATAGCCATATAAATTACAGTAAATGTTACATCATCCTCTGTATTGCGTTCCTTGTAGGTACCTCTCATATGCATATGCCATACAAATAACTGCTTGGCTGTGGCAACCAGTAGCAGCTCTAGAAAAAAATACTGAAACACTACTATGCCCTGGGACTAACACACTGAGGCACACACAGAGTTCACACAAAGCATTTAGGATTTTTTTCCCATTTGAAAGTAGTTTGTTAGAGCTGCTGCCTAGTTAAAGGAACAGTAACATCAAAAATGGAAATA
Organism: Xenopus petersii; assembly: GCA_038501925.1. NCBI lineage: Eukaryota > Metazoa > Chordata > Amphibia > Anura > Pipidae > Xenopus > Xenopus petersii. The sequence continues at coordinate 196,688,325 of CM076672.1, forward strand.
GTAAAAAAAAAAGTCCATATCAAAATATCATAACGTCTCCAATTGGTAACACATTAAGATCCATTACTTAGAAAAATACAACAATAAATTACCTTAAAATAGTTATTTTCATCACAAAATGTACATTCCTATACACAATATAAAAACATTGCATTCTAAAACTCTCATTTAATCCTATCAGAGAATCCAATATTTTTATCCATACAGCTAAACTATAGTAGTTTTTCTGAAGCAAACACACAACTTTTACCAATGCAGGGCAACAGTATTAACTATAATTACTTTAAAACACTTTCATAACTTCGGTACTGTTCCTTTAAGATCTGGAGACTCATAGGTTGTTCTTTTACCCAACATCCACCTAAAAGATCATTTTAAGGAGAACGAGCCCTTGAGCATTGAACTTTAATGAACACTAATCAAAATCAGAATAAGTTCTTTAAGTGCAAAAGAGAAAAGTTTAAATCTCCTTTTTCTGAAATGAATAGACGCTGCAGTGCATTTGTTCCAAGATGTTCTTTATTGCAGCCCGAGCTTGCAGCTTGTCATTAACATAACATTTCATGGTATTTTGTCACATTCAATAGGCCCTGCCTGAGAAGCCTTTCCCCGTCTCATTCATGTGCAAAGCACTGTATGACCGAGGCACCATGAATGGATTGTTATATCCCGATAGAATGCAAGCCTCTGTGGCTCACCAATGCCTTGCGCTTGCTCAGTTGAGAACTAGCTGAACTTCTGCTGAGAAAGGAACAGGATTTCAGTTTTCCCTCTCCCCCCATTAATATCAGCTCTTATTTTCTCAACAGAAAAAAGTCCATCTGCAACAATGAGTCATCATCTGCTGCAGCACGACAACAACAGACTCCATCCGTCTCGCCTTCCGCAGAATTTAGCAGAGAAGGAAAAGGAGGAATTCGGTTGATATACTTAAAACATGATGGGTTTTAGCTACTGCCAGAAACACTCTGGCGCTGGTGTTTGGTGAACATTGGTTAATAAGATGGAAATGAGTGGAATAAAGATGGAAATGAGTGTATGATGTATAAGTCGTACTGCTTGACTTTATACAAGTACACACAGATACTTCACTTGAAGTCTGACAAGCACAGGCAGTTTTGCAGTCTGGTTTAGGTGTATCCAAGTCACTCTAATTACTCACTCTCCTGGTGCTTAAGGACCACTCATACAATGTTGCTAGTATAGGTGTGGGATTCATTATTCGGAAACCCATTATCCAGAAAGTTTTGAATTACGGAAAGGCCGACTCCATTTTATCCAAACAATTTAAATTAAAAACGGATTTTCTCTGTAATAATAAAACAGTACCTTGTTATTGAACCAGACTAAAGCTGGCCAAAGATGTAAAGATTTTTAAAAGATCTTTTCGTTATCGCGAGACCACGATTATCTCGAAGCAATCGTTTAAATGTACAATTTGTCCATCAACTAAAAAGACCATTTCAGGTGATATTGCCAGGAAAACTGCGGGTAGCTGCCTGCTTGGCCCTGCAAACAGATAGATTGCACTGGGGCCGATAACATTTTTTTAACCTTGTCGATCAAGGTTGTAGGAAGAGAAATTGTAAGATGCACGATCGTTCGATTCCCACTAACCTTGAGATAATTTGACGGATTGGTCCGATTGCACTGAAATCGATCGTTCACCAACGAAAAATCTTTGCGTCTATGTGGACCTTAAGATATAGTTAAACCTTGTGTAAAAGCAGCCTGTTGAGTTTATTTAATGCTTACCCGGGTCCTGAGCATTCTGGATAACAGGTCTCATACCTGTATTTCGGTAATGTCAATTAAAAGTAGAAGGTGCAGTTATGTTTCTGTTGCAAATCCACCCCAGCATCTGTAAAGGCGTTAGTATTCTGACTGGAAGGACACACTGCCACGTTGCACTGCCCATATCATATGTCATTCAATACTTAAGGTGGCCATACACATAAAGATCTGCTCATTTGGCAATTTCGCCAAATGAATGGATCTCTCCCCGATATGACCACCTTGAGGTGTGAGATATTGGGCTGATCATAACGGGCGGTTGGATTGTGGGACCAGTCTATCAGGCTAGATTTGTACCGCTCCACGACTTTCGGCCCAATATCGATCGGGAAAGCCTGTCAGAGGGCAACACACACTGGCCAATAAGCTGCCAACTAGGTCTGTCAGCAGGTTTTATAGGCCTATGTATTGCCATCTTTAGAGAAATCAAACATAACGTCAATTTCTGCCCAAGTGATTGTAATCTTCGGTCCCCATCACACTGACAAAACACCCACAGACCACAGATAAGTACAGGGGCTGATTTCACTGTCTGTGGGTATGAGGAGTGTGGGTCACTGTGCTTGACAAATAAGCATAAATTAAAAGAGACTTTTTTATTTTGCATAATGAAAGATAATGTTGTTTTAAGTAACTTTCCAATATGCAATAACCAACAATATTTACATGTTTTACAACTATTTGCAAATATAAGTGCACTCGTACTAGGGGCGGGATTGGGCCCTTCAACATCAGGGTCCCCGACCCCCCACCACAAATACCCCTCTCCCCCCCCAGCCATTGTCTACCTACTTCAGGGATCCCCAACCTTTTTCACCCGTGAGCAACATTCAGATGTAAAAAGAGTTGGGGAGCAACATAAGCATGAAAAATGTTCCTGGGTGATGCCAAATAAGCACTGTGATTGGCTATTGGTAGTCCTTATGTAGACTGGCAGCCTACAGGAGGTTCTGTTTGGCAGTACATCTGGTTTTTATACAACCAAAACTTGTCTCCAAGCCAGGAATTGAGAAATAATCACCTGCTTTGAGACCACTGAGAGCAACATCCAAGGGGTTGGGGAGCAACATGTTGCTCACGAGCTACTGGTTGGGGATCACTCCTACTTTAATGTGCGTTATTTCTTCATGCTGCGGGAGAAGGTCAGGAAGGAGTGAAGGATCTGCCAGCAATGTGGAGCTGGTCTGGGCTGGCGGGGCCCAAGAGGGCTTGGGGCCACTGGGTTTTTTCCCGGTGCCCCGCTGGCCCAGTCCAACCCTGCATTTTTCTGTTTTGTGTTTCTGTCTTTAGAAACAATGTCACAAAAGTTTTTTCGCCTCCAGGTCTTGCTGACTTCTGCCATTTTGTTTCATAAACAGGATTGCAGAGCACGGAAAAGGACAGATACTTTGTTCACATGCAATTGCATTTAATAATAGTTTTCAAATCATTTACAGTTAATGTATATTGGGCCAGTTAGTTAGAATGGCATTTTCTTTCCTTATACAAAAACAGTTTTTGGGTAGAGGAGCCCTTTACAGAGAAGGGATGCTAATAACAAACTATAAGGCAGATTTGATATGATACTCTGATACCACACTCAAGTGCCGAATCTAATGTGTGACACACCAAGTGCTGAATCAAAAGTGAAGTGTGAACAAAACTTTACTGCTTTGCCCAGGCAAATAATCAGTGGAGGAGAACTAATACATGTCATACCGTTTGCTTTATTTCCTCAGTCAACAGAACACAATTTAGACAACATATTTAACGTAATTTAACTCCCTGGTCAATCATTTATGATTAGCTTTCTTAAATTAATGGCTAACGGGTTCTGCAGCCACACAGACCTCCGTTATCCCCGGTTTCCCTTGACCTCTTCCTGGCTGGCCTATTAACCTAACAACTGGATCAGTGTAATTTTGGCCATCCAAGTGTGCAATTAAATCACACACCATCCCAAGCTGTCGGCCTGCCGTGTGCTTGGATAACGGATGACACTCGTGATTACAAAGTAATTGGCTGAAATACCATTTACATTTAAAAATGCTGAAAAAACACAGACTATCTTCTATAGGATGAGCACGGCGTGGTTTTAAAGTGTGCAATATTTTATACACGAACAAGAGAAAAGGACAGCAGAAAACACAAGGGCATAGAATAACCCTGTAGTCATTTCTATAACATTTCTAAGCTATAACAACACATAAATATTCCCTTTTAGCAGATGGACATGGTTTTACTGAACTGAACTTTAGGCCCAAACGGGAAAATAATAAACAAACCAAAGGTAAATGATTTAGCTTCCCCCTAACATACAACCATGAAATATATGCAGGTATGGGATCCGTTATCCTGAAACCCGTTATCCAGACAACTCCGAATTACGGAAAGGCCGTCTCCCATAGATTCCATTTTACCAAAATAATCCACATTTTTAAAAATGATTTCCTTTTTCTCTGTAATAATAAAACAGTATATTGTACTTGATCCAAACTAAGATATAATTAATCCTTATTGGAAGCAAACCCAGCCTATTGGGTTTATTTAATGTTTTCATGACTTTCCAGTAGACTTAAGGTATGAAGATCCAAATTAGAGAAAGATCCGTTATCTGGAAAACCACAGGTCCCGAGCATTCTGGATAACAGGTCCCATGCCTGTACATAGTTCCTAAATTATCCACCTCAAACCCATTAAACCCCGTCCCTGGTTGGCAAAGTACACACTTGGGATGGGTAAACCAATCAGAACACACAGAACTGAAGAATATGAAGATCATATAGAGCAAATAAGAGATGCATAATAAAAATAACCATCTTTTTTAACCACAAAAAAAACTGTATCAAATACTTTCAATGAGAGTTGCAAAGTAATCCTTACATACATGTTTAAGAGTCAAATCTGTCTCCTTAACTATACGTAAATGAATATGGTCAACAAATATAGCTCACCTCTGTTGGAGTTACTCCTGGCATTCGGATATCTAGAGTATAATCTGATGAGCCCGGAGACATAACGGGCCGCGTGGTTCCCAAGCAGTCATTGGAAAGTGATCTGGTAGATTCCTCATACCTTCAGACAAGCAAGATAAATATATCAATTTTCTTCCAACCCATGGAAAAGCTCAATTACACCTTATGTTCACAAACTTGCATGTTTTATGAATCTCAGTAACTATGGATAGGTGTTTTCTCAGAGATGCAATAACCTTAGCACCAGTGACACTCATGCTTTGCCAGGATAGTGGTACATTACACCCAGCCAACATGATGCTACTTCTTCTTGTGTCCCACTTCTGCAGAATGATTTAGAAGATCCTAAACTACCAAACTCTGAAAAATTAGAATCATGCATCATGTACTACTTTATCTGTTTTAATCATAAACGCATTTTTCCGAAGTCCATATGTGTATGCACCTGTAGATGCAATCATGTAAAACGATGATGGAAAATCATTTAGACTCAGAATACAACTATATTTTCTATTTAGTATTTTATTATTGTAATGACCTTGGTGTGTTCTATTAATGTATTTTTCTACTGTATAGCAGTACAGGCACAGGTATCACTTTATAAATAACAATATACACGCAAAACCTAACGTTTTCAGCTTTCAAGTTGTTTAAAAGGTTTAAAATTGGATATTCTCAGTTAAAGGAAAACTATACCCCTCAAATAACGTAGGAATATATAAAAATAAACTGAATAAACCAGCTCATATATAAAACCAGGCTTAGTGTAAATAAACCATTTTCATAATAATATACTTATTTAGTAGCATGTGCCATTGGGTAATCATAAATAGAAAACTGCCATTTTAAAAACTAAGGGCCGCCCTTTAGTTCTGTCTTTTGCTTCCACGCTTCTTCCTGTTACAGTTAGAGTTGTAGTATTTCTGGTCAGGTGACCATCACAAAATGGTGGTTGAAGGCAAGAGATGTAAAAGGGCAATATTTACTTAAATATACAGTATATTCCAGTTTGATTCTTTAATATGCCACTTAATTTGATCAAGTATTCGTTTTCAGGGGTATAGTTTTCCTTTAAAGGAACAGTGACACCAAAAATTTAAAGTGTCTGAAAGTAATGAAAATGTAATGTACTATTGCCCTGCACTGGTAAAAATGGTGTGTTTGCTTCAGAAACTCTACTATAGTTTATATAAACAAGCTGCTGTGTAGCCATGGGGGCAGACGTTCAAAGCTCAAAAAGAGAAACACGGCAGATAACAGATAAGCTCTGTTGTATACAATAGAATTCTTCAGATCTCATCTGTTATCTACTGTGTATCCTGTGCTTGAATGGCTGCCCCCATGGCTACACAGCAGCTTGTTTATAGGAACTATAGTAGTGTTTCTGAAGCAAACAACAGTTTTACCAGTGCAGGGCAACAGTACATTATTTTGTCTTTCCTTTAAAACTGTTTCATTTGTTGGTGTTACTGTTCCTTTAATCAAACATTGCCTATTTTTAAACTCACCTTACTCGCTAGGGGGGCCCCTAAACATCCCTTAAATCTTTAGAGTATATGGCTAGGGGCTGGTTAGGAGGTCATGTAACGTAACCTAACGTAGACCCAGGCTATGTCAGTAATCATATTTTTAGTGTAAATTAAACTATGCAATGTGTATACATGAAGCTAAAAAAAATCTTGAAGTAGCTTGTGACCCTTGTACCACCATTTGATAGACTTTCCCTTTCCCTATCTTGTGTGTTAATGGCTTCCTTGTCTTGTTGTAAAATGATAATACAATAAAAAATGTACCTGTTAAAAAAATGTACATACATACAAACATAGTCACTTTGTGAACCACACAGCACAGCAATTCCCAGTTGCAACAATAAGAAGCAATTAGCAGCAGTTTTCCCTGTTGTACTCAATACACGGTACCCTAGAGAAATAATGTCATGACACAACGCGGTGTAAATAAATGTGACTGCAGTGTTCTCCCTCGGGCATTTGCAATTAGTTTTCATTTTTTATAATTTGTGGTTTTTGAGTTATTTAGCAGCTCTCCAATTTGCAGTTTCAGCAATCTTGTTGCTAGGGTCCAAATTACCCTAGCAACCACACACTGATTTAAATAAGAGACTGGAATATGAACAGGAGAGGGCCTGAATAGAAAGATGCGTAATAAAAAGTAGCAATAATAATATATGTGTAGCCTTAAAGAACATTTGTTTTTAGATGGGGTCAGTGACCCCATTGAAAAGCTGGAAAGAGTCAGAAGAAACTATAAAAAAATAGATTATGAAAACCAATTGAAATGTTTCTTAGAATTGGCCATTTTATAACATGTTAAAAGTTAACTTAAAGGTGAACCACCCCTTAAGGCTAAGGCCACACTAGGCGATAGCGCCGCGATCTGACTAGCGGCGACTTTTCGCCGCGACTTTTAAGCCGCAATCGCTGGGGAAACTTTTGGCGTCTATGGGGAATTGCGAAAAATCGCCAGCGTAAAAACACACGCGGCGATCTTTTTTCTACTGTCGCTCGAAATTGCCTCGCTAGGCGATTTCGAGCGACAATAGAAAAAAGATCGCCGCGTGTGTTTTTACGCTGGCGATTTTTCGCGATTCCCCATAGACGCCAGCGCAAAAGTTTCCCCAGCGATTGCGGCTTAAAAGTCGCGGCGAAAAGTCGCCGCGAGTCAGATCGCGGCGCTATCGCCTAGTGTGGCCCTAGCCTAAATGATGTGAACTGACTGAGATGCTCGAGTGGTTTGTGAGTTCTTTCTAATAACAGATAGCTGTGTATCGCTGGAGTGCACCTTCTGTAGAACATCCCTGCAGGGAGAATAGTGAATCAATAGAGGGATGAGTCATTTTGGCACATATACTAAATCAATCGAAAGAATAATAATCTTAAGCGCAGTCCGACTGTCATTAGCAAGGCTATAAGAAAATAAGAAATGCCTGAGCCCTCAGTGCCCACGTGAGTGATAGCTTTCTCTAATGGGCAATCTACATGAGCAGCAATAACAATGTTATCTTTATATCAATAGAAATAAGAGGACAGGGGATTCAGAAGTAACAAGTGCATATGTGTGTGTGTGACTGATCATCAAAGCAAGCAAGACTAAATGTCATGTTGATTTGAACAATACATTGGCAACTCTGTGCTAATCTAATTTCACTGCCACCTTCCCATGTGATTATCTTGTAGCAGGACGAGGCAATCTTCAGATGTTGTTGAAATGCAACTCCCAGAGGCCCAAGTCCAGCCTTTGGCCGTCAGTGGAATGCTGGGAGTTTTGGGCTATATTGATTCCTGTTTTTTGATTGAAGACTGCTACTTAATAAGTAAAGCCAAGACACTGCTTTGGAAAGTAGGGATGCACCGAATCCAGGATTCGGTTCGGGATTCGGCCAGGATTCGGCCTTTTTCAGCAGGATTCGGATTCGGCCGAATCCTTCTGCCTGGCCGAACCGAATCCTAATTTGCATATGCAAATTAGGGGCAGGAAGGAAATTGTGTGACTTTTTGTCAGAAAACAAGGAAGTAGAAAATGTGTTTCCCTTCCCACCCCTAATTTGCATTTGCATATGCAAATTAGGGTTCGATTCGGTTCGGTATTCGGCCGAATCTTTCGCGAGGGATTCGGGGGTTCGGCCGAATCCAAAAAAGTGGATTCGGTGCATCCCTATTGGAAAGCATATCCCATAACAGAGCATGTGGAGCAGGCAGACCATTTTGCTTTCCTAGATTTCAGATAAAACTAACCCATGGCAGACAATAACAAAGTACATTATTTCTCCCACATTATAGACAAATATGCTAGGAATCTATTGTTTCCTGTCCCCTCAGGCGTGTGATGTTAGCCAGAAATAGTTCTCAGATGGAATACAATTGCTCAGGCAGAGAGAATTGGAAAAAGTTCTTTGCATGAAAATGAGTAAATGTGTCCAAACAACTGGCCAGCAGGCCAAACAGAAGGATACCATTAAAGTGGCCCAAACATCCCAAATGATTGAGAACTGCAAGGAGCAACTTCCTTATCCATTTCATGCACTGTGTTAGTCAATGTATGGGGAAACAGCAGAATAAAGTTTCCATAAACTCCATATGCAAACTGATTGATATCTATGGTATGGGTCATCCCCTCAGGGTCACCCCCCAGCATACAAGTTCCAAAAATCATCTAAAACTATTTTAAAGGTACCTGTATGAAAATCTTAATATAGTGCTGTAAAATAAACAAACAGGTCTGCCCCACCAAAAAGTCATAGCACTAATGAATATCAGGAAATGTAAAAAGTCCATGTTTTTTTTAGTCATTTTTCCCAAAAGTGTTATGTTCCTGTCTCTGGGGTTTCAGTCTGGCAGCTCAGTAATGCAGGTGCAGATTCTGAACTGTTACAATTTGCTACATTAGTTGATACATTTCTCAGCAGCATCTGTGGAATATTAGCAACTATTGTATCACTTATAATAGCTGTCTTTAATGAAACTCAGGAAATCAGCTAGAGTCCTGTGCAGAACCAATTTCTAAGACCCGGACCTGACCCGAACTCACAACCCACATATTTTCCCACTTTCATCCACTACCTGTCCCGGACCAGCAACTGCCTTATCCACAACCTGACCCATAACCCGCCGACCACCATCAATCAGGACGTGATGGTGCTGCAAACTGGAAGTGGGCCGGTACAGAAACACGTTTTGTAAAACTTTAAAATTAGTAACATATAGACCTAAGATAAGAAATACAGATGAGAGCCACAACCAGACCCGCGGCTACACCCACACCTGAAAATCCTCCCCTCATTCCACAGGGTGGCAGCTTTTTTTGCGGGTAACCCGCGGGTACCCAACTTCAGGACTCAGCTCATCGGGGCAGCTGAGCAATGTATCAACTAAATATATAATTTAGAAAAGTTTACAGAGAAGGTGACCCCCCCCCCAGAGCTGCTTGAGAATTACATAAGAAAGTGAAAAATTTAACTTTAAACTTCAATATAGTATTATAAAAACAGTTATAAGTACATATAGAAAGAAAAAGTCTCTATTTCTGGTGATCTAAAAACAACTGGAATTAAAAAAAAAGTGAACGACCCCTTTAACACAGTAAAAAGTGGTGTAAAATAAACAGTGCATTTATAGTGCTTCACTGTATTCCCTGAGCTGGCCATATGTGCATGGATGGTCCGGCATTTTGGCAGATTTCAACTCCCTGACCATCTGGACATGTATGGAAAGCCCAGGAGAAGGGAATCATTCTACGATCGTGGTGGACTGAAATTTATTGGTTCTGATAAAAAAATTCTATTGGATGGCCAAAAGGAAGTGATACTCTGCACCTCCCCTTCGCTTCCTGCTCTTCTTACCATATTTGCGGCCAAACAGAACGATACAAAACTGGCCATACATATGGCACCCATACTGTATCTGTCAGTTCAGCCATGGACTGATCAGTGGGCGTACTGTAAGGCCACCTTTAAGGGTCATTTCATAGCACCCATTTAAACGTGAATTACCGCCATGCAGCTCAATCATGAAAATAGTCCATTACATTATCACAGCACTATAAAAGGTGTATTTTTTCCTTCAGTGGCAGACTAATGATGCCATTATTTTACACCACCTCAGTGTAACCCAAAATCAAGGCACAGGTTTGGGCAGATAAAAGTTGATGGCATGAAAAGTGTTGTAAAGTCTGTGTATAAGGCAGCGGCACTCAATGACAAGTTTAGCATCATTTTTTCCAAACAGATTTTATATAAACACACATAAAACCATTACACATCTATACAGATTTGTGGGATTTTATGTGGTGTGCCTTGGTGTTTTTGTTGTATTTCAAAGCTGCTTTTTTACACAATTCAATAAAGATACTGCTTAGAGTTTTATTACTGAGCGCCAGTTTTCCCTCTATGCGTAGGTCTTCATTCTGGGGTACAGCTGTGACCAGTAATAATTAACCTATACAAAGCTGGTTTAAAGCAGGACTTTCTAACTGATCATGAATAAATCATTACAGAAATACATTTCTATAACTGTATCTGCACATATGGTGTTGGGAGAGAATCTCCCTCTCGCATATGTTCAGTGTGTAGACTAACGCACCAACTCATGTTAGCACAAATAATCCATCAACTGTTGCCAATAAACATTTAGCACAGAAACAGTTAATTCCAAAATATGTAACGCATCTCCATTACTCCAATAACACTACACACGTACACTGTTTGGTACAGATGAACGTCACAATGATATTACAGCACATATATCTCACCTCTTAAAGACAGAGAGGGGACTCCTGAAACAGTAGCAGCTGTTCTGAAATAAGAGAAAGAGCACAAGAAAGCTTCTACTGAGGCTGGCCATGTCCACCCTGTGGTCTGTGCCTTACTGCAGGAGTAAATTAAAGGCAAGTTGTAATCCTGGTAATTAGGAAGCTGGATCAATCCCCCTACTCCATCAGTGCTAGCCCCGCAGGTAACCAGAAATACACATTCTTCCCGGGATATGATCTTCTTGAGGGAAGAAGTGCACTTGTGTCCAGTATAAGGTGCCTGATCAGGGTACAAGTTCCAATGATTTGGTTCCTTTAGATGCTGGCACACTGCTGATCACCCACAACTGAATGGTGACATCACGCTAACGGTAGCATCGGTCTTCATTGAGAGCCTACGGAGAAAAGGGTAGATAATGGATGACTAATACATTACAACACGAGTCGTCAGCAAATCCCTGCTGAGGATTCTCAATGTATTTGTTCCCTGATCCTCCCAAACCCAGCCCCCTTCCTTTAACAAACTCTATGCTGCTCTCTCCTGAAGCTATTTGTTCATCCTAAAAAAAAAAAAAAAAAAAAGCTGAATGAAGTTCAGTCCCCTGAGCCACAGAAGAGGTCACAGACACATTGATCCCTGATGTTAATCTCTTGACTGTCAGCACTGGCTGGAATAGAACAACAAACTCAATGCTTTCACATTAAATCATCTTGAATTCATTTAGCATTTCTGTTTCAGAAGCACCATCTAAAAACAAGAGACTACAGCTCCCAGCATCTCCAGCTGAATAATCACAAGCAAACCAGCTCTGAGACAACTCAATGTAAAATAGGCTGGGAAAAAGCCTGAAAGCTTCCATACCGCACACAAGATCCCTTCATCTCATCTCATCCTCTCCTTAAACACCAACTACATTTGGGAATGGGTTAGGTCTGAAGCTAAGCAGGCTACTCCTACCATTTTTGTGGGGGGGGGGGGTAAATGAGAACATCACATAAAATGCAAACAGACCTGTCAGCAAGACAAAGAGTCGCTATACTTCCAATGCACATCACTATACTAAGCAGCTCTGTTTTGGGATACAGAGTTGAACTCAGTAAGACAATTTGCTTCATCTTACAGTCAGCTCTTTGCTAGGCAACAACCCTTACCATAAAGGGGGGGGGGGGGGTTTGAATCATTCTGACCTTTAGCTTCCATGCCTTATTGAGCCCCATCAGTCAGACCCTTCTCCCTTCATCCCTTCAATCCAGCTATGTCACTTCCCTTTATTCACACACACACACAAAATCTGATTCTGATATGAATTATTGGCACTTTTGTTTTGGGTCTTATTTCCAGTTACCATTGGTCCAGCCCAGTAGCAAGTCAAATGTATATGACCCTCTTTTGTACTAAAAGGGGAAGCTACAGTACATCATTAAAAACAGCGAGGGGGTGAGAGCCATCACTCAATACCACACAAACAGAACAGGGGCAGACAAGACAGGTGGAAAACAGGCCAGGACAGGGGCAGACAGGACAGGGGCAGACAGTACAGGCATTGGTGTCAGGAAGATAGAACAGGGCAGATAGAACAGGGGCAGATAGGACAGGTGCAAACAAGAGAGGAGCAAACAGGACTGACTGGTGTCAGGAAGATAGAACAGGGGCAGATAGGACAGGTGCAACCAGTACATGGGCAAACACGACAGACATTGGTGTCAGGAAGGTGTGAGGGGAGGGCAACTGTCAGTTGTTGGGTAACACAATACCAGACAATCCATTAGGTCCATCAGGAGGGTGACACCTCGCTACTACATGGTGTAATAGGGGCACTGTCACCCCTTTGTAGAGCAGAGGGTGAATCACTGAAATCCTCACCCAAAACTTTAAGTGAGAGTCCATACATATTGACAGTCAGTGAGCAGCAGTCTCAATTTGCCCTGGAACTTTTCCACACCCAGAACATCTCACTCCAATAAGGACAACAGTCTCGCTCCCGGGCTGGAACCCCGACCGACCCCCCAGTCACACACTTACTCGGGACAACACCAAACCCGCCGCTCCTCGATCCATACCTGATATTCTGCTACCAGTCTACGTGCAGCAATACAAGCCCTGCGGAAACTACAACTCCCACAATCACTTGCGAGTAAAAAAAAAAAGGCGATGGTTCAAAATACTTCAACTTTATAAACACGCAGATCACGTCCTACTATGAATAGACGAAGGAGCGCTGGAGTAATTCGGGCTGTAAGTGGCTGGAGGGGGTATTGGCAGGCCCCGCCCTATGCCTGGGGTCCAGTGGACGCTTCTATTGGCTGAGGGACCCTTAGATCACGTGCGCTAATGACAGGCAGGGAGCTTTCATATATAGTTTTTATGCCTGAGAGCGATGGCTGATTATCAGTGGCCGAGGATTGTGGGAATTCAAACCATTTTAAATATCGGTGGTATAGATACAGAAGCTGATGATCTGCGATTTCATGGCACAGGTTCTGTTGTGCTGATGGATCCCCCCACTGCTGCCATTCTTCTGCCCTGAACTGACATTTACCAGCTGTGTATCCTGGCACAAACTATCTGGATTGGGGGGAGACTACCGAGGTTGTTTTTTTAGAGGGCAGCCTGCCCCAACAGGATAGTTCGACTATTTATTACATATATATTGTGCTTATATATCTTGGGTTAACAGATTGCTGCTTCTGGCTCCCTATAATAGTGTAAGCATTGAACTCCAACAAGTGTCTCACAAGCGACATTTTGCTCCCACCACCCCTTGCTGTTGCTCCCAGTGGCATAAAAACATATGCTGATACAAAACGCAATAAAAATGGTTTAAAAAAAAAAAACATGCTGATATTTGAATTGTTACTCCAACAATGGCAATTAATGATCATTTATTTAATTGTTTATGTTTCTTTCAATCTCAAGACCTGTTGAAACTGCTCTCAGCTGATGGCAAGGTTAGACATCTAGATTGCAGCCTGTGATGAACAAGAAACGATTTGTTCTGCGCTGTCAGAAGGAAGTAGAGGTATCTGATAAGAAGCCAGCGACCATGATATAAGCAATAATTCAGTACAAGCACACATACCCAGCTTCAGCAGATATTACTGGGCCATTCATTTCCCATGGCAGTTGTTCCTGTAACTAAAGGTTACACCTTTTTCTATAGAATGTTGAAACTAGTGATGCACTGAATCCAGGATTCGGCCTTTTTCAGCAGATTCGAATCCTTCTTCCCGGCCGAACCAAATCTGAATTTGTGCATGCATGCGGGGAGGGAAACTGCGTGACTTTTTGTCACAAAACAAGGAAGCTAAAATGTTTTTCCCTTCCCTCCCATAATTTGCATATGCAAATTAGGATTCAGTCCGGCATTCGGCCGAATCTTTCACCAAGTATTCAGGGGTTCGGCTGAATCCAAAATAGTGGATTCGGTTCATCCCTAGTTGAAACACTAGACTGGGCGGTCTTGTTTCTTCTCATTTAAGCTTATGCTGGCTGCAGTAACTATAACCCTAGTTTGGTTACTGTCTCTTTAAAAATCAATTAACCCATGGCAATCCAGGGGCCCTGAGTCCCTTTTGCATATGAAAAGTACTGGGAACTGGGATTCACTTCAATGTCCCTTCACCAAGAGCTCTTATGTCCCCAGATAGCGCTACCTGCCCCAAGGTACTTTTCCCTTTGAAAGTAGTAGCCACTCCCACGTGGCAAGTACACGAGCAAGACCTGTCCTCACCCTGGGGAAACACAGTAGCCAAAGTATCCACAGGCAGGAGATAGAAACTGTTTCTCCCTAACGCTCAAATACTTTCTCCAGCAGATCAAAACGCAGCCTTTTCTTCTCCTTCTTCCTGGAACTCCTTTTAAGCAGCCCTGTCACTCTCAACAGATCTGATTCTCTCTAGTTGCTGCAGCAGGGATTTCCCTTTCTAAGCTCTGTGGAGAAACCCTGTACATTTGGCTCCAAAGTCAGGCACTCCTTCTCTCCCAAGGATGCACTGGGGCGCCCAGTCAATCGGATGGCTCTCCAGCCTGTAACTGGGCTGGATTATGTCACAGACAGAAAAACGGGAAGGATTTGTCTGATCCCCTACATTAGTAAGGATGAAAACATTGGGAAACAACAAAATTAAGTGAAACCTGATCACTGCTGAAAAGTTATAAAGGGTTATTTGAACCATTATGTAATGTACAATGGTTCTGCACTTAGAAACAAATAACTCAAATGCATTTAAATCAGTTACAAAATTTCTGTTTTTTTTCTAGGCTCTATATTTATCTATATTTATATTACGAAGTGTGTAGACTGTCTGAACTAGTAATTCCCGTCATAAGCTTGTTTTACTTTTATTTTATGGTGTATCCTGCACAGTTACATATGTTACATGTACTTGTGCATTCTTTAAAGGGGAACTCCTTCCAAACCAAAATTTGATAAAGAGGCCACACAACACAATGACCCCTAATATACCCATCACAGTTACCTGTTTCTTCAAAAAGTATAAATAAATGCCATTTTCTATGCTGAAAATGGCAGCTGTTTAACAGTTCGTCTCTTTCTGCATCATTTGAAATTCTGGCAGGGAAGGAGGGACCAAACAGCTTAAAGGAAAACTATACCCCCAAAATGAATACTTAAGCAACAGATAGTTTATATCAAATTGAATGACATATTAAAGAATCTTACCAAACTGGAATATATATTTACATAAATATTGCCCTTTTACATCTCTTGCCTTGAACCACCATTTCGTGACTCTATCTGTGCTGCCTCAGAGATCACCTGACCAGAAATACTACAACACTAACTGTAACAGGAAGAAGTGAGGAAGCAAAAGGCAGAACTCCGTCTGTTAATTGGCTCATGTGACCTTACATGTGGTTTGTATGTGTGCACAGTGAATCTTACGATCTCAGGGGACGGCCCTTATTTTTTAAAATGGCAATTTTCTATTTATGATTACCCAATGGCACATACTACTAGAAAAGTATATTATTATGATAATGGTTCATTTACATGAAGCAGGGTTTTACACATGAGCTGTTTTACTCAGTATCTTTTAATAGAGACCTACATTGTTTGGGGGGTATAGTTTTCCTTTAAATTATGTTTGTGTGGAGTTCCCCTTTAACTAGGATAGGTCCTTTATGCGCATAGACCAAAATCCGTGCTTTTGATTTGTTTATTTAGAACAGGTCTATTGGCTTCTAGGCTTCTGTAAACACATTTATCAATTTTTTTATTTTTTTTTTAAATTGGAGCGAAAAAACATCACAATGAATTGCAAAAATTAAGTGTTAATGTATATCATACGATTGCTGCTCTGAAAACTCAACTTTATTTAATTTTCGCTGTGAAAACTCGACTCAGATTATCGGACAAAATCTCTGACTTTTTGGGATTATCCAGCTCAGATCACGATGTCAAGAACCAACTTCAGGGACACTTGCCATTGACTTCTACATGGTTTGACAGGTTTGAAATTGCGTATTTTCGGATTTTTAGCAGCTTTTGGGTATGATAAATATCTAAAAATGTGAGGGTTTTTTTTCCTAGAAAAAAATAAAGTTTTACACCTAAAAACCTCGACCAGAATAAACCGAGGTTTACTAAATGGGCCCCCAAATCAGTCTGTGTAGTTTCTTTTCATTTCTAGTTCTGTTGGCTGCAATAGGAGAGGATACGAGTCTGGCTGACAAGTGTACATCCAGCAAAGTCTGATCACTGCTGCAAAGTCTCTGGGTGACTTGAACCTTTATCTAGTGTACAATGGCTCACCATTTTTTTAAGTTTGTTTCCAAGTTTTAGGCTTTGCCAAATATATTTACAGTATATTATGAAGTATGTGTGACCTCTATAGTCCAGCACTACAGCTCATTTTACTTTTATTATATAGTCTATCCTGCACAATTGCATATATTATGGTAAAGGTACTTGTGCATTCCTAAACTAGGATCGGTTGTTTATTCACGTCGCCTCTGATGGTTTATTTAGAGCAAGTCTGTTGGCCTCTAGGCTTCTTTACAGAACTATCTGTGTGTCCTGTTTACAGTGCTTTGCATATGTATTCTGACCCTTGGGCAGTTCTCTTATTTTACTGAAAAACAAGGTGAACTGAAGATGCCGCTTGAATGAGTGATAAAACTCAAAATTACTCAGCAAGTCTATTAGCTCAGTCTTACTATTACTAGGTACTGAATAACAAACCCTATAGTGAATTTTGTATTCCAAAAGCCTGCTGCAACTCAACATTTATGGTAGTCTAGTGGGGGGACGGCAGGGACGCCTGCCGCCCCCCCTTTGCCTAAAAGCCTTGTACTACGGCCTTCTGCCCAAAGACTTTGCTTTACAGTTGTGCCCCTCTGCCTATCCACAACCTATAGCCTTGCACCTCTCGTTTAAGACCTGGTGGCATCCAAGTAGCTGAGGGCTCCTCCCGAACCCAAAGCGGTCACACTACAGGCGAAGCACGAGCTGAGACCAGGGTGCTTGGCATTTGGTGTTGGGTGCCGACCTATACACCCAGCCACATTGAAAAGAATTTGCCAAAAACTGGTATGTATGCACAAAACAAACAACAAATGTTACCTGTAAACCAGGGATCCCCAACCTTTTTTACCGGTGAGCCACATTCAAATGTAAAAAGAGTTGGGGAGCAACACAAGGATGCAACAAGTTCCTGAGTGGTGCAAAATAAGTGCTCTGATTGGCTTTGGATTTGGTAGCCCCTATGTGGACTGGCAGCCTATAGGAGGCTGTTTGGCAGTACACCTGGTTGTATGCAACCAAAATTTGCGTCCAAGCCTGGAATTGAAAAATAAGTACCTGCTTTGAGGCCACTGGGAGCAACATCCAAGCGGTTAGTGAGCAACATTGTTCACAAGCCACTGGTTAAAGATCAAGAGGGGGGTTGCTTCTCATGCAGTTTTGGCCAATGTGACAAAAAGTCCAGCTGGAATCAAAGCACATCATCTGCACAATAAGTAACTGACCTCTTATGTGTGACTTTTTCCTTAGGAAAAATCCATGATAATTTTCATAATATTTTGTGTGCTTTGTGTGCTTTATGTATTTGTAGGGTAAAGGAATTTTATACATGCAAGAAAATGTCAGGAGTCTGTTTGTATCTTATCTGCTGATTAACTGAAAGCATCAGTAAAGAGCCAATACTATTTAAAGCAGCTGCTATTTTCAGCCCTTAATAAGTGCTACCAAGCATTTTTGATAAGTGAAATGTTTACTGCAAAAGAAAATTAGGGACATGAACTGGATACCAATATGTAAACCTCATGTTTTTTGTATCCTAAGTAAATAATGTCTTGATATACTCTTCATGGTGTTGCCGTTTTGCACTGTAATTCACTTCCTTTTGGCTTTTCTACATTTGTTTTTAATCTTTAATAAATAATTTTATAAAATATAGGCAATGCAGGCAGTATACAGGTCATTAATAATTGAAAGAAATGTATATAAGCAGCCATCATTATACATGTGTTCTACGCATCTATATATCCCAAGCAGAACCTCATTATATATCATTACTACATCATTACCACAGCATTACCACATACATAGTAATTATATCACAATTGCTGGATCATTCATTATCATTATAGAAGCACTTCGCCAACATACATTTCTACATTTCTGTATTTGGTATGTGTATTTTGTGCTAATATGCGTGTAACATAATGAAAGTGTGGTTTAATCAACAGACAATACATTCAATGGTTTCATAAATCAGTCCCAAACATATTAAATATAAAAAAATACAAGAGTTCCTTTAATTCCAAACATGCCATAGAGCACAAAAGACTATTCTCCAAATGCTCTGTATAATTCCCATGTTCAGTGACACCTGAGCTCTCCAAACTGTCATTCAAGACCAACTTTCAATATCTTGGCACCATTGTTTGGAGTAGCGCAGGTTGGACCCAGGGGAGTAGCTACAGAGGAAGCAAACCCTGCAGCTGCAGGGGGGCCCAGGAGATATAGGGGCCCCACAAGGCCCTAATTCATGTATAATTGCAATATTGGTAAAACAGGTCAACCTCTAGACATTTTGGAGGCCTGAAAAATAACTTGCTGTGGGCCCATTGATATCTAGTTACACCACTGGTTGGACTACATAGATTCATAGCGCACCCACAGTGTTTCTAATCACTTACTTCTTCTCACCACTTCTTATTCACACTTTAGGTTACTCCCTCGGGTTTGTCCCACACAATATCGTGGGAGAATTTTTCATAGATGTAACATGATCTTCTCAGTTACTCGTGATATGACAGCAGTGATTCACTGGCCTATTGCTCCTGGGCAGAGCCAGAGGATCATCTTTCAGTCTCGGGTGGCAAAGGTAAAGCTCCATTAAATACTTTTTTAACCCTCCCCCCAGTTTTTCACTAAGAAAGGAGCAATAACACTCTTGCTTTGGTTTCCTAAGAAACCTTTCTAATTAGGATGTTAATAGGGAAGCATGAAGTATAAGATAAGAAAGCCTAAAGCATCTCTGTGCTATTAATTTACTGGCTTATAAATACTTGAGTCCGGTAAGTAAAAAAACGTGGCAAAAAATGGCTATCCTCTACTTTATCACACCCTTTTTGTTCTGTAATAAGGAGGCACATATACTCTCGTACCAAACATGTACTATATATATTTATATTACAATTCTCCAACACTTTTTTTCTCACCCTCAACTAGCATAGCATTCCTTCATGTTACACTATAAACTGCTGCTACCTGCACAGTTAAATACTCAGTGCAACATCTCTTATTTTCTTACTTCTGCCCAACCCCACATATTATGCCTCATACTCCCTTAGGTTGTAAGCTCTAATGTATCTCCTGTATCGTTTATTACTGTATGTTTGACCTATACACCCTTCTGGTCTATATCACAGCAGAATATATTGGCTCTTTTATTTGTTATACAGGCATATGAGTTATCCAGAATTCTTGGGACCTTGTGTATTCAGGATAAGGGGTCTTTCCATAATTTGGATTGCCATACTTTGTCTATTAAAAAGTCATTTAAAGGGGAACTCCACACAAACATATCTTAAGGTTTTTGAAACGTAAACATAATTTCAAGCAACTTTCCAATATACATAGATTAAAAAATATGCAGACTTTTCATGATTTTTAATGGTTTGGAACAGCTCCTAAACCTAGCACCCTTGTCTCCTACTGATCTGTCTGACTACTTTGCTGAGCTGGCTGACTACTGTTACTTTGTATCAACAGCAAGCTGTCCTCAGCCTGCATCCTCCAAACCTCACAATTCCCTGCACACGTGATTTCAATAAGGAAAGGAACATCACAGTGCAGTGCATTGTGGGTTATGTAGTTCCTGCATGCTGTCTGTAAGCTGTGGAGAAGTTGTTACTATTTGTAACATCAGTGTTTAGTCCCTCCTTCCCTGACAGGATTTCAAATGATGCAGAAAGAGATGAACTGTTAAACAGCTGGATTTCAGCATAGAAAATTGCGTTTATTCATACTTTTTGAAGAAACGGGTAACTGTGATAAGGGAGTATCCCTTTAAACATTAAATAAACCAAATAGGCTGGTTTTGCTTCCAATAAGAATTAATTACATCTTAGTTGGGATCAAGAAAAAGATGAAAAAGAAAAAAGAGAAAATTATTTTTAAAAATATGAATTATTTGCTGTGGGAGAGGCCTTCCTGTCATTCAGAGCTCTCTGGATAACGGGTTTCTGGATAACCATATACCTGTAATAGATAAATATTGTAGAGGTTCACATTTTTTTTATTAGTCCATTATTAATTCAGCATAAAGTCAATGTTTTCGTGTTAGTCAATATGTCTTTAGAAAGGTGTAAGAAAAGCACTGAAATGTTGAGCTTATGCTGAATAGATAACAGACACTTACATGAAATGCGCACCTTTCTATGATATTTATCTGTGATACACAACTTTGGTGCAGCACCGGGATGTTAAATGTACACAATTCTTGTGAAGGTGAGTGCAGTTCATATACTTGTTAGTAATAGTCATAAAAATACTGCTCTTTTGTTAGGGAACTGTTAAAGATTGCCTGTTGGAGGCACAACCAGTGGTCTAACTATAGAGGAAGCAGACCCCATGGTCAAATCTTGGCCCAGGGAACAGGGGTGTGAGGATACTCACCCCCAGTGACGTTTCCGATCCCGCTCCTGTGTCCAGCTTCCGTGTTATTTCTGGCATATGTGCAGGCGTACAAATCTGCATGCGAGGGTTGGTTTAGATGCAGGGACTTTTTTGACCCCTCAATTTCTGGCACCAATTCTGCCTATTTAAGGACACTGAAAGGCCTTGTTCATTGCTTGGTTATTTGGGTTGTTTCCTGAGACCTTGCCTGATTTACTCCTGTGTTTTTTCTGTTGTGACCCCTGCCTGTCTACTGACTTCATTGACTTCCGCCTGCCTGACCCTTTGGCTTGACTCCGGTTACACACACTGACTACTCTCCACTTCACGGGTCCCCCCTGTCCAAACTCCTGGTGAGTTCTGTGTTGTGTGAGGCGCTTGTGGGTCGCCTTCTTCTGAGACTGTTGCTCCTTTCTTGCTGGATCCCACCGGTAAGCCTGACAAAGGGGTCCTGGACTGTAGGGTCTGCTTCCTCTATAGCAGTAAAAACGTCCACCTCCTCAGCTGCTTTCCTACCTGTGAGCTGGGAGGAAGGACACAGCAAGAAGAAGATGCCGGTGGGGGTCAGGAGTGGGCGGGCAAGAGTGTGGTTAGGGATCTCTGTGCATCGGGCCCCTCCAAAGATTTTTTTTTGCTGGATATGACAGAGTCTTGTATTAAAACATGTCTTGTTCAAGACAGTTGTTAAATACAGGACTTATTTGCTTTGCAATATGTACGTTTCTCTCAATGCCCCGGCAAAGGTGCTGTGCAAAAAAAGTGCAAATTTGAACATACTGCAGCAAAACCATTGGACAGTGCTAAATTCATGGCTCACAAAAATGTGCAGTTGGCATCCTTTAGCATTCAGCAATTGCATCCATGGATACAACAATAATGCCTATAAAATATGTTTTAACCTAAAAAATAACTCTAGAGATAGATATATAACTAAAATGAACGTCTGCCTCTTCCATGCTGCATCTAACATTAGGAATTAAACACTGACTCTATGGAACTCCCTGTGATAGGAAGCAATTAATTATTTTTGACAGAGCATTATGACTACCTTTCCAGGTTAAAGCACAGATCACTACTTATGAAGCAGACTGATACATAGGCTTTCCTTTAGGACAATAACAGACAAAGAGCCATGTGATAAATCTCCTCTTCTGCAGGTGACCGATCTCCTCCAAATACTTTCCCACTGGCAACAATGAAAATCGCCGGTGAGAAAACAAATACTGTGCTTCATTAATCTGAAGTCACCCAAAGTTTCCTTGCCGGTGGGAAAGCATTTGCTACTGCGGGCCACTGATATTCTCGTGTGCTGTGAGCCTAAAGGAATATTGCTATATCTTTTTTTTACTTTGTTGAACTCAAATCTGTACCCTGTTTGGTTTACTTGTGTTATTAAAGTCTTTGTAGAATTGATGTTTTGTTACCTGCTCTATCAATTGGGGAAGATATTTAGTTGTATAAATATTTATAGATCTTTAATCCTGATTCTCCGAAAACACAACATTTTCCTTAAAGGGATTCTGGCATGAATATTATGGTGTTGTTTTATTTCTAAATTACACTGTTTACGCTGCAAATAATTCACTCTAGCATATAAAATTCTATTCCAGAACCAATAGGTGTATTCTTTTTTTAGTTGTAATATTGGTGTGTAGACAGCCATCTCAGGTTATTTTGCCTGGTCATGTGCTTTCAGAATGTTGCACTATGGAACTGCTTTCTGGCAGGCTGTTGTTTCTCCTACTCAAAGTAACTGAAGGAGTCTCAGTGGGTATCATACAAACATCAATTGCCGATGCGGTAATGGTGGAGCTCATCCGGAGTTGTCTGTCCTCCTGCTCAATCGCGGTTCTTGCGTTAAACCGGTCACTCCTTACCGTTTAATGCACCAATCACCCAAATCGCTGCGGAGCACTGATCAAGGATTAGTCTGGCACTAGTAACATCAAATTTCGGCTTTATTCAGACACAGATGAAGATTACATCAGTGGGTGTGCAATTCTAAAGTGTTTTGTGCCCTAGGACTGGGCACTTCATCAGAGTAATTAGTGAACACATGTGTCAGTGTATAAATAGCTACGTGCATGCATATCATTAAAAATTTAAAGGCAAGATAATGATTTAAAGGCAAAGTAATACTGTGAAAATAAATATATTCATAAAATGTGCATATGAAATTTAAATAAATATATAAATATACTTAACACCGTTTCATATAATACATACTTCCGATCCCAATAAATGCTTATATAAATGTGTATATAAATTTATATATAAATTAATACAATATAACAATATTGTTAATAAATTAATAAATGAATTTATAAATTAATGAATACATTTGTATGTATTTATACGTGTTCAATTATTGTAATGAATTCATGTATATTCAAAAAACTTCATTAAACCATAATTGCAATATCACTAAGTGTTAAATCCACTTATATAAATAAATATTAAAGTGATCAAAAATACTATGTGTCCCTTTGGTTAATTTATGTGCATATATTAAATAATAATTAAAACCTGTATACTAATATCATATAATAACATTACTTACTGTAAATATACAGAACACATATCTATATGCATACAAAAGCAATTTAGTATTCCAAATATTAAAAGACATATTCAAAAAATGCTAATATGCAAATATTTCCTATAGTGTTCTATATCTAATCTATTAATGGAACAGGATAAATATGTAAAAATTCATGAAAATTTGAGGAGTATCCTGATGGTAAGATGAATTAATTATTTATCTGGTTATTCCATATACACTATTAACCATTAATAAAGATTCACTTGTCCCATAACCTACTTAGCCAAGTATATGGGTTTTTTTCTTATGGGGGGTTTCACTTTAAACTTGTAGGGGGGCCATGGCCACCAATGTTTTTTTCTTTAACTTGTAGGGGGGCCCAAGACATCAATTTTTTTTACTTGTGTAGGGGACCCTGGCCACCAGTGTTTTTTTGACCAAGGGATTAAACCAAATGGCTCTTATATGTACATTAGAAATGCTGATATATTCTAAAACTAAGGGAAATTTAGGAGAGGGTAGGTACCTGCTTAAAGAGTCTACCTTGAAGTGGTGTCAGGCTTAATAATCCTTTGGCCAAAAGTGTTCTTATTGTTTTAGCACTCATGTCTGTGTGGCCTTTTAACTGTGGTGTGGGAGTGGGTGGTGTCTGTTGTGGGGCCTCGGGGTGGGCAGGGCCCAGAAAATGTTGTCGTACAAGCTACCATGATTTCTGATTGCAACCCTGTCCTTCATTCCTGTTATTCTACAACAATATAAGATCTAGAACCATCCACATCTAACTGTAGGTTCATGGTGTCAGGGGCATGCATACCTTAAACAAAGATATTGCATTTCAGTATCTAGTAGAATTAAGTCAAAGGCAACTGGACTTTCAGGGTTTTCTTGAAAACGTTTCACCACTCATCCAAGTGGCTTCTTCAGTTCAACTGAATTGTTAGGGAATTCCCCAGCATTTAAACCCTTGAGGGTAGTGAAGTCACAGATATCCAGTTGCTTTTGACTTAATTCTACCAGATACTGGGGCTCATTTATACACACTGGGCAATCTTGCACCTGGGCAGTAACCCTTAGCAACCAATCAAATGCTCGCTTTCATTGTTCAGCCTGCAGCTGTCTTAAAAGCTAATCATTGATTGGTTGTTATGGGTATCTGCGCAGGTGCAAATTTGCCCAGTGTTTATAAATGAGCCCCATTGTATATCATGAGAATCTTCATAGACATATTGCATTGCCCTACTAATTGTTTACCCTCCTTCCCCACTCGTTTATGTGTTTTATATTACTTGAAAAGTAAACAATAATGAATGTACTTAAAAAAGGTACCAGGCCTGGTAAAATAAATCAATATACCATTCACTGATAATGACATTTATGTAGAGAAGTGGATATTTTTTGTAGAAGTTATATATTATGCTTGGCTCACCAGTCTTTGCTAATTATTATATCCTGGAGAATAGTGTATTATTACTCTTTGCAACATAGTCATTTTCTGTTGAGATTCACTTAAAATTCACGTTTAATGTGTAACTGTGTCATTTATACTGTACTCTGAGCTTGATGGAGGGAGACTTCTGCATCTTAGATGAACAGGGACAGAACAGAAATGAAGAAAAACAACCACTTCTACTACATCAAAGCCCATTCTGAGCCAAAAGAAATGTTTAATTATATATCATCCAGCACCTGCACTAACCTTCTCCTACTCAGCAGGAAATGTTCTTATTACTCCCACTTTAAGCATAACTGATTATAAGGCTAGAGGGGAGAATAATGGAGCCTGCACGTTTTATCTCTACTGTAATACTACAGGGACATGAGCTCGGTGTCAGTAATATTATTCATATATGGGTTTTCTCAATCACTCTGATGTTGTGTGTTTTCATCAAGGTACAGTTCAACTATGAAGCTGTGTTTATTATACCAAATGTGTACTTTTCTGAACTTTGAAGTGTTCATTTTTAACACAGTAGTGAGAATAAGATTCTAGGTAAGAAGTTGCCTCTGGATTTTATGGCACTAACAGAATTTTTGTAATTGTTAATAGCTTCACGGTATTTTAAAAAAGAACTTAAAAAAAAAGTGTACATTAGGTCAAATAATAACTCTCATGGACGCCTATTTTGATGAGTCTCCATTTCTCCGAACTTGACTATTATTCAGTTTTATATACAACTTTGAGTGCAATCGCCATGTTTGTTTTACCCACAATGCAGCATTTTGTCACCAGAATTCCAGCGTCATTGCAGTTGCAAGGGTGCATTTCACCCGACTTCATTGTGCTGCGCCTGATGAGTTCTGTCTGATTTGCTACACAGAGGGGCAAATTTACTAAAGAGCGATGTGCGTGTTTTTAGTGAAAAATTTCCAGAATGACAATTCGCAGGGACATCACCAATTCACTAAAAGGCAAAGAAGACAATTTGCTAGCGAAAAAGCTCAGCTCTTGAGACGTTTTGCCAGTCGAATTTTCGCTCAGGCGAACGATTTTAATCCGCAAATTTATCAAAGTGTGAACTTTCCAAGGCATTACCCTAGTCTAGTCTAGCCTATTTTATTGATAAGATGAAGCTACATCCTCAACATTATTGTCAGTGACATCATATCCTGTATGCCAAAAAAGGCATACAAAAAAGACAAAATGCTGACATTTTTTTAATCTTTAATGTGGGATGTTTAAAGTTGTAACTGTTAAATATATGTTATTTGCACCTTTTTAACCATTTGAAGCTCAAGTCACATTTGTTTTAGGATGGACTCTTCCACTTCCAGCAATTTCACCATCACTAATAAATACATACATATGACCTTTATATACCTGGCATATTTAAATTGAGGTAAGCGTATGTTAAGTATGTTAACGAAGTTTCACTAGGAAGAAAGTAACGCTAGAGAAAACTTGCTAAGAAACGTTTGCGATGGTGAATTTTCGCTGGGCAAGGTACGCCAGTGTTCTTATTTACTGAGACGAAGTTACTCATTTGGATAAATATTTGTATTCACTACGAAATAACGCCTGACGTCGTTGCACGAAATATGGTGGGGCCTTCTGAAGTGAAAATTTGCCCGTAAGTAAATTTGCCCCTTAGACTGTAATCTCTAGATGGCAGGGACCTCCTTCCTACTGTGTCTCTTACCACATAGCACTTAAAAGTCCTTATATAAGCTCGATGTACTGGGTATATTTATTGTGTCTATTATGTGACTTGTCCTTTTTATATATTGTACTTTTATGCATTGTACGGCGCATCATTCATACATACATACAAAATGCATCCCCTTCATTGCAAATAAGGAATCATTGTACTGAACTCCGCCTGTTTTCATTTCCAGAGTTTGCTGTGCAAGTGACCGATTCTTTAGGTGCAAGTGATCTACACCTATTAATGACGAGCGCAGGGGGAACCCTGGAGAACGAAAGCCAAACAATGGAAATGACTAGAAAAGCTGTATTTTATATTCTGAACTTATTGCACCAGCCCACAGGTTCAGCAGCCCTATAACTCAGGCCCAGGCCCTCAAAACTGTAAACAGCAGCTCCACATTTTTTTATTTTGTTAAGCCAACTTTTGAGCATTGGTGACACTCAGGGGCAGATTCACTAAGGGTCGAATTTCGAAGTTAATAATACTTCGAAATTCGACCCTCGAATTGAAATCCTTCGACTTCGAATATCGAAGTCGAAGGATTTAGCGCTAAACGTTCGATCGAACGATCAAAGGATTTTTCGTTCGATCGAACGATTAAATCCTTCGAATCGAACGATTCGAAGGATTTTAAGCAAACGATCGAATGAATATCCCTCGATCAAAAAAAGCTTAGCAAGCCTATGGGGACCTTCCCCATAGGCTAACATTGACTTCGGTAGGTTTTATCTGCCGAAGTAGGGGGTCGAAGTTTTTTTTAAAGGGAAAGTACTTCGACTATCGAATGGTCGAATAGTCGAACGATTTTTACTTCGAATCGTTCGATTTCGATCGAATTCGAACGAATTTAACCAATTCGATGGTCGAAGTACCCAAAAAAAAATTCGAAATTCAAAGTTTTTTTCATTCGAATCCTTCACTCGAAGTTAGTGAATCTGCCCCTCAATGTGCCTTGAGCTGCTGAGAAGCTAAGCCTAAGGGTAATGGCCAATTGGGAAATTTAGTTGCCTGTGATAAATTTAAGCTACTGTGGGGACGACAATTCTCCTGAAAATTCTTCTCCACTGGCAATAATTGAAATCGCCTGTGGCACAACCTACATATTGCTTCATTTTTCCAAAGTCTCTGAAATTGCCTCACGAGGAAACTATGGGCGACTTTGTAATGTGTAGGTTTTACTACATACGGTTTGAATTATTGTTGGAGGAGAAGCATTTTCTGGAGATTTGATGCAGAAGAGCCAGTTTATCACAGACAACAAAATATCTTAGGGTAGTTGGAAATCTTCAACACAACACCAGATAGAGAGATTACGTCTGTCATAGACATAAAAGACTAAAACACTGGGGCTGGTGCAACTCTGTGACCAAGGAATCATGATGGCAGCGATGATACATATTTACAAAGCTTTTTTGTTCCAACTCTAAAAACATAGTATGCCTGACACGTTTTGTACCGTAGCACAACTTAATCATAGGCAAGATGCTAGGGGTTGGAATATGGGATGCCTAAATTCCTCCCCACCTTGAATATGGCACTACTGAATGCAGGGAGGGCTGTATTTTCCAGGAGTCCCGTGACTGTGGGTGCTAAGCCTCAAGGCTTGAGAAAGGGCAGGAGCCTGAAACGTTGTCTAGTCTTTGGCACAAATAAATTCAGTCTATTTCACCATTTCAGTGTGAATCTTTCTGTAAATTAATTCTCATATCATATAATTGACTGCCATTACAAATGATGTAAAAAAAAAATACCTGCAATAAATATGAATTACTTATATGATGTAAATGGACCAGTTAGCCAGGATCAGTCTAGCAGATCATGGGAGATTTTTCAAACAGTTATGGATTTTAATTATATCTGCCCACCAGAGACCTGCTCTAGCAGCATAAGCTCCATTTGTTGATTATGGTGCATAATGAAGCTGTTTCCTCCTGTCAAATTAATTAAGGTATTTTCATTTCGCTCTCTGACTCATCACTCTATTTGGGTTTTTTTCTGTAATTTTTAAAAACTTGTCTGCCTTACTATAATATACTTTACTTGACGGGGCCTTAAAATCAGTGGCATGTTATGTTAACAGTATATGAATACTTGAGCAACTGCTGTTAAGGAAACATCATAGTGAAAAACATGCTCCCAAACTGTTGTTGCTATTTGTGAAAACAGAAAATCATAGTTTAGTGGAGTTTCTGTCATAATAAAATTTCCTTTTTTATTTTTTAAAAACAATTTTCGTAGAATTCAAACTAGGAAAACTAGCATCTGCCACAGCAATTTGTGCACTAATTAGTTTGTTCAGTAGTTTGTAAACTGTGCTCAATTGGTGATGGTATGCGACATTAAGGAAACCGTAACACCAACAAATGAAAGTATTTTAATTATATATATTTCAACAAAAAAGGGAAAGTTGTGCTCACCACTAATTTTTAAACCATTAACCGGTGGTGCAATGAGGCCGTGACCACAGAGTTCATACAGACAAATACAAGAGGTTCTCTGGACTCAACCCATTATCAGTATATTTAGGACATTTAGGGACAGATTTATTAAGGGTCGAATAGTAAATTTGAATTTTACTTTTTTTTTTTGGTCCAAACTCTCAAATTCTAATTATGAATTATCCAAACTCGATGCGAATTTTAATTCAAATTAGAATTCTTATTTTGAGATTTATTAAACCTATAACCAGGGAATAATTAGACTATTCGCCACCTTAAACCTGGCGAAGTCAATGGGAGAGGTCCAGTGACCAATTTGAAGATGTTATTAGCTTTCCTGACATTCAGAGAAAAAACTCAAGATTCAAGTTTAGTCGAATTTGATTAAATTAGAGTTTTCAGTCGGTAATATTCATTCGAGTTTTATATGTTCGATTTTTCTCTTAAATGACTTCCCAATCGAAAAAAACATGAAATCGAAATTCATCCTTTGATAAATGGGCCTCTAAGGTTTTTTTTTATTATGGTATGAGTTGTGTTTTCCATGAAAATTCGAGTTGCGAAGTTAATATTTATGAAAAAAAAATCTCATAAAATATGACATTTGGGGGCACATTTACTTTTGGTCAAATATCGAGGGTTAATTAACCCTCAATATTCGACCGTGAAAGTAAAATCCTTCGACTTCAAATCGATCGAACGATTAAATCCTTCGAATCGAATGATCCGAAGGATTTTAATTCATCGATCGAACGATTTTCCTTCGATAAAAAAATACTTAAAAAGCTTATGGGAACCTTCCCCATAGGCTAACATTGGTGCTTGGTAGGTTTCAGGTGGCGAAGTAGGTGGTCGAAAATTTTTTTAAAGAGACAGTACTTCGGTTGAAGTAGCCAATTCGATGGTCGAAGTAGCCAAAAAAACCTTCAAAATTCAAAGTTTTTTTTTCCTTATAAACCTTCACTCAAGCTAAGTAAATGTGCCCCGTGTTGTCAAGGAATGGTTTATTTGCAGGTTCTAGATCAGATACAAACTTTAAATGAACATTTTTTCCATTTTCTTGATGTTCCTTTAATAACAGCTTTAGGGGGGAAATGCAATACAATTCACAAAGAGAACAAATTTGCTCACAAATAAGAATAAAAATGGGCATGTCGCAATGTAATATTCTTCATTGGACTTTTATTGGATTGCAAATCTTAATTGTGCATTGCAAACGTGACTTTTTCATTAAGACGTTTTATTACATACACATCTTTACAAATGTGAACTACTTGATTTGAATGGAGTCTATGGGAGTTGGCCTTACTGTAATTTGGAGCTTTCTGGATAATGGTTTTCTGGATAATGGATCCGTTAACTGTGTGTATATAATATATACCTCCGTTTATAAGCTTAAAGATCACTTTGTTGTGATGAAGGCTATTTTGTGAGCCTCCATAAAATAAACTCACAGTATCACCTAAGACCTAAAAGTACATACTGTATATATAAAACCAAATTCTAATCTTTCTGCATAACTGATCGTTTATTGCATAATTTAAACTTTTCCTTTTAATGAGAGAGTGTTTTTTTTATTATTTTTAAATTCAGTAAAAAAAATGCATAACCATTTTTTGGTTTGAATTTTCACCCCACACTTGGGGGCCCATTTACTTAGCTCGAGTGACGGAATAGAGGAAAAAAACTTCGAATTTCGAATGTTTTTTTGGCTACTTTGACCATCGAATGGGCTACTTCGACCTTCGACTTCGAATCGAACGATTCAAACTGAAAATCGTTTGACTATTCGATAGTCGAAGTACTGTCTCTTTAAGAAAAAACTTCGACCCCCTAGTTTGTCACCTAAAAGCTACCGAAGTCAATGTTAGCCTATGGGGAAGGTCATTGTGCGATCGATGGATTAAGATCCTTCGAATTGTTCGATTCGATGGATTTAATCGTTCGATCGAACGATTTTTCGTTCGATCGAACGAATAGCGCTGAATCCTTCGACTTCGATATTCAAAGTCGAAGGATTTAACTTCGACAGTCGAATAGCGAGGGTTAATTAACCCTTGATATTCAACCTTAAGTAAATTTGCCCCTTAAATTTGAAGAGGTCAGGATTGTATTATTAGCAGATTCTATTTTGTTCTTTAAAGCTTAAACTAACTGGAAGCATTCATGCAGTATTATTAACAAGCATTTTCATTCTGCTTTAGTGATTCTCCAGGCTGAACACTCTGAAGTCCAAACACTGTAAACATTTTCAATTCAGCGGTGGAAAGTAATTCTTTTTATGCGGGATATTACCATTGTGAAGTGTAAACAGAATTCCATAGAGACCAATCTACGTAAGCAGATGGCAGGCAGATGGCACTGATAAAAGAGTTCAAAGTATGGTTTAGAGCTCATTTGCCAATGAAATAGAATTTGGGACTGAAAAGAGAGCAATGGTTGTTATTTTGTAGAATGCTAGTGATGCTTAGTGACACTGCTGCTATTTTTGATAGCATTTATGATACAGTTATAGGACCTGTTATCCAGAATGCTGGGGTATTCCTGATGACGGATATTTCTGTAATTTGGAACTTCTTACCTTAAGTCTACTAGAAAATCATGTAAACATTAAATAAATAATAAATAATCCCAATAGGCCGGTTTTGCTTCCAATAAGAATTAATTATATCTTAGTTGGGATCAAGTATAAGGTACTATTTTATTATTACAGAGAAAAATGAATAATTTTAAAGAATTGTTCAGTATAAAATTAAAAACTAGGTAAATAGATAGGCTGTGCAATATTGCAAATTTAAAAATATTTGTAATATAGTTAGTTAGCCAAAAAATGTAATGTATAAAGGCTGGAGTGACTGGATGTGTATAAAAAGAAGACAGAACTCTACTTCCTGCTTTGCAGCTCTCTTGGTTTCAACTGTATAATTCGACTAGGTAATAGTCCAAATTCGATTAGAATTTTAAAAAAAATTAGAAATTTGAATTCTGAAATTTATCATGTACTGTCCCTTTAAGAATTTGAATTCAACTATTCGCCATCTATTGGTGTTTTAGTCTATGGGGAACTGCCTACAATCAAATTTGAAATCGTTTAGTGGACTTTTGAAATAACATTTTTTTTAAAAAATAAAAACAAATTTGGTGAAAAAATTCTAATCAAATTCGAAATTTGCAGCTCGATCCTAGTCACCTGTTTTTAAAATTTTTTATTTTTGTAATAAATTTCGATTGGTCGTTTTTTTCTAATTTCGAGTTTATGGGAGTTGATGGGAGTTTTTAGAAACTACCATAAACTCGAAATTCGACCCTTGATAAATCTGCCCCTATATGTTTACATGATTTTTTAGAAGACTATTAAGGTGTGAAGATCCAAATTGTGGAAAGATCTGTTATCCAGAAAACTGCTTTTCCGGAGCATTCTGGATAACAGGTCCCATAGCTGTACAATTAACATTAATGGAAGAGATTTTTAATGCTACGGATTGCAGGAAAAAGTGTGGGCCCACAACTGTGGTGTGGTAAATAAATGGCCCATTTTATAAGAGAATATGTATATAAATACAGTTGCATAATACGTACTATTTGGAAAGGATGAAATACAACTGACTAGTCTTCATTTGCTAAGGCACAAGTGCAAGTGCACTAAGGGGTGCAAGAGCGTCCCCAAGGTTGGTGATCAAGGTAGGGTGCTGGAGGGTGGTCAGCTATGTGCCAGCACCTGACCCAAATAGACCTTTTTCTGAACAGTTGCACCCACAATCTGTCAATGACCCATTGCAGAATATGATTCAATAGCCTGGACCTTCCTGACCCGCTGATTCTAGGCCAAACTGTACACCACCATTACAGATTTTCTTATTGCTGTCCACAGCAGACTAAAGCAGCTCACGTAATATACATAGAATAAGGGAGTGGCTACATAATAACAATTGCATCATGGGCAAACCAAAAAGTAGCACATTCATTTGTTCAGGGCTGCAGATTCAGTTCTGCTGAACACATAGGAGTCCAAATCCTTATGAAAGTGCTGGGATTTGGCTGAAACCTGAACCGAAACCTGAACCGAAACAAACATTGATTTGGTTCCTCCCTTCCCTTCCTCAGTAATAACACCCCTGCGTTGGAGTATAGATGTGGGATGGCTTATCTGGAAACCGTTACCCAGAAAGCTCTGATCTCTCATAGATGTCATTTTAATCAAATAATTCAAATTTTGTAAAATGATTTCCTTTTTCTCTGTGATAATAAAAAAAAAAAAGTACATTGTACTTGATCCCAAGTAAAATATAATTGTTATTGAAGGCAAAACAATTCTATTGGATTTATTTAGGGGGTTATTTATCAAAGTCCAAATTTATCTCAATATTTTCTGCTACAAACTCCGATCAATTTCCTAAAAAGTCCTATTTTTATATAAAAAAAATGATTTTTGCATTTGGAATTTAGTATTGTGGATAGTAGATTCTATACCTGTACCTGTTTTTTAAATGGGCATGTCTCTTATGAAAGGATCAGCACTCCACTTCAAAAATATGGCCTATAACTGTGCATTCTGCGTGCAATAGAGATAATAAGAGATATGCAATAAATGTCATTGTAAATTCCAGTTGGAATTGTTGCTCTTTATCAAATGATACATGATTGATTTATGGCCGAGCACCCTTGCTACATACAGTAGGCAGAGTGTGGACACTGTGTGCACTCTCTAGATAAAGTGTAGATATATATATATATATATATATATATATATATATATATATATATATATATTAGGGATGCACCGAATCCAGGATTCGGTTCGGGATTCGGCCTTTTTCAGCAGGATTCGGATTCGGCCGAATCCTTCTGCCTGGCCGAACCGAATCCGAATCCTAATTTACATATGCAAATTAGGGGCAGGGAGGGAAATTGCGTGACTTTTTATCAGAAAACAAGGAAGTAAAAAATGTTTTCCCCTTCCCACCCCTAATTTGCATATGCAAATTAGGGTTCGGATTCGGTTCGGTATTCGGCCGAATCCTTTGTGAAGGATTCGGGGGTTCGGCCGAATCCAAAAAAGTGGATTCGGTGCATCCCTAATATATATATATTGTTTTTGATAGAAGCTGTCTTTCCCTGGGCATGATAGTGTACATAACAGTCTCTTTATCTGTTTCCACCTAGATCTCTTCCTCCCCACCCCCATAAGCAAACAAGAGAAGAGTGTAGGCGAGAGATGTAGCACGCATGACGCACGCAGGAGTCTAAAGGTTGAGAGCAGCAAGAGGAATGGTTCATGACAGCACAGCTCACTAATTAGCCACTTGAATGGTACAGCAGAATCCATTTTTTATTCCATATATTTCTTCTCGTTTGGCAGTTAAATATTTGCTTACCAATCAGCATTTCAATAATCTCTGTGTGAGCAAATGATATGTGCGGGGCACTTTATGCAAATATGTTGATATAATTATAATGATATGTGCGGGGCACTTAATGCAAATATGTTGATATAATTATGTTTGTTTTATTAATTTATTGAATGAAGCTCTTTTAATGGTGGGCAGGGAAATGTTGATCTGAAATGATTAGGCTTAAAAGCAGAGAAAAATCTAAATTGAAAAAAAAAAAAAACTATCCACATTTTATTTAAAAATAATCAGGGTTTTGGGCTCTGCTTTGCTAAAACTAATAATAAGTAACATACGTAGTTGAACAGAAGATGCAGAATACTGAAATCCTCCCATTAATTATTCAACAGATAGACTTCTGTATTCCCGTACAGACTAAAGGGGTCATACTGACAGAAGGGCCGGCTGTAAAGAGCAGTATGACCCCAGCTGCATCACTAAGGAAAATAATTTTGCACCCCTTAGAGGCACATTTTATCAAAGGTCATATTTCGAAATCACGTGAGTTTTTAAAAACTCCCCTAAACTCCCATAAATTCGACCAATCAAACTTTATTAACAAAATTGAATTTTTAAAACTCTGATGAATTGAATCAACCCGAAAACTCGAAATGGATTTTGATTCAAATTTAAACAACATGATTTGAGTTTTTTTCTCAGAAAAGAACTTGAATGTCAGGAAGGCTGCAAATAGCTCCAAATTGATCCCTGGACCTCTCCCATTGACTGAAACAGCAATTCGGCAGGTTTTAGATGATGAATAGTCAAAATTGAGGTGTATGATAAATCTCGAAAATCGAATTTGAATTTTTTAAAAAACTCAAATTGAATTGTAACAATTCCATAGTTGAAAAAAAAATTTAATATTAGAATTTTCTCTTCGACCCTTGATAAATCTGCCCCCTAGTGTCCAGGATCATAGTGCATTGCTCCTTTGGTATCTGTCCCTTTTCCTTGCCATGCACATAACACTACTGTGCCATACTGCCCTGTTTCATACCAAC
Source organism: Xenopus petersii (assembly GCA_038501925.1). NCBI lineage: Eukaryota > Metazoa > Chordata > Amphibia > Anura > Pipidae > Xenopus > Xenopus petersii. The sequence continues at coordinate 196,724,005 of CM076672.1, forward strand.
TATATACAGGTACGGGATCCATTATCCGTAAACCTGTTATCCAGAAAGCTCCAAATTACGAAAAACTAAGATAAAAGCAATCCTTATTGGAAGCAAAACCAGCCTATTGGGTTTATTTCATGTTTAAATAATTTTCTAGTACACTTAAGGTATGAAGATCTAATAAAAGATCACTGGACCCCACCTGACCCACAACACCCCAGCTCCACTTCTCAAAGCTGGATATCCGTATGCACACCCCCTGTACGTTCACCATATCTTGTGCTCCAAATCTCTTGCATGCAGAGATGTCTAGACTACATATGGGCCACAACTAGGGGAAGGTAGGTAGATAAAAGAGGTACTTGCTCAGCGTTCTTATACCTACCCCTCTTCTACCTAGCCCTGTATATGCCCACTTTCTCCTAATGCCATGTTCCATAGATTCTACTATGCTACAATGGTGAGTAGCTTGCAAAGGCATTGGTGCACTATATATATCGGAGCACTATTTGGACAACTTACCCCTTCTTACTTGTATATTGAAAATATCTTGTAACAAGTCACTCTTTCTATAGTGGACCAGATTCAATTCAGTGAGAAAAGTTATCTCATGGTTTATCACATGAAAACTCATGGATGAGATTCAATTCGGAGAGAATAAACTTTTTTCCAAATTCCAGTTCCAGTTTTTTTCCATAGACTTCAATAGAGTTTTCACATGAGAAAAAGTGAGTTTTTCATAATTGAATTGAAAGTCGAATTAAATCTCAGCCATGAGTTTTCACATGATAAAACATTTTCTCACTGAATTGAATCTGGCCCAATATGTGCAATCTATCGTGAAGCCTATGATTAAATATCTTAGATGTTCAGGTGCTAATATAAAGCTCATGGGGCAGATGGTAAACAAACTGGATGGTGCTTTGTTCCTGGGCTCAGATACTAAGCTCTGTTTCACTACTTAACACTACACATATGGCATATGTTCTTTGGAGAACAAATCGTAAAAATAACGCAGATTAACAAGAGAGACAAAAGACTTGGTGGCAGATGTCAATAATGGAAATTGCTGTTGTTTATCTACTTAATGATTTTCTGTTGGCTGAAAGGTTGTCATTGATAAGTCACATAGCTGATTGTATAATTATTACCCATAGATATTGTCTATTTAATGGTAAATGGCCAGCACCACATTCTATTTTGGGTGCTTCCGAACAGATGTAGTTTACCTTATATTTACTTTTTACTGAAATGTATACTAGATATTACTGGGCCCCACAGCAAATTATTTTTCAGGCACCCAAAATGTCTAGGGGTTGACTCCTTTTACCTATTATTATAATTTTGAGTCTCATGGGGCCCCTTGCAGCAGCACGGTCTGTAGTTACACGTTAGTAAAAATTATATTCTTTTGTTTTCCCAATTATAGAAGCTTTATGGATACTATTGGGCAACTGTTGCAAATCTACAACTTTCCTTGTAATGAATGAAATCATTAAAGGAATTCTAAAAAATGCAGTTCTGCAGCATCTCATGGTTCATAATTGGACTTTTTTGGGTCTACAAAATTTGTGACAACAGTAGGAAGTGTAGCAATCAATCTATTTCTATCTATTAATCAACATTTGTCTTTGCACAGTAGATACTGGCTTTCCAACTGAAGAAAAATGTTCAATGCAGCCTGTAGTAGGAAAGCAGGAAAGTAACGTTTTCAGCCAAATAAAGATTAATATTCACTTTCTGGTTAGTCATTGATATTTGGCCTGAAAGTGTCACTATGTTTTAATGATTTTTCCTAGTAATTTATAGAAATATGAAAACTGTAATTCTGTTTACAAAGATATCCTGTCATTCTACAAAATATATATTTGAAAAAATGTTCCTCATAAATATCAGGTACAGATACATACTATACGCTGAATCAGACTGTGTTCTGCAAATTTAATTGGCGAGACATATGCCAAGAGAACAGATGTTCTAGGCCCCCGACGCACAATATATTAAATATATATCATATCAATATATTATAAATATGATATAATAATATTATAAATAAAATATATTATAATAAAAGTGTCAAAATATACGGTTGATTAGTAAATAGTTCAGATCATTGTTACATGGCAAAAACCAGCACAATTAGCATCAGAATTTAATAATCAGCCCAGTAGCATCAGCATATGATAGGCAAATCTAATATTCTGCTTTTTGATGATTTATGACAACCCAAAAGCTTAGCATCTCAACAGCTGCTCAAAGCAGACTGAGCATGTGCGTGTCACTGACACTCCTAACAAAATCCAAGATGGGAAACTCCTGTGACACAAGTCCTGGATCATTACTGCTATAGAAATGCTAAACCTTTAGGCTGGTGCAATAAGTTCAGTACCGTATTTAAATATGGAATTTGTAGCCAAAATATTTATTAGGGGAAATAAAGCTCTGCTAAGACTATACCTAAGGATTTGATCATAAATCAGCTGAGTGCTTACCCGAGCACCCATCTGATAATGCGGATGACCACAGCCAGCCAGGAAAGTGGAGAAGGCATGTGCCAGAAAGATGTCCACAGTGGTTTGTGAACCCAGTTGTGTATTGTCAACACTCCCCCACTGTATGAAGGTACATGCTACCTCTCCAGTCCTTCCTAATAAGTATGTGGCACATCTCTGTACCTAAGGAAAACACAAGTGGAGAAATGAATGCAATGTTAATGAAGCCATTACTATAGAAACACCAGCCAAGGTTATCAGCTGAGGCAAATAAAACAGGCAGTTTGTTTACTAGAAGTGGAAAAGCAATGATCTAAAAATATGCATAAAATTGTGTATTTTCCCAGCACTGAATATTTATAAGGTATCTCAATTCAATCAGGCATCCTACTGAGCATATCACAGATTATGTATTTCTCAACTCTAATGTAAGCAAACCCCTATGATTATTAAATATTAAGCTATGTTTGACCTTTTGTTCCTGCTGACAAGCAGCATATTTGTAATATTACTGTGTATGGAATTGAGAAATGTTACAAATAATCAGCAAAGAAATTGCATTTATCAGAAATATATATTTATGGCTACCACCCCAGTTATAAATCCCATTCTCTTCTTCCATTTGTATTTACCTCTATAAATGCCTTTTCTTACCTTCCATAAATGTTTTTTCTTCCTTGCCTACTGCTAGTACCCTGCCCTCCCCCACATTCTAAAATAACATTTATTTAAGTCACAGTAAAATCACAATGCACAACATGATTATTTTGAAGATGCCAGAGAAATGTAGCATCATAAATATAAATCAACACACTGGGCTGAAGATGCTGATCTAAATGTTCTCTTTTACCTGCTAGAAATCTTATAAAACTATATATAAAAAAATATATTCTTTTGGTAGATTTTTAAGGGAAAATCTTCTGGTGTCATTAATTCTGTGATAATTAATTCTGTGACATCAATCACTTTAGAAAGATTAAACTGAGAGTTATTTGCAACTGACTAATGCCCCGAGTAAATGCGAGTCATGAGTGATATATATATATTTCGTACATTTACAGGTCAGAAAAAACAAGTTTCTAGTAAAATGTTCTGATTTTGACCACCTATTAATAGGTATAAGATGTACTGTTAAGAGTGAACAGACAGGAAAAACATTGCCAGAGGGATGTCAGGTCAAGTTGCTCCGAATTCCTCAATGGTATCAATAGATAATGGGTGATTTCTCCCACCATTAGTTCTGTATATGAGTTCTTCATACAGAGTAGTGGTACCATCAGCCTGGCAGACCTTCCAAACCTTCAAAATTTGTAGCCGATATACAGGTACTTGTAAGGAAATACCAGTTAGTCTGCAGGTAATGGAAAAATGGGGGTTCCCCTTTAATTAAAAAAGATATAGAGCAGAAGCCTCTATTAGTTGATAGACATTTGAGATTTTTTTTAAAACTTTCTTTGAGCACTTTGATTCCAATATGAAATGGCTGTCATGGTTGCAGCATTGAAGACATTTTTTTAGTATTAATATTTGTATTATTGTTTTTAAAGCAGAACATTTCGGGGCCCATTTACTTAGCTCAAGTGAAGGAATAGAAGAAAAAAAACTTTGAATTTCAAATGTTTTTCTTGGCTACTTCGACCATCGAATGGGCTACTTCTACCTTCGACTATGACTTCGAATCAAACGATTCGAACTAAAAATCGTTCGACTATTCAACCATTCAATAGTCTAAGTACTGTCTCTTTAAAAAAGAACTTCGACCCCCTAGTTCGCCACCTAAAACCTACCGAAGTCAATGTTACCCTATGGGGAAGGTCCCCATAGGCTTTGCTAGATTTAATTAATTAACCCTCGATATCTGACCATAAGTAAATTTGCAGATTTTCAGGTTACATTTAAGGGGCAGGTTTATTAAAGGTCGAATTGTATTTAACCTGAAAAATGTGAGTTTCCGTGGTTATTTATCAGTCAAAATTTTAATAAAAAAAAAAACCTCAAATTTTTTCAGATTTATTATACCCAGAAGCTGGAAATGGCTCGAATCCAAAAATACTTCACCTAAAATCGGTCGAGGTCATTTAGGAATCAGTGGCAGAGGTCCTTGAACCATTTGAAGATGTTAATAACCTTCATTATGTTCGATTTTTTTTCAGTGGGTTTCGCTTGAAAACTCGATTAATTCGAGCAATTTGAGGTTTTCCCATGGAAACTCGATTAATTAGAGTTCTAGGGTTGTTCACCTCGAATTCACTGATTCAAGTTTTTTCTAATACAGTTTTATCTTAAATTAAAAAGTTGTGAGTTCATTTGAGGTATAAAAAACCACACAAAGCTCTACAATTAAACATTTGATAAATAACCCCCTAAGTCTCTTGGACAGCATGGGGTGGGGCAATAAGATCCCTTAGATGTTTGCATTTGCCCAAAATACATTTTCCACACATTAATTATAAGATTAGTTTAAACAGTTTAACATAAAAATACCTTTTTGTGTTGGGACAGAGCATAAATCAGCAGGTCTATTCAGTTCTTGACTGTTTTATAATTGTATAATGAATCGTTTCACTTTTTTGTTTTAAAAGAAAACTATCTTCATGCCCTATGTCTCCCTGATTTCTTCTCCCTATCTTCTGTATCCTAGTACATATAAGGGTTGTTCCTGGTCCCTGCAAGTGTAAAGCACAGTTGTAGGATGTCTGGGATATGTTTCGATGGGGCTGTTACAGAGATAAGTACAGTAACATATAACAGACCTTCTTCTCCTTTTATTAGTCTATAGATATTGCCTAAGATCCTTTGAGGTATTCCGTTTTCCTTGCTTAATACAGGACACAATTTGAGAAATCTAGTCCTTTGTTGATATGATGCAAAAGAGAGAACAATCTATTACTTTCAATAAGAAAATGGGTTAAGTAAACTATTTTGTATAGATATTAGGGCTCATTTATAACTGCAAGTGCAGTGTGTAGAGTGCAAAGCACAAGCCTTGTGTCTTTTACCCACAATGCAGCCTTTTCCCTGTAACTGCAGCATCACTGTACCCATCAGCAGGAGTTGCACTTGCTCAATTGTATCCAATCTGTTAAATAATGCGCAATGGTGTGTTAATGTGAATGGGGTGCAATTGTGTTGTTGGTTCCTGTTCTTAGTGTCAATATGATGGGGGTTATTTACTAAAAAAATTGTTTCTCCATGGGCTTTTTGTCCATGGAGAAACCTGGCAAAACAATTTTCTCATCATTAACTGTGTGGATCATGGAGTGACAGCAACATCTGAGGTGGTGGTAGCTCCTCGTTGTCAATGGTGGGGCACTTTGGCACTTAACGGCAAAATGCACAAGTGCAAGGATTCGCTTTAGACTTTAAAGCACGATGTGAAACAACTGCAGCAATTTTTGCATTACCGTAACTGCGGCTGCTCTTCAAAAATGAGCCTTATTGTGTCTTAAAAAACAATTTACCTTCCATCTGAATACCTCTTTATATTTCCAAGCAACCCTCATTTATTTGAAATGACCACAAGTTGTGACTGTCTACATCGTAATCTGATGCGAAAATGAATCATGCATTTATTCATTCTGTAATGCGTCTTGGCAATATTAAGCATTTATAGCATAAGAGATCAAACAAAAGGTAGTACCCCTCAAGCACTTTAATTTTCTCTTGTGAAAAATCTAATTACATCTTACTTTTATTTCTACAGAACCTGCATGGATTTCACTTCATGCATTGCAGAGATGAGTCAGATTTTCTTTTAAATTTAGAAACCTCTTGCAATATAATGTTACTTAGAATAATTCATGCTGAACTCAGTAGGGCATCGAAGTCAAGTCCAGTTGCCATGGGAACTGACACTGAAAATGTAAGCATCTACCATCACAGCTAAATTTGTTTATAGCAGAAGGACTGGGTATTACATTTAGAAAACACTGATGCTCTTATATTTTCTGTAAGCAAGCTTTTCTGCTGGGGTTTACCTGGATGAAAACATGAAAAAACTAGAGTTTGATGGCACCTACAATTTTACTTGCCCATTAAATTTGCCAATTCCCTTTTCTAGAAAACCTCAGCTATAATATAAAACCTTATTTAATGCACATTGAGGGTCTATTTCTAACATAGCCTGTGGTGAGTCAAGGCAAGTACCTTCCCTTAGGCAGAAATTCATACAGGGCACAGGAAGAAACAAAATGCTACCAAATTCTACTCAATAAAATTTCAAATGCTGAAGTTAAGGTTTTAACAAATGCAAGATACTTAGTAAGTGATACCTTTAATATGATAATTTGGTATATTACAAAATGTAAGTTATTTGGGACTACTTAGGTCCCTGATTTAGGCATGGTAACACCAGATATCAATTGGGCAGGTTTCCAAATCCCATGGGGGGGAAGAGCATTGGGATCCTTGGCCAGGCACGGGTGCATGTGCAACCAGGTCCCCATCCCCTCCAGACGCACATTTTTTTTGGACATAAAAAAATAATTATCCTGTATCCTAATATATTTTTTGTTTTGTTAAAAAAAACTCTCTCTACTTGTGGCTCATGCTCCAGTACTTAGCTAGGGTTACAGCATATCCCATCTTCATTTCCCCAGGATCACTACTGTTATGCAATACCGTGTAACATACAGAATGAAAACAAAATGAAAAAAAAATGTTCAAAATTTTAAGGAATACTTTCATGACAATATTTTGGATACTTGGTTTGAGATTCCAAAATTGTGACCTTTGGAGAACTCGTAATTGCCCATCTCATTTTAATATAGTTTTGCCAATTATGGCAATTCCCATTAGTGATAAATACTCTGTGTATAAAAATTTACATACATTACATCGATGATGCTTCACATTCTCCTTAAAGGTGTTGTTCCCCTTCAAAGGAGAATTCAACCCCTTATTAAAAAAAACTCTACCCCCTACCCTACATAGACCCCCTCCCTCCTCCCCCAGCCTAGCTGCTACCCCTTGGTGCAGATTCTGTCCAGTGGAGTTCATGGCAGCCATCTTCTTCTTCAGTAAACTTTGGGTCTTCTTCTGTGCTTTGGCAAGTTCCGTGACTTTTGGCTCATGCCCATTTGTTCGGGAACGGCAGACTGCTCCAACTGTGCATGCCCCGATATGTTACTTACTTCCCGCAGGGGTTGAATTCTGCTACCCCGGGTAAATGCCCCTAATTTTTTACTTAGCCCTCGGTGCAGATTCTGTCCAACGGAGTTCATGGCAGCCATCTTCTTCTTCGGTATTCTTTGGGTCTTCTAATGGCACTTTGCCAATTTCCGCGACTTTTCTCATGCGCAGTTGTTCGGGTCCAGCAGACTGCTCCAACTGCGCATACCCTGATACGACATTTACTTTCCTCGGGGGTTGAATTCTCCTTTAAAAGAATTCTCTTTTAAATGAACTTTCAGTATAATGTAGAGCAATGATATTCTGAGACAATTTGCAGTTGTTTTTCAGTTTTTATTATTTGTAGTTTTTGAGTTATCTAAGTTTTTATTTGGCACTCTACAGTTTGTAATTTGAGCAATCTGGTTGCTAGGGTCCTGATTACCATAACAACCATGCATTGATTCGAATAAAAGACTGGTCTATGAACAGGAGTGGGTCTGAATAGAATGACGAGTAATAAAAAGTAGCAATAACAATACATTTGTAGCCTTACAGAGCATTTGATGGGGTTAGTGACTCCCATAAGAAGACAAAGGCAAATAATTAAAAAAACTATAAAAAAATGAAAAAATGAAAGCCAATTGAAAAGTTGCTTAGAATCAGATGAAGAGCCAGATCAGGCTGATCCAATTGTTTGGCCTCCAGGTCAAATATCAGTTTGCAATAAGGGCCTTCACAGAATTGTCGAAAGAGAACCATAATGGGATTTTAAAACCTGCCAGATGCTGTTTGGTAAAGTTCTTGTTTAGAGCACGTTTCTAAAGACTACTGCAACGTAAGTTTTCTTATTAATAAATATCCTATTATGCTGTTTATCTCTGTTTCTACAGAGATCTGTATTTGGGTAATTGTGCGATGCCAATAAAATCAGTGTTACCATTCCCAGGCATTATGTGTATATGTGTTTTAAACATAAATGGCTTATAAACAGCATAGCCTAGAGTATTTATTTATGTATTTCTTTATTTTAAGCCAGTGATCTTGAAGTTGATAAACAGCAGTATATTTTTATTTCCAGGGTAATAAATTCCAGGCAAAATGCTGGTTGGCTTGAAGTGGATCTGGAGAACGGGGCAGCTAAATAATGGCTATAAAGAAGAGATATGGCAAGTTATGTGTTTGGGAAATGCAAAAAAAAATCCCATACATTTTCTAAATGGAAATGTTTCAAGACAAACCATTGGAATGGCCTTTATAGACCTTAACGCACAGGAGAAAAATGACATTTTGTAATTAGTTTGTTTATGTAATCTCAGCTAGGTCTTATCTTAAAAATGTAGTCCAGTTCTGAGCACCATTTATTAAAGCTAAATAGTGTACATTAAAGGGCAAAAATGTTACTGGAATGGTGTGGAAACATATAGGAATGCCAGCAAATGCCCATAATATCACCATAAAGTTAAAATATTTCATTTACATTTGAAGGTTATTGAGCTCTTCTACAATTGCTAGAGGCAGTGCTGGTTGGTAAAAAAGGCAAAATTCTCCCCATAAAAATATGCCTTATAACAATACCATTGTATCTGCTTTCATCCATCTATACAAGTGTCATGCAGTACTTTACAGGATTTTGCTTTCTTTGGGAAATAAGAAGCAGATCAACATACACTGGCACAATGTCACTCTTGCTTATCACCTGCCATGGCCAGGCACTATGTACAGTGCTTCCTTTTTATGTAATAAAAGACACCAATGGGGTTACTGATCAAAGTCCGAATTGATCTCAATATTTTCTGCTACAAACTCCAATCAAATCCACTCGGGTTTTTCCGCTTATTTATTATGACATTTTCCTAAAAATTTGCTTTGCGGTAAACTCCGGGGTATTGCATGAAATCATTGGGACTTCTCCCATTGACTTATATGCAACCTCGACAGGTCTGAGATGCTGGATTTTCAGATTCAGACTTTTCCATTCTCTGGGTTTAATACATTCCAAAAAACTTGATTTTTTAAAAGTCTGATTTTTTTTAAAAAAATCACAATTTTTTTCGCGATTTTTGGATTCGGAGTCTAGTATCAATCATTCTTTTCGAAAAAAATCTGAGTGAAAAAACGTTACGACTAAATCAAGCATCAATTTGTATCGTACGACTGACACTCCAAAAACTGACGCTCCCGTGCAGATCACGATGTTAAGGAACAACTTCAGGGACATCTGCCATTGACTACTACATGACCTTGACAGGTTTGAGATGGAGTAATTTCAGATTCAGATTTTTAGTAGCTTTAGGGTATGATAAATCTCTAAAAAAAAAAATTTTTCTTTCCATAGAAAATTCGAGTTATCCACCTAAAAACCGTGACCAGAAAAAATCAAGGTTAAATACATGGGCCCCATAGTTTGCTCAGGAGCCATAACCCATAGCAATCAATCAACAGCCAGCATTTACTGGTCATCTGGTTAACTTGTGTTAACTTCCTAACTTGTGTATCTGAACGATGCACAATTAGGGTATAGGTAGAGGGCACACCCATGTGACTCTTTCCACCCGCTTAATGAATACATAGTTTCCAAACACAGGCAGAGATGTATTCATAGGGGTCTCTGTGTTCCTAAACAGATCACACATACCTGTGGTAACTCTTTATTCAAAGAAGACATTGTGCATGCTACCACGAAAAGGAGCATGGAGCCTGTTTTTTTGAACTTTACTCTCTGCCTTTCTAATAGTAAATTACCCCTAATGTTTTTCTAAAAGAAAGAGAATAATGACAGTCATTTAGATGTATGTGTTGCTTTCCATTAAACCAGGAATAAGAACAGGTTTAATTTCACTCAGTTATCTATTCTATGTTTATTAATTCTGAAGCTAAAATATGGAGAGATGCACTGTGCTAGCCTTGTTTAGAGAAGTGTCTGTGATACCATTATCAGCGACATTGGATAATAGTGCAAGCTTCACAGAGGCAGCTAGGTCAACCATATTATAATATGCATAAAGAAGAGACCTATTTGCCTTGAAAGCTTGCAGAATTAATTATCCTTCACAATAAGCCAATGCTGTAGCCAAGGTGCGAAGCTGATGATTATATACTCTCTGTCAATGTTTTTTGGATTTTTTGTTTCATACAAAAGCTCCATGCAATTTGTATATACAATACAAAGGCTGATATGACATATGGTTGACCAGATTTTTCTTGAATTGATATTATTTTATAAACTAACATTCTTGCCAGTAGCTAGATCAGCAGTTCAGTTAGCCATTTGAATCAGGTGATCATGTACGGGCACTGTTTAAAGATTCTTTCTTCATCATGACTCTTCCATCTCTCACTATGGCGCCCTAGATATTACTCATTACCTGAACAAATACTGCAGAGAGGCAGCAGGTGGATGAAACCCAAAGAAGTTTGCTGGCCAAATAATCAGCACTATTGATTGATTGTGGAAAGCTGGTGATAAATAACAATAAGGATGCTTTCTCTGGGGAACTGATTGGAGGGTTTGCAAATGGCAGTGTAATTCTGAACTAATGCACTACATTCAGAAATTACCATTACATGTATATACTGAATTTAGAACCTATTAGAAGGTATGGTTTGAAAGAGGCTTTAATGAGACATTTCTGCAACAAAAATTAAACCAAAATGATAGCAGTGGAAAATTGTTTTTGGGCACAAACACGTGTGTGGGTCAAAGAAATTCTTAGGGGTTACTTTAACCCCGCACAAAGATATTCAATCATGTCTCATAAATAATGTACATACAATTATCAATGCACACCATCAAAGGCTGACCACTCAATCCCCCGCTCAGCAACTGGTAGATCAAGCGTAAGTCACGGTACTTGAGAAAATGTAAAGGCACAAATGGCTGGCGCCATCGCTTCTCTGACATGTTACTCGTCTACTGTATATCTATGGGATTAAGACAAAATAAATATACTGAGTGAAATGCTTATTTTCTGTAACCTGGATTGCTCTAGTGTTTTTTATCTGCTCATAATTCCAAATTATGTGCTTCCTTTGCAATATAGGAATCATGCTACATTTTGAAGTTTCATAGCAGTAGCAATTCACATAATGGAATGTGCAGACATCTTCGCTCAGTTGCTATTATCTGTATACATCATGCTATTGTATTTGTATAATTCATGCAATAGTATAGTGTGGTATATCAGAGTGTTGCAGTAGAGTGTTGTTCCCAAATTATGAGAAGGTCATCTGCCATAGACTCAATTTCAATCAAATAATTACATTTTTTAAAAATTATTTCCTTTTTCTCTGTAATAATAAGATCGTACCTTGTACTTGATCCTAACTTAGATATAATTAAACTTTAATGAGTGCTAATCAATTCTTTTGGGTTTATTTAAGGTTTAATTTTTTTTTTAGTAGACTTAAGGTATGGCGTTACAAATAACCAAAAGACCCCTTATGCAGAACATTGTGAATAACAGGTCCCATACCCGAATGAAAAACTTTGTCTGAAATGCACATCTTAACTCTCCTTAATCTGGCCCTATGTTGATCCAATCACATGTACACTAAAGAGCATGCTAGCATAGGTAGTAAGCAGTCTTACCATGATTAGAGCATATATATATATATATATATATATATATATATATATATATATATATATATATATATACTGTATATATATATATATATATATATATATATATATATATATATATATATATATATATATATATATAAATATATAAACAGCAAAAAGGGTCCGCACTCTCAGGTCTTAAAAATGTAGAAAAATTTTATTGTAAATGCCAGACTAACGTTTCGGCCTCCTCCGAGGCCTTTCTCAAAGTGTCTAAAGAATTGCATGAATGCCTTAAATACAAGAGTTGGCGGGAACATAGACAAATTGGAACTGACGTATTGTTGCATCACTGAAACGTAATTACCATAAAGGTGCCTGCATATACTTGTGTTAAAAATACATAGTACATACACAGAAAACATTTATACATAATCTCAACTTTTTTAAGTAGTAAAAACAAACTATTGCTAAAAACACGAAATTAAGTAACCTTTGCTAGTATTCATTTCCTTATCTCAAAATAAAACAATGTTGCACAAGTGTTACAAAAAATGTGTCTGAAATTGAGTTAAGATAACAGGCCTGCTCTGAAGTTCTGTCCATCTGATATGCTGATTAATATATCCAATATGTGTCAAGTATAAAAGCTACCTCTCAGTTAACGGTAAGTGGCAACCTGCAGGTTATCATATATTCATCAAATTACACTGAATGTGCCCCTGCAGTTATTCCTATCCTCGGGACATAAAATCAAGACCAGCCTCTATGGGAGGGACATCCAAAGATAATATCGCCCACCTGTATGGCTCACCATAGTGTGTTTATTCATACCCCCGTCGTGGATCCGTGACATCTCCTCTGTGCTGACACAATAATTCAAAGTTATCTCTAGGTGTATGTGTCACTTGAACCCATAAACCTATAATATGTGTAAATATTAAAGATATCTAAACCGTGTGTATCAACCCATAAATAAATAAATAATTAAATAAATAAATACGCCCACAGTACCCATAACTCAATATTATGTGTTAGCCACCCGGTCTCCCAAACCACTGTGTCTCACATATATAAGTACTTAATAAAAAATATCCCCACGAAACCATAATCAGTAAGTATATAAGTTTAGTGTATAAATTTAGATGGGCCCCACTAAACAAGCAAAAAGTGCGATATAATCCACGTTGTTAAAAAACAAAAAATGCAAAAGCCAAAAAATATTCAGAAAATATAAATAATGAAATCTTAAATCAATATAAAATATATAGTTTCAATAGTGTTCAAAGAGTCAGAATTACAACCCATTTCAGTTATTAATCATCTCGCAGCTCAGGTAGGCCCCACCTCCACTAAATGTTCAAACATTCACCCGATTCAATCGACAGCAGGTGTTGCTGGAAAGGATATAGAAGAGGTCGAAGGTATGTCTTTCACAGTCCCGTATCCACCGACTCTTGGCTAGATAGTTGGGAACATTAAATAAATGCCCCAAGCGCCTGTGCCCGTACTAAGCACCACAGAAAGTTTTACCTTCACTGGAGGACAAACACGCCTGTCACCGTCCCTCCTGATGAACTCCCGCTTGTATACACAGCGATATGGTGCAGGTACAGGGCAAGCTGCGGAAAGTTAAAATATATTTTTTCATGTCGATCATGCATTCCCTGTAGTCAGAGGGCGCTCACCCCAACGAACATCCATGCTGTTAACGGTGAGTCCGCACATCACAGACCTTTAGAACACGGGAGGCAACCACAGGAGTGACCACGCACGGTGCATGAACATTCAAACACCGGATCACTGCCGGCTAGGAGCACCAAACTCACATGCGATCAGCCACCCCAGACATCAGTCTCCACCGCTGTCTCAGGGAAAACCTTCGTAAGTAGCTGTCTTTATTGGCTGGATATAATTATATGATTATCCTGCTAGGCCACTCCGTCTATCATTCCTTATTTGTTGAGGGTAGTGAGCAGATGGAGTCCAATGCAAACGCCAAAACCGCAGCCATCCTTCTAGGTTACGGGTTAGCGGTCTCCACTCCAGACCATTAAAGGCCTCTGGGGGATGTGTCCACAACGTCAGCCAACAGTATATCTTGCAATGCCAATCTTGAAAAAACATTCAGTTCGTTAAATTTGTTAAAGGAAAACTATACCCCCCAAACAATGTAGGTCTCTATTAAAAGATACTGAGTAAAACAGCTCATATGTAAAACCCTGCTTCATGTAAATGAACCATTATCATAATAATATACTTTTTTAGTAGTATGTGCCATTGGGTAATCATATATAGAAAATTGCCATTTTAAAAAATAAGGGCCGCCCCCTGAGATCGTAAGATTCACTGTGCACACATACAAACCACATGTTAGGTCACATGAGCCAATTAACAGACAGAGTTCTGCCTTTTGCTTCCTCACTTCTTCCTGTTACAGTTAGTGTTGTAGTATTTCTGGTCAGGTGATCTCTGAGGCAGCACAGATAGAGTCACGAAATGGTGGTTCAAGGCAAGAGATGTAAAAGGGCAATATTTATGTAAATATATATTCCAGTTTGGTACGATTCTTTAATATGTCATTCAATTTGATATAAACTATCTGTTGCTTAAGTATTCATTTTGGGGGTATAGTTTTCCTTTAATATGTGAAAAGTATCACGGGTGAACTTCAGAGCAAGCCTGTTATCTTAACTCAATTTCAGACACATTTTTTGTAACACTTGTGCAACATTGTTTTATTTTGAGATAAGGAAATGAATACTAGCAAAGGTTACTTAATTTCGTGTTTTTAGCAATAGTTTGTTTTTACTACTTAAAAAAGTTGAGATTATGTATAAATGTTTTCTGTGTATGTACTATGTATTTTTAACACAAGTATATGCAGGCACCTTTATGGTAATTACGTTTCAGTGATGCAACAATACGTCAGTTCCAATTTGTCTATGTTCCCGCCAACTCTTGTATTTAAGGCATTCATGCAATTCTTTAGACACTTTGAGAAAGGCCTCGGAGGAGGCCGAAACGTTAGTCTGGCATTTACAATAAAATTTTTCTACATTGTTAAGACCTGAGAGTGCGGACCCTTTTTGCTGTTTGTACATTGAAATTTTGGACACTGCACCCAGGCAATCCAAACCGCTTATCGAGAGTGCTGGCTTTTTCGTGGACTATATATATTTATATATATATATATATATATATATATATATATATATATATATATATATAGTGAATAAAGTACCCCCTCTTGTAAAATATAAGGATATTATAAGTTACCGAGGAGCTTCATGACCATATAAAAACACGAGGCCGAAGGCCGAGTGTTTTTATACAGGTCATGGAACTCCGAGGTGACTTCTAATATCCTCATATTTTGCAACAGGGGGTACTTTATTTATTATAATACACAATTTTCAGTGAGTCATGTGACAGAAATGACATCAGAACTCACCATTTATAACTGATGACATCAGAACTCACCGTTTATAAGGATATAATTTACAAGATATTCATGACTTTTGTGTATTATAAATATATATTCACTAGTATTTGTTGCCTTCAGTTACATACATTAGTCCTGTAAAAGGAGTGAAAGTCTTGTAATATTTATAACACCCAAGTGTTATTTTGGACAAACATGTTCCTTTTAAGCAATAGATATTATTTTGGTTTGGTAATTAATTTCCAAGTCTATTTTTTTAGAACCACTACTTGTCATATTCTACTAATATGACAACTTTAATATAAGAAACTGTGAATCCAAAATAAACTCAATTATCTTAATTTTTACTTTTTATTTTGTATTGAACTATACGACTGGACTATCAATTATGGCATACAAGAGGAAATATAACAGAAAGGAACAAATGATCCAGAGATGGATGGGTTACTCAGACAGTGGGAAAATCTTGCATTTCCTGTGGCAGTTATCAGTGTATCTTCCCCAGGTGAAAACCAGAGAGCTTTAGGCATCAATGTGTCATCCTGGCTTCTAGCCCTCTCGAGGTGTGAGTCAGAAAGCTTGATATAAATAAAGTGCAGACTCCTTTCCTCTGGGTCACAAAATCTGGGCTTATTTACTAAAATCCAAATTTATATTATTATAAAATTGAAAAACAAAAAAGCTTGACAAAACCTTTCCCAATCTTGCCTTATTTATTAATAAAATAATAAATAAATCTGATTGGGAAAAAAAACAAAATCGAGAGAAAACCTGAATCTGACTTTTTTGAATTTGTTGGGGGTTATGACTGAAAACCCAAAAATATTGCATTGCTTTTTGCAGCATCTGGGTATAATAAATCTCAAATTATTTTAGTTTTTGTCCCAAAAAGCCCCACTAGATGAATTCGAGGTTTAGTAAATAACCCCCTTAGTTGATGGCTTAAGCTTTGACCTATCTCTGGTCTCTGCTTATTAGGATCAAATGTAGATCGCACAACTGAAGTTGATTGTGCCCCAGGCACTGCCATTTAAGGGCACACACCAATGGATGCCAATTTAGTCCCTTGATAGGTCTATGAACCTATGTTGCAGTGGGGATTATCTTGCTTCTATATGTGAGTCAATGCTTCTAGCCCTATTGCTGGTCCTTTTTCCATTCTTTGCCTTTTTGTTTCCTGAACCATGAACCATGTCAGTTTATCTGGATTTTAGGTATCAGTATCCTGGCCTGGATTTAAGGATAGATATGGAATGCTTGAAGACCATATGATTGTGGACTTGAGGACTCCAAAGATAAAGGTGGGCATTTCCATGCTGAAAATTGCATCAAACACAGATATTTTGACTGACCCATGGATTTTGGGCTATGGCACATAAGCACTTGAGAAAGATGTAGGACACCCTGAAATGTTATGTATATGGATCTCAATAATGTGAAATTTATTATATAGTTATATAGCATAGTTATAGTATAGCATAGTTGCTGGATCTGAGTGCCATCTGTTGCACATTTCCTATATTTCCCAGTATTGAAAGCACTAGACACTAGAATCCCTATTAAGATATTATTATTGGTATAAAGAGTAACAGTCAGTATTGAATTTAATATTCTCAGAGTGCATATTGTCCAGAAAAGTGTTTGATACAATAGAGAAGTGTGAAATAGAATGTGTCCCAGCGTGATTCTATTATGTTTGCAAAAAGTGGCAGTTTCCTTTGCATACCTGAGTCAAAATGGTGACTATTGATTTCTAAGGAACTCAGATTTGCTTGGATATTGTGTTATTTTGCAGGCATCATGTCTCCTCTGCATATAGCCTGCACCTCGATTCTCCAACAAACTTATATTATCCATATAGTATTAGGACCCTGCCTTCTGGGCACATACCTGGGGATTTCTGGAGGCATTGTCTGGCTGCATTTAGCTTGGCCTTTGTCATAAGGTGCAAGCCTAGGGCCCCAATTCTCTAGGTCTATCACTGAAATGTCCTCCCATTAAATATAATTAGTATAACTGATATGTAAACTTAATGTTAGTGCTGTTCTGATTACTATAGTAATATATAAATAGAGCTATCTGCAATGACACCCATACAGATCACAGGCCGTACAATGAAAAATAATTATAGTTGCCATTTATGAAAAAAAATGTGATGTTTTCATGTTTGTACAAAATGTCAAACCAATATTGAGTAATCTTATTTAGCATTATGTACCAGCAATGACTATGCTGTGTCTGGAGTGATTAGCACATATTATATGGCTGGTAATGCACTTCATTGCATGAGCTGTGATTAATTCTACTTTGTTGAAATGCACTTGCGCTGAAAGCTAAAACATCAGGTGGCCATCAATTAAGCAATTTGTGGAAAAATAAACATTTGGCATACAACTGTTCGATTTGGCATTACTATATGTCGACTGGTGGTATTTTATTCATATGTGCAAACTGGAAAATAAAAATATTCAAGAAGACTATGATTAAATGATTTATTTAATTATGTCTAGCACAGTGAGCTAATAGTGTTATGCTTTCTCTCTGTACATGCTTTGGGGGGTGTCTGTGTCTTGCTACCTCTATTCTTTTTTTATTGTGTCTAATTACATCCCAGTGGCACCTGAGCTTTCCACATACATTAGGTCACAAGCTCAAGATGGTTAAATGTGAAAGGATTATCACATGATTTAGCAGGCAGGATGGAGATAAGAGAAATTGGTAGAGAAACAGTGAATCTCTCCTGCAAGCTAGTTAAACTGACCATTTACAGGCAAATTGTGGCTGCCAATAAAACTATAAGTAGCAGAAATCCATTGAATTCCATCCTTTGTACGGGACCAAAGCCTCACTGATTGCTACAGCACAAACTGTGAGACTGATCTTCCCTGGGGAGACCAGATTTAAGCCAATTTAATGATACATTTTACATTTACTGTACTGAATATTTCTGGGACTATAAAAGTGAATTTTATGACCTAAATGGGAATATGGTTCAGTGGGAGGAAAACTCCCAGGGGCCCAGGTATCAGTGGGCCCTCCTGCTTCTAAACATTTGGCTTATTTCATGGCCATTCCTTATTTCCTTAACAAAGAAGCTAAATAGATGGAATAATAGATTATAGTATGTAAAGAAAAGAGACTAGCAGAACAGAGGTTGAGTTAGTAAAGGAAGAAAATAGCATATAGAGTGGGCCCCTGGTCTAAAGTTTTTTGGTGGGCCCTTGGTGTCCCAGTCTGACAATGGATAAACCAAATAGCCATTAGTCCAGATTTAGTGGCATTGTCTGTTCTTGTTTGGTATGACAAGGAATCTTATATTTGAGGTGATGCCAAGAAGATCACTGCATGATTGTTCACTGCTAAAGCTTTATTCTTTGCCTTTCACAATTGAAGTCTATCTAGTCCTGTATGCAAATTGTATACACTAATGTTGACACTGTGATGGAGAACAGGCTCATTTAAGTCTATTTATAAGGCTATGGGATCTCTAATCCGGAACCTTCGGTATCCAGAAAGCTCAGAATTACAGGAAGGCCCTTTTCCAAAGATTCCCATAAAGCACATTTGAAGTAAACAATTCTTGTGTTTTTCTCTGTAATTATAAAACATTAATCCTACTGGGTTGATTTAATACTTAAATATATTTTAGTAACCTTTCGGTATAGTGATCCAAATTATGGAAAGACCCCTTATTCAGAAAACCCCAGGTCTGGATAATAGATCCTATACCTGTACAAAATATCAAAATATCTTTGTGTTCATAGATTTGTAGCTAATACAATAGATGTTTCTGTTGAAGGTTTCACAGATTGTATAAATGATAAAAACACTTCTTTCCCCTGGCAAACTGGAACATTGGTTGCCATAGTTACTGTGTCATTCTGAAATACGTGTACATTTTTTTTTTTCCGTTATCTCCAAGTCAATTACCTAAGCTACATCTTCACCTTAAACCTTTGGAGCTGCATAAGAAGATTTGCATTTAAAATCCCATTAACAGTTGGATGAAAATGTCAGCCCTATGAATTTGTTTCCCAACGGCTTCCGTGTGTTCAGGGAAGGCAAAACAAATATACTTGCATGGATATTAGCAGTCAGCTTTCTTGAATAATGCTTGGCTTGCTTATTACATTGGATTCCCCTCCTTTGGGTTAAAAGTGATATTTATATATTTGGCTGTGTGTGTGTTTATATTTTAAACAAAGTAAAGGTCACGTATGACAGACAAGTGTAAAGAGACAATATAAATACAATATATGCGTGTGTGGCATAGGAGAGGTAGTCAGTAGTCTGCCTGTGTATGGCTGATTGAGTGTGATAGATGCTACTATTTTACTTAGCTGCTAAATCAGTTTGATACCCTCTCCATTCCTCAGTACAAAAGGCAGAAGTGTTTTACTTACAGTATATACAGGTATGGAACCTTTTATCCAGAATGCCCAGCACCTGGGGTCTTCCAGATAAGGGGGTCTTTCTGTAATTCGGGTCTCTGTATTTTAATTCTACTAAAAAAACATTTAAACATTAAGGGGGTTATTTACTAAACCTCGATTTTTTTTCTGGTCAAGCTTTTTGGGGCAAAAAATACTTTTTGTGAAAAACCCCCCCACATTTTTAGAGATTTATTATACCCCGATGCGGCAAAAAGCCAGAATCCAAAAACATGGCATCTCAAACCTGTCACGGTCCCGTAAAAGTCAATGGCAGATATCCCAATTTGAAAATATTGTGATCTGCGCATGGTTTAGCCCAAAATTCTGAAAAAATGGTGGTTCTCTGTGATAACCAGAAAAAATCAAGCGATTCAGAAGTAAAGTCCAAAAAATTAGTACAATTCGATTTTTTGCTCAATTTTATCAAGTTTTTTCCCAAACCGACTTTTTTGAGTTATTTTATTGATAAATAACGTAAAACCGTGGATGGGAGCTTGGTCGAGCTTTGTTTAATAAAAAGATGAGTTAATTTGGATTCTAGTAAATAACCACCTAAATAAACCCAATAGGATTGTTTTGCCTCAAAAAAGGATTAATTATATCTTAGTTGGGATCAAGTACAAGGTACTGTTTTATTATTACAGAGAAAAAGGAAATATTTTTTAAAATTTTGAATCATTTGACTGAAATTCGGTCTAAGCGAATGATGAACTTTCTTGTTAATGATTTTATGGATAACAGATCTTATAGCTGTACTTAAAACACAGACAAGTGCTCATATTGGAAATTGTGGATAAGGTAGAATAAGAAATAGCAGGAGGATATACTTTGTAGTATTTGCGTCAGTAAATATAAGGCTGTTACCATTTAATCCTTATCTACTTCCATGTCAGCTTGCATAGTAATAAAGATGGATTGGCTGAATATGGTTGTGTCACAGGAAAGCCAAATACTCTTCATTTTTAATTTCTATACTGGGACCTGTGGCCTGAAATGTACTCTTGGGAAATACTACAGAATGGAAAACAGCAAGAAGTGAGCAATAGTCAATTAACATGGAAAATTGTTCTCTAATGAGAGGAGAAATTAGGCCACATCCATTCCAGCGTTGAAAAAAGTCATTACAAATTCACAAGGGTATTAAGGGTAAACTGCTTCACAGCTTCTGGAAAGCAGGAGGCCATTAGAGAGCATTCCCTAAGGAATACCCACATCAATGACAAAGAAAACCCTGACAGTACTGGTTCGTTGATGGTGCCTGGGATCCAATTTAGTGTCATTGAGAGCTCTCTTAGTTATATGATCAGTTCTGGAGATATATGCTTTGTTTTACAATGACTAGATACCTATGGTTGAAAAACATCAATTGCACACAATTAAATCACAGGAATGTTGACCAGATAAAGATGAAAGACCTTCAGGATTTCTAGGTCTGATGCATTCATCATCACATTCAATATACAAAGAACTGGCTTCCTATGCAAGGGATAGCACTGAACCCACTTGTCAGAATAAGTGAAAGAGTGGAACTGGAACATTCTAGAAGCTTTGTTTATGAGTACAACAACAGACACGCATGATTTTTCTCACAATGCAGTATTTTTCCAAAAATTCAATCTCAAATTCATTCTCAAATCAAGCGTATATTTTTTGCCAAAGTCTACCTGGCTGTCACCACTACTGACAGTGTATTCCAGTGAAATGTACGACAGTCCAAGTGGCTATAATCAGGCCATTCTCTTACAGCTAAAAAATCTGATTGCATAGAGTAATCCCCATGTGCCACAGGCTATAATATGGCTATAATGGGGAAATCTGTGAGTATAGCTACCAATGGCTCCACTGTAATTACAATCAAGCAGTTATGATGTCTTTTGAGGAAGGAAGAGTAATTAACTGTCCAGAATGCAAGTGGATCCTGGAGAAGTGTGTACTGCATAGTCACTCAAAAGTTGGTCATAGAGCACAGATATTATCATCATCTGAAACAAGTTTTGTACGATATTTAGGGGCAGATTTATCAAAGGTCGAGGTGAATTTTCAAATTCAAAAAACTCCAGTTTCGAGCAATTTTTTGAGTACTTCAACTAAGGAATAGTCCAAATTCAATTTGAATTTGAAAAAAATTAGAATATCGAAATTTATCATGTACTGTCTCTTTAAAGATTCAACTTCGACCATTCACCATCTAAAACCTGGCTAATTGCTATTTTAGCCTATGGGGGACCTCCTAGAACCTACTTGGAGTCAATTGATGGACTTTTGAAGTTTTTTGTGGGAAAAACTTTGATTAGAATTTGATCGAATGCGCTATTACTTTGATTTGTACAATTCGAAATCAGCCAAATACGGACCTATTCAATCGAAAACTGACTCTTTTTGAATTCAAATTTCAAAGTTATTCAGATTCGAAATTCGACCCTTGATAAATATGCCCCTTAGTGTGTGTATGGTGGAAGACAAGACAACTGATATTCGGCAAAAGACTTGGATATCGGTTGGCTTGTTGAAGGAGCCCGAACATTAAGCAGTGTTTCCTGCTGAATTGTCCAATACAGGTAGAATTCTATTGTTTCTACCTGTATATTGGACGATTCAACTCTAAGCCCCAGATTTATCGAATTTCGAATTCATGGGAGTTTTTTAAAACTCCCATAAACTCCCATGAACTCTAAATTCGACAAATCGAAATCTATTAAAAAAACTGATTTATAAAAATAGGATAGACCATAGGATAGGATAGGAATAGGATAGACCATAAAATTTTAAAAACTTGATTCAAGTTTTTTCTCCGAAAAACCTTGAATGTCGGGAAGGCTGCAAGCAACTCTAAATGGATCACACAACTTCTTCTGAAGAAGTGTGGAAGCAAAAGACATAATTGTGTCTTTTAATTGGCTCATGTGACCTAACATGTATGGTTTGTTTGGTTTGTGTGCATGGTGAATCATAGGATCCCAGGGGGCGGCCCTTATTTTTTAAAATGGCAATTTTCTATTTATGATTACCCAATGGCACATACTACCAAAAAAGTATATTATTATGAAAATGGTTTATTTACATGAAGCAGGGTTTTACATATGAGCGGATATATGTAATATCTTTTTATAGAGACCTACAATGTTGAGGGTATAGTTTTCTTTAAGCAACATTCTAAGGGCAGACATGTCATTAAAGGTCAGATTTACAAACATTGGTGCAAAACTGAACAAATACAGTGGCTCAAAACAATGCTTTCATTATTCAGCTTGTAGACTGTTGAAGACTAATGATTGGTTGCTATTGGTAACTGCACTTTAGGTGCAGTTTAGCACATATTAGGGTACTGTCATAAAATGTTGGCAATTGTTTGCTTTTTATAATTTGATTGTTGAGGGTTGCTAACTGGGCACTGGGCTGAAATTGACAGGGCATACTCTGTATACATCGAACGTGCAAAAAAAGAAAAAAAAACAATTGCTAACCAATACAAGAGATAAAGAGGGTCCTGCTCAATAAAGCTTACTATGTAAAACCTAGACATGCCCATGTAAATAATTAAAGATGCCAATAAAGTCATTGTTCCTGAAAGCTATAGATTATGGCCTGTTAAATCTGCTTGTATATATGTAACCATTGCTGTGGTATTGTCAGGTTGGTTAAGGGGACTGAGAAGGAACAGACACAGTGGAACAGGCAGGATAGGGAAAGCTGGTAATGTGAGTAGGCAAATCTAGCAAAATAAAATTCTAAAGTAAGGCTATAATAAATGGAGCGACTCCTTTACTCAAAACTATCAGCTTTATCCTGTAATTTGCTCTGGATGAGACTCAACATGCTCAGGTGTGGGCCCTCGCAATGGTGTGAAGGCAAGGTGTTGCACAATTGTAATTTTTAGTATTTCACAAAAATGGACACGTGTTTCTTATAACTTAACTAGAACTCATTCATTAAGATCAATCCACAAAGGATATCAATGAAATTATATAGGGCACAGTCATTGAGTAATCAGTACATACTCATGAAAAGCACTGAGAGTAGAGCATTCCCTTTTTATAGAACATGTAAAGAGATTATCCAGTCCACCCAGTGTTCTCTCGCTTCTTCTGGGGACTACTCTTTGAGCAGAATCCAGGTGGGGAACTATCTAGTCCCTAGAACTTGCACACTTGTTCCCTCTATAGGCAACAACTCCAATGGGGATCTAGCCCCTCTAGCACTCCTTGGTGGAACCCAAGACTGCTCAGCTAAATAGCCATGAGCTTATCTATCTCTCCTAGAGCGACCTATGACAGGAGATAGCTGTCCGCTAATGAAATCCTGCACTATTATGGGTCCACTCTTGAGTCCCTTCCACCTAGGGGAGTTTCTGGCAAAAAGCCCTTAGAAGCGCATGGCTCTCCTTTATATATTTTATTACATTATCAAACTATTGAGGCTAAACTAGGGAAAACTAGGCACAGCAGGCAAGCCACACAGTAACAAATACAGTTAAGCAGTGTTGGTGGTGCAAATACTGACAATGCATTAGCCTCAGTGGAGGCCTTAAAGGGATACTGTCATGGGAATTTAATAGTTAATATCAGTTAATAGTGCTGCTCCAGCAGAATTCTGAACTGAAATCCATTTCTCAAAAGAGCAAACAGATATGTTTAGATTTAATTTTGAAATTTGACATGGGGCTAGACATTTTGTCAGTTTCCCAGCTGCCCCCAGTCATGTCAGTCACTCGTTACTCCTGCATTGCAAGTTGGAGTGATATCACCCCCCCAGCAGCCTAACAACAGAACAATGGGAAGGTAACCAGATAGCATCTCCCTACACAAGATAACAGCTGCCTGGTACATATCAGAATAGCACTCAATAGTAAAATCCAGGTCCCACTGTGACACATTCAGTTACATTGAGTAAGAGTAGCATGCCAGAAAGCAGTTCCATCCTAGTGCTGGCTCTTTCTGAAAGCACATAAACAGGTAAAATGACCTGAGATGGGTGCCTACACACCAATATTACAACTAAAAAAAAATACACTTCTTGGTTCAGGAATGACATTTTATATGGTAGAGTGAATTATTTGCAGTGTAAACAATGTAATTTAGGAATAAAAACTAAAATCATGGCAGAACCCCTTTAAATATTGCATCTTTGTCATGCTCACAGTGCAAAGACATCTTCAAATTGCATTGGGCTGATTTTTTTTTTGTATACACCACAAGCCTATACGTCGTAAGCTGAAAGTTGTGTTTTGTGGAAGACATGGTCTAAAAATTCTCTGCAAGATCTTTGCATTCTGGGCAAATTTATGCACACAAAGGCTGAAACAAATGCTCATATCATAACATAACTTAAGTGTAATAACCAACAATTATATTAACAAAAAAATCATTGCCCAGAATTCTTGAAACCTTTAAAAGTGCCTGTCTGTCTATGAAAGTGCTTCCATCGCTCTGTCCTTTTTATTTGATATTAATGTTTTTGCTTCAGTTTCATCAGATGTGATTTGGTTACAGCTGAGCCCTTTGGCACATTTATATTTGTTTCTACCCATGTATTGCTGTACCATTAACACATCTGTCTATCTATGATTCAATGGCCTTTATTGTATTTTATTGCAACAGCAATATGGAGTATCATTCAGTAATATATGGTGTCTGGTCTAGATGTGACCTATCGACCAATATATTGTAATGACATTGTCTTATAGACCAATATGTTATAATGACGTCTACCTATAGATCAATATGTTATAATGATGCCATGTCTACCTATAGACAATTATGCTATAAAGACACCATTATACCTATAGATCAATATGCTACAAAGACGCCATGTCTACCTATAGACCAATATGTTATAATGATGCCATGTCTACCTATAGACCAATATGCTATAATGGCGTCATGTCTACCTATAGATCAATATGCTATAAAGACGCCATGTCTACCTATAGGCCAATATGTTATAAAGACGCCATGTCTACATATAGACTGATATGTTATGACACCGTGTCTACCTATAGCCCAATATGTTATAATGATGCCATGTCTACCTATAAACTAATATGCTATAACGCCGTGTCTACCTATAGACCAATATGTTATAATGATGCCATATCTACCTATAGACTAATATGCTATCATACCATGTCTACCTATAGACCAATATGTTATAATGACGCCATGTCTACCTATAAACCAATATGTTATAATGACGCCATATCTACCTATAGACTAATATGCTATCATACCATGTCTACCTATAGACCAATATGTTATAATGACGCCATGTCTACCTATAAATCAATATGTTATAATGACGCCATGTCTAAAAATAGACTAATATGCTATGACTCCATGTCTACCTATAGACTAAAATGCTATAACGGATCAGATCTAATAAGAGTTCCTGTCTAAAAGGTTTATTAAAATGATGCATAATTTTAAAATCATTTGAAAGGAAGCACACGCACAATAGGCTATTTTTGTACTCTCTGCCATCTGTAATTTTCCAGACAAGACATTATGTCTACTGTAAGACCAATTGCATCTGTCACAGAGACTGGATATGTTTACAAATGATCTAAAGCAGATGGATATGTAAGCAAGGAGCGCTTCCACAAGTCCAACAACAGCAGCATCAATAACAAAACTGTACAGTAAATATAAATAAAGCAAAAGAAAAGTAATAGATTACACATGTTTTTCTGTAAATATATGGCAATTATCATTACTTCATATAGAAGCAGCCTAGAACCTAGTACATGTGTAACTTGGTTTACTACTTTTTAAATGTTTCATTTTGAATTATTTACAGAATTCCTTTTCCAAAGCAGACTGATTCCTCCTGGTCAGTTTAAATTTATATTGACATAATATTGGTGACAGAAGTCGATTTAATACAATGAGAACACAGCGGCTTCAATATATACATCCAGAAGAACCAGATGTCTCATTCATGGGTTAGGGCCGCTTTATTCTCCAATAAGATGGGAAACTGATTGCCTTTGTACCTGCTCCAGGATTGTGTCATTCCAAGCCCAATGGGACTAGTGAATGTAGTGACCCTGAGACTGGACAGTATAAACATGCCTGGGGGGTCCAAACCCACAGGTGCATTGGAGGGAGGTTTAGATGGGTATTCCAAAAAGATAAAGGCTGATTGAGATAACCATTGAGACAATGTCTATTTTGTTGTTAAGTACAATAAACAATATAGAGGAATGACGAGAGATCACAGGAACTAAGAAACATTTTAAATTAGGACAGTACTTCTAAATAACACCTACCATAAATTCTCCAGTTTATGCCAAGAAGATAAAATAAGACAAAGAAGGAGAACACAACAGTGTAAAGTATTGTTGGATTAGAGCAAGTGTCCAGGTAATGGTGCGCACCCCTCAGTTCTCATTCTGGGAGTACTTGCACCTCCCTGTCTGCTGTGCTCTGCAGAGATTAGTGCCAGGTAAATCCTCCTTACCACCTCTCTTAGGGCAGGTTGACTAATGCAGTCATTGCAACTAATGCGGTCAACAATGGATCCACAGACTGTTTTCTCAGCTTTGAAATTGAGCCATTTGCAGACAGCTAAACGTGAAAAAAATGGCTGACTTTTGGCACTTTACACAATGCAACCCTTAAATTATTTGGCACAGCTGATTTCATAGTTTCAAACTGATTAAAACTGTTGCCAGTAAAGTTATGCCTTTATTAAGTTATCTGCTATCTGATCAACACTGCCATGCATGCAAGGCTCCACACTGTTTGAATGATGAATGATCTGACATAGAATCATCAACCAGGCAATGGCTAGGGCCAGGACAGATGGGAAAATTTGTCGCCTGATTTTAAATTTCAAAAGGAAACTTCAAGCAACTTTGAAAAATTAAGTGATCTATATGTTTTCTCACTGGCAATTCACTTCATTGACAGGGAAAAGCATTTTAGGTAGTAGCGAAGATGTAAACGTGGGCAAGAAATCTCCCTGTGTGCCATTAGCCTAAATGAGAGACTAGAATATAAATAGGAGAGGGACTCAATAGAAAAATGAGTAATACGAAATAACAATAAATATAAAATTTGTAGCCTTGCAGAGCAATAGCTTTTTGGCTGCCAAGGTCAATGACCTTGGAGTTGGAAAGAGGAAGAAAGGAGAAGCATATAATTAACAAAACAATAAAGAATAAAAAATAAAAGACCTTTTAAAAAGTTTCTAAGAACAGGACATTCTATAACATACTTTAAATTAACTTCTCTTTTGAGGGAGTAACTAAATCAATATTCATACAAGAAGAATAAGCTTCATTAAAAAGTATGATTGTTTTCCATTTAAAAAACAGAAATACAGTATATGCAGAAAAAGGCACAGTTCAGGCTAAAAATTGTACAGGTATGGGATCCCTCATGCAGAAACCCATTATCCAGAAAGCTCTTCATTACAGGAAGGTCATCTCCACAGACACTATTTTAAGCAAATAATTATATTTCCTTTTCTCTGTTGTAATAAAACAGAAGATTGCATGATCACATATTGGTAAAAAAACAATCCTATTGGGTTTATTTAATGTTTGCAGTTGACTTAAGGTATGGCGATTCAAATTACAGAAAGCAGAGGTTCCAAGCATTTTGGAAAATAGATCCTGTAAGCCAGGATCAGCAATTATAGAGAACTAGTTATGTTAATAAATAAAATAATAAGCGCAAATACCCAAGTGCTCAGAACTGCCTATATATAGTCATGAGGTTGCAGGGTGTACCTCATGGGACAGTGCTCTTGTACTTGTATCCACGGCACATGAACCTTGAGTTTATGGATTGTGGCTAATTAATATTTAAATCCTTCTCCATTCTATACCCCAGTGATCCCCAGCAATTAGCTTGCTCACCAACCCCTTGGATGTTGCTCCCAGTGGCCTCAAGGCAAGTGGTTATTTTTACATTCCTGGTTTGGGGGCAAGTTTTGTTTGCATAAAAAACATGTGTACTGCCAGAGAAAAAATGAAGGCCAACTGAAAAGTTGCTTCGTATTAGCCATTCTATAACATACTAAAAGTTAACTTAAAGGTTAACCATCCCTTTAACATAGTTGCCTTCCAAGTCTTGTCCATATAAAACTTCACTGCTGAAAATGGCACACATTGCATTTTCTTTGCCTAAATCCAGTTGCATTGGCCAGTATCAGCACATTCTCCTCCAGTATTTTTTCACACCCTTTTTTGCACCTTAAACTGAAACCTCCTTTTTTCTAATTTCAAAGGGTGCCCCTGACTGAGCCCAGAAGTTAAGAATTCCTGATTCCCTACTGTAATGTATCCGAATGTGCAGAGGAACCTATTCTAACAATTTCCAGGGACAGATTTAGAACATCATCATAAAAATGATAAAGATGAACATTCCTTATAAGCTTGTCACACTTATTGGTCACCTGAATTTATAGGCTGTAAATGTTAACTATCAGTGGAGGTAATCTCTATAAATTCATTTCGCTGGAAAGATATATGAGATTTGTAATTGAATGTATTATTTATCGCTGAATAAAAATCCTCCTCCGCTGTAGCCCACTACCTGCACTGCACTTTCCCAAAGCTAATAATAATTAACTTGTAAGGATGTTAAAACCGTACACTTTCAATTACCAGACTCTATACGGCTGCCTCGAATTTATTTGTAAAATATGATTTGATATATTTTACAGGAATAATTATTTGTCTCTTGTGTTAATTTAAAAAAAAGAATTATCATCTTACTATTTCTGTACAGCTACATTTTTTTTTATGTAATGCATTACATAACGGCACATTTCAGAGAAAAATCTCAAATTCAAATGAAAAATGTTGGAAAATGAAAGTTGCAGAGTTTCTAGAGAAGTCATAAATTTTGAGTTTATTAAAACATTCAAGATTTTACAGCCTCTTTGAAAATGAATGGGACAAGGCAAAGGATTAGGATTGGGGTTATTGGGGTTAGGATTGTAATGGCTGACCCGATACCCCAGGCTGGTGCAGAAAACTGCAATGGCCTGGGGCACTTGTGAGTGATCGATCTTCTCTCTCCCTTCTTATTTCTTCAGAATCCAGCAGCCGGAGCATGTGCAAGTAGAGTGAAAAAGATGTTTTTTTGGGTTAAAGTCCAGCTGTTATGCATGTGCACCCATGCAAGGAAAGGAGGAAGTAGATTGCTCACTTGCTAGTGTCCCAGGCAAGTCCAGTTGTCTGCTAAAAGGACCACCAGCCCAAGTTATCAGGTAAGTCATTACAACCCTTGGGGGTGCCCTAACACTTGGTTTTGGAGCTTTCATTTTCCTTTAAAGGGGAAACAGAAGAACCCATGTCTATGTGCTACTGACACCAATATTCTGGTATAGAAATGAGTATACCTCTAGGCTAATGAGTTTTGCAGATGCTACATTTTGGCTAAATTTTGGTATATTGAGAGTGAATAGAGGTATTTCAGTATGGTAAGTTGCAGGGCCTTCAGTTCATCATTGACCAACAAATGTATCCAGAATTATACCATTAAATTGTTGAAAGGAGTTTAGGAAATCATTGTATATGTTACATGTACCTTCTTGTTACTTCTTGTTACTTGAAGTTCTCATAGCCAAGTTCTCATAGCCAAGTTCTCATAGCCAACATTTATGACACGTAAGAAGCTTATGGTGGTTTTTCAACTGTGGTAGCAATGGATAGGTACGGCAATAAATGATGGGTAGAATGTTGGTGGAGAATCCACTAAGGCTCAGGTGTTATAAATGAAATATTTTCCTTCAGCATTGTATCATGTAAGGAGGAAAAAGTCTAAACATGTACTCACTGTGGAAAAAAGACTCAAAACATTGTTTTAAAGAGTCACAGGTGCACAAGTACTTACAATATATTTGGAAATATTTTATCATAACATGTTTGAGCATTGAGCACCACTCAAAGCCAAAACACACTAACTTGAAATATGAAAGGCACCAGTTGGGTATAAAATGTTTGTTCTTAGACTGGAAATACATAATTTACCATTGTAAATTCTGCCAACTCAGGGGCCTATTTATCATGCTGTGTAAAAAAACAGCGACAAAATACCACACATCAACAGGCAAACAAAAAGTTGTACTTACCAAGTTGTAATGATTTTCAGCAGTAGCGTACCTCTTTAAAAAAATCCGGTGTAAATGAAAGCAGCCATATGAGAAGCTATGAGAAAATATGGTGTTCACTCATTGCGTTTTTTTTCCCATTCGAAACTTAATTGCTGCTTGAATATTTCCCATTGACATTAATGGATTACACAAGGTCTGAAGTGGTGTAAAATAATGGAGTCAAATCTGGCCTTCAGGCGGCATAAAATAAAACATATGCTTTGATAAATTCACCATTTATTTTCTACAAAGTTTACTGTGTTTTACACATTATGGTAATTCACTCTACCATATAAAATGTAATTCCTAAACTAGCAAGTGTATTTTTTTTTTTAGTTGTAATATTGGTGTGTAGGCAGCCATCTAAGGTAATTTTGCCTGATCATATGCTTTCAGAAAGAGCCTGCATTTTTTGATGGAACTGCTTTCTGACAGGCTGTTGTTTCACCTACTCAATGTAACTGAATGTGTCTCAGTGGGACCTAAATTTTACTATTGAGTGCTGTTCTTAGATCTACCAGGCAACTGTTATATTGTGTTAGAGAGCTGCTATCTGGTTAACTTCCCATTGTTCTTTTAAAGGAGAAGGAAAGCTACAGAGGCACTTTATTGCCAATAGATTAGCTGCAATAGTGCAAGCTAGAATGCTATTTTTATTCTGTAGAATGGTTTACCATACCTGAGTAAAAAGCTCTGGAAACTCTCGGTTTGTTTAGGATAGGAGCTGCAGTATTAATGTGGTGTGACATCACTTCCTGCCTGAGTCTCTCCCTGCTCTGGGCTCAGATTACAGTAGAGAAGGGAGGGGTGTGGGGAAGAGGAGCAAACTGAGCATGCTCTTGCCCAGGGCAATGAGGTTTAAGCTGAAGGCAGGAAGTCTGATACAGAAGCCCGTGTGTACACAATAGAAGGAAAGAAATGAAGTGTTTCTTTTGACAGGGGACTCAGAGCAACATTACTTTGGGGGTTTACTGGTATATTTAGATGGACCTTTCTGATGAGGCTTACTTGGTTTTAACCTTTCCTTCTCCTTTAAGCTGCTGGGGGAAGGAAGGGGGTGATATCACTCCAACTTGCAGTACAGCAGTAGACTTACTGAAGTGACTGAAGTTTATCAGAGCACAAGTCACATGACTGGGGCAGTTGGGAAACTGACAATATGTCTAGCTCCATGTCAGATTTCAAAATTAAATATAAAAAAAATCTGTTTACTCTTTTGAAAAACGGATGCGTTTTGTAAAAAAAAATCCCATGACAATATCTCTTTTTCATTCTAAGTTTTTAAAGCTTTTATTTAAGCATAGGTGTTGAATAAAAAATGAAAGGTTTGTGCAAAAGGCACACAATTTGCACAGTTTACCAGGTTTTTACCTATGGTGCAACATACTCTCCTAGAATTCTACTGTACTATAAGTGCACTGAAAAACTTTTGGCCAGATATGCGGAAGGGCATAAAGATTTGCAGAGCTGGATATAGGCATACAATTACATGTCCTTCAGTTCCATGTGATTTAACTGTCATAATGTTGAGTGCCTGTCAGTGCAACAGGCAAAGGGAAACCTGTGATTACCACATTATATCTCATGCACCCAAGTTCTGCAATCAGCAAATTTGCCCAAGAATCTAGCATAGATGAGCACAATTAGGTGCAAGGGCATTGGTTGTGACTTGCATTCTACAAAAAAAGTTTCACCTATTACTCCTTCTGGCCATCTTAAATGAACCCTAGAACCCTCAAAAGAAAAAGGTGGTGTGGAAAGGTCATGATTGCTTTACAGTGTACCTCCCTATTTGTGCATTAATATTACTACTAATGTTATAAGCAATATAAAGAGCAGGTTTCTGTGCAGGGTGTACTGAAAGATTTTTTAGTGGGAAAAGTTATATATATCTGTGGTTTTAATGTAAAGCCTGTACATCTATGCCAGTGTTTCCCAATGTGTGGACCTAGAATGATAGCATGAAAGAAAGTTAGGGTAAGACTTGGTTTCAATTACTATTTGCCTTCCTAGACTTCTGGAAATACAGCTTTAGGTTAATTAAGGTGTGATTTCTGGTGAACAGTTGTTTTCTTCCCTATACATTCTTGGAACTATGACTCAATGGCTTAGGAGCCAAGAAGGAACCTCATCAAAAGTTGAACCATCAAGGTGGAGGGCTTGGACCAAAAAGTCCATAAAACACTGCCCTAGGTACTGTGATTGTAAGTAGAATGTCCATATGGTAGGTAATTCTTGCCTAGGAAGGAGTGCAGGGGAGTGAAGTGCATTATGAGCTTTCCCTCTATTGCAATGTCAAATGTTACCAGAAATAAGGGGTCACATTTGCAGGTATGGCACAAAAAATGTATATTGAAAAAATGTTCATTTTAAAAATTACATTTGCTTTGTGCTATTTTCCCCAACAAAGTGACAATATAATGAGGCATTTGATACACAAGTAACTTCAGCCAAGAAAACTCTAACCCCCATATGTAAATAAAAGGCACTACGTTTTCCCAGGAGCAATAACTCATAGCTACCAACATGATGGTTTCTTTTAAACAGGTGACCAGTAAATGATACCTGCTGATTGGTTGCTTGGGGTTACTGCTCCTAGGCAAATGTAGTGCCTTTTAAACATCGACAAATCCATAGCTATCATCACTGGACCATCCCAAGCTTCTGCCAAAAGCCTAAAAAATTATTTCTTCTTATTTGGGAGTGTTTATGTTTAGTAAAAAGCTAGTTATTATAGACATTATGCATTGTGGCCCAAAACCACCACGGCAAGAAGCAGTGGCAGGTTTTTTTTTTTGTATAATTGCAATGGCATCCAGTGTTTTTCTTAGTAGGAGCAAGTGATCTAAGCCACTTCCCTTTCACTTGAATCAGACAATTGTAGTAGACACTTGTATTGATATGTGTGCATTCTTTGGGGCAGCAGAGGTTAGTGGACATGGACAACTGTATAAGCAAGTTATCAGACAGACACAAATCATGTAAAAGATTTCCTGTGTAAAGAACAGCCGCACATACCTGTGCTATATTTGTTAACGAAGATTCACAAGTCCTTAGAGAACCCGCCAGGCAGACCTAGAGGGGCAAATTCACTAAGATTCTAAGTTGCACCAGGCGCAACTTCGCCGCGCTTCGCTGCACTTCGCCAGGCGTAGTTTCGCCAGCACTCTGCAAATTCACTAAAATCCGAAGTTGCGCACAGGGGTAGCGTAAGATTGCGAAGTTGCGCTAGCGTTGATTCGCTAAGTGAAGCGAAGTTACGCTAGCGAAGGCTAATTTGCATACGGCGCCAAATTCAAATTTCAATGGAGGAATACGTATCAGCACTACAAATGGCTAGAAAAGCTTCAAAACATCAAATCAAATTTTTATTTTGCCCTACACATGTGCCCACTGTCTAGGTAAGTTGCCATGAGTCAGGAAATGTAGGGGGGAAGGAGGGGAGCCCCAAAAAATATTTCGATCTTTTTCAGCCTATCACCCATAATGTAGAAAACACGCCAGCGTTTTTTGGGACTTAGAAAAAATTTTGACTTTTTTTGAAGCAATCCCTATCTACTCTATTGCGCTTCGCCTGGTCTGAGGTGGCGAAGGAAGTCTAGCGTAAAAAAAGGTAGCGTTCAGTACACTGCGTGAATTTGCGTAGTTACGTCGCTAGCGAAACTTCGCCAGGCATAAGGGTGCGAAGTAACACTAGCGAAACTACGCCAGCGTGAATTTGCGCAGTAACGAAAATGCCAAACGCTAGCGAATTAACGCTAGCGTTCGGCACTTCGGCGCTTAGTGAATTTGCCCATAGTGTCTGGAATAGATTCCGTACTTGAACCTCTCTCCAAGTTTGTGGATAAGTTTCTACAGCCCTTGGTTGCAAATATCCCTACCTGCTTGACTGATACCACAGATTTACTTTGTAAATTAAGGGACCTTGGGAAAATAAGTACCAATGCTAAACTGTATAGTATTGACATACAGAGCCTCTACACGTCTATCCCGCAAGAAGAGGGTATAAGATATGTGCAGGAAGCATTATTAGAAACAAATGTCTCTCATGAATTACTGTACTTTATCATTGATTGTTTGTCGGTGGTTTTAAAGAAAAACTACTTTAGATTCTCTGGGGAATTCTATTGGCAAAGGCAGGGGACGTCGATGGGTGCAGCCGTCACTCCATCATATCTTTGTCCACAGAATCGAAAAGCAATTATTCCTGACAGCACCATATTTACAGCACATTTTGTGGGAAGGCCCAGAATCTGCCTTTATGGAAATGGTCAACAAAGCAAATGAGGCACACCCTTCTATTAAGTTCACCACTGAGCAGGGGGGGGCAGAGTATCAACTTCCTTGATGTTACTATAACTGTAATCTATGGTAATATTAGCACAAATTTGTATCGTAAACCCACGGAGACAAATAATATCGTGCATGCCTCTAGTTTCCATGCCCCTAAAGTAATGAGAGCAATCCCTAAGGGCCAATTTATAAGGGCACGTAGGATCACTTCTGAAGAGGCCAACTATTCCCTTGCAGAAAATACCCTTAAACATAGATTTATCGAAAGAGTCTATAAAGCAAAAAATATTGAAAACTGTGTCAGGGAAGTAGGCACAATACCTAGGAAAGAACTTCTGACATATAAAGCTAAAGACAGAAGAGATGTCTTTCCATGTGTAAGTCAATACAGCACTAAGAGCAAAGATATAGAACATATAATCCATAAGTATTGGCCATTGGTATTACAGGAAAAAACACTAAGGAGTTCCCTGACAAAACCTCCAATATTTAGTTACAACAAAGGAAGGAGTCTCCGAGATATATTGTGTCCATGGGAAGTTAATCCGCCCCGAATAAAGGGTACCCAGAGATTTTTGGGTCAACCTAAAGTGGGAACATTTGCTTGCTTAAACTGTAATTGCTGCTCCTCCATCAACAAAGGAGAAACCTTGCGACATCCAGCAAATGGTACTCCTGTTAAGCTAAATCACTTTGCTACATGTGATACAAGCTATGTGATTTATATGTTAAAATGTCCCTGTGGGCTTGCATACATTGGTCAAACCATAAGAGCAGTAAAGACCCGCATAACGGAGCATAAAGGGAATATAAGGAATTTTAAAAAAGGAGCAGCCACCGACACAACAGTATCTAGACACTTTAATACTGCCAACCATAATCAGTCCCAGTTAAGATGGGCTATACTTGAAGTAGTCAGCCCAATGCAGAGAGGTGGTAATCTGAGGAAGAAATTGTCACAGAGGGAGGCATACTGGATTAAAAAACTAGATACACTCTATCCAAAAGGCATGAATGATAGCTGGAGTGTCAAATGTTTCCTATAACTACATTGTTGCATCCCTTATCTCTACTATGTGTAAACGATGATTGATAACTTTTTAACAACCTTTTTTTTTTTTTACAACTTTTTTACAGCCTTTTGATACGTTTTTGATACATTTGTAATGTATTCTCCCTTGAAACTTATACTTGATTTGTTTCTTTGCAGATAACAGAATTACTGAGCCCAAGATAGTTACATTATATGTACAACTAGTGGTAAGAATATTGACATGTGATCATGTTGCTTTAGTGGTAGGCCTAGAAATGGGCAGTTCCTTTTTTGTCTATTAGCATATTTGCACTTTAGCGAAACATTTTGTATATATAACCTTTGTGCAATATCCATGCAAATTTTGCGACATCTGTCACAACCTTGGAATGAAGTAAAAAGATTCTTGATCTTATGGGCACACATTGTGATAACATCAGCACTGTATCACGGTTGAACTATAATAATGATGCAAAAAGGCTATTGTTTTTTATTAGCATGTATTAAGATGACATCAGCACCGCACCACGGTTGATTGACATACGATGTTCTATGATCTCACTTCCTGTTTTACACTTTAAAAGTCTGTTCACATAATGATTTGTACACTTGTGGTGCCTTGCTGAGATTGAGAGCACAGCTGCCAGTCCCCCAGTCTCTGTTACATTGTCCATCAGACAGACACAGTAAATAAAGGCTGGAACAAAGTAGCACAAAGAAGCATATTATGTGTTAAAAACAAAAGCACTAACTCCCTAGGGCAAGGTATAAAAGCTTTTTTTTTTTTTCTTGAAGCACTGGAACATCATGTAACAAGAGTGTCATTAAATATTCATTTCTTAGTATTCCACTTACACAAATACAATGGGACAATTAAAAAAAAGAGTTAGTATGCCTAGATCGCCACCCAATCTTTTTTTATTTGATAATTGAATGAAATTTAAAGCAGCATTTGCTTGTTCCTTTCTACACTGCTGGTTTCAAATCCTGAAAAAAAAAAATCCTGAAAAATATAGAAGGCCAGCTCTTCTGCAGATCTGGCTTTTGCTTCAAAGACCCAGAACCAGAAGGACAGCAAACAGAAAAGGATAGACACAAACTGCTTTCAGCAGCAATTACAAATAACTCTAGACCACTGAAAAATGTATACTAATGTCTATTAGCCATCAGCAATAATTAATACAGGTATGGAATCCATTATCTGGAGACCTCTTAATCAGAAAGCTCCAAATTATGGTTATGGAATACATTATCTGAAGACCCCTTATCCAGAAAGCTTCAAATTATGGTAAGGCCATCTCCAATAGACTCCATTTTAAACAAATAATTCAAAATTTTAAACATGATTTTCTTATTCTTTTTAATACTAAAACAGTACCTTGTACTTGATCCCAACTAAGATATAATTAATTCTTAATAGAGGCAAAATGATTTTATTAGATTTAATTTAGCAGTTTTAGCAGATTAAAGGTATGGAAAGATCCCTCATCTGGACAAACCTCAGGTCCCGAGCATTGTCGCTAACAGGTCCCATAGCTTTATATTTATAATTAATAATGCATACTACAGTATATTTGCTTGTGCTTCCATTATGCAAAAACAGAAATGTGTGGAGTTCTCCTTTAACAAACTGCTAAATCAACAGTTGCAATACCTGTAGATACAAAAAGGTCATTATAGAGGCTAGTTACGAAGGCATTAGCTGCAATAAGATCTAAAGCTATGTTGTGTTTCTTAACCAGCTGTTTAATGAAAGAATGATGGGTAAGGCAAATGTTTCTAATTTCATCCATGTCATTTGCATTTAGAGAATTGTAGCAGATGGCATGGTCGCCTCTCCTCCCTTAGGCTCATTGTGTATATAAATTGTCAGTGAAAATCAAGTCATACTGGCCGTCAAGGGAAAAGAGGTGCATTTAAATCTTACAGATAACTGCATAATAGTATGGATTCAAATGAACAATTTTAATTAAGCAAAATAGGGAATGTGTTTGATCTACTGTTTCTGGTTAATGGGTTATGTAGATCAAAAAGCATGAGCCATTTTAGTAGCTTTTTTGCACAAAATGATTTAGTGTCCTTTACAACATTAATATGGAGGGGTTTTTTGTCTGTCCAAATCTTATGGTCACACTCTTGTTGCACCTCCAGAGTATATGTCCAGAGCTTTTACCCCCTCCCCCCATGTTTTCAGGAGTTACCAGACTTTATCCCCTTCCTCGGTGTCCTGTCACTTTACCACTTGCCCCCGATTTGTCACAATTTTTCAAGTGTCTCATGACAGCTCTGCAGTCATACAATTATTAGGCAGTGCATGCAATGTGACACTAAACAATCTGCTCTATCATAGAGCACACAGGAGATAAACATGCTTTCCTACCTTTTGGGAACTTGTTCCCTAGATCCATATGCACATATGTACAAATTACCACATTGTGACATCAGCACATGTTCTGATGTTGCTTTGGTACCTTTTTTTCATTTATTAAGGCTTTCCTGATCCTCATTACTTTCCCAAGCTAGCACTGAAATATTGGACCTGTACCTAAGCCTTTTGCTTGATTCTGTTTTTTTGACTCTATGCCTGCCCTGACTGCCTGCTTGTTGCCGACTTTACTTTGCCTTATCCTTGTCTGTACTGTGTTTTGTATTCCTCTCTGCTGTGTTCATCTTCCCTGCTGACTCTTCAGCATAAGTTTCTGGAGCCCCATAGAGGCAATGGTTAGGGTTGCCAACTTTTCCTGCAGCATGGGTCGTGCAGTGGGAAGGCCGATGTCATGGGGTGGGCCAATGACATCATGGGAGCCAGATCGATGACGTGGCGATCAGCGGTTTGCTGATCGTCATGTTAATCTAGGAGAATCTAGGCCAAGAATCCTGCCCATTTATTCTAATTTGGAAAATGGGAACAATTTTGACCCGAGCAGCCCTTCGAAAAACCGGGCTGTCCAGGTCAAAAATGGTGGCAATCCTGGTGTCGGTGGAGACTGGTGTTGGTAGGAGTCTCTTGCTTTACTAAGAGAGGGATTGTATAGGAAATCCAGTCGTTTCTGCTTTACAGACTAACAGAATAACACTACCCCAGCAGACAGTTCATATGAGGTAAGACATCCTAATGATTTAAACCATCCTTTAGGCAGCGTATGCAATAAAACACAACCCTATGGCCCTAGGAGCAGAGCACAGACAGACCCTGGACGCAAGTCCTTTTTACATGAGACTTTGTGACCCTCTGCACTCTTGCACTTGCATCCAGGGTAAAATAAATTACCCATACTGTCTTTTCCTACTATTTTCATTTTGCCCTACTGTGTTTGTCTCACAGTAGAATCTCTACCTTGCACTACTGTCTTCATCTTGTCAGCACACTGGAAATTAATCCATCATAAAAGGCTATGCATTGGTAATAACACAACAATTATTATCATGGAACTTGTTATACAGAATACTTGGGACCTGGGGTTTTCCAAATAAGGGATCTTTCCGTAATTTGGATCTTCATACTTTAAGTCTACTAAAAAAACTTAGTAGACATTAAGGGGTTTATGTACTAAAACTCAAGTTTATATTAGTTTTTTATTAAAACAAAGTAGACCAAACTCCCATCCACGAATCAAATACATCAATAAAATACACAAGTGGAGGCATTATATATGCAAATATGATTTTCAGAAGTAAAGTAGCAATGGCTAAACTGTAGATTGTATTAGGTGCATACACCACATTTCTCTTTGGGCTACTGCCCCTTAAATCCTACCATGATATTATATCTTTGATATATATGAAAGTATTGAAAGTTACATGCTGCCCCATTTATTGTGAAGAATTGTATTACATTTCAGTACTCAACAGTGATTCTTGTAGAGATAATGAAAGAAGGACTATTTCATTAAGTAAAACCCATTTTGTTTGCAAATGAGATACTGACTTGAAGCAAATTGTTAAACATGACATAATAGCATCAATTCTACAGAATAGAGCTGCCTAATCTCATAACCTTTTCAAGAAAATCCTTATGTACTAGAAAAATGAATGTATAAAATCAATGGAAATATGTAAAATGTAAAGAAATACATTACACATGTATTCAGTTCATGGCCTCCATTTCATATTCTCAACCTCTGGAGGCCCACAACGCTCACTTAGCCAATTTAATCCTTCTGGCAGCTGAGCACAGGGAAGCTGTTAAAGCAGGGGTCAGCAACCTTTACTATCAAAAGAGCCATTTTGCCCCTCTTCCACTAAAGAAAAATAGTCTGGAGCCGCAAAACATAACATAGTTTATAAAATTTTTAACTTTTTTTTAATTTTAACTGTTTCAACAACAGAATACAACAAACAGAAGTGCAATGTGCATGTGTAGTCCTACTTTGAAATAAATTAAACACTGAATAGCCCTATTAAATGCTAGTATTCTCATCTGTTTATAGTGAGGGCTATAGACGTCCTTAAAATATGCGTCACATCCATGTCTATAACCCTCGCACCTGCTGCAGCTGGACTCTGGAGGCTTCTCTCGTCTTGAGTGTGTGACCACAGTAAGGACCATGATGAATCATCTTGCTGTGGCAAGGTCTTGTCCGTCACTCCTGTGATGTCTTATACAGACCTTGCACCTAATGGCGGCTTCCTGAATGTGCAACCGCGGTAAGCTAACCGTTAGCTTATCGCGATCGCACACTCAAGAAGACGTCAGCAGGTGCAAGGGCTGTATAGACAACATGACAGGCAAAGCCACATGACCGAGCCGCAACAAGAAGGATGAAGAGCCGCATGAGGCCCCGGAGCCGCGGGTTGCCTACCCCTGTGTTAAAGCAATTACATCTTCCAGCATTTTCTATGGTTACAATGGAACCATTACAGCTCACATCTGCTTTTATATTAATACAGTATATTTGCAAATATATACAGGATGGAGAAGAATGTGGCAGTGTGGTTGCTATATCTCACATTGCATATTGTTAGCAGGCCCTTTTATCCAGTGATTTCACCTTTTTATTATCATTTCTTCTTAAATAAGTAACCAGCATCAGACTGGGAGTCCAGGGCCCACCGGGTTGCCATGTCAGGGACTTCCACATTACCTCGCCCCAGCCGCAACCCTACTTCAATGGCCCCACTCCTGAATGTACCTTTTTTCCTTTAAAAAAGGATCAGGGCCTGTAGATGAGGTCAGGAATCTGCTTTCAGCCTAGTGTAGGCCTGACATTAACATACAAGACCCCGGAGAAGGAAGCCCGATTATTCATTGTGGCAATGAACAGGGGCAATGCAGGTGACAACAATATGAATGAATGTATATTGCATCTATTTGTAAATTGTAGTTATGGCTCATGGTCTGGACTCATTCGGAAAGTCCTGAATGTGACGTCATCTCGGTGTAGTTTTCTTTGCCCAACGTAAAGGTCTAATTATTAGTTCCTGGGTGTGATTATTCTGTGTTCTACTCGTGTTTGACCCTGCCTGTTCTTGACCAAGTCTTGTCTGCTGCCTGTCTTTGGCCATTCTCTCTGATCCTGAAACTTCCTTGTATTTTGTCCCGGCCTGTGACCTTATTATGCTTCTGCCCTTGTTTTGTACTGCGCTGTCCATTTGGTAAAACTGAAACGGCTTGTGACTTCGATTACGATACAGTCTCCTGTTATTGTTATGTTCAGCTCTTCATATTGACCCGGCTTGTGACCCCGACTACGTTCCTTGTTCTCCCATTCAGTATAATGTAGCGGAAGGCTCCTCCCGAAGCCAAAGGTGGTTGCTAAAGGCAGAAGAGTGAGCCGTGACGAGACCTTGGGGTTTGTTTTAGGTTAGGGATACCAATCGTAACAGTAATAATCTACAACTAACTATTCAGATTAAATAAAGTCGGAAAAAAAGTTATGTCCAACAAATAGTAGTGACAGTCACCCACTGAAATCATCAGATATTATCGTTAGCTGAAATTCTAAACAACCTATCACCATGGTATTCAAAATCTCACAATGATTATTCTGTCTCCACACTGTGTGAAAATCACATGAAACTAAGTTTTGTACGACTATATTTTAGCATCAATGGCCAACTTAATAGTGTGGTTCCACTGGAGTTCCACTGGAGTTTGGGATTGTGGATCACATGTGGTATTGTTAATTAATGGAATTTTCAAAAAATGGTAAAAGTTAGAAACCGCACAATTATGAGGGCAAAGAAAATCTGCCACTTAACATTGCTCTTGAGATGATAAAAAAACAAATCTCGTGTACAGATATGAATCAGTAGAGTTCAAATAAGCAAATAGCTAGTTTTGGGATAATCCAGAAGATTGCGGTTTCCCATTAATGCAAGTATGTGTTTCAATCATTAAGTGAAAACGAAGTAGTAGGCTAATAAGTCACTTGTATTTTGCTTTCCTTTTATTTCTTTGCTGCTATAGCAATGGGAATCATTTTGAAAGGTAACATTTTACTTTGTAGCAGAGAGGTCGCTGGTTGAATTAATTAAACTTGTTTGGAATTTCCCACTTGTAATTTGTATAATTAGTGGTCATAGCACATACACATTCACTGTGTGTCAGTATATGAGTATTGTTTTTTTTTATAAAGATAACATGCCTTTATCATTTCCATAGTTCCATGGGAGAAAGGATCTTCTGTTGTTCATGTACAATCTGAGACACCATGGAAACCATCTTAACAAAGATTCCAGGTTCCCTAGGGGCCCTTAACAATAATGATAATTATTTAAAAAACTATAGGGCCACCCACTGGGGAGGTTGTGCTCCTGGCATTAGTTATCACTGACCCCAATACCATCTAACCAGGGGTTGCATTGGTAACCTGTTGGAGTTCATCTGTGGGCAATTCAAATATATTGCTACCTGCTATACTTGGGGTCATCTAAAACAGTGCTGTCCTGCTTTTCCAAGTAGCGTGCTGAATTTCTGAAGGGCCCCATGAAGTAAAAATTATGATGCTCTAAGCAAATATCTAGGAAGCCTTTAAAGCCCTGATCTAAAATAAATAAAGGAATTTCTTTACCTGTATTCTCCCTTAATGTTAATCCTTGATCTCTCTCATATAGTGCATCCAAAAATTAAAGACGACTGAAATATTGATTCCAAGAGGGTCCATCCTCTTAGCAATCTTCCATTATGCACTATTCAAAACTAGATAAATTGATAGCAGAAAAAGGGCATAGAAGATTTCAGATAAAGTTTAGGTCACTAGAACAAAATAACTGAATGATTTGTAAAGGGTATTATGACACTTTTGCACGGACTTCACGTCCTTTGAGGTTTTCTGAAGGGCTTTAGCTCAATGCAAAGCCATGAACACTGATATTCTGAGTTCTTCAACCCCCACAATAAGACCCCTTCAGGCTGTGACCCAGATAGCTGGAAGAAATATAGAATCTATTGAGGATATTAAGAACAGATAATATAATGCTATAGAAAAAAGAAAGTAAATTAGCTGCTGGTGCCAATGCTCATAGGCTGTAGGC
The DNA here is from genome assembly GCA_038501925.1 of Xenopus petersii. NCBI lineage: Eukaryota > Metazoa > Chordata > Amphibia > Anura > Pipidae > Xenopus > Xenopus petersii. The sequence goes on from CM076672.1 coordinate 196,767,938, forward strand.
CATTTAAAAAATCATTACAAATTAAACATGAACAATGGTCACTGGCCAGGGAAGCCATGACACTGTACCTGTCAGTGAATGTGCCTTTCTGAGTGAATTTTTTAGTACCAGATCAAACAAATATTTTCCAGAATTGCACAGTCCAAAGAAGGAGCACTTTTAGATTTCTTGCAGTCCAAAGTGTTGAAGACCTGAAATAATCTTCGCACCAAATGGGTTCTTCATAAACTATCATCAAAAAAAAAAAGCAGATGGCAAACTGCTTACTAATATTATCCAGATTTCAGGTCTGACTGTTAATTTCCCAAAATAATTGAAGCCCTTAACCTCCCTATCATGGCTAGGCAGAGTTCATGCAATAAGATGTCAACACTTCCTCCCAATTTCTCCACCTGTGGTACCTTAATCAAATTCTAATCCCAGTGCTCAAAGTTCATTTTTGCCATAGACTAAACACAAAATTTACCTTTTACAGTGTATATAGGGATTTTTCGTGTGTGAATTGTCGACGCAGTTTCCCGAATTAATTCGCTTGGGGTGAAATTAGGAAATTCGGTGCAAATTAGTGTTTGGCAAATTTATTGTACACTATGTGCAACTACAGTATAACTTATTGTCCCATGGATACTAGTATTATTAATCTTTTGCATATATTGAGCCGATAGTGCCACCTTGAGGAATTTTAATTCAGCTGCACTACCAGTGTAAAATGGATTGTATTGCACAGTATGGGATCTGTTATCCAGAAACTAGTTATTTTGAAAGCTCTGAATTACAGAGAGACCATCTCCCATTTCAATCAAAACATTAACATTTTTAAAATGATTTCCTTTTCCTCAGTAATAATAAAACAGTACCTTGTACTTTATCCCAACTAAATGCTATTGGTGGTAATGGTGTACAGAATCTACTATTTTGGATTCGGCCGAACCCTTCGTGAAAGATTTGGCCGAATACAGAATCCTAATTTGCATATGCATATTAGGAGTGGGAAGAGGAAAACATTTTTTACTTCCTTGATTTGTGACAAAGTCACGTGATTTCCCTCCCACTCCTAATTTGCATATGCAAATCTGTAAAATATGCAAATTAAAATATGCAAAATCATGTTGGGTTTAATTGATGTTTAAGTGATTTGTTAGTAGACTAAAAGGAAAGGAGATCCAAATTATGGAAAAATACATTATCTGGACCCAAGCATTCTGGATAAGTGGTACCATACCAGTACAAAGTTGTCATTAGAAGGAGGTGGATGACTAGTTCTAAATCAACTTTTGGGCCATGAAGCTGATAACCTAATTCCTAGTAATACTAATTCCCCTGTAAGAAAAACGAGGAGGGAGGTAGTCGGAACTCTATGATGCTTAGAAAGTTTTCGGCTGCCATAGTTCTTCCATGTTTAAAATGCAGCATCAATGTACCTCCAACATAAAGTAATGTCTTTGAAAATATATGCACTTAGTACTAATAAAACAGGGGTATAGGGAATGTGCATTAATTAACCACCGATCTTTTGTTTGCTTTTTTACCACAATTCTAGTGTAAATGGGTGTTATTCAATAAAATACGTCTTTTGCAAAACGTGATTATAAATATAAGCCAATTATAACCTTAGCTTTTTTTATTTATGCTATTTTGCATTTGGCCTTTGGTGCTCATTTATGCAAAACTCCCACTTGACTCTGAAAGACTATTTAATAGTAACTGTATATTGTATCATTACTTACCTGCATTCTTTCACCTGTGGGTTGACTTCCTGCAAAAGAAAGGTATAGACTTCAGAAATAATTTATAAATGCAAGTGCTGTGTGCAAATTACAGTTTGGACACACCTTTACCATGTTTTTTTTTTACACACGATGACCAATGCTTTGGTCTTAGCAGTCTCTCTAAAGAAAATCTAATGGTGGAGGAGGATCAGTCCTGTTACTGGAACCAATACCCAGGCCAGGAGACCTGCACTGGGAACCCTGAAGGTAGGGTTGCCCTGTGTCAATAGGTGCACTTGCATGCAATTCATCTGGACAAACTAGGAGGGTGCAATGCATGCAAGTGCAGGGAGTCAATATGCACAATAACTGTGTGCATTTAGTAGGGATGCACCGAATCCACTATTTTGGATTCGGACGAACCCTTGAATCTTTTGTGAAAGATTCGCCCGAATACCGAACCGAATCATAATTTGCATATGCAAATCAGCAAGGGGGAGGGGAAAAAGCCGCTCGTGACTAAAAGTGACATGATTCAGCCGAATCCTGCTGAAAAGGGCCGAATCCTGGCCGAATACCAAACCGAATCCTGGATTTGCCGCATTCCTAGCATTTAGTACACTGTGCAAAGGTCCATATATTTGGAAGGACCCTGTTTCTGCCCTGACATTCATATATCCTCCACTGCTTCCCTTCAGTTAAAGGCAACTTTTAAAATGGGTCATTTCTTCCATTGCCACCGTTCAACAAATGCAAGTTTACTTAAGTGTTTTGAAAGAATTTGAAATATACCTTGTGGATGCGCAAAATCACCTAGAATTCACTCATCACAGTTATTTCAATAGATATATATCGCTTTGAATAATGAAACTAAAGCCATCACGATATCATCAGTCTGCAGTATTATTTATTAGATTATGAAATCAGGCAAGTATAGAGTTAGGAAATATAAGCTTTCACCTTTGACAATTTGTTGTTTACCATTGTAAATTTCTTGAAAATAGAAATGTATTTTTATTGTAGATAAGCAGGTAGGCACATTTCCTTTTCATCTTTTGCCAAGGTTTAAACTGTGTTTTTGAACTTTGTGACTTGTCCGGTTATCAGAGTTATAATCCCCTATCACTTCTTAAACAGATTGTGAGCTCTAATAATGACATTTATCTGTTACTCAATATAAGAAAGATGATAAGATATGTTTCCAATGTCACCATATTTTCCATTATCTGACACGGTGACATACTATAGTCTACTTTTTTCATTTATGTTCTGTAAGTACACTGATCATTTAAAGAGACACTATATTAACCAATTAAGGATTCATAAAATAATTAGCATGTAAGACTTCTCGTCCTGAATAAGAAAACACAATTCCCATGCCTGAGCAATATTTTGCTGTGGGAGGTCCTCGGCATATAAAGTATATGAAAGTTGGACTGGCCATTTCGACTTTGACTGGCCATATCGACTTTGACGTAGTTGGCCAGCTTAAATATATTGCAATGCTGAGGACTTCCCACACCAGTCAGTTGAACTGAAGAAGCTGCTCAGATAAGTAGTGAAACGTCTTCAATGAATACTCAGCAAGTCCAGTTGTTTTAAAATTACTTGTACTAGATACAGTATACCATTACCTGGATGAATGAAAATCTTCATAGTCATTTACTGAAGCATTTCACAATTTTATATTCATTTGATTACCAGAGGGCCCTTTTTATTAGAACCAGTGGATGAGCTAGTCTAAAAACTTGAATCATCATGAAGGCTATTAACATCTTCATATGGTGAACTTGGCAGGTTTTAGATGAGGTATAATAAATCTCGAAAAAGTTGAGTTTTAAAAAAAATTGAAAGATTTGAGTTTAACACAAAATTTGAGTTTTGACCAAAAAAAACCCTTGAATTTTCATGGAAAGCACAACTGAAACCTTAATAAATAACCCACTAAATGTAAAAGAAAATATTTCCACTTTTTGATGTTACAGGTGGTTTAATCAGAACAAAACCTCCTTTTACAGCTGAATGCATACGTATTCTGTATTCATTCAATTATCTTATATACAGCCTTGATTATCGGGAATTATCTTATCTCAAAACCTGTCATTTTTATAGGCCCCAACATGTCTCCTGAGTAGGCAGGTCCATATAGGTTACAGCCCTGTGAAACAACCCAGGGGAAATATAAACCTTTTTTAAACATTTAAGGTGTAATTTGTTTTGTGGCTGCCACAATGCTGAAAAATTCACTGCATCCATTTTTTTGCTTTGCACACAGGTCCCTGTTAATCGATAAGGCTAAACATCTCAAACACAGCATATCATATATTGCTTTCGTTAGACTAGTTGGTTTTCTTCATTCTATAGGAATGGGATCTATTATTCAGAAACCCACTATGCATACATTTTACAAAATGATATATATTTTCCCTGTAACTGTTTGACAAGAGTTTGCCTTGCGCTTCATGTTAAATAAGCTAGCGTAAATCTCTACTAATACCAAGACAATTTTATTCTATCTTCTGTTTTTACAATTGTAAGTTTTGTTTAAAGCGTAACCTTTAACATAAGTGAGTGTAAAACTGATGAGAGTACTATTCTATGCACTTTTATCAATTTACAGGCTTCGTTTACATTATTACTTTTTAGGGATGCACCAAATCCACTTTTTTGGATTCGGCCGAACCCCCGAATCCTTCACGAAGGATTCGGCCGAATACCGAACCGAACCCTAATTTGCATATGCAAATTAGGGGTGGGAAGGGAAAAACATTTTTTACTTCCTTGTTTTCTGACAAAAAGTCACGCAATTTCCCTCCCTGCCCCTAATTTGCATATGCAAATTAGGATTCCGATTCGGTTTGGCCGGGCAGAAGGATTCGGCCGAATCCGAATCCTGCTGAAAAAGGCCGAATCCTGGCCGAATCCCGAACCGAATCCTGGATTCGGTGCATCCCTATTTTATTTTTTTAATTCCAAGAAAGGATACATGTACTGTTGATATGAATAAATTGGTACAACGGTGTCACCTGCTGGCCATTTCTGATCATGAAGTAGTCAAGGTAGTTGTCAGGAGAAAAAATAGAGGGCTGGTTTGATGTTTTTCTGTTTAGGAAAGATGCAAGAAAAGTTATGTGAGGTTTCTAATTTTTTTGATGCACTGGCACTAATGAGATGAAGAAAAACCCAATGTCCGACAGCACTTGAATCTTATATAAATTACATGGGGAAAACAGGGCAGGGCCAAGAAACTTTGCCTTGCAATTAGCGTCTTATGTTGCTAAAACGATATGCTCAAAAATGTGGCTATGTCACCCCGCTGGACAAATGTCCATAGAAGTGATGTCATCGGACGTGACGTCATGTACCCGGAATCGAAGTGCACGCGAGGCAGCAGACATCTTTATTCACTAGGGTATTTATACTGCGGATGATACTGTGTAAACCAGAATTACCCCTGAAAAAAGCTTTATGCCGAAACGTTGGGGTGATTCGCATTCTTTGGCCAGTGTATCCACTTTCACATATGCTTTTTTCCTTTATTGCACTGTGATGGCATATATTTAAACTCCATTGTTAATTTATTTGATATGTATTGTATATAATGAGAAGTCTTGTGCAATCAATTACCTTTCTATAAAGAGGTTTCTTTATGCAATACTACCTTGTTTGTATTGCTTTAGTGCACAACCCCCACATTATTGGAAAATTTAAATCAATTTATGCAAGCCCCTCACCCACACAATTATACACTGTCTTGTAGGGTTTCATAAATGTTTCCATATTTTCACAAATGTTTCAGCAAAATGGGACAGATATTCTCATTGCTACCTGATACTGCTTTTTTGGACGGTGTCAGGTAATGGGAGGTGTGAATTTCAGGTTCTTCTCTTCCAGTTGGAGAAAACACCCTGTGTGCCATTACTAAGGAAGTAATTCCCAAACTATTGCCTTTAACGAAGGCTCTCCAAGGTGTTGCTCTTCCCAGTTAATAAGGCACCATACATCGGCTATGCATTTATAGTATCCTTTGATTTATATACAGCCACAGTGTTTCACAGTTATTTGCAGGCATTGTTCATAATTCACAATTCATTGTACTATACTTTTAAAAAACATTGCAATTTATGATTAATATATATCTGTGGAGACTCTCTCCACCTAAATTCAAGTAAAACCTCACCAGGACCGAAACATATCCTATATGTAGATACACAGATCATAACAAACAATTTATTTTATACCCAATTTATGGCCATTGCAATGGGCATGTAAAATAATAATACCCCAAAGCTACATGGCAAAAAGCACAAACCCCACCATCAGCATTGACAATTCACCAATGAAGCACAATTTGCTAAAGTAAATTAATTTTCTAAAAAATGTTTTTTTTTTTGCTTTACATTTTTAAACATTTGCACTGGACTTAGAGAATTCACACACTAAGAGGGTTCTTAAAAGGAAGAAGGGCAATTGCTCAAAGATATAGGGGAAAAACCCCTAGGTACATTATGGAAGAGAGAATGTAAGTAGAATTACGCGCTCCACAGTCCCATTGCATTTTCATTATGCATTTCAGCAGATTCCAAGACAAACATCTACACTTTTTCTGTTGTTGTAAAGTTATGTCTAAGCCATACCATGTACTGTATATAATATTGCTTATCACATGCCACAAGTTCAAGTTCTTCAATGCACCTTTCAAGTGTCTAGCTTTAGTAAACACACCTCTAATATCCTATTTAGCCATTGGATCAGCTTACAATGCCACCACGTAGGGCCAAGGACAAAGGCCTAATCTTTCAGATAATCTTTCTTATGCTATCATTTCATTTGCAGAAATTGTGTAATAAATTAACTAGGGGAGCCTTGAGCTATGTGCTACAGACTTTGACCATAATCTTTCAATCTATGAAAGCAGGTAATGTTCACCAGTATATATCTGTATTAATGATAATATAGTATGTACCATATCTTTTTATTGATGATGTGTGCATCATAGCCTCTGACAAAATGGGTAATTGTAACACAGAGCATTTTATGCAAATGAAAACTATTCCGCGAAGTTCACAGAGCTAAACAGAAAAGTCATATTCGCAGGAAAGCTAAAACTTTGCAAATCACTGGATTAGTTCATTTTCATCAGTCTCTCTATATATATATATTGTTTTATACACACAAAAGCCATGAATATCTTGTAAATTATATCCTTATAAATGGTGACGAGTGATGTCGTCAGTTATAAACGGTGAGTAGTGATGTCATTTTTGTCACGACTCACTAAAACTTGTGTATTATGATAAATAAAGTACCTCTTTTTGGAAAATATGAGGATATTAGAAGTCACTTTGGAGTTCCATGATCTGTATAAAAACACTCGGCCTTCAGCCTTGTGCTTTTATATGGCCATGAAACTCTTTCGTAATTTATAATATCCTTATATTTTACAATAGGGGATACTTTATTCACTATATAAATGGCTGGTGCACTGAACATTATGATAAAAGTAATCTAAACCTGGGCTATGTGAATTCCCCACCGTATTGTTTGTAGGGTAGGCACTCAAAGAGCAATCCTCCAGGCCATTGTAGTAAAAAGGTATTTATTGAAGTGCAAGTATGGATTACAGCCTTACATGTTTCACCTTCTCACAACAATTGGGGGCCCTCGATATTCGACTAGGAACTAAAATCCCTCGACTTCGAATATCGAAGTTGAAAGATTTACGGCAGATAGTACGATCGAACAATCGAAGGATTATTCCTTCGATCGAACGATAAAATGGATTAAAAGGATTTTAATCCAACGATCGAAGGAATATCCTTCGAAAAAGTTAGCCAAGCCTTTGGGGACCTTCCCCATAGGCTAACATTGACTTCGGTAGCTTTTAGATGCCGAACTAGGGGGTCGAAGTTTTTTTTAAAGAGACAGTACTTCGACTATCGAATGGTCGAATAGTCGAACGATCTTTACTTCGAATCCTTCGATTCAAAGTTGTAGTCGTAGTCGAAGTAGCCCATTCGATGGTCGAAGTAGCCCAAAAATAACTTTGAAATTCGAAGTTTTTTAACTTCGAATCCTTCAATCGAAGTTAGTGAATCGGCCCCTTAATCATAGGCTGAATTCACCACTATGTGAAAATACTTACAGATTTGCTGTTTATCAAGCTGGGATAAATATGGATTAGAAAACTAGAAAAATGTACCTAAATGAAATACAGAGCTTTAATTAAATTAAATGTAATTAAAACACCTTATAATAAAAAATATCACTTGATTGCAATCTTACAGATATTAAAAATATTAAAAAAAACAGTTCTTATTCCTTTAAGAGCACAAGTAATATAAAGTTCCTTTAAAGGCCCAAGTAATATAAGGTCCCTTTAAATTTTTAAAGAGACCTTATATTACTTGTGCTCTTAAAAGAATAAGAACTGTTTTTTAAATATTTGTGATATCTGTAAGATGGCAATAAAGTGATATTTTTTAATATAAGGTGTTTTAGTTTTGTTTAATTTCATTAGAATGCTGTTTTTCATTTAGAGATATACGGTTCACTGAATATCCCCACACTTTCTTTGTATTGTCTCCAAGTTTTTTAGGCTAGGACCAGGGGTAGCTATCTTGTTTCATTCTAAGCTATATTGTGCATTTTAAGATACCGGTATGTTGTGTCATTCAAAGCCAAATGTAGTGGAGAATGGTAACTGGCATTCTTGCTGAGCAAACATATAACAGGCATAATATGGATATCTTACTTGTCTACTGCTCCTCTTGGAGATTACACACAGGCTATCCCCAGGAACAAGGAAGTATTAATTCACTGTATTACATTTATGCATGGACTGGCACTAATGGGATCATGGATAAAGAATTGTAATACCACATGTTTACCAGTATTTGAATCTTACACAAATGGCATGAAGAAAACAGAGCAGGACCAAAAAGATTTGGAACCCAAGGGAAATGTGGCAATATATGCAAGCCCCACACTCACACCATTATTCACTGTCTGGTAGGATCAGTGCCAGACACAGAGCAACACAGATGAGAAGAGGAGAGATAAGGAGCTATTATTGTTCTTTGAATATTTACAATAAGAATGCTATACACCACAATAAACATCATATGCATTTGTGCCCCCCCCTCTTCCCAAAATGGTTGCATCCTAGGCAGCTGCCTCACCCTAGTTCTGGTTCAGGGGGAAAAAAACGAATTACATGTCTAAAGCCAAAGGCTGTAGTGTATTAAGTAATGTGAAGCAGCATAAAAATGATTGCTGGTACTAACACTTTCTAGAATTAAATATTAGTATGTTTAAACAATTTCTAAAAAATAATACATGATGCAGAAAAAAAAAAAAACAGTACAACAGCCTAGATATGCAGCACTAAAGAGGGGCGTACCACTTCTTGGGGATCATTTCAGGCAACCTCTACTCCAATGTTTTTCTTCAGGTATGTGGTTTCTGCTACATCGTTTCAAGACTCAGAATATGTGGTAATCTCTGTAATGAAAGATATTTTAAAATGCTCAACGACTGACTTCCTCTTACGTTTGGTTTAACTATAGTTCGTGTTAACTGAACGACATTCCTTTGATGTATGCTAACATGAGGAAATTAGGCAAGAATTCTAGCCACAACTCTTGTGAGATTCTTTAGCTCTCACACATGATAGCAAAAAGAATTTCTGCAGAATATTGTAAAATAGATCTAGATATATATTAGACAGGGCCATAAAGACTATTATATCCATTATTAAGCATTGTAATCGGAGACTGTTTGGGGCCCTTTTTTTCAGATGGCTGAGAGAAAATTCAGTAGACTATAGGGGGAAAATTCACTAAAGTGACTAACGTTAGCGAAAATTCGCCAGTGTGACGTCATTCCGTTCCTTCGCAGATTTACTAACGGACGCAGGCGTAACTTCGCTAGTGAAGGAGATAGACTCTAGCGCTACTTCGCACTCTTACGCCAGGCGAAGTTTCTAGGTGGCAAAAGAGTGTTACTTCGCAAATTCACAAAGATGTGCATTTTACTGAATGTTACCCGTTTCGCCAGACTTGCCTTTGCCACCTCAGACCAGGTGAAGTGCAATGGAATGTATAGGGCTTCTTCAATTTTTAGTTGAAAAATGTTCCCAAAAAACTCTGGCATCTTTTACTTTTTTCAGGGTGATAGGCTGCAAAAGTCCCTAGATTTTTTTTTGGGTACCCGGGCTCCCCCATACATTTTCCACATGTGTAGGGCATTATAACAACTCTTTCATTTTATTAAAGTTCCCTGGACTTGTGTAATGTAATGTATTTGATGCAACATATAAGTGCATTGTACTTTCACTTCCTGCTGTATGCAAATTAGCCAACGCTAGCGCAACTTCGCCAACGTTCGGCACCCTGGAGGAAACTTTGGATTTTAGTGAATTAGCGTTGTCCTGGCAAATCTACGCCTGGTGAAGTGTTGCGATGTGAGCGAAGCGGACGCTAGCGCAAATTCGGAGCAAAAATGAATCTGCCCCAATGATACCAAAACACTGAGCCATGAACTTAGCTCTCTACTCATATGACACAGAGGTATTATAAACTGCAGGTACTTGGTTCAAATCCATGCATAATAATACCCTATGAATCCCAGGTGTAATTTACCATTAAAGAAACAATAAAACAAAAAAAATGAATGGTGTTTTAAAATATCATGTAGTGTTGCCCTGCACTGGTAAAACTGATCTCTTTGCTTTAGAAACACTACTATAGTTCGTATAAACAGGCTGCTGGGTAGCAATGGTATAAAAAGGCTATATGATATAACTTAAATACCGTATATACTCGTGTATAAGCCGACCCGTGTATAAGCCGAGGTACCTAATTTTACCTACAAAAACTGGGAAACTTATTGACTCGCGTATAAGCCTAGGGTGAGAAATAAAGCTCTCCATGTTGGTGAGGTACAGGTAAGGGACTCCACTGCCGGCTCCCTTAAGTATGCTTAAGTATGCTTAAAGCGATTCTGACACGTTCCTATAAAAATCATAGGAACGTGTCAGTATGAAGAAAATGCTGCACATAAAATATTTCTGCAATATTATGCTGCACATATCGGTAAAATATTTCCTGCAAAGGCCCCCCCCCGCAAATCTGCCCCCAGCCCTGCGCACCTTTCTCAGCCGAATCGGTTCCTGCACTGACTGATCTTCCGGGTTGCTTCACTGACGCAGGGCTGGGGGTGGCGCGATCCTTCCATTGGCCGATTACATCAGTTGTAACACAGCAGTTTTACAAGTGCAGGGCAACACTGCATTATTATTTTTCCAAACATTTTGGAAACAAAAAGAGACAAAAAAGTTGGCGTGCATAGCGTGGCAAAGTTTTTTGACCATGGGCATTTTTGTGGCCACACCCCCTAATTACCATGTTCATTTTCCAAAATTTGGCAGGTTATGAAAGTTTGGACATATTTCTGTGTTTTTTTTCCAGTTATTACAGTTTTGCTAATGAATTGCCCTTTAAGAAGGGAGTTTGACTTTTCCCAAGGGACCTGTTATCTTATATTGTTACAATTACTTATTTGCTTTTATTGAAATTGTTGCAAACGTATCTTATCTGCAGCTGTGGCTGTTCTGGGCTCTCTGCCAAAAGTCAATTAAGTTAGAAACGTTGTTTCTTTTTTTGGCTGTTCAGTGCAGAGAAAAACCGGACTTTCCAGTGCAAATTAGGGACTGGGGGTTGAGCTGTCAAAAGAGGGACTGTCCCTCTAAAAACGGGACAGTTGGGAGGTTTTTTGAGGGTTACTGTTCCTTTAAGAGGTAGCATGCAAACCTCTGTATCTTTTTGACCCATGTGACAAGAGTCCACAAATGCAAATCATACTCTGTTTAAAATCTATCTTCAGCTGCCATTACAATGAGAAAGATTCCCTTAAGAAGCACTAAATGGTTCCACTCTAATTATTAACTAAGTTCTAACACATTTCTCGGATTACAAAGAAGGGATGATCCACAAGATGGTGAATATGTGATTCAGCAACACAGCTATTCATTAAACTAAGCACATGCTGAAACTTCCATACAGATAATATACCTGTTTGTAAGCATACATTCTTATTCAACCTCTGTGAAACCTACTGTGTTTTGTGTTTAATTATTTTGAATATTACTTCTTCTGTGTACATAAATAGCTATGCCACTGAAGTGGTCGATGTGACATATTCAGCTAAAACATCTACACAGGTGAAAAAGTAGATAATTAATCCTGGAGGAATGAGGTTTCACAATCAGCACAGATTCTTTTATGTCAAGTTGGTAGCAACTGGTTACGTACTGGGCCAATGAGAAAAGCCTCTGATGGGGCCGAAACGTTAGTCGTAATTTGTTCTATCAATATATTTTTGTCCGATTTTTAAGCCCTGTGAGTGCTGATCGTTTTTGGAATTTATGGAGATAAATCATGGATTGTGCACCCAGGCACACGAACACTGTATTCAAGAGTGATATATAGGTATCTGGCCAATCTGGGCAGCTAAGTGGCATAAATGTAATGTATTGATAAATGTAGAAAAATATATCAGAGCCACTTATAGCCTCTAATGGCAAAACAATTATGGAAAAATACCTTGGAGTCCTTGTAGATAATAAACTTGGCTGTAACAAGCAATCCCAGTGAGCAGCTTCAAGGGCAAATAAGGTCTTGAGCTGTATTAAAAGGGGCATTGATTCAGGAGGGGGTCATTCTTCCACTGTATAGAGCACTGGTAAGGCCCCATCTAGAATATGCCGTACAGTTTTGGTCTCCATCACTCAAACAGGACATTATTGTATTAGAGAGGGTACAGAGAAGGGCAACTAAGTTGGTAAAAGGTATTGAAAATATTAGCTATTAAGAAAGACTTGGCAAATTGGGGATGTTCACGCTGGAGAAGAGATGCTTAAAGGATGATATGATAACGTATAAATATAAAACGAGATCATATCAAAATCTCCCTAATTAGGGATGGACGAATGTTTTCGCAGTGGAAATGACGGCCATAGACTTGCATGGCGTTTTGTGTCAAAAAAAAAAAAATGATGCATAGATTTTAATGGGCGTTGACGGCAAATTTTTGGCCAAGCGAAACTGGTCAAAGCCTATCCCTAATGCTTTGTTTACCAGTAGGTCTTTCCAGCTGACACAAGGTCACCCATTCCAATTAGAAGAAAAGAGGTTCCGCCTAAATATTGGGAAGGGGTTTTTTACAGTGAGAGCTGCGAAGATATGGAATTCTCTCCCTGAATCAGTTGTACAGGCTGATACATTAGATAGCTTTAAGAAGGGGTTGGATGGCTTTTTAGCAAGTGAGGGAATACAGGGTTACGGGAGATAGCTCATAGCAGGCCTGGACTGGGAGTCAAAATAGGCTCTGTCCTTCCAAGTACACAGAGGCCCAAACTGCCTCCTACCAGCCCAAACAGCCTCCTACCAGCCCACTATAGGGTAACTTTTATGGAGCCGTACAGCAGCCCCTCTGGCATTTGCCAGAACCCACAGATTGCCAGTCCGGGCCTGGCTCATAGTACAAGTTGATCCAGGGACTAGTCCGATTGCCATCTTGGAGTCAGGAAGGAATTTTTTCTGCTCTGAGGCAAATTGGAGAGGCTTCAGATGGGTTTTTTTTTTGCCTTCCTCTGGATCAACTAACAGGCAGGTTAAAATAGTGTTCAAATGTTGAACGTGTGTCTTTTTTCAACCTAACTTACTATGTATGTGACCTGTTATCCAGAATGCTCTGGGCCTGGAGCTTTCCGCATAAGGAGTCTTTCCATAATTTAGATCTTCATACCCTAGGTCTGTTAGAAAATCATGTCAACATTAAATAAACCCAATATTCTGATTTTGCTTCCAATAAGGATTAATTATATATTCGTTTGGAGAAAGTACAAGCTACTGTTTTTTATCACAGAGGAAAAGGAAAAAAAATAAACTTTGGATTATTTGGGTAAAATGGAATCTATGGGAGATGGCCTTTCCATAATTCAGAGCTTTCTGGATAAAGAGTTTGCAGATAATGGATCCCATACCTGTACATGCATTAATATTAATAGGCAACTTTGGGCAACTATTGAAAACGCATCGCCGCGTGTGCATTAGCGCAGTCGATTTTGCGCTGTAGCCTATGGGGAAAAGACGCTGAGGCAGTTCGGGGAGATAGTCGCGCAAAAGACGTGGCAATAAGTCGCCAGGCGACAAAATCTCCCCGAATCTCCTCGTCTGGCCTTACCCTTACAGAGCCTTTGTTTGTAAGAAGGGGTCAGCGACGCCCATTTGAAAGCTGCAAAGAGTCAGAAGAAAAAGGCAAATAATTATAAACCTAGAAAAAATAACTAATGAAAACCAATTGAAAAGTTGCTTAGAATTGAGCATTCTATAACATACTAAAAGTTACCTTAAAGGTGAACCATACCTTTAAATCTACTAGAAAATCATGTAAACATGAAATAAACCCAATAGGCCCGTTTTACTTAGTTGGGATCATGTACAAGGTACTGTTTTATTATAACACAGAAAATTGGTTTTGAAATTTGGATTATTTTGATAAAATGGGGGTCTAAGGGAGATGGCCTTTTGGTAATTCGGAGCTTTCTGTATTAACGGGTTTCCAGATAACAGGTCCCATACCTGTATTAGTTAATATATGTAATTACTGGGATCCCTGTGGCTTAGTTGCAATTTTTCATTTTAGGATCCCTCCAACTCTGGGATGCGGTGGTTTGTTTTAATGTTTATGCATCAATAAAATACCTATGATATGGTTTTATGTTTATATGCAAATAGTTGATATTTATATCAGGTTCTACCTGCAGACACAATAGAGTTCACTCTGATTAGGGGGTTCAGGAGGTTCATATTAAAATGCAAATGATTATTTTACAGTTGCAGTTGCATGTAATAATTGTCCATCAAGTTCAACCTGTTATGTTAGAGTGAAACCTGACTAACTAGTAGCTGATCCAAAGGAATGCAATAAATCCTGACTCCAGGTTGGCAATAAGACCAGTCCATGGATCAATTTAGTAGTAAGAGCTAATTCTGTCCCTGAGAAAGGAACTCCCCCCCCCCCTCTGAGACAAATTGGAGAGGCTTCAGATGAGTTTTACCCTTTATCTGGAATAGGTAGCAGTAATGAAGATGTCACTTAGCCAAAAGGTTGATGAGCATTTTTTTACCTACATCAGTATGTTACTATTGATGAAAAAAAAACATGTGTAGGCAGATTTCACCAGCAGCATTGTGTGCCCCCCCCCCCTTAAATTGTTGGTGCCGTCCCAAGACTTCCATTGTTAAGTTTTACCATGTCCTTGGGTTCAGAACTACAATGTAACATTCTGGGAGCAGTTTCTTACAAGCTTGTCTTTGTGTGCTGTTACCATAAAAAGACTACCGGTATATAAATTCATTTTTGTCCAGTATTGGGACTCTTAGTTAGTTCAGAATCCATGCAGCCTGTGTCAAAAAACATTATCCTCTGGTTCAGTAAAAAATAGTGTATGTAGTGCTTCCCTAGATGACATCCTACTTGTAATAGATTATGGAGGTTGGGAAACACACAGAGGCATAATAAAATGCTGTTAAAAGGAGAACTGAAGCGTAACTAAAGAAGAAGCCTAAAAATGTTGTACTTTAGCAGGGAAAATCTGTGCCTCTAAAGATGCCCCAGTAGCTCCCCATCTTCTTTTCTGCTGATTCACTGCATATGCTCTGTGCTGCTGTCACTTACTGAGCTTAGGGACCCACTCACAATATACAGTACACATAGAATAGAAATGTCACAATATAAGGCTGATTATTAATTAATACAGATAATTACTACATGGTAGCACAGAAACCAGTGCAACTAGCATCAGAATTAAATAATCAGCCCTGTAGCATCAGCTTATATTACAGGACAACCTCATTTTCTGCTGGATAATTAGTGACGACCCCTAAGCTTAGCTTCTCAACAGCTGCTCAGAGCCCACTAAGCATGTGAGTGTCACAGACACTTTCCAAGATGGTGACCCCCCTGTGACAAGTTTGAAGTCCTGGATCATTACTAATATTGAGAAGCTGGTGCAATTAGCCAAGCATATAAAATATGGCATTTTTAGACATTCATTTTTAAGGGTTTTATTGTGAGTCCACACAACATGTTTGGGCATCAAGGGCCCGTTCAAGTGTGTACAAATCAGTATAAGTATTTAAAGAGCCACCCAGGAAGTCCCACCCAACAATTAAGTGTGAAGGCCATTAACCCTTACTAGTATAAGGTGTATCCATATTGTATCCATTAGCGATGCATAAAAGTCTCTTTTGTTACAGTTCATACTCAGTACCAATATGTATAATCCTTATGCTAATCCTGTGGGAAGATCCAAGTGGGTGTGTGTAAATAATGTGTCAATCTATCGAATGAACATTTTACACATCTTAAGATCACGAAAAAATAAATAAATATATATATGCAAATATAATATATAATTATAATATATAATTATACATAAATATATATATATATAAATATACATAAATATATATAATTATAATATATAAATATACATAAATATATATACAATATAGATATAAATACACACAATACAAACAGGAACTGCTCTATTTCTGAGGCTACCTATAGGACACGTTAGTAATTGTACAGTCCTGTTTGTGTCTCTAACATTTAGGAGGTTATTCATTAAAGTCCGAATGCAAAAAAATTAATTTTTAGTGGGAAAAAAAACACATTTTTTGAGATTTATTATACCCAGAGGATGGAAAAAGTCTGAATACAAAAATCCTCCATCTCAGACCTGCCAAAGTTGTAGAATAGTCAGTGGGAGAGGTCCTTTTTCTATTTGGAAGTTTCTGTGGTCGTCACTGAAATGAGCATGAAAATCAGACTATATTAGCTTGGTTTTAAAGAGTTTTCCCCGATCTGATTAAATAATAAATAAGGTCAAATCGTGGATTCTAGTTTGCTCGGACTTTTTAAAATAAAATTATCAGAAAAATTTGGATTTTAATAAATAACCCCCTTAGAGTTATTATTATCCAGCCCAACAGCCAGTGGTCGGGGGGGCCGCACCCCGTCAGCTAACGCACTGCCAATTTCTGGCCACAGTGGCCGATTTCGGGACAGATAATCTGGTACGGAGGGGGTGAGGGAACCGGCTGCACATCTCGGACCAGGGCCACCCCCCTCCAGTTACTGCCAACAGCGGTTTTAGTGCAATTACATTGCACAAAGGATTTCAATTAAAGGGGAAGTAGTATTTTCCTCTTTTCCATTACTGTATCTCTCACACAGCAGCCTTAACTTACCCCATGTATAATACAAGACAAGTGATGAACATGGAAAGGAAAGCACTGCTATAAGTACACTGGGCACAGCAACATCCATATAAAGTAAGGAGGCCACTGGGAATACTCCAATGTTAGTACAAATCCAGGGCAGCAGTTAAATAATCTCATTAACTCATTGCAGGTAATAGCTGCACAACACGTAATGAACAATGCGTGCCAAAAGCTCTACAAATGATGAAAGTCCCACAGAGGAGAACTACGGTGGCTTGTGGTTTGTGATTTCTCCACACAGAGGAGCAGCAGCTGGTCAGTTACATTATCGCGGCCTCTAAGGCGAATGCGCGGTGAGTGGCATGAGAGAGCGGCAGGAGACAGTACCTGGGAAGGTGTTGTCACAACATTCGTCACGTGACCGGCCGCCGGAGCGAGGGGTGTGTCGCTTGTTTTTGGCAGGTGAAGTTCTGCCTCTGAGGAAAAGGTGCCCCCACCTTCCTGTGTGCCAATACATGTCTGAAGGAGACCATGCAGTCTTGCTTCACTTGGAAGCCGATGCGGGAGGAAGCAGCCAGGCATGTACACCCCATAGACTCGCCCGGGGATTCCAGCGCTTACACAACTACTGGGGGAAGAGGCTCAGGGGTTCCAGCACCAGGCTGAGCTGCGAAGTGTATGTCATGGACGGAGTGGAGAACCCGGGTTTTACCTATACCGGTGAGGTCGGGCTGAAAGACTTCGATAGCACAAGCGAGAAGGAGCCAGAACCCTCTGCATCCCCAGTCCAAGCTGTGGGGGAAGAGTTTAAGGAAGGCCCATGCGGCTGGGGCAGCTTCGCCCCGAGCTGGACGCAGTGTTGTAACAACCCCAAGGGCTACTTAGTGATGTACAGCCTCCTGGCCGTCATGCAAGGTAAGCGCATTCCACACATAGCACTGCGGGGGAGACGCTTCAGCATCACCTGCATTTATAGCCCTGACAGGCGGAGGGGTATCATCCCAGGCATTTCACTCTGTACAATGTAGTGGGCTAAGCTGCCCCGGGACAAGGACTACTTCTGCTATATACCGTTCACGTTTCAAAGCAATTCTAAACTTTCATCTAAACTTTCCTGTGGTTTTTGTAAGTTATTTGTAAATGCCAATGATATTGAAATCAATATATTGATTGTTTATTTTCTCTGCGCTTCAGTTTCTGACTTCTCAAACGGTGTAGCAGGAGACAGCGGATTTACAGACCTGGAAGAGAACTGACTTCTGCTACATTGCTTCAAGAGTCACAACCAGAGCACACAAAGGGACTGACCAATACCGCTTTCAGTTGCAAATTACTTCGCAAAAGATTCGGCCGAATACAGAAGCGAATCCAAACCTTAATTTGCATATGCAAATTAAGGGTGGGAATGGGAAAACATTTTTTACTTCCTTGTTTTGTGACAAAAAGTCACGCAATTTCCTCCCGCCCCTAATTTTCATATGCAAATTCAGATTCAGTTCGGCCGGGCAGAAGGAGTCGGCCGAATGCGAATCCTGCTGAAAAAGGCAGAATCCTGGCCGAATCCCGAACCGAATCCTGGATTCGGTGCATCCCTAGTAGTAGTAATAACCCCAAAATCTATCTTACAACCACATTCACAGGATAGTATAGGCTGCACTGCACCAATTCATTTTGCAGGCGGATAATTCAGTATTGTAACTTGGATTATATTAACTAGATTCATTATACGTACGTGTTAGGTAAAATCACCTTTTAGAAGTTCATTTGAATATAACTTGATTAATGACAGTTTTATTAGGAGGAGGCTACTAATAGAACATGGAGAACTGAGCATTATGTTTGAAAACATCATTTTTGTGAATGTATATAACAAATATGAAGGATGCACCCTATCCACTATTTTCGGCTTCTGCCGGACCTAGGGTTGCCACCTTTTTTGGAAAAAAATACCGGCTTTCCTATATATTTATCTTTTTCCCCTATGATCAACCATCATTTTTACCGGCCAGGTGGCAACCCTAGCCCGATCCGGCGTAAAAGATTTGGTTGAATACCAAACAGAATTAAAACCCTCATTTACATATGCAAATCAGGGAAAAAGAGAATTGCATGCTGTGCATGGTTAAAAACTTTTTACTTCCTTGTATGTGTGTTGAACATTCACATGATTTTAAGGATTTGGTTTTGGTTCGCCCAGGCTCATGGAATTGGCCCAATCTGAATCCTGCTGAAAAAGGTTAAATCCTTTCCAAATACTAGGGATGCACCAAGCCCAGTATTTTGGATTCAGCTGAACCCCTTCGAATACCGAACCAAATCCGAATCCTAATTTGCATATGCATATTAGGAGTAGGAAGGGGAAAATATTTTTTACTTCCTTGTCTTGTGACAAAAATTCACGCAATTTCCCTCTCCGCCTCTAATTTGCATATGCAAATTAGGATTCAGTTCGGCTGGCCAGAAAGATTCGGCCGAATCCTGCTGGAAAAAGGCTGCAAATATATATCTAACCCTCCCTGAATGTTTATTTTATCCAGCTATGATTATTATATAGTATGATTAGAGGGTTTATTTACATCTGTAAGTGCAGTTCAAGCACTTTTCTTCAGTGATGGGCGATTCAGACCCATTTTGCTAGTTTTTGGTGAATCTAAACAGGTCAGATTCGCCCATCACTAGTTATTTTCAATGTTCAGTGTGCAAGTGATTTTGTGTCCTATTCTTTTTGCGCAACAAAACTGCGGCAATTAATGCAGAATGCATCAATTGAGATGAATGGAGGAAAAATGCTGGGACTGCAACTGCACTTGCAGATGTAAATAAACCCAAAAATTCACCAAAATGCATTGAAGTCTACAAATTTTTTTTATGCACGAGGCGACGCATCAATTTTTTTCACTCATTGAAGTCTACTTGACTCATTGGAGACTATGGGTGTCATTGTCGCAGCTAAACTTGGCAAAACTCATCACTATAAATGACACCAGAAGACTTCAAGAGCTATTGCGGCCTATTTGCAATGGAAACCACACTCAGTTGTGTTCATTTTGGTGAATTTGACACAATTGCGTAGGCTTAGAACAAGCATCCTAATGACACCAGAATTGTGGGGAAAACAGTGCATTGTGGATTCAGCTTGAAACTGCACTTTGCTCACTGCACTTTACAAACGTAAATAAGCTCTCTTTTGTGGCTAAGGAATGCTAGTGTTTTCAAATTTTATGGTGTTTTGTCATTAAAGTGGTTTAACTAGGAGTTCCTGGGCCCTACACAATCATTTCCAGGGCCCTACAAAATCATTTTAGGGCTCATAAAATGACATTTATCATGAACATATACTTAAAGTGCTTATGAATCAGTGTGACCCATATGGCCCCCAAAACTCCAAGGTCCAGTGGTAGTTGCTTCTTTTATAGCAGGGGTGCCCAGACTTTGTTACCCTGGGATCTACTTTCGACATCTGGCCCCATCAGGAGATCTACCTTGATAAAAATAGTGGGTCATCTACCGTATGGCACAAGAACAAGTATCCCATGCCCATATAATGGTTATAACACTACATAGTGGCTTTTATAGGTATCCCAGTGCTTTTAGTCTGATAGAGTACTTTATTCTTCCCATGAAAAATTATTAGCACAGACTGCCTTGCCGTACTTACACACCAGCTGTTGGCATGAACTTTTCTTGTAAGGCAAATAATCAAATTAATTTTCCCCATGGACTAGCTATATTAATTCAATAAGTTGTCAATTTCAGAATTAGTTATCTGATATAGGTAACTGTAAACTTCTTCTTAGCAGTCACAACCAAACAAAGGAACCTTGGAAAGACATAAGCACCTGGGGTACAAGGGACCTGGGGTATTCAATATAAGGGATCTTTCACCATACCTCCTGTGCTAAATGTACTTTAAACATTAAATAAACCCAATAGGATTGTTTTGCCATCAATATGGATTCTTGCAGCATAGTCAGGGTAACGCATAAGGTCATTTTTATTGTTAAAGAGAGAAAAAGGATATCATTAAAAAAATATTTGCTTAAAAGGGAGCTTTCTGGATAATGGATTTCTGGATAAGGGGTCCTATGCCTGTAGTATTGTGCTATGTTTTGGATATGAAATCCGGTTACTCACCTAACTTTTTAGAATAGATTAAAATATCATTAATCCTGTTTCACCATCACTCAATTAGTTATTTGCCAAATTGAAGTATTTCTATGGCACAAAATGGTTAATGTCTGGGATTCAATGAACCTCTCTCCATTCAGAGGCCTTTCATTAAACCCTCAAACAAATGTACTATTAGAAGTGAGTATGTACAACTGGTCAAAGGCCAAAAAAGAACAGGGTAAAGCCCTCAGAACCAGGGGCAAACGCAAACTCACATTATCAACGATATCTTGTAATTCAAAAATTCTTCATAAAAATAGAAAAATGTATTCAATACATCATATTAAAATACATGCATATAGACCCCATGGTACTCCACCTTACGTGTTTTATACACTTTGGTGCTTATTTATAGGCAGCTAGGCAGCATGATAACAAAAGAGTATTTAATAGACAAAAAGCCCCTCCCATCATTACACAGGACCAGTCAAAGCACTTTACATCAACTATCAAATACATATATTTGTATACCATGTATAACATGAAATCTGAAATCAGCAAATGAATACGTTAAATTTCAGTTAATTAAAGTCATAAAGTAAAAGGATTTTAAACTCCAAAACGGCAGTAAATAGTCTGCAATTAAATATAAAAGCTGAAAGAGTTGGTTCACCTTTACGTTAACTTTTAGTATGTTATAGAATGGCTAATTCTAAGCACCTTTTCAATTGACTTTTAATTTTTTTATTTTGCATAGTTTCTGAATTATTTGCCTTCTTCTTCTGACTCTTTCCAGCTTTGAAATGGGGGTCAATGACCCCATCTAAATACAAATGCTTTGTAAGGCTACATACAATTGAATTGTTATTGCTACTTTTTATAACTCATATTTCTAGTCAGGCCTCTCCTATTTATATTCCAGTCTCTTATTCAAATCTGTGCTTGGTTGCTAGGATAATTTGGACATTAGCAACCAGATTGCTGAAATATAAAAAGCGAAATAACTCAAAACCCACAAATAATAAAAAATGAAAAACAATTGCAATTTTTTTCAGAATATCAGTGTCTACATGATAATAAAAGTTAATTCAAAGGTGAATAACCCCTTTAATACCATATAGGCAGTTTTAAAGGTATTCATAAAGCCATATGAACTAGGGGCCCAGCAGTGGCTGAACTACCGGGGGAGCAGGGGGTGCGAGCGGGCCAGAGCCCGCACCCTCTCAGGGCCCCCCCGGCAGCCCGTGCGCCACTGAAAATGCGGCCGTACGGAGGGGGGTGGGGCCCGGCTGCGCGTCACGCACCAGGGCCTGCCCCCCTCTAGTGACGCTACTGGGGCCCAGAATCTATTAAACTTGTAAGAACCCAATTTCAGATTTGTATAGAATGTTACATCAGACTCATAATTTAAGCCCAATGGTAGACATCTCTTTTGGCTAAAAGGCTCAGTAGATTGTCGCCTTTCCTTTCTAGCCTCACCTTCTCCGTGCCCTTTATTCAGCTATGCCCTAGAAACTGGACCTTTTCACACATGCTCGTGATGTCAACGAAAGTCATGTCACGACGCACCACAGATCCTTTTGACGTCACTCTCCTCGCAACCAGGACCCAACCAATTTCTGCCACCGGATTTCATGGAAATATATCTGTCTGCATGGGAAAGGGTAATTTTTAATTGAAAAAAAATACATATTTACCATATAGGCATTCAAGGCCCTCGAGTGCCTATATGGCAAATACAGCCCTGCCTGTACTGAAAAAAATGTACTGTCATTGCCCTGTACAAAATATCTAGTTACATTGCTTTTCTCTATACAATGTGGATTTTTTTATTTGACTCCAGTGTTCTCTAATTCTTTCCTTCAGGGATCTATTTGTGCAACCCACATATTGTTTTAGACACTTCAAGCATGTCAGCAGGTAGATTAGCATAGTAGTATTACAACTGAGATATTCTTGATAAAGCCCAGGCGAAACACGTTTTGGCAGAACTTCTAGCATTTGGAAATTGGATCTGATTTTAATCCAATTTGTGGATACCGACTAACCTTAGCCTTACCTTACCACATTTAATTCTCTGATTCTCGTTTTACTACATGGCACTGAGGGATTTGTGGTTTTATAGGGAAGATTAGCTCTCCCTCTGAGATAGAAAGATAGCTTTGAGACCACAGTCCCCAGCGTCTGACTTTCTCCCCGTGTGGGGTCCCAGGGCCTAGAAAAATCAATCAGGCAGTAGTTTATTGGGACATCTACACCGCGGTTTTGGTCTCTTTTTTATGAATTTAATGAATTCATTTTCTAACACCTAACAGCACTAGCTTTTTTTAACAAATTTGATTAATTTATTAAATCACTGGCAATCTGAGATTGCAATTAGTATTCGCAATTGCACTTAATTGAATTAATTTTAACGGTGTATTAAGGTTTAGATCACTTTATATTTAATTAATGAATTAAAACTTAACTTATGTAATTGATTGGCACATAGCACTTTCAAGTATTAAGAATACGCAATTAATTCAGCACAAGCACTTTAGTTAATTAACTCCTTATGTAATGTATTATATTATCAATGAATTACCAATGAATTACATCTATAATCACATATCAACTTTGTAATGATTGTATATAGCACCTTGTCAGTGGGTAAAGACTAATAATTGGTCAGGTGGTGGAGAGAGGGGGTTTTACTAATCTTCTCTTATAAAGTGATATTCTTTAATATGTCATATGTCATAGTTAAATTCTTTAGATACTCTGATGTATTGACATGTAGGGGGTTATATCAAAGGTTGAATTTCAGAGTGTTTTATACCTCGAATGAACTCACAACTTAAATGGTTTCTAACTTAATAAAAAAACTGGAATGGAAAAATCTTGAATCAGTGATTTCAGGGTTAACGATCTGAAAATTCAAATTGATTGAGTTTTTTTTTAAAAAAAAAAAAACTCAAATCGCTAAAATTGACCAAGTTTCTGGGCAGAACCTCCAAAAAAACATCATGAAGGCTATTAACTTCTTTAAATGGTTCAAGGGACCTCTGCCATTGGCTCCTACATGACCTTGACAGGTTTTAAATGGTGTATTTTCAGATTCAAGCTATTTCCAGAGCTAGGGTATAATAAATCTCAAAAAATTTGAGTTTTTGACCAAAAAAATAACCTTGAAAACTCAAATTTTCGTGGAAAACCCAACTGGATTCTTAAAGGGATACTGTCATGGGAAAAAAAGTTTTTTTCAAAATGAATCAGTTAATAGTGCTGCTCCAGCAGAATTCTGCACTGAAATCCATTTCTCAAAAGAGCAAACAGATTTTTTTATATTCAATTTTAAAATCTGACATGGGGTTAGACATTTTGTTAATTTCCCAGCTGCCCCAGTCATGTGATTTGTGACTTTAGGAGAGAAATGTTTTCTGGCAGGCTGCTGTTTTTCCTTCTCAATGTAACTGAATGTGTCTCAGTGGGACATGGGTTTTTACTATTGAGGGGCATGTTTATTAACATTGGAGATAAATATCTGGAGAGATTTCTGGAGATGTTGCCCATAGCAACCAATCAGATCTTTGCTTTTGTTTTCTAACTTGGCTGTGGCTGTTTAAATCTAATTGCTGATTGGTTGCCATGGGCAACATCTCCAGAAATCTCTCCAGATATTTATCAACAATGTTAGTAAACATGCCCCTGAGTGCTGTTCTTAGATCTACCAGGCAGCTGTTATCTTGTGTTAGGAAGCTGCTATCTGGTTACCTTCCCATTGTTCTTTTGTTTGGCTGCTTGGGGGGGGGGTGGGAAAGGGAGGGGGGTGATATCACTCTAACTTGCAGTTCAGCAGTAAAGAGTGATTGAAGTTTATCAGAGCACAAGTCACATGACTTGGGGCAGCTGGAAAATTGACAATATATCTAGCCCCATGTCAGATTTCAAAATTGAATATAAAAAAATCTGTTTGCTCTTTTGAGAAATGGATTTCAGTGCAGAATTCTGCTGGAGCAGCACTTTTAACTGATTCATTTTGAAAAAGAAAAATGTTGCCATGACAGTATCCCTTCAATAAATTTGCCCAGTAATGTACCTTTGGCTATCACATTTTTAATGTTATATGTGAACATGCTTGCAGAGAATATGTCTTTGAAGGTATGCGCTCGTCTAGGTTAAGAATTTCTTTATAATGACAATTTATATAATTGTCTGCTGTAAAAAGGAATCTTATCTAGCCAGTCTCTTTTCTTCTTTATCAATCCCTCACTGCTTAACAAACTTTCTCTCCATGCTTGCTGCTCTTCGAAAAGCTTTAGTAACAGTTTTTTATCTATAGCCTCACTCCTAAAATCTCCTAATCATATTCCGTGGTTGATTAGGGATTCACTAAATCCACTGTTTCAACATTCAGCCAAATCCTTCATGATACAACTGAATATGAACCTCAATTTGTATGTGCAAAATAGGGACAGGATGAGCTAGAGAACCATGTGCTGCACTTGTGGTTAAATATTTTTTTTACCTCCTTGTTTGTGTGACAAAAAGTCAAATGTAATATTTAGAAAATGGATTTGATTCGGCCAGGCTGAATCCTGGATTTGGTGCTTCCCTAACTTGCTTATAAAAGTCACTCTCCATTGAGCATTTCCTTCTCAAGTGAAGGAACTAGCAGACAATTCTATAAAGTTTTTGACATTATAAGGAAATACTTACATATTCCTATATTAATTTATATATGGTACATGCAGCTTAAAAGACAGAGCCCCATCAAATTTATATATATCGCTAAATAATTGTTTGTTGATGTAAAGCCCTTTGATTGGTCCTGTGTAATGATGGGAACTGCTTTTTGGAATCATACTGTAAATATATTTTATATTTTGGGTTTAAAGCTTATCCTGTTATCGTACATCTACTTAAAGAGGACCTGTCACCCTAAGAAAGAATTCCAAATCCTATGTTATGATGTTAGTCTAACAAAATAAACGTAACTTACACTATATAGGTCATTTCAATCTTGTTTCTTTTAGTCTTGGAAATCACAATCACATCAAGCTGGTAGGCACCATTTATGGACACTGTTATTAAGGCAAGCATTAGATTATGCCAAAATCTTGGCAGAATTAACAAGATGACCATGCACTGGCTACACAGTTAGATGTTGAAGACAGACAGGGAATGTAAGGACAGTGACATCTAGGAAGTGCAGAATGGAAAATTTAAGTAATTCCCTGCTCTGGCTCTATGCCTAAGGCATAGAGGAGGGGCAGTCAATATATGATCGACAGCTGATATTATCGACAGCTGAGAGTTATAAACAAGGTTATAATCAGTATGGATATTTTAATTAAAAAAAAAAATATTTGGGCCTCATATTTAATTTTAAAAGGACTTTTTTTACGACAGCTGATATTATCGACAGCTGAGAGTTATAAACAAGGTTATAATCAGTATGGATATTTTAATTAAAAAAAAAAAATATTTGGGCCTCATATTTAATTTTAAAAGGACTTTTTTATGACTGGATGACAGGACCCCATAAAACACCCTCATTGTTGTACACAACATTTTCTATTTATTTTAACCTGAGTTTTTAAAAATGCGCACAGAAGTTTAAATGTGCACACAATTTTTTTGCATACATAGCGAAGAAAGAATTAGATGGAATATTGTGGGGCAGATTTTGGCACGTGAAACTAGCCTAAGAATAACAGAGGGGTGGCACCTGGGTCTTAATACTGGATTGTATACCTTTAAATTCAATGAATAGTCAAGCCTCATGCTAACTGTAATTTTATGTTTTATTAAGAAGGTTGGACTCCCCCCACCCCACCCCATTGCACAGAACCCTGATCTACAGGTTTTATGTTTTTAGCTACATGAGTGTTAATCCTGAATATACACATCTCTCAACCTGTTTGTTCTACCCCACTGTCCTAGTCACTGCTCAGTTGCCTTTCCCAAATCTCCACATACTCTCAAAACAGATATAGTATAAGCAGAGCTACAAAAAAAAATCAGCCTCTCAAAGTCACCAAGAATGCAAAAGAGAAGTACCAATCCATTGGTATTTTTTTTTTATTAGAACAGACAGAAATGACCTAAAGCAGAACTAAGGCCTAAAGCCTAATTATGGCTAGAAATTATATATTTACCAAGTTCAGAAACCCTATAATGGTAATGCATTTGAACCCTGCCTTTAAAGTTGTTAACATCTTAAGCATCTTGTATTGTTTAATACAATAACATTGGATGTACATATGTTGTATTTTTGTATGTAAAGTGTATATTGTGAGTTTGGAAACAATTGCAGCTAAGAGCATTTGTCATGAATAAACAGAAAACAAGATGTTTAGCCACTGATGGTACCTTCCAAGGCTTAGATAGTTATTGCTAAATGGCTGTGGTGACCTTTGGATGGTACAGAAGCCCACATGCAAACATAAGGTATAGAATTTCTAGCAATTCATTGTGTTTTTGTTTTAGTTCAGTTGATGGGAACATGTAAAGGATGGTAAATGTAAAGAAAAGGTAATAAAAAGCAATTTAGAGCAGTCTTAATGCTTTGCAATACCTATTCTTACATTAGAATTATATCCATTGTTCTTGCTTGCAGAGATCTTATTACAGTGCAGTCTAATTAGTAGTTAGCTAGTTACACAATCATTGTTTTGACAAAAAGGTAGTAAGTCTATTCAGTTCAGCAATTTATTTTACTAAGAATATACTGGTCCAGAAGAAGGATTCAAGTTTCCTTCAATGGTAACCTGTTTATATCTGGGATACAATTGTACTCTGTAGAGTAACTCTTCACTCTCCCTTCAGGGTCAGATTTTGATTCACAGTTAGGTCTAACTGTTAGGCTCCCTGTTCCTAGAAAATGTATTACAGCTAACTTACTGTAGCTTATTTCCCCCCAAAACAGCTATAATAATAGGTAAGGCTTACTTCCCCTTGGCTTTTTTCAAATCTTCAGCTTGAATGTGACTTTCAAAGTACCCCATAGGAGAAAGGCGATGACATCTTGAATTCCACTGTGTACTGAACCAGAACTCAGCTTTTTTCTGCATCTAAGCTAATTCACAGTTGGAAGAGGAAGTTGTTTCCCCTATCCTGGTTTAAATTCTCCTAGCAGTTTAATAACTGGCCATTAGGTGTCATTGTCCTAGTCTTTAAAAAGGGGAAGCCAACATAGGCCTGGCATCTTTTTATCTCTGTAGGAGATGAATGAAGATCAGAGCCTGGGTAGAGGTAGGAGTAGATAGTTTGAGAATAGTTTGAGAACAGCTCGCTTCAGGAACAAGAGACAGAATTAGGGAAATGAGCAGCCTGAAGCACCAAAAGGATATTATATGAATTAGGAGTTGTAGCACAAATCTAGGGGAGAAAGTAGTCCACCTATCTTCTACTTGAAGGGCCTGTACCAGTGGCGTAACTCCAGGGGGAGCAGGGGGTGCGATTGGGCCAGGGCCCGCACCCCCTCCCCCAGCAGCTCGCGCGCCACTGATTCCGGGCGGTTCCGGGCGTACAGAGGGGGGCGGGGGCCCGGCTGAGCATCCCGAGCCAGGGCCCGTCCCCCTCTAGTTACGTTACTGGCCTTTACTTGAGGTTGACAATTCCAAGTAGACTCAATACACAATTTGATCATTGACCCATGATCGGTAAGCACTAAAGAATCTTTGTATGTGAGAAACTATACTGTACTGTGTCATATGTGACGGTTCTTATGGAGGTTGTTCTACATTCTTCTGAATAAAGAAATTTATTTTAAGAACAATCGGCACCCTATGCTTTAATCAACCTGAGAGTTGTAGTTCAGCAATACCCTTCCTCCACTAAGGCCCATCCTAGAGAACAAGGGTCACATGTTTATTTGTATGTTTAACAGATAGTTTCTGGAACGCATCACTTTCATTTACCTATCGGGTTACAATTAAAAATTTACAATTTAGAAAGCACATTATGTCAGTGAGTGAGATGAAGCTTATATTAAATGTTCATTCAATAGTTCTCCTTTAAGGGGCCCAGCCTTTCTGGGTCTTCCACTGCTGGGTCATCATATCATCTGAGACACTACCAGGGCAAACAGTCTAATGATGCTTACAATGCAACTCCAGCAAGACACATATAGAATAGTTTAAGAAAACAGCTGTGAAATGGTTGCATGTTTGACGAGAAGTGGTGAGGCTCAGCAGATTCCTTAACAGCAAAGCCATGTTCACTGATGTAAGAGCCAACCTGTAGTTGCAACCATGACCAACACTGCTTTCATAAGCTCATTATTTCAGGGAATACTAGCAGTTTACAGATAATGTTATGGCTAAAATGACAGTGGGCCTAAAGGCCAGGAGCAGTTACTTGCTTGAGGAAAAAAAACTAAAATTTGGCCTGTGAGCTGCTGGGTTTTTGTCAGTTGGACATATAAACCTAGAGATGGGCTTCTACAAAGAAGATGGGCTCCAGGCAAGTGAATACAATCAGAATTAAATCAACTTTTTATGTGGGCAAGAGCCCTGGCCACAGGATTCTATAGTGGACCGATGAGAACCCCTCCTTACTAGGATTGTGTTATGTTATGTTATGTTATGTTCGTGTCTGCATAGCAGTACCAATCAGGTGATACTGGGAGTTTATTTTTGTTTTCTTGGCTGCACTGAAAATTCCACCACCAAATATTTTCTGAAAGAGTTAAGAATCAAGGTTGTGGGTTTTAGTCTCTCTAGTTCATTTCGACTACATTTTGTTTAACTGCCTGACCAGGAAGTACCTCCAGGGTTCCCGTTGTGCCCTGCGTCATTAGATGCAGTGTGCAACTTGTGTCTATTTTGGTGAATCAGATGCAATTGTGGTAGACACAGCGCAGTTGTCCGCAATGTCTCTAGAATTCTGGCAAAAAATGCTGCATTGTGGGGAATAAACTTGGATATTGTGCTCAGCATTTTGCACAATGCATCAAGTAATTGAATGCACCCTAATGTTTTGCTTCCGTTACATGTTGCAATCAAATCCATTGAAGGCTGTAGTGATAGTATCTGCATCCCTTAAATCTAAATGTGCTGGGCAAAGCCTTGTGAAGTTACCAGATAATTATTATTATTTAATGTGCACATTATTCTTCGCTTTGGCATATTGTTTTATGCTAGTTTACAGTACAGCTAGTTCACAGGAGTGCTCTGCCTGTAACTACAGAATATTTATTACTTGGAAAACAAACACAAAAGAAGGAATTGTTAATTAAGTGTCCTGCTCTATCATTGTTCTTTTATATCCATTGGAGTTAGTCCAGAATATTGGATTACATGTTGCCTGGACATCCTGATGACTGTAAGAAGAATTATGGTATATCTAACAAGGGATGTTTTAAAGCTTTTTAAGATTTGGCAGCAGAGATATTTGGCAAATGTTTGTTGTCGAAATAGCAGCATTAGTTACAGACACTAACCCATTTGTGACAGAACTGGACCTCAAAAAATGCACATTATATTCAATGATATTCCTTGACCATGCCCAGTTATGCCCCAAAACCACCCATAGGTTAATGTTATGGGCCTATTCAATATAAATTGGGGCTTTGATTTAGAGACTACGTATTTGCAGCCCTAAAGTATATGCAGTTCATGTGTGTGTATCGATATGGAGGCTCATTACCACGGACACATATCTTTGTATTAAGAACATAAACTTAAAGCATGTTCAGCCAAAGAAGAACATACCGGCTTTATTATATTAATGCCCATAATTAGTGCCCAAGTGGTATACGCTTTATTCATTTGTGCATAAATGAGAAAAACTATAATGTTCACCCAGCTGTCTGAAGCATACCTGAGGCATAATATGATTGGTGGTTCCAAAATATGGGGTTGGCCTACTAGAATATGTTTTTATTTTCACTCATATATAAAGGGTCCAGGGCAAATTTTGGACCACAAAAGGGTGAGGGTAGAACTCAAAAAGTAAAAATCCTGTTCAGAAATGATCCCTACTATGACCATTATTAGTATGCAGCACTGCATAAATGTAATTGTACCAGAATACATACCAGACTATTGCTTAGTAATTAAAGGAAAACTAAAGAAATATGGTACAAAAGATGGACCAGCCCACAGCAAACACAGCCCTTTGACAGAGAAAATCTGTGCCTCTGAAGATACCCCTCATCTTCTTTTCTGCTGATTCACTACATATGTTCTGGGCTGCTGTCAGTTATCTGGGCTTAGACAATGACTCTATACATATATATATTTACAATATATATATATTTATTGTATATAAATGTGATGATACAGAGCTCACACGGCAGCTCCAAAACCAGTACAATTAGCTTTAGAATGTAATAATCAGCCCTGAAGCATTGGCTTCTATGACAGGTGAACCTCATTTTTTACATGATGGTTCTATGACCCTAAACTTCTCACCAGCTGCCCAGAGCATGCTGAGTATGTGCAGTGTCACTGACTAACCAAGATGAGGAGCTCCTGTGACAACTTTGAAGGCCTGGATCATTATTGTAATAGAAATGCTGAACCTTTAGGCAGTTTAGTATTTTCTGGCTGTATTCTTTTTAGGGTTTAGTTCTCCTTTAATTTCTGTCAGACATTGTGAATGTAAACCTTGGCACTCAATCTCATGTCATTTTTTTTTCAGGCACTGCAGTAAATGGCTTGATAAATGTCGTTATTACCACAATAGAGAAGCGCTTTGACTTAAACAGTTCCCTGACTGGATTAATCGCCGCCAGCTATGACATTGCCTTTTGCCTTCTTTCACTTTTTGTGTCATTTTATGGACAGAGAGGACATAAGCCTAGATGGCTTGCATTTTCAGCTTTTATGATTGGACTGGGTTCATTCGTTTTTTCTATACCAAACTTTTTTTCTGGTGTATATGAGTATGGAAGCAAATTCAGTGGTAAGTTAAACTATTTATCTTCTACCATTCACAAATGTCAGCAAACTGTACCAAGAATATGGGCATAAAATGTGGTGTGAGATTAGTGTTTACTCAATGGGTTTCCAACCATAGGGTTTCCTAAACTGCCTGCTGCATTATTGCTGCAGTTTTCCATCCTAGAATGTGGCATGTTATTTGATATACAGATTCCTACATTTACTTACGGTGAAATTGGACCATTAACTACTATATTAGGGTTTCCAAAAACATAAATGTACTAGATTTACCAGCAACTGGTGCACAGGTTTGTTTGGAATCTTCAGTCTGTGTTGAGGCAGGGATACATTCACAAGGATAGTGGAAATAGTTATGAAAGGAAGGAAGGCAGTCAAATAAAAAATGGAAGGAAGAAGAAAGACGAAAGTAAGAAAAAGCGAGAAAATTAAAGAAACAAAGGAAGAAAGGTAGGAGAGATTGAAAAATGGAAAGGGTGTTCTGAAAACTGAATGTTAAACTAACGGTGGCTTTGTTTTATAGACGTCTGTGAAGTATCAGGAAACTCCAGCAGTTTACAGAATTGCTCAGAAGGAACTTCCCAGTCCTATTTTTTGTATGTCTTTGTTCTGGGAGGGCTTCTTATGGGAGTCGGCGGAACTCCACTATACACGCTTGGAACTGCCTATTTTGATGACAGCCTTCCACCACATAAATCATCCCTTTACATAGGTAAATAACTCGCGCTATGAATTATTTCCTAACGTTATTAGGAAGATAAGAAAACTGTTTGGTCAGTGTCGGACTGGGATGCCAGGGGCCCACCAGAAAACCTTAGGCTGAGGGCCCACTTTCCAAACTACTATACGTCGTCTCCTCACTCAACCTCTTTATTCTCCTAGTTTCTTTTCTCTACATACTGTACTATATTCTTCCATTATTAAGCCTCTTTGTACTCATAAAGAAATAGGGAATGACCATGAAATAGGCCAAATGGTTAGAAGCAAGAGGCCCACTGACCCCTGGGCCCACCGGGAGTTTTCCTGGTATCCCAGTTGGCCAGTCCGACACTGTGTTTGGTTCCAGGTACATTTTTAACACATTGCTGAAATAAGAGCTCAGGTGTTACAAATGGTATCTAGTGATGGGCGAATAAATTCGCAAGGCAAGAATTTGCTGTGAATTTCCACGACATCAATGCACTTGGACAAAATAGTCATTTGCGTCAAAATTGTCGCACTTCAAAATTATTTTGACGCCCATTGACTTCAAAGCACTTTGTGAATTTTTTGCCGTTTTGCTCATTTTCGGGTAAGCGAAACGGGAAAGATTTGCCCATCACTAATGGTATCCCAAACCCAGAACAAACCCCAAGGTCCTGGCCTCAGCTCTTGCTTCCACCTATAATATCAGGCTTGCTTGTACATAATTTAACATCAGAAAGAAAACACTCACTCGTTTTGTTTTTGCCAGTATTAATGTACAAGCATCATCATTTTTCATATTTATCTGCTATAAAAATAATGTCAAATGTTATTTTTGGTATTGTCAACAGAAATAGAAAGACAAAATAGTAAATTACGCCATTTAAATGAAAGTGGATTGAACTTGATTTTGTAAATATGGACTCTTTCAAGTACAGGTATGGGATACATTATCCAGAAAGCTCTGTATTATGTAAAGGCCATCTCCCATAGACTCTATATTATCCAAATAACCAAAAATGATTTCCTTTTTCTCTGTAATAATATAACAGTACCTTGTACTTGATCCAAAGTAAGATATAATTAAGTCTTATTGGAAGCAAAACCAGCCTATTGGGTTTATTTAATGTTTAAATTATTTTCTAGCAGACTTAAGGTATGAAGATCCAAATTATAGAAAGATCCCTTATCTGGAAAACGCCAGGTCCTGAGCATTCTGGTTAACATGTCCCATACCTGTATAATGATTAGATGTTACACAATTCTATTACTAATGTATGCATAATCTTATATTGTTAATATAAAAACAAAACATTTTCTGAACATGTTGTCTGCTATGTAAAGGGTAATACTAAGGGTAATACTAACATTGGATATTTTCCAGGTATAGCCTATGGCATGTCTGTAGTGGGCCCTGCTGTTGGATATTTAGTCGGAGGACAGCTCTTAAACATATACATAGATTTTGATAAAGGTCAAAGGTAAATTGTAACATATTTGATTTTTTTCACATTTTCTTATTAAAGGAACACTACTATCATCATAAGAAACGCTTTGAATTTATTGCTTAAAAAATTTGTATTATCCAGGCAGAATGTAGCTACTGAGTTTTGTATTTTTTGGAGAACAAATGCAGGATTGTGGAAAAAAATTGTGATCACTTAAGAAAAGATTGCAACATAAATCTGCCACCTATGACAAACCATCATAACATATTTCATAAAATAATCTCACTGGCCTCCAATCCGCTAGCTGTTAGTGGAGGAGAATGAAAACATTAACAGTGTACTCAATTATTCTGTCAATCCCAGGGCTTGAAGATTGCTTAAAAAGCTAATTAGAATACAGTGGTTGTATCGACTGTAAAATGCTCAGGCTGCTTTTTTAAACACTTTTGCAATTTGCATTATTTATTTAGCTATTTAAGTTTTTGTGTGGTTCACCTTTAAGTTAACTTTTAGTAAATTACAGAATGGCTATTTCTAGGCAACTTTTCAATTGGTCTTCATTTTTTCTTTTTTAGTAGTTTTTGAATTTGTTGCCTTCTTCTTCTGACTTTGCAGCTTTCAAATGGGGGTCACTGACCTTATCTAAAAAACAAATGTTCTGTAAGGCTAATATTGTTATTGCTACTTTTTATTACTCATGTTTCTATTCAGGCCCTCTACTGTTCATACTCCAGTCCTTTATTCAAATCAATGCATGGCTGCTAGCAGTGGCGTAGCTTGGTAGAATCCGACCCCCCCCCGCCAAAAAATACACTGAGGGGGCCTGGCGCAAACAGTCCTCTTCTCCTGGTCCCCCTCCCAATACACATGGTCAGGGTCCCCTATAAGTTAAAAAAACATTGGTGCCAGGGACCCCCATAAAAGTTTTTTTAAAAATCATTGGTGGTCAGGGCCCCCCATAAGTTAAAAAAAATGCTGGCACCAGGGCCCCTCTTACAAGTGAAAAAAAAAATTGGGGCCCCAGAAAATATTTAAAAAAAAACATTGGTGGCAGGGGCCTGTAGAGTATTAAAATAATACATTGGTGGCTAGGGCTTTTCAAAAAATAAAAATAAACACATTTGGGGGGTTATTTATCAAGGTCCGAGTTTATCTCAATATCGGCTGCTACAAACTCCAATCTAACCCGCTCTGGTTTTTAACGCTTATTTATTATTACATTTTCCCGAAAATTTGCTTTGCAGGAAAAGCTCTGATTTTCACTATTTTTTCATGAATTTTCCCTGAAATCTCAGAATTTTTCGGATTTTTCACCCGAAAGCTCCGAAAACATTGTGAAATTGCCTGAAACTCCAGACAACCAAAATTCAATGGGACTGTTCCCATTGAATTTATGCAACCTCGACAGGTTTGAGATGGCGCGTCCAAAAATTTGTGATTTTTTTTAAAAATCAGATTTTATAAAAAAAATCACGAATTTTTCAGATTTCGGGGAATTTCGGGTATTAGGAGCTTAGTAAATAACCCCCTTGGTGTTTGGCTTTTTTCGTGAATTTGGGTCTTTTTTCGTGGCTTCAGGACTTCAAGTCTTCATTCTTTCTGTGACTTCGCGTCTTTTCGCAGCTTCTGAACTTCGACAGTTCAGGAGTTCGTCTTTTCGGGGGTTCAAGACTTTCAAAAAGGGGGGCAGCACAGCCGGGCCCCCACAAGGTTTCCACACTTGTACCCCCTGTGCTCCCCTGAAGGCGGCCCTATGTATAACATAATATAATTAAAATAATGAAATTTGTAACAACACCGCCATCTGTTGGTCAGTTCATGTAACTGTACAATCAAAGACAATCAATATATACTATATTATATCAGCAGTTAATAAAAACTTAAATAGCTCTAAAACTGAAAAAAAAGTCATGTCTTCTCTTGCACTGATCTCTCTGGCCACAAAATGTAACATTTTCCTTTCCATCCATGACTGGAAGATCAGTGCAAGGATTCCATTACTTTGCTGCAAATACCAAGTATGACTCGGATAGAGTGACTGTGCCTTTCAAGTCTGTCCAAGTAGGGGCACTTTAGATTGGCATGCAGGGATGCTGGAGGGGCAGTGAAGATGTGCAGGACAAAGGCAGGTCTGTTCTGAGCATTTGGTGAATGGAGAGTGAGCAGAAAATTACATAGTCCCATACAGCTATGCAAGTGAAATGAGTCACTTTTCCGGGTATGAACTATGTGTAGTAAAGCGGACATAAACTTTATGGACAGGGTCAAGTAAATATGCTTAAAGTGCTCATTTTATCACCTTTGTAAACCATTTACAAATGACCCCTCTCTTCTATAACAATAAACAAAGAATAATATATAACATTTAACATTAAGCAGTTGGTCTTATAAGTAAAATGTTCAGTGATAACAGATAGATACTTAAATACTTAGGAATTTGTCAAGCATTGATGAAAATAAAACTGTAATGTTTAAACTTCTTGGAGAAAATCCCCCTTTCCTTTACCCAACAGTCAGCTGTTTGAGTAGAATGTAAACATTTTAAATAAAATAAACCCAATAGGCTGGTTTTGCTTCCAATAAGGATTAATTATATCTTAGTTTGGATCAAGTACAAGGTACTGTTTTATTATTACAGAGAAAAAGGAAATCATTTGTGTTTGGGAGATGGGTCCTTCCGTAATTTGGAGCTTTCTGGAAAATGGGTTTCCAGATAATGGATCCCATATTTGTACTGATAATAAAGGTTTTTGGAAATTAGTCAAATTTGTCAAACTTACTCAATGAATCTTGTTTTATTTTCAGCGTAAATCTTACTCCAACTGACCCTCGTTGGCTTGGAGCATGGTGGATTGGATTTTTAGTTTGTGGGCTGGTGACTTGGACACTGATTGCACCTTTCTCTTGTTTCCCAAAACATTTGCCTGGTATGTATTTGATCATTTTTAGTCAATACAATAATGTACTTTGCATAAAGTATTTGCACAAAGCTATTACATTACCTGTCTGATGCCCCATGTTCCTGTACGAGGGGGCTGCCATATTTGTGCACCTCCAGGGTGGCAGTAATTCCAAGCTCCCTGGCGTCACTAGACACAATTAGCCACTGTTCATCAGAGCAGGCTGGGTGTGTGCATTGGTGCTCAGCACAACCATGCAAGGGGTATGTTTTGGCGCAATTAGAGTCAATACATACACAGTCAACAGAGTCAATTTTAGTGTGGCGCTAAAATCAGCAGCCATGAGAATGATGATACGGAGAATGGCCTCCAAGAATATAAGCAAATTAATTAAAACTACACTACTTATTGACCTGATCACACTACTACTAAAATCAAGCCTATATATGCCCCCAGAAAGGGATATATATAAGAAGCGATCAGCGCCTGTGGCAACAGAAATAAAAAACAGACATAGCGCAGTATGTTCACAATGTGGAATATCACCCTGTGCGTACACTGGATGGTAAGTAGATGTGTTCTTCCCTTCTCCTTTAAATGACCACTTATAGGGGTGTAAAGTGGCAATACAGGTGGACAGAAGAAAAGAAAGGTAATTTTTCTGTGAATTTTCCTGTGAAATGGAATGTGTATTCCGAAGATGCAGATGCCTCCACCTTATATATAAAATGCCTACTTACAAACCACTACCGTGGTATGATGTATTTAACATGAAGCTCTTTCAAGTTCCTCCTTCAGCGCTCACCACTCCTTCCGAGTTCCCCAGCAGGAATACAAATCGATAATAGTATAACACCGTTTATTTAAAGCATGTTACCAGCTTCCTCAGAGACGCCTCTGAGGAAGCTGGTAACACCCAGCGAAACGCATTAGGCAGAGTTTGGGGGACACAACAATCCAGACCAAGGCACCTGAAGCAAGCTGGCAAGAACTTGGAGTGAGCGGACAGGATTGCCCTTGGGGGACCCCAGAAAGACTTTTATTTGGACTCAATGCGCAAAAACCCGCAAGGGAAATGTGAGTGAGAATTTTTAATTGTTTTTAATTATGTTTTAAATAAACGGTGTTATACTATTATCGATTTGTATTCCTGCTGGGGAACTCGGAAGGAGTGGTGAGCGCTGAAGGAGGAACTTGAAAGAGCTTCATGTTAAATACATCATACCACGGTAGTGGTTTGTAAGTAGGCATTTTATATATAAGGTGGAGGCATCTGCATCTTCGGAATACACATTCCATTTCACAGGAAAATTCACAGAAAAATTACCTTTCTTTTCTTCTGTCCACCTGTATTGCCACTTTACACCCCTATAAGTGGTCATTTAAAGGAGAAGGGAAGAACACATCTACTTACCATCCAGTGTACGCACAGGGTGATATTCCACATTGTGAATATACTGCGCTATGTCTGTTTTTTATTTCTGTTGCCACAGGCGCTGATCGCTTCTTATATATATCCCTTTCTGGGGGCATATATAGGCTTGATTTTGGATTCATATACGGTTGAGAGACTGTGAAGGGGTCGGCAAGAAATATTCTAAGAGACTGACATTTTTTATTGGGCTGCATTTTGTAAGCTATACATTGTTTTCACACTACTACTAGTTCAATTGTAAAAGTGTATGCCTGATCTGTCTAAATCTGCCCATTGCTAAAATGCTAAAGGGGTTATTCCGAATGCCAGACACCCAGAAAATTATGTTTTTACTGTAAAATTTTTAGTGGAACAAAAAAACCCTGCGGATGGAAAAAGTCTGAATTTGAAAATCTGGCATCTCAGAACTGCCGAAGTTGAATATAAGTCAATTGGAGAAGTTCTGAAGATATCTTGATCTGCGATGGGTTTCGTGCAATAATCCGAATATAATTCGAAGATAATCCGAAGATTTCACCGTTTTCATGCAGAAAATCCTAAAAATTTGTACAATTCAAATGGTTTGCAAAGTTTTTCGGGAAAATGTATTGATAAATAAGTGGGAAAAACCCCATGCGGATTTGGTCGGAGTCGTTTTTAGAAAATAATGAGATAAGTTCGGACTTTGATAAATGGGCCACCCCGTGTCAAGACTTGACAGCTCGTAATGGTGTTAAGGTCATGATTCAAGGAGGAAGATAGAGCACAAACTGGCAGGAACAGTCCATTACATGGTACACAGTGGGTTGAATAAGCATAGTCAAAGCAGAAGAGTCAGGAATCAAGAATCCATCAGAAAGATAAATTAGGCACTCCCAAGAATTCACAGGAGAAGAACCTATATTCAAACATTGAACTCATGACCTTGGAATCCTTTTATTTAAAATTTGTCACCAAACCGTGCCACTACCCATGTGGAAACCATAGGCGCCTCCATTTCAGTTGTGCCGACGAAGCCTCCTAACACTAAGTTGGTAATTTGATTCATGACGTTATGTTGCATAAAGACACATTTTAGTTCCATATTGTAGAAGGCAGTTTATTTTGCTCAGCTGAAAGGAATTTTGTACTGTCACCCTTTATCTTTTTCCATTAATGGTATATTACAATTCTCTATAGCAATATTGAATCCACAGTCTATTATTGGCTTAATCCTACAGCTTTTTTGTCCTTGCCATGTAAAGTTTCAGAATGAACAGTGGTCCATGGTACAATTTCTCGCTAGTATATTCATTGAACTGCTTTAGTTTAGTAAATTGTAGAGTAGGGTTTTTGCCAAAAGAAAAAGAAATCAAAGATGTAAGATATTTTATTCTTTTTATCAAGGTAATGCCTTTTTGTTTTTGGAAAAAAAGTTACTTTTTGCACTTATAGATATTAACTGCTGTATTGTACATCAGAGCCTTGCAGACTTTGGGGCATATCTATCACTAAAATGTCTCAGTTTTAATATTTATAAACCAATCAAAATTTCAACAGCTCCTGGGTCAAATGATTAGTGCTATAGATATTATTTCTATACTCTACAGGTACAGAAAAAATACAGTCGGAAAGAATTTCCCAAGCTCATAACAATGGAAGTGAAAGCATTGTGGAAAGCAAGAATCTTGGTAAAAGCTTTAAAGATTTCCCTTTGGCACTTCTGGTAAGCCTGCAACAAATAATGTAGTATACTAATCAAGGGATGTCCAACTGGGGTGGGGTCATTCAAATGTGTTTTTTAAGCTCCCCTCCTGTAACAGACTATAGGGTTCCATAGATTTTTTAGTATTATCTCATGCTAAAATGTTAGTACTATTTTATTACTAATCTTAGTACTATTCAACGGGTTGCAGAGAGTAGAATTCATGGGTATAACAATGAGGTAGATGGCTCAGTATGACTGATGAGCAACTTCAATATGTTTGTGAAAAGTCCTTACAGAATGCCATCACATAACTGAACTTTTAAATCCTTTATGCTTCAGGGATCTTAGACTCACCAACATTATAATCTGCAGTGCCAATCATCCAGTCCTGTAGATTCTAAATGTATTAGGACTCCGGTTTCTCATGTTCCTACAGGGGGCTTTTTCAGAATGAGGGTGGTACGTGAGACTGTCCCGCATGGTTACCCAAAACTCAAAATAGGAGCCAAGATTCCAGTCACAGTTCGTGATTCTATCTATAACAGCCGCCTTTTGTTCCGGAAAGAGCCCTTCGCTACTCAGATACCAGCAGGTCTTAAAGTGAGAGAACCAAGACTCAGATTCTGAGCAGGCAACGGAACCAGAGCATAAACCAGATGAACAGGGACCAAGCAGCGCGTAGTCAGAGAACAGGCTAGGGTCAATACTATGAGAGCAGGGCAGTACCAAATCAAAATTCTAAATCATAGTCAAGTTCAGGCAACAGGGTCAGGGCAGGCAGCAAATATCAGAGTCAGGCAACTGAGTCTAAGATCCCTGGAGCATAAATCGTACCCAGGAATTAATAGTAAACAGAACCTACTGGGCAGGTGAAAATAGGTAATGGCGCCTTTTATATCACGCCTTGTGCAATTGCGTCATTGTGCAACGCAAACTTGCACAAAAGATCTAGTGAGTGTCAGTAATGCATTTGTGCTTTACCATTAAAGTAACTAGGACAGGCAATTATTCTCTCCACTCTTGGAAAATTAAGTCTTAGCAGTGGATTTTCTAAACAATAAAGAAGTGGATATTTCTTGGTTCATGGTTTGCCACTAAAAAACAAGCTTCACTTAGGGTATAGCCCTTAAGTTGTTCAGTACTATCCAACACTGCTTTTTGAGTTTTTTAGTCTTTAGGCACATGGGGCTGTGAGTGAAAACCGGGAGTTCACTGACATTCCGGTAGGCTCTCTGTGGTTAATAAATTGCTTACACAGAAGAACGACCAATGTCTACATAAGGCATTGTGACTTGTTCATAGACAACACACCAGATTGCACTTTCAGGGTCTTAAAGTGAGAAGGCTGGCTGAACTTTGTGTAATTTTCCTTAGCATGTGCAAAGGGATGTTACTTTGTTGATGATGGCATAGAGGAGCATATCTCTTATAAACCTTGGTGAAGCTGTGTTCTCCTGCTTATACATAATCATGCATACTAAAAAGGGTCATGGATGAATGAAATTTACAGTTTAGGCAATACAGGATGGTCTGTCCCAATTGCCACCTGAAGGTGCCAGTCAGTTGGTTAGTATAGTCAATATTAGTGCCCCACCCAATCTGTCAGCTGTAAACTCTACAGGACAGGGTCTTATTGTTCATAAAATGTTCTGCTTTTTATATGCATGTAATTAGTACAAATATATATATATATATATATATATATATATATATATTTATAAAGATAATAATTAATGCCTTTATTTTTACAAGCTCCTGGTGAAAAATCCAGTTCTTATCGCCTTAACATTTTCAAGCTGCTTTGATGCATTTATCACCACCGGCTTTGCAGCATTCCTTCCTAAATTCATTGAAAACCAGTTTTCATTGACCTCCAGCTTTGCAGCTATTTTAGGAGGTAAGTGGCATTTTTTGTCTTTAGCTGAAATCTTGATGTCTGTTATTTATATAGATTTAATAGAGAACAGGTATTCAAAGAGCAAATCAGGTGTTGTGTTATTGTCTTTCCACATCTGTCTTCAGCTGAATGGTTTTGTAATTCATAACACACAAAAGCACTAAAAATTATGTTGTCATGATAAAGTATTAGTAAGTACAAGTAAAATAAAAATATTTGACTAGATTAAGCATTGACTCCAAAAGTAAATATCAAAAAAGTTAGTTAAGTATGCTCAAGGTTGGTCATGCACATATAGTTCTGCTTGTTTGACAAGGCACTAAATGAGCTAGCTAGATGGTGGACCAAACCTTGCTGATCATAATAGTGTAGCCCTGTCAGTAGATGATCACATAATTTGATATGGCCATTATTTATAAACCTGCCTGTTGGTATTGGCCAGATATTGGTTGGGCAGGAAATAATTTGTCCCATCTATGAGCCAGTAAGCTACCAAATCAATTTAGGCTAGAGCATCCCTAAATAGTGAATATATATCAGCCTGAACAATACAATTATTATGTGGTATAAATTCAATTCTAGTGGTCTGTTAAAACAGAGATCCTCAACCTCATGGACTCTAGCTATTGTTGAACTATCTTCCATAGGATACAGATGTGTTGTCCATCATCAGCTAGAGAACTGTAGAATGAAGATTTAAAAATAGGGATGCACCGAATCCAGGATTCGGTTCGGGATTCGGCCAGGATTCGGGCTTTTTCAGCAGGATTCGGATTCGGCCGAATCCTTCTGCCTGGCCGAACCGAATCCTAATTTGCATATGCAAATTAGGGACAGGGAGGGAAATCACGTGACTTTTTGTCAGAAAACAAGGAAGTAAAAAATGTTTTCCCTTCCCACCCCTAATTTGCATATGCAAATTAGGGTTCGGATTCGGTTCGGTATTCGGCCGAATCTTTCACAAAGGATTCGGGGGTTCGGCCAAATACAAAAAAGTGGATTCGGTGCATCCCTATTTAAAAACTTGCCATTTGACACCCTATGTTAATAAATAGCAGTACAGAGAATTTTCAGAGTTTGATCGAATCACATTTGTTCCTGTATTTTCAGGTGGTGTCCTAATACCAGCAGCGGCAATTGGACAAGTGTTAGGAGGCTTAATTGTCTCCAAATTTAAATTTGAATGCAAAAATATAATTAGGTTCTCAATTATAATATCCTTCATCTCAGTGGCGCTGACAACCATTTTTATTTTTGCAAGATGTGGTAACGATCCATTCGCAGGTGTATCTGTGCAATATAATGGGTAAGAGATTAAACTGATATTCTACAGGAACAAACATATACATGCGACCACTTCTTTAATGAAAAAAATGCATGGCTCCGGGCTAATTATCTTCTGTGCATCCTTTCAAACAGCTCCTGTTTCTTATTATATGGAAGGGCCGGTCATGTTCAAGAACTATGTATTTACAGGGTCTAATAATCAAACTGGGCACCTCTTAAAATATAAAAACTAGGGATGCACCAAATACAGGATTCGGTTCGGGCTTGGGCCAGGATTAGGCCTTTTTTAGCAGGATTCGGATTCGGCCAAATCCTTCTTCCCGTATGAACCAAATCTGAATCCAAATTTCCATATGCAAATTAGGGACAGGGAGGGAAATTGTTTTCCCCTTCCCACCCCTAATTTGCATATGCAAATTAGGCGTTGGGTTCGCTATTTTGCCAAATCTTTCACAAAGGATTCGGGGGTTCGGCCGAATCCAAAATAGTGGATTCGGTGCATCCCTAAATTAAAAACTGCATGGCTGTTTAGTAATAAGACCAACTACAATTGTTGTCTACAGTGTATATATATCTGGAATTATTGCTGTATCTGTATTTCATAGGTGTACAGTTTTCAAACCATGATCTGACATCCATTCTATTCTCACAGGCTTTTCAAATTTATTAAGTTGCAGGCAATAGATAAACAAGAGGCCCATTTATCAATGTCTGAATTTATCTCATTATTTTCTGGAAACTACTCAGTCCAAATCCGCATGTGTTTTTTCCCCTTATTTATCAATACATTTTCCCTAAAAATCGTGAAGGATTTTAATCAATCGATCTAACAAAATTTCTTCGATCAGAAATTTGCTAGAAAGCCTATGGGGACCTTCCCCATAGGCTAACATTGATGCTCGGTAGGTTTTAGATGACGAAGTAGGAGGTCGAAGTTTATTTTAAAGAGACAGTACATCGACTATCAAATGGTCGAATAGTCGAACGATTTTTAGTTTGAATCGTTCGAATTGTGGTCGTAGTCGAAGGTCGAAGTAGCCAATTGATGGTCGAAGTAGCCCAAAAAAAACTTCGAAATTCAACGTTTCTTTTATTCTAATCATTCACTCGAGCTTAGTAAATGTGCCCCTTAATGTTGAAATGATTTTATTAGACTTAAATTATGGTGATTAAAATTTCAGAAATACCCATTTCTAGAAAAACCTAAGCATTCCAGATAATAG
Organism: Xenopus petersii; assembly: GCA_038501925.1. NCBI lineage: Eukaryota > Metazoa > Chordata > Amphibia > Anura > Pipidae > Xenopus > Xenopus petersii. The sequence goes on from CM076672.1 coordinate 196,812,479, forward strand.
ATCAAATACCTGTATACAAACTATCTAAGACTATTGCATTGCAAAATACAACTTTTTTTATGACATTTTTTCCATTAAGACTTTTGTTACATCTCCGTTCACTTTATTAATAAAAAATGTATTTCTTTAATATTTGACGTTCTAAAAATGCAAACATTTCTGTAATAGATAATGGTTAAACCAATAGTTTCACATTTTTTTTGTTAAGACTGGCTTAAAGAAACAGTAACACCAAAAAATGGTTTTAAAATAATGAAAATATCATGTAATGTTGCCCTGCACTAGTAAAACTGATTGTTTGCTTCAGAAACACTACTATAGTTCATATAAACAAGCTGCTGTGTAGCAATTGTGGAAATTGAAAAAAAGCAATATGGCACAGGTTAAATAGTGGATAACAGATTATGTTATAACACCATTATGTTCTACAGAGCTTATCTGCTATCTGCTGTGTAGCCTGAGCCTTTTCTCCTTTGAATGGCTGCCCCCATTGCTACACAGCAGCTTATTATATAAACAATAGTAATGTTTCTGAAGCAAACACACCAGTTTTTTACCAGTGCAGGGCAACACTGCATTATATTTTTATTACTTTAAAACACTTACATTTTTTGATGTTACTATTCCTTAAAATGATGCCATTGCATATTTAAACTTTCTGACAGACTTTAGATAACAGGTATGTATTCGGTCATATTGTTCTCCCTTTTCTGTTGCTTGTAGAACTGGACAGATTGGTCAGTTAGATGCCCCATGTAACAGCAACTGCAGTTGTGCTCGCTTTTTCTATGACCCAGTTTGCGGATCGGATGGAGTGCAGTATTTCTCTAGCTGCTATGCTGGGTGTTTGTCTGTGGAATATGAGGATGAAGGAAAGGTAATATTTAAATACAATAAAACAAAATTCACCAGTATTTTCACCTAAACCTAACAATATAGCCAGGGCCACCACCAATCATGTGTCACCTATACTACTAATTTAGCACAGCTCCCCCTGCCAGGTAGCCAAATTTAGTAGCTTACTGGTTACATGAGCAGTTAGCAGTGGTCCAATTTAGCAGGGCACCCTAGACAACCTGACTGGCCACCTCACCCCCCACCCTATATTTGTGCTTGCAATGGGTGGTGACGACAGAGAGGGAATGCACAGTTTCAAGTGGCAGCAGAAGCAAGAGAATTTGGAATAGGGGTAGAAGAGGTATCTGCCCTGCGTCCACCCATTGTTGAGCCCTAGGCAGGTGCATCTTCTGCCTACCACTAGTTCCAGCACTGGGAGAAGTGGACCCTTCCAACAAGTAGAAAGCTCCATGAAAAAAAATACATCTCCCCATTATGCTAAAACTTCACCCATAGTCTGCACAATCCCTTAAAGCCTAAAGTTTAAGGGCTTCAAATTGTTTTGGCGCGCAACATTCTTTTTTCTCCCATTGAGGTCTATGGGCGTCCTTTCCACTTTGAAACCAAACACTTTGGTATTTTTCAGAGCTAAAAGTTAGGGGCTCAGTTTATTCACATATTCACTATGTAAGGTGTGTTTTAAAGATATAGAAATAGACCTGTTATCCAGAATGCTCGGGACCTGGGGTTTTCCATATAAGGTGTATTTGCATAATTTGGATCTCCATTCCTTAAGTCTACTAAAAATCATTTAGAGGAGAAGGAAAGTCCTTTTTACTTGCGGGTAAAAAAAAAGTTAGGCACCCCCAAGTGATTGCAATACTTACCTGACACTCCAGGCCAGTGCTCCTATCAGGAGAAAACTGCACTGGCCCGGGATTCTTCCAGTGAGCACCACTGAGTGTTCCTTTTCCTGCTTCTTCTTTCTTCAAATTTTCCAGGGCAGACGCATGTGCAGTAGAATGAAAAAGCCGGCTTTTTCATTAAAGTTCGGCTTTTCACTCTACTGTGTATGCACAGCATAGACAGAAGAATAAAGAAGCAGGAAGACGATCTCACTGGAAGAATACCAGGTTGGTGCAGTTTTCTCCTGATAGGTGAAAATAGGTTTTTAAAATTGTGAATTATTGGATTAAAATGGAGTCTATAGGACGTGACCTTTCCATAATTCAGAACTTTCTGGATAACGGGTTTCCGGAATAACTGATCCCATATTTTCAAGATTGTTAAACAAAACACTTTATACAAACATTTAGAGATTTTAAAGCATGAATTGGTGGAATAGTCTCAGAATTGCAAGGTTGTGGGGACACAGAAATAACAATTCAAGTGCCTGGGGAATTTTTTTATTCAGGTTCTTTAAATATATGGAGACATAGATTTTGTAATACATTTGAGATGTATATTTGTCAGTCCTATGTATGGATGCATGAGGAATAAACTAATCCAGTAAGATATTGCAAATATTTTTCTTTTTTCACAGATATATAGTAATTGTTCATGCATTGGAGGCCACATAGGAGAATCTGGAATGAATGTTTCATCACAAGCTGAGCAAGGAAAATGTAAAGCAAGTTGTAATAACCTGATAATATTTATGGTGTTTTTCTTTCTTGTGGTTGTCACCACGTTTATGACAGCAACTCCAATCACTATGGCAATTTTAAGGTAAGAAAAGCTTTTTTATTTACTCTTGGGATGTTTATATTGATTCATTTAATTAATATTGCAAACACCCAATATACAATACTATATAATGATAAACACCAAGGAAATAGACCTCTTTTTCCTCTTTCTTTTAGGTGTGTGCCAGACAAACAAAGATCCTTTGCCCTTGGTGTGCAGTGGTCATTCATTAGACTATTAGGTAACTATTTACTATTTAATAATAATATAATAAATAATTAATTATAATGAATAATAATTAATAATTTAAGCTACTGATTTGAGTCCTTTAGACCGCGTCATCAACTTATCTGCCCATGTATGGGGCCCTCTGATGACGTTACCTTACCGATATCTGGCTAAAAATCAGCCAAATGTTGAGTGGGCAGGTTTGTTTTCATGTTGGATCGAGGACCACATCTGCTCATTGATGCAGACCTCATCTGAACAGCCCTTATTGCGGACATTGTAAAACGATTGTTTGGCAGAGCAAATATGAGCATAATGGGCAACTTTATGGACCTCTATCTAAAGGTGGCCATACATTACAAGGTCCGCTCTTTTGGCAAGGTTGCCAAACGAGTGGCTCCCCCCCCAAAACGGAACCAAATATTACACTGTCTGCAATAGGGGCTGTCAGGATGACGAGCCTATGCATTCCTCCATCCAACATGTTCCATAAATCTAGTAATTGTGCTCATATTTGCTCTGGCTAATTTCTGAACATACTGCCTAGTAAATTTTTAACACATTTTAATGTTCTGTAAAACATGTAAAAATTAAAAACAGTTTGTTTTTTATATGTATTGGCAAATGTTAAAAGACTTTAAAGACTTGATAATTCAAGTCTTTAAATAATTCAATAGTCTCCCACAACTGTTTTGTATAATGAAAGAAAATGTAATTCTAAGCAATATAAATGTAATGAGACTTTTTTTTTTTTTTTAAACTTGCATGTTTATTATGAATAAAGATTGCTCAGAGTACACAAGCGCCTCGGGTTTACATTTGTGAGGCACATATGAACATGTAGTACATAACAGCATGTGAAATGTTTAACATATCCAAAAGATATGAGAAAAACAAATAATATAATTGAGTAACTGAGTATAGAACAAATGTTGTACATGGCAAGGCTGGTGAAAAGGGTACAGGGTTTATACATATAGATACGGTGCATGATCCCCAAATTGCCTGTTAGATTTAAGGAACTTAACTAAATGGGTTGTGGTATTTATACAGCTTGGGGGTGCCAGGGGTCCCAAATTTGGCTACATTTTAATTGTAACTCTGGAGTCCCTGCAGCCAGTCTTTCCATTTGTTCTCTAGAGTCCAGTTGTTGAAGTAGATGTTGTAATCTGGGTGTTCCTTGTTGATTCCACATTTTTGCTATTAAGGTAGCTGCTGTATTGAAAATATGAAAAAGTAGTTTTTTGTTGAGATGTATTGAGTCTTTCGGGTAGATTTGTAGGAGTCCTATCTGTGGAAGGCAGGGCAGATCATAGCTTAGTCTAGCTTTCAGTAGTGTAAATATTTCTTCCCAAAACGGTTTAACTGATGCACATTGCCACCACATGTGGAAAAATGTACCGTAATGAGACTTTTTTTGTAATAGTTTTCTTAGTAATTGCTATTGAAACAGTGTAACAGAAGCCAGCTCACTAAGTGACCTGCAGGAAAACTGACTTCTTATACATCTCTTTAAATAAAAAATAACAGATATGTTTTATGAAACAAAAAAACAAGGTTTGCTACAGATCTAGCAACCAGTTATTAGAATTAACTGGTCACCATCATCTCTACTGATTGCTGTGGGTTACTGCACCTTTCTTATTACTAATGGGGGTATTGTTTTAATGCCTAAATATTCATTATTGTTAGGAAATAAATTTGCAATTAACACAATTATTAATACTTGTTATAAAACACTTGTGTGAAAAGCGAGATTTGTTTTGTACTCCCTAATTAAATTACAACGTCACTTTAAAGAAAGAGAGAGGTATAATTACCTGATTATGTATTTACTGAAGTTAAAAAAGAGTTAAACCCCTCTCTGTCTAGTTGCCGACCAATTGTTAATACCACGTTAATTGCCAATATCTATATTGTTCAGTTCTTAAGTTTCTGATAATTAAGAATCATTTCAATAAATATTTAAAAAAAACCCTTGTGATTCGTTATTACGTAATTGGTGTCTGAATCCAGGAAGTGATTGCCCTATTAGGTGCTGTGTGCCTTTAAGTAATGGTTAAAAGTTACTTATAGTATACTAAATTAAGTGAATATAAATTACTTAAGCGATTTAAATTGATTGATTAAAGTGCTGGTGCAATATTATTCTAAATTCATAGTTAAAATAAAACAATGAATTAATTGAATAATTGTGCCTGCACAAGTCCGGGAAATAAACTAATTCAGAATTACCACAAATTAATCAAGAAAAAATGTGACTGAATTTATTACACACATTCACTGAACAGAAATTAATAAAAAACGGGGGGGAAAAAACCAACCCCCACTGAAATGGTAAATTGTAATTGGTTTGCATACCTCAGCCTAGGCTGATAGGTGTTTAAAGTGAAAACGTTAATTAAAAAATCGTATCAATATGTCCACATAAAGACCAGCATTGAAGAAAAAAGTAGAAAATGAAAGTTATTAGAGGTGGAGAAGTCCCAAGAACTAACTGCCTATGATTTTTGTAAATTCTGGGACCCCACAAGAGGGAGAAAGTAGGTCACTGGGGACTGTAGTCTCAATTTACCTTGCTATCTCTTTAATTTTTCTAATCTTCCCTAAAAAACTACAAATCCCACAGTGCCATTCGATTGCAGTAAAGGTTGAGAGAAAGCAGAACCAATCCGGTCTTTAAAAAAACTTGGAATAATTCCAAGTGTAAGAAAGTTTTAAAAGATTCAAGCAATCGCTCAAAAGCAATAGTTAGAGCGTTTAAAAAGTATGCCAACACGTGTTTCGCCTCCTGGCTTTGTCAAGGCAAAATCTAAAATGCGCTCGCCCATCTTTGCTTCTTTATCACTTCTCTAACTGGAAATCTCGTGATGCTTGCGCAGCTCGCGTGAAGTCATAGCGTAGCGTTCCAGGGTAAGACGCAGGATGTATATATAAAACACTTGTGTGTCACCATAGGAACAAAGATGATTTCCTAATCTTCCTCTCACAAATTTTTACATTTGTATTTTTTAGGTTCTATTCCTGGACCGATTTTGTTTGGAGTTATAATAGACAGTACTTGTATTTTATGGAATATAAACGAGTGTGGAGTAAAAGGTGCATGCTGGACTTACAATAACTCACAAATGTCATTCAATCTAATATCCATCAGTAAGTAAATATTTTCTTTAAATATCAAAATGTCTTAGACCAAAACCAAGATCAAGTCTCTGATACATTCATTATCCATCCACCCCTTCACCACCCATGCCTTGTGCTTTGTGTGATAATGCTCTTGTCGTCATAAAAGTTGGATCTACACTTTGAAGGTGATTTGTTTTATTTGTTTTCTCAAGATTTTCAAGTTTTCTCTTTGTCTAGGTTCTCCTCCCTAAACCAAGTGATAAAAAGAAGGCCTCTAAATTACTGCTTCTCTAATGCTGTTTTATTGGTGCTATTTAGCAATAGAACAATCAACTGCTTTAGTTTGCCCATATCCTGGATGCAGCTATACCATAAATAGTAAATCCATTTTAGCAGGAAAGTTACATGCAGTCTATGGCAGGTCTTTTTGCACAATGCTTTGCACTTTGTGTCCCTGAGCTAGAGAATACATAGGATATTAGGTTTACTTGATCACATATTAAACAATTCTAAATATTGCTTTTTCAGGGCCTGAGGATATGAGAGCTACCCTGCTTTGCAGTTGGCTAAATTTCTAGGTACATAAATGGATAGATGAGCTTAGAGTAATGAAATAAAAAGAAAAGTTACTTTTTTTATCCATTTAGACCTTTAGAGGTTTTTTTTGCTAGTAATTTAGCTATTCTGACTTTTAGAGGTTTTTGGATATTTTTGCTAGTAATTGTCCAAACATTTTTAGAGGTTTTAGAGATATTAGTATTTTTTTTGGATCGTTCAGCATTTTTTTTTTTTTTTATGGTCCGTGCTTTTTATATTCAGATATTTTAATAAGTTACATGATATTTGTGATTTTAGAGAACATTTGTTTGTTCGTGGTTTCAAAAAATGGGAATGTTGATCATGATAAGTGCATCCTTTGGCTGAGTTGTTGCATTTAAGACGTGCTATAGTAGTAGGTTGGGGAAGAATGATTAAATTTGCCTTTGGGCCAAACTTTGTATTTTTTTAATAGTAAAGTGCAGAGAAACTGATTGTGTTCCTTCTCACATTCTAGGTGCAGCTAGCAAAGTGTTGACTATTGCATTTCTTTTTGTTGCATTCTGCATTTACAAACCTCCATCAACGAGTACAGAAACTTTGCAAGATTCACTTGAGAAAAATTGTGAACTGTAAATCAAGCTGCAAGCCAGAAGTCAAGAGATTCTGGATATAACAAGTAAAAAACAGTTAGTAGGACATACCAGGAAAAAAAAAACAAGGTCAAGATAAAGGATGAATTAAATAATTGTACATTTTTGTAACAGATAAATGTAGCACAACACTTTTATTCTATATTAAAGATGGTAGGGTTTGTTTTTATTTTAGTTTTACTCTGGAAAAATACCTGAAAATCTGATTCCAAAAAGTTCTAGTGCAAATGCGATTTTTTAATGCTATTATAGTAATCCTTACATTTATGTCATTTTACCTCTATGAACTAATGTTGTCCAACCAAATTCCCCAATCAGCCTCTTTAATATCTGGATGATCATATATAGATTGGGAAGTTGACCATTCTGTCCCCATACATGCTAAGTGAATGCTTATTAAGTGGGCTTTCATATGGATAGATCTGGGGCTGTTGGGTCAAACCAGAAAGATACAATGGACCAAACTACTTGGGTAAATATAGGGACCTGGTTTAGTAGTGAGGATAGCAGAAAGAGAGAATTCCACAACTACACAGCTCTTTATCAGATATCTATGATCTACTGAGCATGGCATTGCACCCTATCTTCCACTCTCCTCCTTGTGACTAGTTTAAAATCTTCTCCAACCTTCTAGGCATCCTGCACAATTGAGGTGCAGCCCATTCCTGCAAAAGATCTTTAGCCAACAGAAGAATTAGTTTAGAGGTTAAGTACCATGTGGTAAGAGACACAGTAGGAAGGAAGGAGGTCCCTGCCTCACAGAGCTTACAGTGAAGTGTATTCTTGTAGCGCTTTATAAATACAGTTATACATACATACAATCTAAGTGGGTGGATAACATACAGGCACAATAGGAACATGCACAGGCACAAAAAAGTGCACAAAGGTTGCCAAAACTGAGTTTATTGTTTATTAACAATCAAATTTTGATTTTTTTCCACAAATCTCTAGAAAATTGTCCCAAAAAGCTGTAAAAATTGAGATTTATTAAGTGTAAAAACCACGAAAACCAATAATCAAAATTTCGACAGGTAAAAGTTGTTGAGGTCCTATAGAAGTCAGTGGGAGCTGCAGTGATCCTATTGGACCGTTTTAAACCAATTCAGACTTTTAGAGGATTTCTGGGGTTTTTTTCGTTAGGAAATGTCTGGAAAACTTGAATATTTAGAGATAGAGATTTTTTTTTTGGATCGTTCAGCATTATTTTCCCTTCATACTTTTTTTATTCTGAACTTAATAAACGTAATGACATTCGTGGGTTTTAGAGTTAGTGAGTTTAGTCGTGGTTCCAAAAACCTCGAAAACCCCTAAAATCCGACCTTTCATAAATAGGCCTCTATGAGAGTGTTTCCTACAGAGGTATTCATTGAATCAACTCCAGAGGTAAGGAGCTTCAAGATAGAAAGGTTTAAGATCACTGCCGGGTGATGTTGTGATGGCTGATTCAGTTAATGCCTTTAAGAATGGCTTGGATGATTTTTTGGACAGACATAATATCAAAGGCTATTGTGATACTAAACTCTATAGTTAATATAGGGGGTATATAGAATTTAATTAAAAGTAGGGAGGGTTGTGTATGGATGCTGGGTTTTCATTTGGAGGGGTTTAAAGGAGAAGGAAAGGTTAAAACTAAGTAAGCTTTATCAGAAAGGTCCATCTAAATATACCAGTAAATCCCCAAAGTAATGTTGCTCTGAGTCCTCTGTCAAAAGAAAAAACACATTTCTTTCCTTCTATTGTGTACACATGGACTTCTGTATCAGACTTCCGGCCTTCAGCTTAAACCTCATTGCCCTGGGCAAGAGCATGCTCAGTTTGCTCCTCTTCCTCCCCCTCTCCCTTCTCTACTGTAATCTGAGCCCAGAGCAGGGAGAGACTCAAGCAGGAAGTGATGTCACACCACATTAATACTGCAGCTCCTATCCTAAACAAACAGAGAGTTTCTAGAGCTTTTTACTCAGGTATGGTTAAACATTCTACAGAATAAATATAGCATTCTAGCTTGCACTATTGCAGCTAATCTATTGGCAATAAAATGCCTCCGTAGTATTCCTTCTCCTTTAACTTGATGGACTTTGTCTTTTTTCAACCCAATTTAACTATGTAACTATGTAAGATGAGAGGTGACAGTGGATGCGGTTGCTGGAGCGGAAGTATGAGTATATCCAGGAAGTCCTTGCCTTTAATGTTGCTGCTTTCTGAGATCCATCTTGAAGACTCCATCCTTTTTATAACTCTGTTATTGGTACCATTGTGTACCCTTACCTGTGGATCTTCTGAGACAAAATGTAAAACTGTGAGAAGAAACTAGTATAGACAGACCAGGATCACAACCAGGAAATCAATACAAGGGAACAGGGCAGTGGTAGGGCAGGCATCAGGAACTAAAATATAGCACACCCAGGAACAATATGAGCAGTGAGTGAGCTCAGAGCTAGAAGTCATATGGGAAAGCTTATGGTAAACCTAGCTATCTGCTCAAATAAGGCCAATGGTTTGCAAGATGCATAGTAAACTGCACATCACTGGTTCAACTCCAGACTGAATGCTACACCAGCGCAGAGCTGTACTTCTTTTGTCTACATCCCTGGCCTTCGTTAATTTCTAGGTCTTAAACTGTTCAGGAAGTTTCTGATTTCAAAAGTAGCTACAACAGTGCAATCACCAATAGTCAATTTATTTTTGTGACTTGCAGCACACTGCTGAAACTAGTTGCTTATTGGTTGCTTCTGGCAACTGCGTTGATTTCAATGGACTACAAACGTGAGTTTTACATGTGCTTTATCATTTGGAGCATAAAAGCTGATCCACAATTTCAAAACTTTGTTTTTCTCTTTCATAATAAAGTATGAAAAGCTTTTGTAAAAAGGCTAAGATTGTTATTTGAATTAGGATATATTTACTTTCAACCCAAAAGCCCTTCAAAGTTGCAAGTAAAGCAGCTGTAAAGCAGAATATTGACGTCAGTGTATATCTCCTACAGCATTTTGCAACTTGATCTGATCCACAGCCCAATTGAATAACCTTGGACAGAAACCTAAATTTGTTTCTACTGATGTAAATATTGTATATTAAGATGTAAAAAAATTATTTTATAATAAAGTGGTATTTAATTATGCTTTTTATGAGATGGTGTTTTTTTTTCTATGACTATTTTTTCTATTCCATTTTATTCAACACCATATTCTGATATAACACCCACAGCAGCAGCAAAGTCTTTGCAGTGTTCCCTTTAAACATTACCAGGAACAGATCAATAGAAGCAATAAAAATGTAGCAATGAATGCTCCTTTTGGGGGGTGCTTCTTTATGCTACACACCATTAAAACTTGTGGATGACACTGCTAAGAGTTAGACTTGTTTACAAAATAAAAAGTTTCCCCCCTAATGTTCTTTCCATTCTCGTCCACTAGATGTCACTGCTGTATTTTTTCATGAGCATGCTGTATAAAAAACAGTCACAGCTTGGGTTTCTCTTGAATAATTTATTTTCCAGATTCATATTTCACCATATTTTCAAATCACCACTTTTTTATCTAATGTATTAAACAAGCTCTTTTATGCACTTAAACTGAATAGAAGTAGTCATTTTCACTGATTGCAATTAAGAGGTTATGTATCTGCCATTTCGACTATGGCCACTGCCAGTAAAGCAAATATACATCATCTGTGTTTATGATAAACCCCCTTGTATATTGTCTCCTCAATATATCCATTGTTATATTTAATCAGTCTACTGCTACAACAGTAAAACAATAATTTTTTCAGAACTTCCCTCTCACCCATGATTGAAGAGCAGAAAATCAGTTTTCATGTATGTCACCAACTGGATTGTCTGAGTTACTTGCACTTCAGTTACTTGACCAATCAAAAATAGCAAAACTAAAGAGTCACTTCTCCCAAAATCTATGGCTGATGGTTAGTTGGGTCTTGGAGCAGTCCATACTGGGAATAGGAGACAGCTTGTACTTTATCTATGGCAATGTATCCTAGTGAGTACAATATGCTAATAGATGCATGTGCAGGCTGGGACATTTCACAGAGTACATATTGCAATCAGGGAAGCACTGAACGGCAAACTTATTGAAAATAACAAACTGCATTTCATCATGTAGTTCCTTGTGGTGAAGCATATTAAAGATTACGCACAATGAATCACACGAAGAAGTGCTCAAGTATATAATATAAACTTATATGAAGTGAAGGCAAACAGGCTACCTTGTATTCACATAGCACATAAAGGGAATCATTTATATACACAGTAGCACTTTTCTTCAGTGGAGTTCTTCACAGCAAGCAAGGCAGCCATTATAGGCACACTAATTAGCCAGGACACCAGAAGATTAAGTGACCTGTCCAGGGTCGCAAGGAGATGCCACAGGGATTCGAAGCAATAACACGAGATCCCACATCTGTCAAGGATTAGGTAGGGGGCGCTGTGGAGGCAGAGGAAGAAGTCCTTTAGGCAGGGACTGGCTGTGCCACGGAACAAGTAAAGGGAATTGCAGGAACAGGGTGCACAGGGCGACAAATCAGACTTGAATGAGTGAAGAGAATGATGAGTCAGAATGGGTAGGGAAACAAGGGCGAGGAGTCAGTACAAGAATGTAGAAACAATGTAGCAGAAGTCAGCTCATCTTCAGCCAAGATCCCATTTCCCACAATGCCCTGCATGCTAAGTCACAGGTTTGTTAATCAACTGACTTCGGCTACAGTTTTAGTACAGACAATAGTATGAGAAAGAAATAGGATCCGTTATCAGGAAGCCCAATATTCAGAAAGCTCGGAATGATGGGAAGCCCGTCTCCCGACTCCATTTTAATTAAAAATTTTAAAAATGATTACCTTTTCTCTCCAATTATAAAACACTACCTTGAACTTGATCCCAACTAAGTTATAAATGGTCCTTAAAGGAGAAACAAACCCCTTAATGCAGCCATCTTCCGGGTCTCTTGTATGCTTCCGGCAGTTTAGCAATTTCCGTCAATTTCGGCGCATAGTTGTTGCAAACCATTTGCTCCAACTGCGCATGCATAGATTCGCCGTTCTCATTCTCAGATTACTAAAGAAGAAAAACATGGATGCCGTGGACTCTGATACCTGAATCTGCACAGAGGAGTAAGTAAAAAGTAAGGGGCACTTGCCTGGGGTAGCAGCTAGGCTGGGGGAGGGGGAGGGAGGGGAGTCTATGTGGGGTAGGTAGGGTTTTTTTTAACAAGGGGTTTATTTCTCCTTTAATAGATGCAAACAATAATTCTACTGGCTTTATTTAATGTTTAAATGATTTTTAGTGATCCAACTTATGGAAAGACCCCTTATCTGGAACACCCCAGGTCATGAGCATTCTAGATAACAGGTCTCTTACCTGTACTACTTTCAATAACAATTCCATTCACAAATAACTTTATAAACATGACAGTTAAAGGGGACCCGTCACCCAAAAAATTATTCAAAATCCTATTGTATCACATTAATCAAGCGAAATGAACTTTAATTACACTATATAAATTATTTGAATCTTGTTTCCTTCAGTCTGGGAATTCATAATTATAGCAAGCAGGCAGCAGCCATTTTGTGCACACTGTTATTAAGGCAAGCCTTGCATCATCTCAGAATCTTGTTTCTGCACCAGAATGGGGGACCCGATGTCCATCCCCATGCTCTGGCTACACAATTAAATGGTTAAGAGAACAGGGGAATGTGTGGAGAGCAGTGACATCTAGGATGTGCTGAATGGAAAGTCAAAGTAATTGTCTGCCCCGCCTCTATGCCCATGGCATAGAGGAGTGGCAGACAATATTTGATTGACAGCTGAGATTTTTAAAAGAGTTTACAACAGCTATGAATGCTTTAATAAAAAATAGAAATTGGATTTCATGTTTAATTTGAAAAGGACTTTTATTATACAGATTTTTATGTCTGGGTGACAGTATATTGCAAAGTTGCTTATGTTATATTTCTGTCATTAGAAGTTAAACAGAAAAAAAGATAAAAAACAGTAACAGAAGTAGCAGAACTCATAACAAAGGAATGCTTTACAGTATTAGCTACTTTAGTTGTAGCATGAGTCTGGGATGTCATATAACTGGTGGGTAGGAAAATGTTATGTCATAAAACAGCCTAAAATAATTCTCAGCTGGGTGATATAAATGATATTATCAATAGAAATTCATTGGGTTGATAAATCATAATCTAGGGATGAATGCAACATAATTTTTCCAGATTTCCCCTCAGTGCTGGCAGCAATTTAGCATTTAATTGCACAGTGCAGAACACTACATAGATAAGTAAAACCATTTACTAGAATATATTACAATTATTTTAGGTTTTCTCAGATATATATCAATACCTATGTAAAAGCTAAGGATATATATTCCTCCCTTTTCCTGTTCCTGCCATCAGAAATATTTAAATGTAGCAATATATCAGGCCATTGGGCTTGCACTCGTCGCTACTTCTTTGCTGCTATCTCACTAATGTTGAGTTTGATGTTTCCAGTCAGTGATTTGTAGCAGGTCAATGTGGTGAAAAGGGGGTAATAGGAATTTAGAGAAGTTGCAGCCCAAGGAATAGGTGCCCATGAATCAATCAGTAAATGTGAATAACCGTGTTGATTTGGGTACTCAGAGACAGCATTTGTGTGAAAGCAGTTTTGCATAGTTTTTTTTATTAATGTACTGCATGAGAAAATGTTTCTCTTTCCAGCATGTTGGAAAATTACCTTGCTTGAAGTGCACATTGGAACTCCCTTGGCAGTTGCAGCAATAACTGTTATGTCTATGCTTTAGATTTCACCTGCAGAATAGTGTGAATAAGCTTGCTGCTGCATAACCAACTGATCTGCTGTGGAGGTTGCAGAAAGCCATCCTTCAACACATAAACATTTGGTGTTTGAGTAGCTATTAGCAACATTTGTGTTGGCAAAAGAGAATATCATAACATAACTCTAAGGGGCATATTTATCAAAGAGGCAGGGCTTTTACACACAAGTGTTTCGGCACGTGTATATATATATATATATATATATATATATATATATATATATATATATATATATATATATCAGCCTGCATAATAATTGACTCCACTTTCAACAAAAAAAAAACAGTGGTATGTCTTTCATTTCCCAGGAACATCTAAGTACTGGGGTATTTTCTGAGCAAAGATTTTAAGTGAAGCAGTTTTTACTATGAAATTAAATCAAATGTGAAAAACTGACTCTTGTGGTTGCCCTTGTAATTTTGCTAATTTGAATGCATGTAACTGCTCAATACTGATTACTGGCAACACCAAATGTGTTGGATTAGCTCATTAAGCCTTGAACTTCATAGGCAGGTGTGTCCAATCATGAGAAAATGTATTTAAGGTGGCCAATTGCAAGTTGTGCTTCTGTTTGACTCTCCTCTGAAGAGTGACAGTTTTCACAAAGAACATCTGTATGGCAGGGTGATGAGAAAGAAGCCCTTTCTGCACTCACACTTGTATTGAAAAGCTTATTTAGACAAGCCACAGCCAAAGTGGAACAAAGTGCTTTGGACCTATGAGACAAAAATTGAGTTATTTGGTCATAACAAAAAGTGGTTTGCATGGCGGAAGAAGAACACCGCATCCAAGAAAAACACCCAACAAGACAATGACCCTAACACACCTCGATATCTGCAAAGGCATTTATACAGAGGGAGAAGTACAATATTCTGGAATGGCCCGTCACAGTCCCCCCAACTTGAATACATATATATATATATATATATATATATATATATATATATATACACACACACACACACACACACACACACTTACTCACAATTTACTGTTTCATCAAAAAAGATTTTATTTAGTACTAAATAAATCTTTTTTGATGAAACAGTAAACTGGAGTGCGGGCCTTTACAGTAAATCTATATGTTAAATATTTGACCCTGCACCCGCAAATATTGAGTCCAGTTTTCAGATATATATATATATATATATATATATATATATATATATATATATATATATATATATATATATTGACAAGCTGGTGGCTTGAACACGTAACTTTTAGGGGGGATTAGTCAATGGTGAGCAGGCAGCATAGGAGAAAGGAGCAGAAAATAGGGACACGGCTTCTTCAAGGAACACGGCTTCTTCAAGGAACACTGCTCTCTCTACATTCCCCTTCCATCTTTAACATCTATTTGTGTAGCCAGTGCATGGGCATGGTTATCAGGTCTCCCAGTCTAACACATAAACAAGATGTTGCCTTAATAACAGTGTCCACAAAATTGCTGCTGCCTGCTTGATGTGATTGTAATTTCCAAGACTAAAAGAAATGAGATTGAAATAATTTAGCGTAACTGAAGTTTATTTTACTTGGCTAACATCATGAAATAGGATCTGGAATTGTTTAATAAGGTGATAGGTCCCCTTTAAATGTTTTTTTCTGTGAGAAAGAACTTAAACATAGTCAAAAATCACACTAACATAAAATTGTAATATATTTTTAATTCTTTATCAGTGGAAAATATATTATCTGCAATGTCCATAGTTTTCTTGAACCTCCTTGTCAACTACTTTCTTATATTTAAAGTGAACCAATAAGGGGTATACGCACCCTATTGCTTCATTATTTCACTATTTACATATTCAAGAATAATTTGGGATTTATTTTTTTACTATTTAATGAATTGCCCTTTTCATTTTCAACTTTTGCTTGCCTCGTTGCTATTTTTAGAATGCTTGATTGGCCTCCTTGCACTTAATACGTTTTCAGCTGACCCAGCTAACTTGATTGCCTACCATCTTCACGGCTAACCTTTCTGCTAAACCATAAAAGTTTTGCTTTGCTTCATCTTTCTATGTTTCTTACAGAGCTAAGTATCCTTTTAACTATAATTTTAAATTTATTTCATTTACCTTCTGTGTTTTTATCCGAGTGTCCAAGTCTAATGCTACAGTTTGCACGTCTAAGATGTGATTTTAGTCACTCCATCTTACTGTTGAGGTGAAAGGTTGATTGGAAAACAGACAGGAAAAATGTCAAGCCAGAAGTCTGATGAGTCAAAACCCACAAGTCACTGTAGTCAACTGTGCATCCAGAACTACTGGTTTAATAGCACATATACAGCCTGAGAGAGAGGCTTAATTTTCTCTTGCTCAATCCAGTGCCAGATTTACACAGTGGGCACCCCTAGGCCTACCTCTGCTCAGTGCCCTGTCCCTTCCTTTATCAGGTCTGTAGCACTGGGGATTGGCATGTGGGAAATCTAAAACACTATGAAATCTCATGTGCACCCCCAGTGCTTTGAATGCTTTTTGATCATTTATATAGCATTGCAAGTGCAGACATATAATACCTGGAATAAGGTATTATTTATGATTGGAATGTTTAAATCTAATCTTTAACTGCTGATGATAACTCACCTTTTGCTACATAAGACATAGCTACACTTACACAAGTCTCTTTTTAGTGCAAGATACTGTAGCTAAGTAGACAACCACTTTTATGCCATGTTATTACATGTTAACTTGCATGCTTCAGTGATTACATTGCATTCTGATAACTGGCATGCCGATGTCCCTATAAAATGAGGAACATCCTTCCCTGGCACTCAGTGTCATATTTTTAAATCACTAACTGTCATTTAGCATGGGGTTTTTCTTTGCAATATGCTTTTAATGTTAACTTTATAAATCTAAATTACATTTTTTTCTGTGAGAAAGTACTTAAACATAGTGAAAAATCACACTAACCATAAAATTGTAAAATATTTTTAATTTTAAATCAGTGGAAAATATATTATCGGCAATGTCCGTATCATGAGAAACACACTGCTCTGTAGTTTTGTAAAAAATTATTGAGTTAGCCGTCTTAATTCTTTCCAGTATATAGCTATAAGATTTATGGGAGCTGTTCTACAGCCTGATGTTCCATTTCCCTATTTTAAATTAGGTAGGGACAACTCATGTTTTAATATGCTCTAGTTTAGAATAGAGTTATTGTGTGGAGGTATTGCACAGCTTTATTGTACTGCATTTACATTTTATAAGTCCTTACATATTCTGTTCATAAGTAAACTATATGTAGCCCAAGCTATTGAATGTGTGGGAATGTGCTGCTGTGCATTTTGCAAATTAAAACATTTTGTAAATTAATTTAGGATTAAATACTTGCCATCCTCTCAGCAATGAGGCTGTCTTCTAGAATCGTTAAGATGTAAGTGGCACAGGCTCTTTAATTAGCATTTCGATTTGGAGTTGTCCCTTGCCATCTTTGACTAAAAAGGCAACATAGGTAAAGAAGAAGAAAGAAGAAATGTGGAAACAATTCCAAATAACCCAAGACCCAGTTTAATTTCAAATTACATTGAGGCTTGCTTATTTTAATCCTCTAGTCTGACATTCAGACATCTCCATTGTTGCTAGTTGTTAACAACAAACTGAAGAGTACTGTATACAAATGCAAATTATTTTAAAAGCAAAAAATTAAAGCAAACAGTCTTACAATACCCCTTTCATACTAGCAGATAATTGTATTACAAATTTCCCAATTTAGCGCATGCTTTCAACTCGTTATTGAGCTGCTGTACATTCCTACCTGTATAAAAAGGAGCATATTCAATAAAATATGTTAAGAACAATTTATGTTCTACATGATTTAAAAACTATGCACAGTTGGAGCACTTGTTCTGGTATTCTATTTCATTTTGGAAAGAGAAGGTTAGATTACAGAGAGTGGTGGTAAATGGAACAATTTCTAATTGGACCGGAAATGATAGTGGAGTGCCGCAGGGGTCTGTCATTGGTCCCTTGCTTTTCAACTTGTTTATTAATGACCTGGAAGTGGGCATTGAAAGTACTGTTTATATATTTGCTGATGATACTAAATTGTGCAAAACTATAGGTTCCATGCTGCCACTTTGCAGTGATTTGACTAGATTAGAAAACTGGGCAGCAATCTGGAAAATGAGGTTCAGTGTTGATTAAATGCAAGGTTATGCACTTTGGCAGCAATCTGGAAAATGAGGTTCAGTGTTGATTAAATGCAAGTTAAACACTAAGGGGGTTATTTATCGAAGGTTGAACTTGAGCTTTGTGAGTTTTTTTTATACCTCAAATAAACTCACAACTCTAATGGTTTCTGATTTAAGAAAAACTTGGTAGCTTTTAGGTGGCGAACTAGGGGGTCGAAGTTTATACTTAAAGAGACAGTACTTAGACTATCGAATAGTCAAACGATTTATAGTTTGAATCGTTCGATTCGAAGTCGAAGTCGTAGTCGAAGGTCGAAGTATCCCATTCGATGGTTGAAGTAGCCAAAAAAAAACCTTCGAAATTCGAAGTTTTTTTTATTCATTCCTTCACTCGAGCTAAGTAAATGGGCCCCGTAGAGTATAATGGTGAATCCGATATCCAGGATTTTGTAGTCAACACTTTGCAGTAATTGATTTACTGAATTTATCCTTGATGTTGTCCAGCCTTTGTATTTTTGTCTTTATTGTTCAGGATACAATATTAGGAAAGAAACATCTTGAATGATTGACTTGCTTTTTGTTGTTGGGCAGCAACGTGCGGCAACGGATGGCCTCAGGTGGCAGCCTAGGATTGCTCCTAGGTGTTAAAAGGGACCTGCCATCCTAAGAAATAATTCCAAATTCTTTTTTATTGTGTTTGTTTAAGGAGAACTAAACCCCCCTCCTAAAGAGAGTTTCCATCTACTAGCCCCATTTGGCTGCCTCCCCACTTTCTCCCTGCATAGCCCACTACTTAAAAAAGGGTCACAGAAAGTCGCACAGACCTCTCCATGCGGAGTAGCACAGCAGAGCTCATGGGCACCAGTTTACTGTTCAGGTCTACTGCGCATGTGCCAGAAATCTCTGTAGATAGCCAAGGAGAAGGAGAGGATCCAAAAATACCAAAGATGGCAGGTAGCAGTTCCTTGACAGTCCCAAAAAGGAAATACACCTCCTTCTCTATTCCTCTAAAACTCTGGTGTCAAATAACTAACCTATTTAATTAATGTAGAGATGTGTAAAATAGCCATCCCCAGTATTATTTAGCAGGCAGTCCCTTAGTGTTATAAACACCTAACTGGGTCCTAAAATAGGGTGGGGTAACTGTTTCCTATTCCTGCTTTAAGCTATGCCCCTTGCTGTTTCTCACAGTGACCAGTAGATGGCATTGTGCTAAAGTATAAAAGCCTCTGAAGCCATGCTTTCAGTGTCCATTTTGTGCTGGCTCTTGCCTGAGCAAACAGGCTGAGTTTTTGTGGAACCTGATTAAGGTAGGATTAGCAAGTATAGGCTATTCACCTTCACAGGTCACTCTAGGAGTGACAGACAATCAGGATATTTAGCTGAGCAGCTTGAGGCTCCTCCAAGGATTGTGAGTGGGATTAAGATCCCGGATACTAATTGCCCAGAAGTAGGGACTAAGTGTATAGACCTAGGGTAGAGTTTCCCCTCAGGTTCCACTTAGGGAAAAGGCTGAAAGCTGGGTGTACCTCCTCCAAGCTGCAAACATTATTCTAGTTCCAGTAGGAACTTGTATTAACCAAAGGTGCTGTGAGTATTGCCTATCAAATGTTATTGTATGATCCTGCATGTTCTCTTTATGGTACACTCAAAGGATGATTGTATATGTCCAATAAATCTGTTCAATGGTTAAGTTATAAGAACCACTGGCGCCCAATTATTATACCCTGTATACAGATACAGTTGCACTATACCCTGCCTCCACAACGCTGCGAGGGCTGACTACCTAAGATTATAGGTCTCATCCGGAGCACAATATTGGGAGTGGAGCTCAATAGTAGTGTAACACACCACACAATTTACTATAGTGCTACATTAAGATAGCAGAATATTTAATATCAATATTTGGTAGGTCAGACCTAATGGTTACATGTATAGTCAGCATCCATTCAATGAATAGATCATACATTTCTCCTCCAAACCAGGTGGTGAGGGAGCAACTTCTTACAATATCAGAGTATTGAAGGTCAGTACCCAAAATTAAAATTCAAGTTGAAGAGCCTCTTCTGGTTCTTAGCTAGAGGACAACTAGTATCATAGGCTTTTATTGTTAAATTAGGATCATAAACACCAATAGGTAGATGTAATAGAGTCTTCTCAACACTCACCAAGGGTCCAGGTGCACCATCCTGGACCTTCAACTTAGGGAGCGGATAACCGTTTGTAGAAATTGAGCAGGCACTTTTAGGAACCAGTCTTCCAGACAGACTTTTCAATTAAAAGTATATTTTTATTGGAGAACACAAGGACACAGCCTTTTATTGTTAAACAGCAATAACTAGAGCAGGTGCAGTGCCTAAAAGTTTGGGAATGGCTGTGTGATATCTGGGAGGATTATCATGAGCACCTCTGATTTATTTTTTTTAAAATCAAATCTATTGTGGCGCAAGTATTGTGGCAAGAGATACTGACTAGGGATGCACCAAATCCACTTTTTTGGATTCGGCCAAACCCCCGAATCCTTTGTAAAAGATTTGTCCAAACCCTAATTTGCATATGCAAATTAGGGGTGGGAAGGGGGAAACATGTTTTACTTCCTTGTTTTCTGACAAAAAGTCCCGCAATTTCCCTTCCCTGTCCCTAATTTGCATATGCAAATTCGGATTCGGTTCGGCGGGGAAGAAGGATTCGACCGAATCCGAATCCTACTGAAAAAGGCTGAATCCTGGCCGAGTCCCGAACCGAATCCTGGATTCTGTGCATCCCTAATACTGACATCAGAAAATAACCTTTTTTATTATCTATCATAACATTATCTTTGAATGCTATTTATAATTTTGCCATAAAAGTATTTGCCTGATGCTTTTAAATTACCTTTCTTATTTGTGCAGCCGCTAGCATTAGAAACTTTAACTGACGGGCTGACAGTCAGGTTGGCAAAACAGTCAGGTTGAGGAACTTCAAGTAACAATTACAAAAGCAGAACTATCAGCGAAAAACGATCAACATGACCTATAGGTAACTTTTAATGTATCGTATATACCCGAGTTTTTCAGCATCCAAAATGTGCTGAAAAAGTCTACCTCGGCTTATACTCGGGTCAGCGGTACCCGACCCGAGTAGCTGAGATTGCAGTTACTTTTAATCATTCCTATACCAACAGTACACTTGGGGAGAGACTGCAATATCCCACAATGCCCTCTGTTGGTTATATGAAAGAATAACAGTGCACCCTCTGTTGGTTATATGAAAGAATAACAGTGACTGCAATATCACACAGCACCCTCTGTTGGTTATATGAAAGAATAACAGTGACTGCAATATCACACAGCGCCATCTGTTGGTTATATGGAAGAATAACAGTGACTGCAATATCACACAGTGCCCTCTGTTGGTTATATGAAAGATTAACAGTGACTGCAATATCACACAGCGCCCTCTGTTGGTTATATGAAAGAATAACAGTGACTGCAATATCACACAGCGCCCTTTGTTGGTTATACGAAAGATTAACAGTGATGGCAATATCAAACAGCACCCTCTGCACATGGTAGTGGGACAGTGGGACAATGCACACAGTAATCTGTTTGGCAATTCTCTGTCACCATCAACTTCTTGCTTTGGCAGAATGTGCGCTGCTGGGAGACAGGGCTGTAGTTGTGTCTAGGCTTATACTAGAGTCAATAAGTTTTCCCAGTTTTCGTAGGTAAAATTAGGTACCTCGGCTTATACTCGGGTCGGCTTATACTCGAGTATATACGGTAGATTAATATTTTGAAAAGAAAATTTTAAGTGTCAGTATCACTTTAAGCAGCACCCACTTTTGTCTCCTGTACATAGTCTCACTAATTCCTACCTCAGGTCCTACGGAGTGTACAGTATGTGCAGTGACATCTGAAACCTTTTTTCTTTTCAAAATTATTCTAGCTCATGTTGATTTAATTTAGTCACAGCCTCTGAGAAATTATAAACATCAAGCAGTAGAAAGATTTTACGTGTATCTATAGATGCTTCACACTTCACAAAATCAACATTTTTAAAAAAATTGCTGCCTTTTAAAAATGATCCTTATGAAAAAAAGATTGCAAAAGACAGTATTTCAGCAAACAACGCATGTCTCCGGCAGAAGTCATCATTTTCTAGCTCAGCTTTGTTATCTAAATGGAGACTACCACAGAATGAAGAAAACCATTAGCTTACAATAATGTTAGGAAAAAAAAGTCATCATATTTAGCTGTGTATACACTTTAGGCATATTTGATAAATAATTTCTATGAGCCAGAAGGTACTTCTGGAACACATCAACAGAAAATATGCAGTGGAGCTGGTATCCAGCTCAGAGAATAATGTATTACTTTACTGTTTGTTTAATATTTCATCTATGCTGTGCATAACTATATTTTGATATACAGTCATATATAGTACATATTTTCCCTGTATAAATAGGAATATAGTCCTGCTGAAACACATAATATTTCAATATCTGCGGGTACTTAAAACCAGACAGGCAGTTTCCCTGCAAGAAAACGAAGTAATATTTTGGAAATTAGAACTTTGTTTTTGGCCATAATTATAATGCAACAATTACAGATATTAAAAATATATATCAAATACTGAAAATGAGATAAACATGTGGCATTAAAATATTTTGATAACTTAATTGTCTTCTTAATACTCATATGAGAAGTTTTAAGATATTGCTTCTTGGAATTTGCTTGGAAAATAACAAAGATACGGCATGGTTTATATGTCCTCAGGGGCAATATATCATCAGCCAATGGGCAAACTGTACATTGGAGAAATGTTCTAAAAATGAGTTTTTTTTATAATCCCCCTTCTGCATAATATAACTGCAGAATGCACTCACAACAGTCGATAATTTTATTCTTTCTGGTTGTAAATGGTATATATTGTGTTACTCGGAAACTCATTTACAGAAGTAGCACATGATTCTAAGTGCAGTTTTTGACGTTTTTTTCCTCCCAATGCAGAATGCCAACATCAGTGAACCTGAGTACAGGTATTGTATCCGTTATCCAGAAACCTGTTATCCAGAAAGCTATGAATTATGGGAAGCCATCTCCCATAGACTCCCATTTTATCCCAATAATTAAGATTTTTAAAAATGATTTCCTTTTTCTCTATAATAATAAAACATTACCTTGTACTTGATCCAAACTAAGATTTAATTAATCTTTATTGGAGGTAAAACACACCTGTCGGGTATATTTAGGGGCCGATTCACCAAGGGTTGAATATCGAGGGTTAATTAACCCTCGATATTTGACTGGTAATTAAAATCCTTCGACTTCGAATATCGAAGTCGAAGGATTTAGCGCAGATAGTACGATCGAAGGATTATTCCTTCGATCGAACGATTAAATCCTTCGAATCGTTCGATTCGAAGGATTTTAATCTAACGATCGAAGGAATATCCTTCGATCAAAAAAACTTAGGAAAGCCTATGGGGACCTTTCCCATAGGCTAACATTGAGTTCGGTAGGTTTTAGATGGCGAACTAGGGGGTCGAAGTTTTTTTTAAAGAGACAGTACTTCGATTATCGAATGGTCGAATAGTCGAACGATTTTTAGTTCGAATCCTTTGATTCGAAGTCGTAGTCGAAGGTCGAAGTAGCCCATTAGATGGTCGAAGTAGCCCAAAAAACACTTTGAAATTCAAAGTTTTTTTACTTCGAATCCTTCACTCGAAGTTAGTGAATCGGCCCCTTAATGTTTGAATGATTATTTATTAGACTTAAGGTATGAAGATTCGAATGACAGAAAGAGTCCTTATCCAGAGAACCCCAGGCCCCAAACATTCTGGTTAAAGGGTTCCATACCTGTATTTAGTTGCCAAAATTGAGCCTTACAGGAGTTATTTACTAGTCCCTGGTGTAAACTCCGGTGGTCTGTGCAAAGAGCAGTCCCAGGAGGCACATTTCAGCCATACCTTAGAGGTAAGGGGGGACCCCAATATAGGTGGCTCCTCCTCCCTCCCCCAGAGTACCTTGCATGTCTACGTGTTTTCCTTCACCCGCTTTTCTTGAATGGAGTGCTTCCTAACACAGGCAGCATTCTATTTAAAGGGCTTTCTGCAGGCCTGCAAATATTTGCACAATGCCCCATGCAGTGGGAAAAGTACAGAAAAATGGGCGAGTGCAGTGTTTTTTTGCACACTTTGTGGGCCATTGTAAAAAAATCTCAATCATCTGCTAATTAACTTGTGCTAGTGGATGGTGGCACTTCATGCATGCCAATGCACACATTAACACAATTAGGGGCAGATTTATCACAGGTCAAAGTGAAGGTACAGAGTTAAAAACTTCGAATTTTGAAGTCATTTTTTTTCGACCATCGAATAGTCCAACTTCGATTCGACGTTGAAAAAAAATTTGAAAAAATTGAAATTCGAAGGTATAATTGTTTTGAAGTACTGTCTCTTTCAAATTTCGACTTTAACCATTCACCACCTAAAAGCTGCCGAAGTGCTGTTTTAGCCTATGGGGGACCTCCTAGAACCTGTATGGAGGCAATTGGGGGAGTTTGGGAGATCAAAGGTCGAAGTTAAAAAACTTTGAATCTCAGTAGATCGAAGTAGCGCTACTTCGAATCTTACAATTCGAAATAGGCCCACTTCGACTCCAAAAAACTTCGACCACCATTAAGTTGGTCTTTTTGAAATTGAAGTTTGACGTTTTTTTAACTTCGAACTTCGACCTTTCATAAATATGCCCCTTAGTGTGCGATTCACTTGTCACACGTCAGTAGCACCTATTGATGAATTTACCTTGGATTCTATTGGGCCTATGCTCTAATTTTATGACTGATTGTGAGTTAATGAAAGCAAACTGAGCTCCTGGTTTTCTATTTCCTCTTTAGATGACACCAATTGCTGGTCTGAACTTTTCTATAGAACACAAACATACAGATGTGAAATTTGGCAGTGAATTGGCCAGTCCAGTCCACTTATAGTTCCAACAGCACTTTACTCATTGCAAGGCAAGAATAGTAGCATGTGAAATACCCTATTAGCTGAAAAATCTAAACACTCTCACTGGTGAAACTATATGGTGCTGTTCAAAAGCAGACAAATAAAATAAGATAGTGCACCTATTCTTTCTTTTACACCAAACACTTTTTCTTTTCTATCAGCTATATCAAATAACTGGCACCAATCACTGAGAAAGACTGTCTTAAGGTTGCACACAGGGTCTACTGGACTGTAGAAGGAAAATCTGTTTGAATGCCTATACCTTTTGAAATACAGGTAATAATTTCTAATAATAGAAATGAAAAGGCATAGCATTGTGCAGCGTGATTGAATTAAAAAATCTTATGTGTGATGGCAGTTTAATTACTATAAGCTGCTAGTAAAAAGTAATAGTGATTGTATATTTTTACAGTTCCTTTCTAATTTAGCATAAACCAGTTCTATACCACTATTTCCACAGATTGACTGAAAATCCCATTTACTCAATGAGCTGTTGTGAAAGTTCTTTATAATAATTCAAATTCAAATAAGTTCTTGGAACCCCTATACAGCCCTGAGACTTGGGTGGGGGGCATACAAATATCACAAATTGTCACCAAACCTCCAGAGCCACATTAACCAAAAAAAAAACAAACACGGTGATACCTGACCAAAAGCCTCTGGAACTGACAAACTATTATTGTCCTTGCTCTGAAAGTAAAGTCATCAATGAAAATATATTTTTTTGTAAAATGCTCTGCATTACTGATTAGTTTTCATATGGTTCTTATTATAAAAGAATGAGATGGCAGCTTTAACAGTGCTGAGAAAATCATATTTTCCACCATGCACTGTTCTGTTGTTCTGCTTTCGACATCAAACAGAATCACATACATATTGCCAGTAGCAAAAATGGCACTATTAGTTGATTAGCATTTCTCTGATTTTATCCACTGTTATTTCTGCTATTTTAGATTGGGAGAGAGAAATAGAATGGAGGTGTATAACAGGACTGGTTATTATTTACTTAAACCCACTCATTTACTTATGCCCAATATTCAACGTGATTGGTCTAGTTAATTTATGATGCATATGCCCACACATAATTGAAACCAATCGATTGAAATGCAAATGCAACGTTCTCTTTCAGTGTGCGTTCACCATACATATGTATGCAACCTGCACCAACTGATGCTCCCTAACTTGTTAGTCTGAATGGTGCACAAGTTAAGGAAAGGCAGGGGATACTTACGTGCCACTCCTCCAGCTAAACACATTGCTGATGAATGCAGACAGTCATATAGGTTCCTGGGGTGAATGTAGGTCTGTGCTGTAATTCTGCTATTTGCTGGGCTTGTTGTACAAAGACATGGTGGATTATGATTAATTTTTGTACTCTGCTTAAAGCACTATGAGTAGCAGAATTGCAGCACAGACCTACATTTGTTGTAGTTGCTCCCTGCCTTGTAGGGATTATATGACATGTAAAGTCCATAGCTACCAGATTGAACAGCTGCGTGTAGTGGATGTTTAGGAGCTCTGTCTTCAGGTCCATTCTTCATGGTATATATCTACTAATGGTGGCCTATATAAGTTATTTAGTCGTAGTACTGTGTTGAACTGTGTACAAAACTGGACATAGAGTACAGTCCCTACGCTAAAGAGATCCTTCTGGGTTCCTTTTTGAGTGTCACAATCTGCAACTGGGGCAGGGAAACACTAATTTTAGGCCATTGAGTTGTTAGGCCAACACAGACACCACCCCTGTCTTTAATTATCCAGTGTTTTACTACCAATCTACCACCAATTTACTACCAACCTATCAACAAAGGCTCAGAGCACAGGGATTTTTAAAGCCAGGTGACTGAAAGGATCATAGCTCATATTCTAGAAGGGTTCCATATGATTATTCCTACCAGAAGGCAGGTTGTTTCTTCGGAGGGTAGCACAATTCCCAGGCAGCATATCTCAGCCAGGGGAAAATTGGCAGGAATAGTAAATCAACTGTTGAGATTCAGGAGCATTTGTTCCCAGTTTACTCCACAAGCCTTTGCTGCCCTAACATTACTCTTTTTACTATTTTCAGCTATTTCTATATTAGGCTCCATATTTCTCCCCAATAACAGGCATCCAGCCAGTTCAGTCCCAAGTCCTTTATGCAAACTTGTGCAACATGGTACAAATTTCTTTGCTAAATCCACTATGGGCATGAAAGTTCCATCCAACTTCGAAATGCAGACAAAGATCATTCTGACTACAAGTGGCAGGATTGGTAGTACGTACTCTGTCTGCCAGTCTCCATTATGTGCCACCAGATGGGGGCTCACTCCTGCCAAGAATGCCAAAATAAGATGTGACCAGTTAAAGCAAGGAAGCTATCCACTCATCCACGTAGCAGCCAAACTTGATAAGAATCAACCACTGTAAAAAAAAATGTCCCTGTTTTTCTTCTAGGCAATGATGGTCTGTACTTCCTAAAGATGCAACCCAGCTACCATGAGATGCTGCCACAACTGAATTAAACTGCTAACAAATAACCATAATAATAATAATGGCAATAACAATAACATCAATCACAAAGAAGCCCACACAATGTCAACCTTCCCCTTACATGTCTAAAGCATTTCAAATGTTAAGCCTTTACGATCTAAATCATTTTGTTGTATTGCATTAACATTTTCAAGGCCCATGTTTCAGAACTGAAACGACCAAAAGGTTATAGGCACAACTTCACATTTATGACAGTAAAGTATCTTTAATGTTGCATAAAATAAAGGCCCTAGAGCAATGAGTGTCAATAATGATAATGAACATTTTTATGTTTCTGAATTCTCATTTGCTATTCTAAAGCTGAATGAAACACAGATGCACTGAGTACTTTGAGTACTAAGCACTTTGTTTTTTAAAGAGTAAAATAAATATAGTTACATTGCTAAAGTGCATTTTTCATTTTCAATAAAGCTTTGACCAGTATACTGCAAGTTAAAAAAATATAGGTTTCTATGGGTAGCCATTCAAGTGCACATTAGTAACATTTTAAAAAAATACATGGGTATAATGTTGTTAACGCAACAGTAATTATCGTTGTATGATTGATACAAGTGAGAGGTGGTGATGAGTCATTTAAGGAGGGGGGAACAATATGATTTTTTAAATTTAGTTCTATAACGAAGAGGGTTTGAAGGGCACGCCACCCCATAATACAATTTTGCCCAATAAAAAGAAACATAATGCCAAATAACTTTCCAATATATGTTTATTAAAAATGATCAGTGCTTCAAAAGTTATTTGTAAAAACCATTGCTTTTGAAACCAGCATTTGCTTAACTACAGCCTGTTACTTTTTAAACCATAGACAATTTGCAATGAATGTATACTGCAAAATTGCTTCAATTATATTTTTCATTAGGCAAATCATTATTTTTTGGATTGACATTCCCTTTAATAATAAAGGTGCTGATTTTGGAGAATAGGTGTTTAATTACAGCAGGTTGGCTGCCCATAGATACCAATATTTTTTTAATTTGTAGTATACTGGTCAAAGCTTGATTGATAAATGTACTTTAGCAATTTAACACCTATTTTAGTGAATACAGTACGTCTACAACACTGAGTTAGGAACAATTTTAACAGGATAATAGTGTTTTAAAATGTATCAATTTTTTATCAGTATATCAGTATAGGAGTTGTGAGGTGAAAACGTAACAGTAGAATATGTTACTCAAAGTAATGCTATTTGCCTGCCACACTTGCTTCCCAATAAAGATATATGTTCACCATACACTAATACTGGCATGTTCCCTGCCCTTTATAACATTATTTTGAGACGTGTCTGTTCCATAAGCCAGATCAATTTATTATAAACATTTAGGGTTTTATGTTGGACCCCAGATTCATATGTGAATATATGAGTCTAGAAGCCAAGTATTTCTTGCTTTACCCTTTGATCTAATCTTAGCCAGGAGTTCCACAGGCCAAACTTATATTCACATTAAATTGTAAGCTGTAAAGTGCAGGACCCTCCACCTCCTCTATCTGTCAGTAATTGTATGAAATCTATTGTACAGCATTGTAAAATATGTTAGTAAGTTATAGATGCTAACAATACAATAATAATAATAACTATAATTTTTTACTTAAGCATACTCCAGATTTGTAATGAACTAGAGCAAGAACGAAAAAAACCCTTTGAAATCAATAACAACACTGTGCCGGAGCATATAACCAAGTCATAGAAGCATGTTGTGAGACCAGACATTACAACAGACATAATACAATAATATAATACTGCAGCATAAACCCAACCAGTTAATCAAATTTCAGTGTAGCCAGCTAAAGACTAAGGACATAGTATATATATATATATATATATATATATATATATATATATATATATATATATATATATATATATATATATATATATATATAAGAAGTCCAAAAGCCGGCACAGCACGTTAAACGGTCATGGTTGCCTGGGTGCAAAGGCCCAAAAAATGAGATCCGAATATGAAAAAGCTCGCACTTTCAGGTCTTATCACATCAAAAAGTGTTTATTCAGAAAGTAGAAAAACTGACGTTTCGGCTTGCACTCAAGCCTTTCTCAAAGTCATATATATATATATATATAAACAGCAAAAAGGCTCCGCACTCTCAGGTCTTAAAAATGTAAAAAAGTTTTATTGTAAATGCCAGACTAACGTTTCAGCCTCCTCCGAGGCCTTTCTCAAAGTGTCTAATGGATTACATGAATGCCTTAAATACAAGAGTTGGTGGGAATATAGACAAATTGGAACTGACGTGTTATTGCATCACTGAAACGTAACTGCCATAAAGGTGCCTGCATATACAGTATATGTGTTAAAAATACATAGTACATACACAGAAAGCATTTATACATAATGTCAACTTTTTTTAAAAAGTAAAACCAAACTATTGCTAAAAGCAGGAACTGAAGTAACCTTTGCTAGTGTTCATTTCCTTATCTCAGAATAAAACAATGTTGCAAAAATGTTACAAAAGATGTGTCAAAAAATGAGTTAAGATAACAGGCCTGCTCTGAAGTTCTGTCCATCTGATATGTTGATCAATATATCCAATATGTGTCAAGTATAAAAGCTACCTCTCAATTAACGGTAAGTGGCAACCTGCAGATTATCATATATTCATCAAATTAAACTGAGTGGGCCCCTGCTGCTATTTCTATCCTCGGGATGTAAAATCCAAGCTCAGCCTCTGTGGGAGGGACGTTCAAATGTAATATCGCCTACCTGTGTGTCTCACCATAGTGTGTTTATTCATACCCCCGTCGTGGATCCGTGACATCTCCACTGCGCTGACACACTCATTCAAAGTAATCTCTAGGTGTATGTGTCCCTTGAGCCAATAAACCTATAATGTATGTGAATATTAAAGATATCCAAACCATGTATATCAACCCATAAATAAATAAATCAATGCACCCCCAGTTACCCATAGTTCAGTATTGTGTGTTATGTGTTAGCCACCCAGTTTCCCAAACCACTGTGTCTCACATATATAAGTGCTTAGTAAGAAATCTCCCCAAGTAACCATAATCAATAAGTGTATGAATTTAGATGGGCCCCACCGAAAAAACAAAAAATAAGATATAATCCACGTTACTAAAAAACACAAAAAATGCAAAAACATTCAAAAAGTATTCAAAAAATATAAATAATGAAATCTTAGGTCGATGTATAAAATATATTCGTCTCCCAACTCAGGCTGGCCCAATCTCCACTAAATGTTCAAAAAATCTGCCCAATTCAATCGACAGCAGGTGTTAGTGGAGAGGATATAGAACATGTCGAAAGTGTGCATTTCCAGTCCCATATACACCGTCTCTTGGCTAGATAGTTGGGGACATCACATATCGGCCCCTAAGTGCCTGTGCCCGTAATAAGCACCACAGAAAGTTTTACCTTCACTGCAGGACAAACACGCGTGTCACCGTCCCTCCTGATCGATCTCCCGCTTGTACACACAGTGCAGTGATATGGTGCAGGTACAGGGCAAACTGCGGGAAATTAAAAATATATTTTCTGTGTCGATCCTACATTCCCCGTAGTTAAAGGGTGCTCACCCCAACCGAATATTAGTGTTGGTACCCGGTGAGTCCGCACATCACAGACGTTTGGAACACGGAAGGCAACCACAGGAGTGACCGCGCAAGGTGCATGAACAATCAAACACCGGATCACTGCCGGCTAGGAGCGACCGGC
Organism: Xenopus petersii; assembly: GCA_038501925.1. NCBI lineage: Eukaryota > Metazoa > Chordata > Amphibia > Anura > Pipidae > Xenopus > Xenopus petersii. Next base: position 196,843,715 of record CM076672.1, read on the forward strand.
CTCTCCGGACACCAGTCTCCACCGCTATCTCAGGGAACACCTTCGTATGTAGCTGTCTTTATTGGCTGGATATATCCTTATGATTATCATGCTAGGCCACTCCGTCTACCATTCCTTATTTGTCGAAGGTAGTGGGCAGATGGAGTCCAATACGACGCCAAAACCGTGGCCATCCTTCTAGGTTACGGGTTAGCGGTCTCCACTTCAGACCAACGTCAGCCAACAATATATCTTGCGATGCCAATCTTGAAAAAACATTCAATGAATTAAATTATTAATATGTCAACAGTATCACGGGTGCACGGGTGAAATTACAAGTAACAGTCCACGAAAAAGCCAGCACTCTCGATAAATGGTTTAGATTGCCTGGGTGCAGTGTCCAAAATTTCAATGTACAAACAGCAAAAAGGGTCCGCACAGGTCTTAAAAATGTAAAAAAGTTTTATTGTAAATGCCAGACTAACGTTTCGGCCTCCTCCGAGGCCTTTCTCAAAGTGTCTAATGGATTACATGAATGCCTTAAATACAAGAGTTGGCGGGAACATAGACAAATTGGAACTGACATGTTATTGCATCACTGAAACGTAACTGCCATAAAGGTGCCTGCATATATATGTGGTAAAAATACATAGTACATACACAGAAAGCATTTATACATAATTTCAACATTTTTTAAAAAGTAAAACCAAACTATTGCTAAAAGCATGAACTGAGGTAACCTTTGCTAGTGTTCATTTCAGGCCTGCTCTGAAGTTCTGTCCATCTGATATGGACACTGCACCCAGGCAATCTAAACCATTTATCGAGAGTGCTGGCTTTTTCGTGGACTGGGACTGGCCAGATATGGGATGACTTTGACGTAGTTGGCCAGCTTAAATATATTGCAATATATGGACAAACAATCCTTGTTTTGTTTAAAGGGTAAGGCATTTTTCAGTAGCAGTATGCACAAAATGTCACTGTCTTAAATATATTGATAATGGGTTGAGTGCATAGGAATCTTGTATTTGTCTATATGTATTTTGTGGTCACAGCCTCATTGCACCCCCGCCTAATGATTTTAAAAACTAGTGGTGAGCACAACTTTCCCTTGTTTGTTATAGTTCTACAGGAGCAGTGACCAGCTCCATGTTGTAGCTCCCACCCTCTCCAACTATAGTCAGGTGATCCCACTGGTGTCTAATAAAAGGGCAGCCAAGGTTGGGAGTTTTACTTTCGAAAGCAGCAAGTAAGTTGCAGGTAAAACTTATTCGTCCCTTTTGTAAAATGTATAATGAAGCAATAGAATTCTTAATGAATCAGATAAAATTGAGCGTAGGACTGGCCAGATATGAGATGACTTTGAGGTAGTTGGCCAGCTTAAATATATTGCAATATATGGACAAACAATCCCTGTTTTGTTTAAAGGGTAAGGCATTTTTCAGTAGCAGTATGCACAAAATGTCGCTGTCTTAAATATATTGATAATGGGTTGAGTGCATAGGAATCTTGATTTTTGGAAAACGGAGTGCTGGTCCTCTTCGCAATTATCTACATATTACTTTGGCCAAGCATCCGGAAAATGATATATTGTGAAGGAGTGCGGGTATCATCTGCATTATCTTTGGCAGGGACCTTTAGAACACGCCAACTCCTACAACATTGGGGGGGGTTTCATTGATCCTATATGTCTCCTTTATAGAAAGCTGATTTTGCATGACTGTCGTGGCACAATATTATCCTTAGTTTTCTGGGGTCATGACAACAATATATTATAAAAATATTCCACTTTTATAAACAGATGAAACAGCAACAGGCAACTTTTTTCCAAAATGCCTGTAGTTTGGCAACACTCCCATGCTTCCTGTTCATGTGAATGGGAATAGATCCATGACGTTTAGAAACATTTAAAGCTTCAACCGTGTGCCATGACATGAATCCCTATACTCAAACATTTAAAAGAATAATTCCAGCGCTTGCATTGCATTTAGTAAAGTGTGCTGGACACTGCTGACAGGCAATTCTTAAGTCCAAGCATGATGGGGCGTCAGTGATACAAGCTCTCATTACTTCTGAATATTCATGATTTACATTTCTTCTTCCTTCTTCCTATGACTTTTTTATTGCCCTCATTTTTTACTCCTTTTGTTTATGTTAGTGGAATGGAAGCGCTGCTGAACTAATATATAACTAGCATGTGTCCATTACAATCGTAAAAGCAGGGTAATATAAATTAAGAGACTATGAAAGTGTTAGAATAATACATTTACTGCTGTATTGCTTTGCATATAAAACATTAACGCAACCCTTGGATAGGACTGGTGGGTAAAGATTTACTGTATATATGTACAGTATGTATATATCTGGATTTCACAGTATGACACAGGGCTTATTCGGGTTGCGTGGAACTGTCTTTTTAATTTTTTAACAATTCTCTCTGGCATAAGGAAAATTTTAAGTTAGAGAAGTAGACGATAATTCACCTTAAACTACTGATTCAGTACATTTATCCAGTTCATTACATATTACAGATTTGTTTAGAGAGTGCTTACCACACATAAAGATAAATGGGCTCAAGAGCCTCTGAGAGTTATAAAGTTATTAAAATAAGGTGCACTTATTCTAAACGATGTTGTTATTAGCTGAAGGCTCGGTACACTTTGCAAGTGGAACACTGCTGACAACAATGCTATTTTGAATAGCTAATAAAAGTCAGCTCAATAGGGTTTATCAGACACAGGAAGGATATATGAGGTGACATGGTGTGTCCTTCACAACTACTATCATTTAACTTGAAGATGACAGTTGCTGAAAGTTAATTTACATACCTTGAAAATTCACGGTAGGGAAGGTCTGGCTTCAGTAACACAAATAATCACAGTACCTTAACAGTTATTTTAGGCATAAACACAATATTTTCTGGTACAATAATAAGAAGTATGAGTCTATAGCAAAGAAATAGGACAGGGTTGATTTCAAAGAGAATAGTAATACCACACCGCACCACAGATGCTCATCTGATAAGAGAAACTTCAAAAACTTGTGATGTTGGATTGAACAGCAGTTGGGCTATAGGTTGGATATATTAGATCAATTCCCTGCATTTGACATGTTAATGGAACCACAGTCCAATAAACCAATAGGGCAAACATTCTTCCCTTCATACTAAGGTACTAAATATATCATAGAACTATTTTCTCTTCAGTCCATCAAAACTTGATGTCATTTCTGTGTATCCCACCATGCTCTTTAATAAAGTCAGCCTATGTTTGTATGGTGATGTTCCTTCAAGATTGGAAAATATTTAACCGTTATATATTAACACCATATAATAAATTAACATTTTGTTTTGGTTTGTTGTTATTTATGACAGTATTTATCACTCTAAAGCAGAACTTTGTTATCCATCTAGAAAAGTAACTCGGCAATCCTTCTACTCAGAGCTGATGAAAGTATAAATCACGATAATGACACTACTAATCTTTGTCCTTAGCATGAGCATGGCCTTTAAAAAAAAAAAACGTTTTTCCAATATAATCTCCAGCAACTGTGAGAAGGCAATGTTTCTCATGGGTGAGCAATATATTTCAAAGTATTACAGGAGGTAGTCAGAAAAATCTTATTTTTTTCTAAAACTCCAGGGGAAATGTATTAATAATAATAGTAATAATAATAATCATATGGCAAATCTCATGAGGATCTGCTTCTACACAGTTAATTAAATTATACCATGTACCTCATTGCACAAGATATCTGAATATTTCTACCTATTTTTTATGGTAATAAGTGATGAATAGTATTGGCATTGGGTTGCTCATGATTGGGCAACAGAGGAATTATGTATTCTGCTTGTTTTGTCACATTTGATACATATTCATATATTCCACAGCTCTTTATAAATAATATAAATAATATAAATTATTCATCTTTCACTTTACTCCATGTCATGAGTGTAGGAAGAAACTGAAGTACCACAAACAAACCAACAAAGCCCTTGCAGGTAGTGTGGCTGGAATAAAAACTCAGACCCCAGCACTATAAGGCAGTTATACAGTTATGGGACCAGTTATCCAGAATTTTTGGGACTTGGGACCGAATAACGGATCTTCCCATAATTTGGATCTTCATACCTTAAACCATGCCACAGAAAATAGAATCTACATTCTATGGATTATAGTGCTGAAGAACCACTGAAGAGATTCTACGTTCTGCTGCACTTCCGGGTCTGCTAATGCACACTTGCATTTCCACTTACACACACACATACATTTTGGGGGGTTCCACACATTCACACCGCACACGCAAACATGCACACACGCAAACATGCACACAACATGCATTTTACAAAGTGCACACACACTTATATGTACTTTCACAATTTTCGATTGTGAATTTACGTGTTGTTCACTTGTTTTTGTCAATAAAATGTTTTTGTCCAAGCTAAAATACTCAAACTGTGATTCTTTTCACTAGACAATAAAAGAAAAAAAGGGTTGGTTTTGTGGTTGGATTTTAGTCATTTTATTGCATTCTGGCTTCTTCTTGTTTTTGCCAATATAAACTTTGTCTGCTATATATCCATTTGGGGGTCTCTGTGTACCACATAGTTTGTTAAATCTATGCATCTTGTGCATCAGTAGTGTTCAGTAGACCCCTATTATGCTTATTTAGGATGTTTTATGTTGGTATGTTACAAAATCTGGGGTATATAATGGGGAAAAATGCAAGCTTTGTGACAATTTTCACAATGTTTAGCATAGACTTGCAGTTTGATAGTTTGCCATACAAAGGCATATTTACCCATTTTGGATTTGGATTTGGAATGTGCACTATGCAAGAATATATGGTTTTTGGGGGTCAGCATATTTTTTGTGTTTTTATCCCCCAAAAATGCAGCAAATGTTGATTTTTTTTGATAGCTCTAGTGACCTCTGGAACAATATGTTTGCGCTAATTTCATTTTGGGGTCTCTAAATGCCAGATACTTTGGTAATCCTTTACACAATGGGCATCAAACTGTTCAGTTTACCCCTGGCATTCATATTTAGGATGTTTTTTCTTGGTACCTAATGCTATGAGGACAATAAGATGGTAGAAAGTGGAAACTTTGAAGTTATTTTCCGGTATTAGTATGGAGTAGAAAGACATGATTACCCATTTTGGATTCAATCCAAATGTGTACGTTCCAAAAATATATGGTTTTGGTGGGTAAACATATTTTTTTGTGTTTTTACCCCACAAATAATGCTGTAAATGACAGGCTTTAGATGATGTATTTTTAGATTCAAGCTAATTACAGGATCAGGATATAATAATTTGAGGGTTTTTTAACCCGAAAATGTGAGATTTGATCAAAAAAATAAACTCAAAATTCGAATTTTCACGGAAAACACAACTCAAACCTTAATAAATTTGCCCCTAAATAAACCAGTAGGGTTGTTTTGCTTCCAATAAGGATTAATTATATCTTTGCTTGTATTAAGTAAAAGGTACTGTTTTATTATTATAGAGAAAAATACATTTTGCTTATTTGGATAAAATGGAGTCTATGGGAGACTTTCTGTAATTTGGAGCTTTCTGGATAATGGATTGCTGGATAACGGATCCTATACCTATAATTGTAGCAGTGCAAGAGTAGCCCAGTCTGAAGGCCACTTAGGTAAACATTTGAGGAAAATGCCTATGGGCAGTAAGCCATGGGAACCAATCAAATTGCTGCATTCATTGTTCCTTTTGCTGCTGGTTTATAAAGCTAATCACTGATTGGTTGCTATAAGTAACGGCCAATGGGCAACTTAGCCCAGTGTTGATAAATAAGCCCCTTGGAGTATTAGTTGGGTTAAGATTTAGGATGAAAACTAAGTTGCTGCCCTAGATATTCTTGGAACTTCAGCTTAATGACTAAACTGATATTTTCCTAAATCTGTAATCTTGTTATTAGCTAAGCGGGTGTCATGAGCAAAGGTTGGACCCTCAAGGGGGTTTCAGCAACCACTTCTCTTCAACATCCATTAAATATAGAGAGCAAATCAATAGGAAGTGGCTCAGGACATTTTCTAACATGTTTATTTATATTCTGCTTCTTTTCTATCTCTCTTTCCCCACCAAATAGAATGCCAACATGGCTAGAGACAGAATACTATGGGAACACCATGGGGCAGATGTATCAAGGGTCGAATTTCGAGGGGTTAAATCCCTCGAAATTTAACTGGGGAATAGAATCAAATAGGGAATTCGGGCGAATTTACGTGCCGGTGAATAGTCGAGCTATCGAATATTCGATCGAAGGATTTTCATTCGATCGAATGCCTTTTTATTCGATCAAAAACGTTGAAAAAAAGCCTATGGGACTTTCCCATAGGCTTTTAAACCAATTTGGTAGGTTTAATCTGGCGAAGTAGGCAGTCGAATGATTTTTAAAAGAGACAGTACTTCAACTTTCGAATGGGCAAATAGTCGCATCGTTTTTTCACTTGATCTATTCGAATCATTCTACTCAGGCGAATTTACGCCAATTCGATAGTCGAGGAGCACAAAAAACTCCTCGAATTTCAAGTTTTTTTCCCTCTATTCATTCACCCGAGCTTAGTGAATGTGCCCCCTTGTGTACAACTTGTGCAAATGTGACTATGTCATTCAGGACAACAAGGTAAGCTGTCTTGCAAGCTACTAGATTGTGATATATACAGACATTTACAATTATAACACAGGAATCATATACTGCTACTAAAAATCATTAAGTAGTAAAACAGTTCTGGACAATTTATGTAGCAGCTATTGACTTTAGCTAGATGTTCTTCTTACAGCTATAATTGACTTGCACGGCAATACAGAATGGCATTAAAAAATCAATTGCAATGTACAAAGCAGAGTACTGGCAGGAATGAGTTCTTGCCTTGCACCCCATCGTCCTCCTGCATCCACCCCCATCCCTCCAGTATGAATCACTGCAGAAAACAGGCACAACTGTTTGCTTTAAATTTTGGAGATGCAATGAGATGTGCGTATAGGTGCAAGATTCCATATGGGCAAGGTGCAAAAAACATACTTTGTATTCATTTGTTGTACTTTGCACCTATTTTTGTAAATGAGGCTGTATGGGATGGTTGGATGTGCATAAATTCAAACATTTTTAGCAAGCCTCTGATGAAGTCCCATAGCGACGAAAAGCGTAAGGCAAGGGCGGTGATATCATCTCCAGGCGCCAAGGGGTGTTACGGCGGGTGGATGCACCGCTGGCCGTGGCTGAAACTGGGATACCAACAAGCATAATTGTTACCCCAAAATGGAGATTTGATGATCAAACACCTTATGGTGGAATTTTGGGATAGTGTGGAACTACAACTACCACTACACTTAGATTCTCTTCATGCTGCATTCTTATTTCTCCTAGCTTTTAGCACTGACTCATACAGACTGTGATATTGTGATTAGCGCCCGAGGAGAAACGGGTAAAAATGAGTCGGAACCAAAGGTGAATTCCAGGAACTGTAGTTGCACTATTTCTATATTTTGAATCTCAGTAATTAGTTAGAAACGACATCCAGATACAAGTGTTTTGTGTAGTATTAGACTCAAAATCACACCCATGAGCATGCTTGTGTCTGTAAACAGTTCAGGGGAGCTGATTTGTGCCGGTTGTGCCTTGGACAGTCCCTAAGCACCTTGTGTCCCTGGTTTCTGATTCCTTTGTGAATTATAAATAGGGCAGGGCAGGAGCATTGTGACTGATCAACATGGAACTTTCTGCATCTGTTTTGGCACTTTGTACCATGAACACCTCCCCCAATAATTCAGCCCCTAGTGTTTTATTTTATGGTTTGTAATTTTTTTTTTAAATAATCAGGGTTTTGTGTGTTCCAATATGCATTTGTATTCTGGGAGTGGGACCAAACACTAGGCTCTGAGGTAGTGCTCACATGGAGCAAGATATACAATGATACTGAATTTGATTTTATTTTTAATAGTCTTAAACAAAGGTTCTATTCAAGGCTATTTTGCAGTGTGCACTTCACAGAATTGCTCCAGGGAACTTTTGAATACTTCTATATTGACTCAGTCAGTCCAAAATTGGGTAATGATACCAGGAGGCGCAGATAATTCTGCTGCAAAGTGTCTTTATTCATCAACACGACATGTTTCGAGCTTGTCAGCGCTTTATCAATTCCATTGCATAAAGCAACACTCTTCTCTGTGGTTAAGGAAAGCCAGTGTAACCACCAGTCTCCAGTTCGGTAACCAAGAGATGGATACCTTATCACAAGGCATTAGTATTAATACTCCTCAGTGAAGAAAAAATTTATTTCTCCTCTGAGAAAAACTGGAGACAAATTCAGAAGGTTTTTTTTTTTTGCCTTCCTGTGGATCAACTATAAACTAGATCTATTTGAGCAACTGGATGGGCATGTTTTTTTCTACTCTCAACTACTATGTAATTATCTAACCATGTAGAGGTAAAAATAGGGAATGCAGAACAGCTAACACCCCCTACACAACAATCATATTGTTCAGCATCTCTCTTTACAAATGTATATATAAAATGATCATGTTGCAGGAGGCTCCTGGTGTCGGTTGAAGTAGTTGCTGTGTTCTAGCAAAGGGGAGAGATTGTATTCTAGTCATAATATAATGCGTTATGAAAACCTTATAATTTTGGTTCTTCAGAATATTATTATCTTCTATTTATAAAGGGGCTACATAGTCTACAGTAGAGTGTAAGAGATCAGACATCATTCACATCAGTCCCACCAGCCCCCGCACCAGGCAATCGAGCACTGTGTAGAATCATGCTTATTTCCATTTCTTCTTAACTGGGGCGGTAGATTGGGGCAGTAGGCCTGGGCCAACGAGAGCCCACCAGGTTTTTTCCATCCGACTCTGGTCCCTGGGCGAGTGGAGTTTATAAAGATCCTTATTGCACAAACACTTAAGTTAGTGTTATCAGAAATAGTTAATGTCTCTCTATATTTTGGAGTGTGTGAAGGAACTCAATGAAATCCAGACAAGCATAGGGGGAACTAGTAGTGGGCCAGGGAGCTAGTGCACTCTAGGTATGCTGCCATAGGTTCCCTGTACCCCATGCGAGTGTTGAGATAACAAGAAGCCTCGCACATTACTGCTTGGCATACAATGATACTCTGGGACTTCCTGGGGTAGACAGACAGCAGAGGTGCATGACTAGTGCCCAACCACCAACATTTTGCCCTATGCACATGCCTCTTCTACCTATCATAAATATAAAACCCTACTCAGGGGCATAATAAGAGCATGCCCCCCCACCAGAAAAAAATTTGTAGGTTGCACCTCTCTGCAACCCTCCCCACCGTGTGTTTGCTCACACGCAAGGGCATCAATTAAAAAAAGAAGGGAAGGGGATTTAAACACCATAGAAGAAACAGACCCTTCTTTCAGGGCCACCCTTTTTTCTTCGACCCTCCAAGGTCTGCATCCTCTATAATTACACCACTGACACTACCCCTACTTCTGGCCCACAAAATTCTTGCAGTAGTGCTCTGGCTGAAATAAATCTTGAACCTTCTGCTGGTTGTAGCGAGGTTGAAAACATTTAAGTCACCAAAGAGATGAAAATTCATTGAAGTCAAAATCACATTTGTTGAATAAAACACAAGTTTTTGTATTGTTTTTTCTGATTTTGATAACCATACCACCTGTCAGGACTGTCAGGAGGGTAGGAGCCACTGGAGAAGAGCCTAGCAGTTAAAACTGCTTTAGTGTACAGCAGGAGCTCACAGGTGGTAGCAGCAGGCCGTGTCAGAGAAGAGAAGAATCCGTAGGCAGGCAGAGATCGAAGGGCTGGCGGAGTTCAGGCAAACCAGAAACAGGCCGAGGTCAGAAGGCAGGCGGAGTACAAGCGGTAGTCAAAACAAGCAGGGTCGATGGGCAGGCAGAAGTCAAGCGGTGGTCAGAAACGGGCCGAGGTCAAAATCCAGGAATCAAGTTCAAAGAGAGGTATAACAGCAAAGGTTCAGGAGCAAGGAAAATAATCACTAAGCGCTGTTTGCTTTTTCCGACAAGAATAAATAGGGGCAGATTGGCGCCAAACGTAAGGACGCAGCGTCAGGACGCCGTGCGTCAACTTTAGCGTGCCCGAGACCGTCGCGACGCGCGCGTGTCCGAATGAATGGACGCGCGCCCGCGCAAAGACGCGGGTGCCGGAAACAGATGCCGAGAATGCGCAGAAACCTGCACACCCCTGCGCCTGTGCCCAAGAGAAGACTGAGCTGCGACCAAAGGTACCTTACACCACCTGACGTGTTGGGCATTTAACGTAGATAGACAAAGAGAATATGGCTTCTTTTCAATGGCAATTACAAAGTGCTAAAATGGAAGAAAAATTAAAGATACATTGATTTTATTCACAAAGGTATTTGAATCCTTAAATGGCAACCTGCAGTGAATGCTGATGAATCTATGCAGCCTTTACACGCATGGACATTAGTAAAGCCAGCGCTAACGGTGTGATTGACACTGTGCACCAGACACAGTTCCCACACAAATGCAGCAGTTAGCCAAAAGTGATACTAGTTTATGTATTAGTGGAAGTTATGGTTGCCACTAGTTAGTGGGCACCCACTTTTACACTGGAATTCTGGGAAAAATGCTGGATTTTAGGTAAAAGCCAACTTGTTTCCCAAAATTGCACATTCACTGCATTTATAATTGACCCTTCCATTAATGATGTGCGGGTCAACTAATATTCGACGGTTCGACCTGCACCTGACCCTAAACCATTCTGGCAGCACTCGAACCTAATTCTAACCCTGCATGCTCCCTTCTTTATATACCTGAGCCCGCCCTGCTGAGACATCATGGAAGGGGGCGGGACATACCAGCACGAGTATATAAATAGTTGCACATGGAGGTTGAAGTGGGGCAGTAGAAGGTCACGAGCGGGATGAACAGAGGCTAAAGTTCACCACCATGCAGAAGATGGCCCATAACCCGCCTGATCCGCAAGTCCTGCGGCTTCAGGTCGGCTGGCACATCACTACTTTCCATGTATGGTTAGATTAATTCACAAATATAATTTGTTAACATACAGGTATGGGACCTGTTATCAAAAATGCTGGGGGTTTTCCAGATATGGAGCTACATAATTTGGATCACCGTACTTTAGGTCTAAAAATAACACAATAGGACTGTTTTAATGATATATTAGTTGGGAAATCATTTTTTGAAATTGTACTTAGTTGATTAAAATGGAGTCAGTGAAAGATGGCCTTTCGGTGATTCAGAGCTTTCTGGATAACATGTTTCTGGATAACAGATTCCATACATAAGAATATAAGACTGTTTTCTGAAGAAAGTAAATGAAGGATATAAATCACTTGATAACTGATTACTGGTTATATTGCAATAATAAACCATAAATTAAGAACCTTTGCGCTCAATGTGTTAAACAAAGCTTTCTTTATTTATTGTGCAATGTCAAAAAGAGAAAAAAAGCTGAAAACAAATGCCAACATCAAAGCCTTTTCTTGTCTGTGAGGAAGGTAAATGTGTCTAGTTCAAGGGAGCACATTGTCCATATAAACTGAACAAGCTAAAATAAGGCTGCCAAATCATCTAGGAGGCAAATCAAATCTCAGCCTGAGACATAAACCCACAGTCATCCAGGAACAATGTTAATGCATTTCTGTTACAGACATGTAGCTGCTCTGTAATATGTAAAGCTTCAGATAAACCAAATAATAGAGGCCTTTGCAATGAACAGAAGAAAGCATGAACAAATACTGTAATAGGTTCCTTGTGCTTGTGCCTGACAAGTATGAGGAACCAGCAGCTGCTGAACATTTTTTACAGTTGACATAACCTGTTAATAGTAGCCCTATGCTGCTTTGCTTTTGAAATATCATTCACAGAATAAAACAAGGAAATACAGACTCGGCTGCAACCTACAATCTGTGCTTTAGATGGCCAGTAATGCCGTTATACTGCTATTGTTTTTATTTTTGACTATGTTTGCTTCTAATTGTTGTTATGAGTTATTTGTTACTTTGTTGTGTTAACATCATAAACACGGTTCCTGTAAACAAGAACCCTACAGGCTGGAGATGAGACCTGGCTTGCCAGTTTTTGCATATAATTAATCAGATACAGGAGATATTTAAATATATAATTACAGGGATATTATGAAACCATTTAATTTGAACAATAGTGCACAAGAACAAAACACATTATAAATACAATATAAATTTAGGGCTTGAAACAGTGCAAAAATATATAAATAACACCAAAGGCTATCTCTCCTGGTACCCTCTCCTGAGTACCTGGGTACTACCGGGTAACTATGGTCACTGCATAGAGAAGAGCGTAAAGAGAGAGTAAAGAGATTATGTATTGTATATCTATTAATTAATTATTAATTTTAAGAGGCAAGAAGATAACAGATACCAGTTACTTACAACTTATTTACAACCATTCATTTGTGTCTATTTAGTATCACCTAGGCACATTATTTAAAGTAGATCTTGGGGTCTTACCACCTTGGTATTACCCGGGCACATGCTTAACTTTAAATTAAAAGTAGAACAAGGTACTTTAAGCATTTGCAATTACTTTAAAATTACTGCAATTAAATCTGGATCAGGTCTCACCAAAACTGAACTATATTCCTGTCCATCTTATCTAACCCCAATCCCATTGCAAGTAGGTTACTATGCACTTAGGGTGGGTAAAGGGATAAGGAAAAAAGGGGCCTTCCCAGGCCTGTAGGTGAGGTAGTACTGGGCACAAAGTCTAGCAAGAGGGCCCAAACACTAAAGAGCAGTGGACGCTGATGTTCTCAAGTAAGTTCAGGCTGAAAGACTCAATTGAGTGAGTCCAGAAACAGATCTTGGGCATAGGACGCAATTGTCCTCTATGGGGTCTTGTCCCATCTCCTATGTCCTATCCATGTCCTATCTCAGGACATAGGTTCCTATGAAGTCCACAAGGTTCTGTGGTTCTGTAATGTATGTTTTCTCAAAAGAGTAACCAACAAGGTATAGCAGCTGCCTTTAGCTTCAGAAAGGAGCCCTCCGCTACTCAGATGCCGCCAGGACTTAACATGAGAGGACCAAGTGAAAAGCTCTAGGCAGGCAAGGGAACTGTAATGTATAACTGGAATGGAGAGCATGGGTCCATATTAAACAGACAATACGGTACCGAATCAGGAAGCTGAAGCTTAGTCGAGATCACAGGTCAAGGTCAAACACACTGATATTGAGGTACAAAGCAGGATCCAAAGGAATAGTCAACGTTCAGGCAAGGGTCAGAACAGGAACAGGGACAGACATGGTCAAGCATAGCGTAAACAATAACAGATCACACCAAGGAACTACCGAAATAGACCTGTACTGGGCAATGAGTCAGAGCAGAGTAGGGGGTTTATAGCCAGTCTAACTGCTTACACAAATCATCTGTAGCCAGATTGGCAACAGGTGAAACAAGCCATGCTTACCAGCAATTACCAAGCATAGCCATAGGAGTGAACCAGGGCCTTAGCTGTCCACTCACATAAAGCAGCAGTTCTGCAGACAACACAGGAACACAAGGTCCCTGGTTCAACTCCAGGCAGGTTATCACAGGTTCCTTAAGTTGATTATCCTCTAGACCCTGCAGGAAATCTCTGGATTTGTTCTACCAGGGTGTACCCAGAAAGGGTTGTCATACATTTCAGGAATCCTTCAAAGGACAGAAGCCCACTTTGGAGGGAATTGACACAGTGGAACACGCATCATACTCCTTCCAGCCAAGAGTAGGCTCTGTGGTAGACTGTTAACTGCACTGTGTGGCCAGTCTCCTGAATGAAGACAATTCAGTGGCTTGTAAAGATTTAGTGGAAGCACGTCCCTGGCCTCTCCCATGGCTACTGCCTTGTTCTCAACCATGCTGGTTAGTTATTTTTCCCCTCCCAAATTAACTCCATGGGGCAGCACTGTACTGTATAGGGCCAGACACACACCGGTGGATACAGTGGGTACTTTGTTAATGGTCACAGTGGAGAAAGCCTTCCCTTTGAAGTTCCCAGCCATGGCTGTACCTGCAGTTAGTGATACACTCTCCATAGCTGAGACAAAGCTGAGCTTTATGTCAGAGTCTTTAAGACCCACAATGACACTAGATGGACCAGTCTAACATTCATCAAAGCTGACCGTTACCACAGTAGGGAATGACAGACCTTTTGCCTACTACTCCCATGATCTCACCAAAGGTTTCAACCCAGACATAATGTACCTTCTATCAGAGTCCAGGTGGTCTGGGGTTGGTAGGTCACTAAAGGAAAAGAGTACCATATCAGCTGGTATATCCACATCCTCCCATCCGTCCCTGGCAACCGCCACCAGCAACCACTGTGATGTTAATGTTCAGTAAATAGCAGCAGTACCTCTGGTACCAGGTATATGTGCTACTTCTGTTGCCAAAGCTGCGCTACATGCCTTCATACTCACTGAATATCTGACACAAAATGGAGGAGGTAACGTCACGTTTGGAAGCCACCTTAATAGACGTGTGCCAAAATATAGTGGCATAGCAGGATTTGTGTGGGAAGGCAGTGCAGGTGAATGAGACTTACCTTGCATAGATCCAGATCTGGCAAAGTTGCATCCCACTATAGTGATGTCCTTCCCAAGATGCCGACTTTCTGGGACCACCTTAGACCCTTGCCAAAAATACTGGCTGCCAGAATGTAGACACGTGAGTCTTACAATTAGATGACAGACAGTAGTAGTAGGACAATGTGGTCAAGGGAGAAACAACCTCAGACCCAAACCCACAGGCAATTACTTTGTGCCTTTATATGTGCTTTCTATTGAGAGAAAGGCACATATTTTTCAACAAAAAGGCAAAGTAGTATAAACTTTGGGCACTAAAATGTAATCATATCTTGACAAAAACAGCCTTTCTAAGCTAGTGAACAGTAGAACATAGGTCACATTGACTCCCTTACCTACATGGGCTCTCACTAAGTGGAGGACAATGGGAGAAGGTGTTGTGCAACTACACTTCTCTACTGCTGTATAGAAATACAATAGAGGATGCCAGAGGTTTTTGCAAACAAAACAGAACTGAGTTTATTGTCCAAGACAATCTACAAGGTTAATACTCACAAGAGCACATGTTCTCATTCTGTGACACCATTGTGGAGAATGTTTGGTAGGTTCCAAGGTTCAGCCTACCCTTTAGGGTTTCCAGCAGTCATTGTTGGAGCACAACCTGCTTTTTATAGCTTTGCCTAACTAGCTTACAGTCCTATAACATACTCTAACAAAAGCTAATCCTGTAACTGTAAGGATGTCACTTTACAGCAGAACTCTTTATTGGACCTTGTTAACACAAGACTCCACCGACAAATCCACCTGGGCTTGCAGCAGAAGGCCAAAGAAGAACCGCCATCCCTTTTCACTGGCAGGAAGGGGTCACTATCTCTAAGAACCTTCTGCTGAGCATGTTTTACTAATAAAACTAGAAGACAGACACAAAGCGTGAACAGCTACTTGATTATTACTGTACACTGTGGGCTTAAGTGAGTCTTAGATCAGTCTGTTCTTGACTGAGCATCCCTGAGTTCTACTAAGAAGGTAGATAGGGTAGTCCCAAAGGAATGCCATTACAGAGACACAATACCCCATTCACAGTGGAGAGCTGACTTTGTGTGATTTGGGTGGAAGGAGCTCCCTTGGTGCATCAAGGAAGGGATTTAAATTTTTCCATGCATACTAGGAAATGTACTGTAGCGCAGTTTAACTCTTATTTACTTTAAATCCAGCACCATTTTGATTCCAAGTAGCCTACTGCTTGTGTAAAAATGCCTTGTTTTACCAAAATAAATAATTTAATGTGTTACATTTTTTTTCATTTTGCTAGCTATATAATACATTCAACTTTTAAAATAGCCTTATCTTTTTTCAGCAACTATTCTTCAACAGTTAAGAAATATATGCAAAAATATGCCTCATTTTTAAATCCTGTCATGAAAAATGTCCTTTTTGGATTAATGTTAAACCAGAAATGGTATAATCAATATGCTGTATTCCTTGCTATTATTATTGTCCTCCCTCAGCAAATGAGCGAATAAATCTATTACCAGCAAAGACCCAATTTTGTTTAGCAAATACAATAACTGTAAATTGAATTTGTTTATATTTACAAATGTTCAGTTGTACAAAGACAATTTTAATTGCCAAATGAATAAACGTTCTAATTCTCCACCAATTCAATTACAAAATCGTGCATCTTCCGAATACGATAGTCAGGGAATATCACCTCTTGGGTAAAGCAGACAATCACATTTCATTTTCATTAGATATTAAAAGTGTACCCAAAAACAATAACAGTAACATTTTATAATCTGGTGTGAGGTGAATTGAACTGAGCATGCTAAATTGATTTTGCATTATTCTTGATGGATTATCTGCTTTGCAATAACCATACCTGCTACACGTATATATGACATTATAATCTTTTATTACTTTTCA
The DNA here is from genome assembly GCA_038501925.1 of Xenopus petersii. Taxonomy (NCBI): domain Eukaryota; kingdom Metazoa; phylum Chordata; class Amphibia; order Anura; family Pipidae; genus Xenopus; species Xenopus petersii. Next base: position 196,860,175 of record CM076672.1, read on the forward strand.
GTTAAAAATACCCCACTCCATCTTATCTGCTTGACTTTTTAGACCCTAGTGTACATTTATAAACAAAAAGGCTTGGCAGACTTAACAAACTTAGCAAATAAACCTAAAACCTTGTTAAAGAATATTATTCTTTGTTTTTAATTGCCTTTTTTGCATTTTCCAATACAAATGACATATTCCAAATCATTTCTAATCCATAAAATTAATAATTCAGAATCAATAGATGAAAGAATTACATTGAAATGGTATAAATAATGGTAAATAATAAAAAATGCTATCTTATGAAAGTACACAGAAACTCAATCAGTAGAGCTTAAAAGTTATGATTATATCTTATGTTATACAACTGTAAATAATGTTACTATATAACCTTTTATAAAACTACATTTACATAAAAAAAAGCTTTATAGAAAGAGTCTACAACCTCGCGAATTGCTATTTCAGTTGTCCATTCTTTTAACTTGCAGTAAAAGACATCCTTCTCAGCCTGTATTTTCTTAAAGTCATTTAAAATTATTTTTTGAATTATAATTTTCTCAAATAGATCCATTCCACTGATCTAAGTCGACCATATAACCATATATGTTACATGTATTGCTTCTTGATATTAGCAATAGTATTAGTACAATAATATATAATTTAGTTCTTTATGATTTTAACCCAAAAACAAATAAAAATAAAGTATTTTAGCTTAAGGTTTACGTAAGACCACAACTTGAACACAAAGAAATTACGTTTTTGACTTTTCAACATAAATAAAGCCTTTTACAAATCTATAATGTTGGTCTATCCAGTGTTCAGAAAAAAAAGCTTGTCACACAAGATAGATTAATCTATTATAATTACTAACATGCATTTATAAAGCGCCAACATATTCTGCAATGCATTGGCATTGCATATGTATCTTTCTTAAAGACTACAGGTATGGGACCTATTATCCAGAATGCTTAGGACCTGGGGTTTTTCAAATAAAGTGTCTTTCCATAATTTGGATCTCCATTCTTTGTCTACTAAAAAATAATTTAAACACTAATTAAGCCCAATAGGATTGTTTTGCTTCCAATAAGGATTAATTATATCTTAGTTGGGATCAATTTTTATTATTACAGAGAAAAAGGAAATAATTACTAAAAAATATGAATTATTTGATTAAAATGGACTGAATGGAGGAAGGCCATCCTGTAATTTCGAGCTTTCTGGATAAAGGGTTTCCAGATAATAGATTCCATACTTGTACTAGATTTGTCTATTTTTGTAGACCATAAAGTTTGAGAAATAAAATGAATTTGTACATATTAGCATTTCTAGTATAGGCAGAATATTTTTTTATTAAATTATGTTCTCCTAATGAAAAATGTGATATTAAGATAACATGTTAAGAAAACACAGTGAAAAAACACAAATATAGCCAAGAATATTTTCCGGAAACTTGAATTGTAGTTATTGGAGTTATTAGAGGAATAAAAAGCCCAAAAGATACACATGAAAAACCCAGCAAACAAAAGCTGTCAAAGTCAATGGAAAGCATCTCTGAAAAACACTATTGGGATTTTTAGCTTTGAGTACTTTCTCAGATATGCCAGTGCTTAAGAATAAAACATGGTGTTGGGAGGAAAAAACATGAATTTTGTCACTTTTTCCCAGTGATCACTGTTTTTTCCCCTCAAATTCGAAAATAGTTAAATCTGCCCTGAGAAGCTTTGGTCACATCCTATATGTTATTAGCTGTCACACAGTCAAAATTGACCACAGCCAGCCAAAAAATGTCATCCATTAAAGATACTTGTTTCAGAAGGAGCTTCTCACACCTCTATATAGTGCTTGACGCAACTTCCTTCCTTGTGCATCTTGGCCTGAATTTTAGGAAGGTAGGTCTATTGAAGCAGGGAGACCCTGGGCCTAAAGAATCAGCTGCACATAACATTTTGACCAAATTGACACTACAAGGATTTGGAATTTTTCAGTTCAATTATGTGCAATAGCACAATTTTTATATCAGCCACAAGTGCATCAGGTGTAACTCCCATTGCCATCCCCAATAATGCTACAATTATTGGCGGGAAAAAACTGCATTGTGGGTAAATAGCTCTTGTACCCACTGCATTTTCAGTAGTAAATGACCCCTATTGTGTCATCCAAGCACTAAGATCCAAACTGATCTAATCTGGGTCAAAGTAAGTGGTAGTTCTGGGTCTCATATGCTGCTCTGTCTATTTTGTCAAAGAGTAGAAACAAAATTAATATTTATTTATTATGACACTACAGTATATTCAATGTGAATATAGTAAATCATTTTGGGACCCTGCAGCACAAAGGTAAAAGAGAAAAAATATTTTGAGCGTTCTAAGACCTACTTAGAATAGCATCAGAACAGTAACATTTTTTACTTTGATAGAAAAGAAATGCCTGTTTATTCTGCTTTAAAATGGTTTTATTTTTAAACTTTATGAATTGGCAATTTAGAAATGGAAATTTAGCTGTAGTAAAATGTTACCAAGATCCCATTTTTCATTATGTCAATAGCATTTCAACGGCTTCAACTAAATTATTGATGCACAGAAAAATATTGATGACTTTTTCTCTCATATTTGCCAAAAAGAGCTTATTCTTCCTCCCATAAAAGATAATACAAATTTATCTGTCCTGGTGAATAAATTTCAATTATATTTTGTTCAATGTTGATATTAAAGTATTTTGTAAACAATGCAACATGAGAAAACGAAACAAGTGAAGTTTTAAATGAAACATTCTTTATCAGACTTTTATAAACAGGTGGAGGGCTTTTTACATAAGGCATCTAGGTTAATACTATGGTTTTTGTTTAAAAAATAAAGCAATGGAACTGTTCCAATACTATCTTCTTGTCTTTGACTCTTGACCTGTGCTTTGCTATAGGCTAGTACAATTTGCCCCAGGCAGGGCCAAAACTAGGGGTAGGCAGAATAGGCACATGTCTAGGGGGGCACTAGGCAAGTACCTCATGTCTGTGTAACTCTATCTTGGTCACCACATGTATTATAGGATAAACATCATCTTACCACCCACAGGTTCTGAATCCCCTTTGTTAAATGAAAGCATGCTGGGAATTGCTCTCTAGGGCAGTGCCTCCACCTAGTGGGATCAGGGGATACACCTGAGGGTGGCCCCACTAGGAAACAAATAATACACACCAATGCAGTAAAACAGATAGAACTTTAAATAACTGGAAAAGTGCAGAGTAAAACACATATTACATATAAATAACCCCTGCCATGGGGATCCCATGTGGTAGTTCAACCCTGGCACAGTCCTTACCAGGCAAAGTCCCACACTCCACTCCTGATGGATAAAGAGAGTCACAGTCCGCAGTCCCCAATTTTTCCCAGGTAGCGCTACCTACTCAAATACCTCTCCTGCTGGACAGAGGTAGTCATTCCCATGTAGCAGACACACAGACAACACCTGTCCTCACACAGGGGACACACGCTGGAACCTTTCAATATCTTCCCTCAGGCAGACTTATCGGGGCTCACACAGAGTTGGTACAGACATCCACAATGTCTCCACATCCTCAAGCCAAGCACATGGAGCTTGCTTTAATCTTCAGAGTACAGCACCCAGCACTATCCATAATGTGAGCACACCACACCCCCTTTACTCTTCAGAGCACAGCTACCAGCACTATATGCAGTGCAAGCACTGCTACCGTAGGCAGCTCTCTCTACGCTGCCTCCAAGCTCTAGACCCTCCAGGTCAAATGCCACAGGCTTGGGGCCCCATACCCCAAGCCTTCCATGGGCTTCTCAATTCCTTAGGTCCCTACATCTTTGCTACAGTCCCTGCACCCCTGACTGGAGTAAAACCAGGAAGTAGACTGAGAACATGACAGCTCAGCTATTTGAATAAATGACTCAATGGTGACACCTTCTGGCCAAATCTGGAATCTGCCAGGGCACACTGCACTAGGGAGAAAGGACCCACTTCCCCTCCCATATGGCCACACTAGGGGATTTCAGACCATAGGGGTAGTTAACCTTATGGGTCCCTACACATAAAGTCTTGCATTTTATTGGATTGTTGCAACATTTCCAAGTCATAAATCTGCAAGAAGTTTACATTTAACACTCAAGGGCTGATTATCAAACAGTGGGGCAGGTGGAAAGTACAAAACAAATGGAACAAACATGGTAAAAAAAGTCCATTGTAATTTCAGTCAATGTGATAAAGCTTTGCATTTAATTGGATTGTTGCAACATTTCCCAGCAAGAAGTTAACACGTAATGCTCAAGGGCTGATTAACAGTGGGGCAGGTTGGAAACTACAAAACAGAGGTGAAAGCCTCATCATGATTTTCAAATTCTGCACCCTGTACAGTTGTGAATGATCAGAATTGATTGCAAGAACCTGCTGTTACATGTGAAAGTATTGGAGCCCCAGTGGGCACAAATAAGTCTTGTCCTTACCCCCTGCCTATGGCTATATTTTAATACAGGTATGGGAATGCTTGGCACCTGGGGGTTTCCAGATAAAGGATCTTTCCATAATTTGGATCTTCATACCTTAATGCAGAAGGAAAACCCCTGGGCGCAAAAACCCTCCCTCCTCCCCTGTGTTGCTCCCCCTCCCTTCTCCCCCCTGGCCTACATGTCCCGCTGGGCAAATGCCCCTAACTTGTTACTTACCCCTCTGCACAGGTCCAGTTCACGGAGTTCACAGACGCCATCTTCTTCCACGCGATCTTCTTCTTGCTTTGACCGGAGCATGCGTAGTAGGAGCATTTCGCTGGTACGGATCTACTGCGCATTCGTCAAAAGTCACGAAGTCGGAAAACTTCGTGACTTTTGGTGCATGCGCAGTAGATCCTTACCGGCGAAATGCTCCTACTGCGCATGCGCCAAAAACGCCGGTTAAAGCAGAAGAAGATCGCGTGGAAGAAGATGGCGTCTGTGAACTCCGCGTACTGGACCTGTGCAGAGGGGTAAGTAACAAGTTAGGGGCATTTGCCCAGCGGGACAGGTAGGCCAGTGGGGAGAAGGGGTTTCCTTCTCCTTTAAGCCTACTAGAAAATCATGTAAACATTAAATAAACCCAATAGGCTGGTTTTGCCTCCAATAAGGATTAGGGATGGCGCGAACTGTTCGCCGGCGAACTTGTTCGCGCGAACATCGGGTGTTCGCGCTCGCCGGAAGTTCGCGAACGTCGCGCGACGTTCGCCATTTTGGGTTCGCCATTGTTGGCGCTTTTTTTTGCCCTCTCACCCCAGACCAGCAGGTACATGGCAGCCAATCAGGAAGCTCTCCCCTGGACCACTCCCCTTCCCTATAAAAACCGAAGCCCTGCAGCGTTTTTTCACTCTGCCTGTGTGTGCTGAAGAGATAGTGTAGGGAGAGAGCTGCTGCCTGTTAGTGATTTCAGGGACAGTTGAAAGTTTGCTGGCTAGTAATCGTTTTGATACTGCTCTGTTATTGGAGGGACAGAAGTCTGCAGGGGTTTGAGGGACATTTAAGCTTAGGTAGCTTTGCTGGCTAGTAATCTACCTTCTACTGCAGTGCTCTGTATGTAGCTGCAGTGGGCAGCTGTCCTGCTTCTGATCTCATCTGCTGACTGCTGCAATAACAGTAGTCCTTGTAAGGACTGCTTTTATTTATTTTTTTGTTGTTTTACTACTACTACTACTACTACTACTATAAGAGCCCAGTGCTATTAGTCTAGCAGTGTTGGGGAGTGGGACTGGTGTGCTAATCTGCTGTTCCTAGTAGTTCAGCAGCACCAACTTTAATTTTTTTTTTTTTAATATTCATTTTTTTTTTATTTTACTTTTTTTTATTTTACTACCGCTGTAGTAGTGTATAAGTTGACCTTTTAGGCATTATTTGCCCTGTAGGCATTTTTTGCCCAGTGTGTTATTCAACCAACTGCCATCTAGCTGTGTGACCTTGTTCACATTCTGTCTAAATATCCATAATATTACCGTCTCCAGAAAAAACACCGGAGTGACTTTTTTCAAGCAGCCATAACATATTTTACGTAATCTGTATCCATCGCTGTAGTAGTGTATAAGTTGACCTTTTAGGCATTATTTGCCCTGTAGGCATTTTTTGCCCAGTGTGTTATTCAACCAACTGCCATCTAGCTGTGTGACCTTGTTCACATTCTGTCTAAATATCCATAATATTACCGTCTCCAGAAAAAACACCGGAGTGACTTTTTTCAAGCAGCCATAACATATTTTACGTAATCTGTATCCATCGCTGTAGTAGTGTATACGTTGACCTTTTAGGCATTATTTGCCCTGTAGGCATTTTTTGCCCAGTGTGTTATTCAACCAACTGCCATCTAGCTGTGTGACCTTGTTCACATTCTGTCTAAATATCCATAATATTACCGTCTCCAGAAAAAACACCGGAGTGACTTTTTTCAAGCAGCCATAATAAATTTTACGAGATCCGTATCCACCGCTGTAGTAGTGTATACGTTGATCTTGTGGGCAGTATTTGCACAGTGTTTTCTTCAAACCGCCATCTAGCTGTGTGAGCTTGTTCACATTTTGTCTAAATATTGATAATATTATCGTCTCTAGAAAAACCACTTGAGTTACTTTTTTTCAAGCAGCATTCATATATTTTACGTAATCCGTATCCACCGCTGTGTATACGTTGACCTTGTAGGCATTATTTGCACAGTGTTTTCTTCAAACCGCCATCTAGCTGTGTGAGCTTGTTCACATTTTGTCTAAATATTGATAATATTATCGTCTCTAGAAAAACCACTTGAGTTACTTTTTTTCAAGCAGCATTCATATATTTTACGTAATCCGTATCCACCGCTGTGTATACGTTGACCTTGTAGGCATTATTTGCACACTGTTTTCTTCAAACTGCCATCTAGCTGTGTGTATTATCGTTTCCAGAAAAACCAACTGAGTTTTTGTTGTTGTTGTTTTTTTAAAAATAATGCCAGGCAAAGGCAGGCCGCCACGCAGAGGCCGTGCTAGGGGCCGTGCTGCTATGCAATCCTGTGGCCCTAGCAAATTGCCCAGTTTTAAAAAGCCAATGACCCTGAACTCCCAAAATGCTGAAGAGGTAGTTGACTGGCTTACACAGCACACCCCATCCTCTACTGTTTCTAACTTTACCACAACATCCTCCTCATCCTCCACTGCTATGGCCACCCCACGTAACACTTCCTCCACCACCGGTGCCCCTTCTTCACTGGAGTCAGAGGAGTTATTTTCCCATGAGTTTCTTGAACTGAGTAATGCGCAACCATTATTGCCAGAAGAAGATGAAGGAGATGAGGACGTTACACCAGATTTAATTCTGGCAGAGAACACGACAGAGATGGACATAATGATGAGTGATGAGGAGGAGGTCCCCGCTGCTGCTTCCTTCTGTGATGTGTCAGAAGAAATTGATGCATCTGAGGAGAATGATGATGAGGAGATTGATGTTTTGTGGGTGCCTAGTAGAAGAGAGCAAGAGGAGGGTAGTTCAGATGGAGAGACGGAGAGTCAGAGAGGCAGTAGGAGAATAAGACTTAGAAGAAGCAGGGAGGACAGCCCGCAGGGATCAGTAGGGCAACAACATGTATCGGCACCTGTGTTCAGCCGGCCAACGCACCCGCCATTGCCGCCAATGCCGCCAACTTCTACTGTTACCGCCAGATCGCACACTTCCAAAAAGTCAGCAGTGTGGGATTTTTTTAATGTGTGTGCCTCTGACAAAAGCATTGTAATTTGCAATGAGTGCAGTCAGAAACTGAGCCTTGGTAAGCCCAACAGCCACATAGGTACAACTTCTATGCGAAGGCACATGAGCGGCAAGCACAAAGCACTTTGGGAGCAACACCTCAAAGGCAACAGGCAAACTAAAAGCCACACTCCTTCTGGTCCAGCATCTTACTGCTCTACCTCTGCTCTCCTTGACCCGTCTGAACCACCCTCCACTCCGCCTTCCACCTTGACCACCTGTTCCCATTCCCAGTCATCTGCCACCAGCCAAGTTTCTGTGAAGGCCATGTTTGAGCGTAAGAAGCCAATGTCTGACTGTCACCCCCTTGCCCGGCGTCTGACAGCTGGCTTGTCTGCACTCTTAGCCCGCCAGCTTTTACCATACCAGCTGGTGGACTCTGAGGCCTTCCGCAAATTTGTAGCAATTGGGACACCGCAGTGGAAGGTACCCAGCCGCAATTTTTTTTCTAAAAAGGGAATACCACACCTGTACCAACATGTGCAGAGCCAAGTTACCGCATCTCTGTCACTTAGTGTTGGGCCAAAGGTCCATATGACTACTGACGCATGGTCCTCCAAGCATGGTCAGGGCAGGTATGTCACCTACACTGCCCACTGGGTGAACTTGGTAATGGCTGGGAAGCAGGGAATGGGTAGCTCAACAACAACAACAGTGGAGTTGGTGTCACCGCCACGGATTGCACGCGGTTCTGCCACCACCTCTACTCCTCCATCGCTCTCTACCTCGTCTTCTTCCTCTTCTTCTTCTTACTCTGCTGCTGGGTCCTCCTTCTCCTCCTCCACACCTGTGCACCCCCAGCTCCCCCTAGGCTATTCGACGTGCCAGGTACACCGTTGTCACGCTGTCTTGGGGATGACGTGCCTGGAAAGCAAAAACCATACCGGATCTGTACTCCTGTCATCTCTGCAGTCACAGGCCGATCGGTGGCTGACCCCACACCAACTGCAGATCGGAAAAGTGGTGTGTGACAATGGAAGCAATCTGTTGGCAGCGTTGAGACTGGGCAATTTAACACATGTGCCCTGCATGGCACATGTGTTAAATTTAATAGTCCAACGTTTTGTCTCCAAGTACCCAGGATTCCAGGACGTTCTCACCCAGTCCAGAAAGGTGTCGGCCCATTTCAGACGTTCCTACACAGCCATGGCACGCCTTGCTGACATTCAGCAGCGCTACAACATGCCAGTCAGGCGTTTGATTTCTGACAGCCAGACTCGCTGGAATTCAACGCTCCTTATGTTGGAACGTCTGCTGCAACAACAAAGGGCCGTCAACGAGTACCTTTTTGAACTGGGTGGTAGGACTGGATCTGCAGAGCTGGGGATTTTTTTCCCCCGTTACTGGGTGCTTATGCGCGATGCCTGCAGGCTCATGCGACCTTTTGAAGAGGTGACAAATATGGTCAGTCGCACCGAAGGCACCATCAGCGACCTAATACCCTTCGCTTTCTTCCTGGAGCGTGCCGTGCGACGAGTGACAGATGAGGCTGTAGACCAGCGTGACGAGGAGCTGGAAGCGCACGATTTATGGTCGGAATCACCAGAACGAACCCAGGCACCTGCTGCAATGCAGGGAGAGGTGCCAGAAGTGGAGTCAGAGGAGGAAGGTGGCTTTGTGGAGGAGGAGGAGGAGGACCAACAGGAGCAGGCTTCCCAGGGGGCTAGTGGTGACCTTTTGGGGACCCCTGGTCTTGTACGTGGCTGGGGGGAGGAGACCGTGGATGATGCAGTCCTTGATAATGAGGAAGCGGAGATGGATAGCTCTGCATCCAACCTTGTGAGAATGGGGTCTTTCATGCTGTCATGCCTGTTGAAGGACGCCCGTATCAAGAGGCTTAAGGAGAAGGACCTGTACTGGGTCGCAACGCTACTAGACCCTCGGTACAAGCATAAAGTGTCAGAAATGTTACCAACATACCACAAGTCCGAAAAGATGCGGCATTTACAAACCAGCCTGCAAAACATGTTGTACAATGCTTTTAAGGGTGATGTCACTTCAGGAACTCATCAACATTCCAGGGGCAGAGGTGCCAGTAATCCTGCCACGAGCACACCTGCAAGGACAAAGCCCTTTGGCCGGTCTGTAACATCAGACATGCAAATGTTTTTCTGTCCAAGGCAGCGCCACAACCCTTCTGGATCCACCCTCAAAGAACGCCTCGACCGGCAGGTAGCGGACTACCTGGCATTAACTGCAGATATCGACACTCTGAGGAGCGATGAACCCCTGGACTACTGGGTGCGCAGGCTTGATCTGTGGCCAGAGCTGTCACAATTTGCCATGAACCTCTTGTCTTGCCCAGCCTCAAGTGTGCTCTCAGAAAGGACCTTCAGTGCAGCAGGAGGGATTGTAACTGAGAAGAGAACTCGCCTAGGTCACAAAAGTGTCGATTACCTGACCTTTATTAAAATGAATGAGGGGTGGATCTCGGAGGGTTACTGCACGCCGGAAGACTTGTTCTGACTTCTATGCAGCTGTCCTTCTCTTCAAGCCTCATGACTCCACACACAGCTGTCCTTTAGCGTCCTCCTCCCTCCGCCACCGTTACAAACTAGGGTGCAAACCCTACTGGTTTAATTTTTTCTGGCCTCTGTGCTTCAGTGGCTGCAACCAAAAAAACTGGGCAAACAATGTCTACAAGGTCAACGTATGGCGAAAAATGACTATTTTCAGCATTTATATGGCATATTTTTTCTGGCAACTGTGCTTCAGTGGCTGCGTCCAAAAAAATGCATATTTTCTGCATTTATATGGCATAATTTTTCTGGCCTCTGTGCTTCAGTGGCTGCAACCAAAAAAATGCATATTTTCTGCATTTATATGGCATAATTTTTCTGGCCTCTGTGCTTCAGTGGCTGCAACCAAAAAAATTTATATTTTCAGCATTTATATGGCATAATTTTTCTGGCAACTGTGCTTCAGTGGCTGCGACCAAAAAAATGCATATTTTCTGCATGTATATGGCATAATTTTTCTGGCCTCTGTGCTTCAGTGGCTGCAACCAAAAAAATTTATATTTTCAGCATTTATATGGCATAATTTTTCTGTCAACTGTGCTTCAGTGGCTGCGACCAAAAAAATGCATATTTTCTGCATTTATATGGCATAATTTTTCTGGCCTCTGTGCTTCAGTGGCTGCAACCAAAAAAATTTATATTTTCAGCATTTATATGGCATAATTTTTCTGGCAACTGTGCTTCAGTGGCTGCGACCAAAAAAATGACTATTTTCAGCATTTATATGGCATATTTTTTCTGGCCTCTGTGCTTCAGTGGCTGCGGCCAAAAAAACTGGGCAAACAATGCCTACAAGGTCAACGACGTTGACCTTGTAGGCATTGTTTGCCCAGTTTTTTTGGCCGCAGCCACTGAAGCACAGAGGCCAGAAAAAATATGCCATATAAATGCTGAAAATCGTCATTTTTTGCCATACGTTGACTCAACGTATATGGCAAAAAATGACGATTTTCAGCATTTATATGGCATATTTTTTCTGGCAACTGTGCTTCAGTGGCTGCGGCCAAAAAAACTGGGCAAACAATGCCTACAAGGTCAACGTATGGCAAAAAATGACTATTTTCAGCATTTATATGGCATATTTTTTCTGGCAACTGTGCTTCAGTGGCTGCGTCCAAAAAAACTGGGCAAACAATGTCTACAAGGTCAACGTATGGCGAAAAATTACTATTTTCAGCATTTATATGGCATATTTTTTCTGGCAACTGTGCTTCAGTGGCTGCGTCCAAAAAAACTGGGCAAACAATGTCTACAAGGTCAACGTATGGCGAAAAATGACTATTTTCAGCATTTATATGGCATATTTTTTCTGGCAACTGTGCTTCAGTGGCTGCGTCCAAAAAAACTGGGCAAACAATGCCTACAAGGTCAACGTATGGCAGTTGTTTAAAGAGAACAGTAGATTACTAGCCAGCAAAGCTACCTAAGCTAAAATGTCCCTCAAATCCCTGCAGACTTCTGTCCCTCCAATACAGAGCAGTATCAAGCAGATTACTAGCCAGCAAACTTACTATCATCTGTCGCTGAAATCACTAACAGCTCTCCCCCTACACTATCTCTTCCAAGCACACACAGGCAGATTTTTCAGATACATTTTTGCCCTTGATCCCCCTCTGGCATGCCACTGTCCAGGTCGTTGCACCCTTTAAACAACTTTAAAATCATTTTTCTGGCCAGAAATGTCTTTTTTAGATGTTAAAGTTCGCCTTCCCATTGAAGTCTATGGGGTTCGCGAACCGCTCGCATTTTTGCGCAAGTTCGCGAATATGTTCGCAAACTTTTTTTCCGACGTTCGCTACATCCCTAATAAGGATTAATTATATCTTAGTTTGGATCAAGTACAAGGTACTGCTTTGTTATTGTTACAGAGAAAAAAAGGAAATTGATTTTAAAATTTGGATTATTTGGTTAAAATGGAGTCTATGGGGGAAACAGCCTTTCTGTAATTAAGAACTTTCTGGATAATGAATTTCCAGATAACAGATCCAATACCTATATGCATTTTCTAGGCTTTATCTCTAAAGATTGCAACTTTTACATTTCACAGAAACTGTTAACCAGGTAGAGTAAAAAACAAACTAAAACTTTACACAACTCATTTATGCAACACAAATTGGATTAGCTTATTTGTGTGGGAGGGTTAGAAACCCTGCTATTATTTTCTGAACATAAACAATACATTTGCATTGATTTTTCAAATTTGAATGTCCTTGCCCTGGCTACTGCTACTTCACTGCTGTGAATACGCTTCACAACTATTTTTCTTTGGGAGCCTTGGATGTAAAATTAACTGCATTGCCTATTAATCATTATTTATTAAGTAATATTTTTTTGATAACTACATTTCACAAGGAAAGTTGCTGTGATAAAGTGCCACTCATGTCTTCAGACATTTCAGTAAGGCAACTGAAATTGTGTTCCCTGTGTGTACCATTTTGTAAAATTGTACAGTACTGCATAGCCTAGTAGCACTTACATAAAGTTATACATACAGTACATACAGACATACAAGTGCAAGATGTGGCTAGAGGATGAAACATTATGATTTAATTATGATTGCAAATTATAGACTAAATTCAAATCAGGGAGAAAAAGTTATCTCATGGTTTATCACATGAAAACTCATGGACAAAATTCAATTTGAGGAGAAAAAACGTTCCTGGACACTGCATGTCATAGTCAGGGCATATCCTGCCCCATTGCTCCCATCAGAAGACCCTTCCCAAAGCTTTAAAAGCCCAACCCCACCCCAATCCGGTGTCTTTTTGTCCTTCTGTCTCAGTTTATTTTTTCTGCTCCCATAGGAGGCAAGTTATTCTTTTAGACTAGGGAAAGCATTAGTGCTTGCTGGAAAGCATTCTAGGGAATGGGGTTTTTGTCCTGGAGATCTTTTGCCCCCCCCCCAAGAACATTACCTCATTTGTATGGAATCATCAGTGTTCCATCTTATGGATCAGGTAGACAAAGTGGTTATGGCTAATATAACTTTTTTGTCTTTGATTCGTGTAATGTCTGCTTACAGCTTGTCTGGTGGCAAGTGCTCTGTCCCCCCCACCCGCGTGCCAGACCAGAGTTCTCTGAAAAAGTATCCAGCAGCAGTGGTGTGTATTGTGCCCTTATACCACTTATGACTTTTGTGAATGGAAGAGGGAGGTGGCAGTTAGCTAGGTATCTGTTATTATCAGAGGTTTCAGCTGGCCCATCCCATTGGGGTGATGAAGACTCGATCCTATTGGAGTCCCAGAGTTGCCCTGATAGAATGGGGTTAGCAGACATCTCTGGAGGCAGGTATGTTCAGTTTAGTTTGGCCTGAGCCTTATGGCCTCCATCTCTTTTCCCCTATACTGGGGTATATATATCTTTTCTAAAGGGAGGAATTTGTGTTTCGGGGCCAGCTGCCTCCCTCACAAGATTTTTCCATGGTTAAGGTAACTTACAATTTAATTTTTATTCTGTGATTATAATTCTGTCCTGTTTGTTACTGTACATGTTTGCTAGTTTAAATCTAACATTTACTTCTTTTACTCTATTTTTCTTATCCAGAGTCCAGCTAGCTTACAATTAGGGATGTAGCGAACGTCGGAAAAAAAGTTCGCGAACATATTCGCGAACTTGCGCAAAAATGCGAGCGGTTCGCGAACGGTTCGCAAACCCCATAGACTTCAATGGGAAGGCGAACTTTAACATCTAAAAAAGACATTTCTGGCCAGAAAAATGATTTTAAAGTTGTTTAAAGGGTGCAACGACCTGGACAGTGGCATGCCAGAGGGGGATCAAGGGCAAAAATGTATCTGAAAAATCTGCCTGTGTGTGCTTGGAAGAGATAGTGTAGGGGGAGAGCTGTTAGTGATTTCAGGGACAGATGATAGTAAGTTTGCTGGCTAGTAATCTGCTTGATACTGCTCTGTATTGGAACAAAAAAATAAATAAAAGCAGTCCTTACAAGGACTACTGTTATTGCAGCAGTCAGCAGATGAGATCAGAAGCAGGACAGCTGCCCACTGCAGCTACATACAGAGCACTGCAGTAGAAGGTAGATTACTAGCCAGCAAAGCTACCTAAGCTTAAATGTCCCTCAAACCCCTGCAGACTTCTGTCCCTCCAATAACAGAGCAGTATCAAAACGATTACTAGCCAGCAAACTTTCAACTGTCCCTGAAATCACTAACAGGCAGCAGCTCTCTCCCTACACTATCTCTTCAGCACACACAGGCAGAGTGAAAAAACGCTGCAGGGCTTCGGTTTTTATAGGGAAGGGGAGTGGTCCAGGGGAGAGCTTCCTGATTGGCTGCCATGTACCTGCTGGTCTGGGGTGAGAGGGCAAAAAAAAGCGCCAACAATGGCGAACCCAAAATGGCGAACGTCGCGCGACGTTCGCGAACTTCCGGCGAGCGCGAACACCCGATGTTCGCGCGAACAAGTTCGCCGGCGAACAGTTCGCGCCATCTCTACTTACAATCTAGGAAAACGATGTCTTAACATGTGTTAACATAACTCTGTTCAGCCAGTGTGTATATAGTGAATATAGTACCCCCTCTTGTAAAATATAAGGCTATGATACAGTTAAGTCCATAAATATTTGGACAGAGACAACTTTTTTCTAATTTTGGTTCTGTACATACCACAATGAATTTTAAATGAAACAACTCAGATGCAGTTGAACTGCAGACTTGCAGCTTTAATTCAGTGGGTTGAACAAAAAGATTGCATAAAAATGTGAGGAACTAAAGCCTTTTTGTAACACAATCGCTTCATTTCAGGGTCTCAAAAGTAATTGGACAATTGACTCAAAGACTATTTCATGGGCAGATGTTGGCAATTCCTTCATTATGTCATTATTAATGAATCAGATAAAAGCCCTGGAGTTGATTTGAGGGGGGGGTGCTTTTATGTGGAAGATTTTCATGTGAACAGACAACATGTGGTCAAAGGAGCTCTCCATGCAGGTGAAACAAGCCATAATTAAGCTGCAAAAACAGAACAGAAACAGAAATTTTTACAATATTAGGAGTGGCAAAATCTACAGTTTGTTACATCCTGAGAAAGAAAGAAAGCACTGGTGAACTCAGCAACGCAAAAAGACCTGAACGTCCCCGGAAGACCACAGTGGTGGATGATAGCAGAATCATTTTCAAGGTGAAGAGAAACCCCTTCACAACAGCCAAACAAGTGAAAAACACTCTCCAGGAGGTAGGCATATCGATATCCAAGTCTACCAGGAAGAGAAGACTGCGTGAAAGTAAATACAGAGGGTGCACTGCAAGGCACAAGCCACTCATAAGCATCAAGAATAGAAAGGCTAGATTGGACTTGGCTAAAAATCATCTTAAAAAGCCAGCACAGTTCTGGAAAAACATTCTTTGGACAGATGAATCCAAGATCAACCTCTACCAGATTGATGGCAAGAAAAAAGTATGGAGAAGGCGTGGAACAGCTCATGATCCAAAGCATACCACATCATCTATAAAACATGGCGGAGGCAGTGTGATGGCTTGGGCGTGCATGGCTGCCAGTGGCACTGGGACACTAGTGTTTAACCATGATGTGACACAGGACAGAAGCAGCCAAATGAATTCTGAAGTGTTCAGAGACATACGATCTGCTCAAATCCAGGTAAATGATTGGGATGTGTTTCATATTGACCCAAAACATACAGCCAAAGGAACCCAGGAGTTTATTAAAGCAAAGAAGTGGAAAATTCTTGAATGGCCAAGTCAGTCACCTGATCTGAACAAAATTGAGCATGCATTTCACTTGTTGGAGACTAAACTTCAGACAGAAAGGCCCACAAGTGTGAAGGCCAAGTGAGTTACAGTGTGGGATGCTTAAAGCAATATCAGGACAGGGTTTATGGTTATTCTGGTAAGGTAATATTTGCTTTTACAGCTTCCAGGTTTTATGGTAAGCATGTGTAGAATTTGATGCTGTTGATGTTATGCAACATTCAAATTAAAATCATGGATTACTTTTTTTCCCATCTTATGTGAATCTGTAAATGATTTGGGCCAGAGCCCTAGGATAAGGAAGTAGCTTTCTACTACTTTATAAGCAAAAAAGAGTTTGAGAGTTTAAGAGCGGTATGGAGTGGATTAGACTTCTCAGTGTCAGTCTTTACACTTCCTATTTGGTAGACTAATATTTGAGAATACCAATTAAATGTTTGCTTTTAGTCCCAATCTACAGGGTAGGAAGACCTGTTTCCTACTAGGTCACTTCATTGTAAGCTCAAGGGGATGGTATTTGGGCAAATGCTATACATGTCTGCATATATTCCTGTTAGGATGCCCATTCCAGATGGCATGCAGATACTTTAGTACTATACAAAATAGTTTTAGCTGGATGATCATATAACAGTTTCAGCACTAATAGGAAATTTGGCCTAGGATGGATGCTCCTGGGTATCTCACAGGGCAGGTAATGTATGCTCACAGTGGCGTTAGTCAGCCTTTCATTGATAGTGTATGTTGTGCATCCAACTGGGTATCTGGCAGGATTTGAGTGCAGGGTACCATCTCAAATTCAGTTTGAGTCTGAGGAATTATTGGAGATATGGCTGGCTGGGATATTGTACTTCCTTTGTCTATCCAGTTTTATATACCAGGTTATTTCCATGTAGGCCCAGTCATTCTGATTTCAAACTAGGTTATTTACTGTGCAATAGGGGTTTCTCCTTGTGGTTGCTCTAGTATTACCACATGATATTCTTGTCTAGAATCCTGTGTAGGGGGTATAGGGGAATTCTAGACTAACATTCCCTTTCTCAGCTAGTAGTTTACTCAACACGATTTGTTGCATAGTGCTTAGGTTTGTGGTCCAAGGACAAGAACAGAATTCTCAGGTGCTCTGTAGATTGCAGTCTCTAGAGTCAATGATCTACCTCTACAGTATGCATATGTATCTACAATATCTCATACAGATCTTGTGCATGTAGAATGTTAGTGACAGTATGTTTCCTCTACTAAGCTGTACTCAGACTTCTTGAGCTAGATCCAATAGGGCTCTTGTGGTGGACACACAGTTGGTACTGCTGTGCTGGTAAGTAGTGGAAAGTTCACAGGTTTTGTACCAGGAGTTCTCTCAATGTTCACCAGTGGAGGCCTCATTCTTAGTGGGATTTATCGGGAATAGATTATTATAGTCTGGGATCCAGATTTCCTTTTGTGGAACTATTACCCTTCCATTTGGGGATATTAGCTTGTCATGTCCTGTGAGTATGACATAAAGTGTCCAAGGAAAATGGAAATTGATATCATACTTACAGTGATTTTCCTTCCCTGGACACTTCCTTTTTTGGTAATTTTAGAAGCTTACATTCAATAGAGTTTTCATGTGATAAACAGTAAGATGTTTTTTTAAATTGAATCCCATTTTAAATTGAATCTCATCCATGACTTTTGACGTGATAAATCTTTTTCTCACTAACTTGAATCTGGTCCAGTAACTGAATATTTCTATCTACATAATACTTAATATTAATGTTATAGCAAATTGCCCTTTTAGGTGCAGTGACATGAAATGCAATAATTACAGATGCGGGCTCTAGATTCTGAATGAAAGATCCATGGTCCAAATATTTAAGAAACTATCACTCAAGGCTACCTCAAAAGCTTCTTCGTAGTTATAAAACATCAGACTTGTGATTTACTCTGTTTACAGCTAGCCAGTCTCTATTCCCCATTTAGTAACAGAATGTTAAAATAACTATCACCAACCTTTGTGAATTCGGATGAAGTTCAGTAGAAAAACCCAAATATTTCTAGAGAAATACATATACATATGAGCTGTGACAATTTCAGAATTAGCACCCCATGCTGTTGGGCTAATGGAGAGAACCTCCATCTGTCATATCTATGATCATTAACATTGCAAGCTAACAAGGACTGTTGCAGCAAAGAATCCATAGCTAGCCAAAAACATGAGACACCAATTTAATGTTGTCATAGTAACCTAGGATGTAAAGTCTAATGAGCAGGACCCTGTTCATCATTTGAGAAACTGTAGTTTGTATCTGTATGCCACTGTTTGTATGACAATACAGCAAAAACAAGAATGATTTTGGTTTAAAAGACTGAAAATGGTTCATCTTCTCCATTCTGATGAGTTATCTAAATATTGCTACGTTCAGTAAATAACAATATTTGTTTCAGGGTCAAATTGGGTTCGGTATTTCAGCAGTTACCTGATAAATAAAGAAAATATTTGGCTGCTGGATCAAAACTGCAATAGTTTTAAAGTAAATAATGCCCAAAGGGAGCTATTAGCTCTTAAAATCTATCATTACTCCATCTCTGAACTGAATAAATAAATTCACACATAAGAGGCATAAACTCTGCATTGTCTTCTGGTTCTAATCTCTTTTCAGAGGGGATGAAATACAATCTGTCATGCAGCATTGCTTTATTTAATCATTTGCAACAGGAGCCCCCTGGAGCTTTCCAAACATTTTTATATGAACGCAGACTTTAATAGGAGTACCTGCAATTCTTTTGCTAACGGCTTTACATTAAAACATAAAGGCTTCGGAAAATATAAGAAGGAAGAATATTATAATGACTTAGCAAGGTTTATGCTTCAAAATGAAGCATCACACATACTGTGCAAATCAGATATACAACACAAAACTTTCCTGACAGTCTGGAGAGAGTATAACAAATTGCCACATATGTTAAAGCATTTTTACACTTTATTTTTACGTTTCATGTATCAATGCTTCAGAATGCGTTTGACTGTATTATATGCTATGCAGTGTTATAGCTCTTTGAAAGTGCTGCAGCCCATATGGGGTCCCCCTCCTGCCTGGTAGGATGAGTGAGGAATAAATTATGATGTGTGTTTATTTGTCCTACCTACAGAGGTATAGTGAGGATTGTGTGCTGTGAGTGAAGATTCTTGTTGAAGCACTTTCACGGGTCCTTAGTTTCCTTAACGACCACTTGGGGAACTTCCGAAGAGGCAATATTCCCCACAGGGGCCCCTTTTACCTGTAGATTGTGATTACAGCCCGAGAACAACTAGCTGCTTATGCGCAAGTACAATTAGTGCACTTGTTCTCTGGTGGCGCCACAAGGAGTTTTTTTGTTATTGATGAGGCTGCTTGATCCTTCTCTAAAATAATTATGCATACTACCCTTTTTTGTGCTGATGATATTTCTAAGCTCATTAAGGCAGTTAAAAAAGCTAAGGAGGAGATGGGTACAGAAAGTGAAAAATCTCAGGATCAGGTCAAAAAAGCTAAAGCCTATCCCTCACAACCAGTCATTAAAGATTTGATTGAATTTGAATGAAAGAATCAGAGTAAAGCTCTGGTCAAAAACAGAAGGATTGTGTTTATTTCCCATTGAGGAAGAGGCTAAGATTTGGAAACCTCTCCATTGGTAGACATGGTAGCATAATACCATTCTGGTTGATCTGTTTGTTGATCTGATGAATCTGTCTTAAACCATGGACCATTGATACCAAATCTAAAAATAATTAATTTTCTTTTTTTTTTTCAAATTTGCAATAAAACCTTTGAACCTAGTCATCTTTTTTGCTCCAAATTAGACACTCTTATGGAAAAGACATCTGTTAATGCATGTTAATGAAATTATTATAGATATTGGTATATATAGTTTGTGAGTGAATGGAGGGGGTCGGTGTGAGTGTGTATTTGTGTGCACTGAACGTGATGGACTTTGGTCTTTTTTCAACCCAAAATAACTATGTAACTATCCGTGTCCCAGGATAGGAGGATGACATGGAGATTTTTTCACTGGCAAAAAGAGGTCTCCAGTTGGATCCAGACAGCCAAGGTATGGCAAAAAGGACTAAGAGAAGTCCCAGCACACTAGATCCCTAGGTGGGTCTTCAATTTTGTTTCAGACCTGTTACAGCTTGTAGAGGAGGGTTACAGAACCACATTTTTTGTATCTCCTCCTACCAGAATTCTCCACAAAAACAGTGCCTTAGAAGAGGCTATCTCTAACTTCTGCGAAAAGAATGTATTTGAGAGGGTTCCTCTTCTACAATTGCAGCACCTATTTCATAGTTTTTCTAGTTCCCAAGCCAGATGGATATTTTCACACCATAATAGATCTCAGGTTTGTTGACTGATTCATTTGAAAGAAGCATTTCAGGATGGAAATGGTATAGTCAACCTTACAGGTGGTAGAGCCAAGAGATAATCTTGCTAGCATAGTCCTGAAGGATGTTCATCTTCATATGCCTATTTTTCCAGCTCACAGAAAGTTCTTAGAATTGCCGTTATCAGCTTCATCATTTCCAGTTCCATGTTCTTTGGTATCACCTCCGTTCCAGAAGTATTCATTGCCTCATCCACAGGAGCCCATCGACAAGTGTCCTAGGAGTCATGAAATACGTATGTCCAATGGAGAAGTTGACCTTTTAAATTAATCTACAATAAAAATATATATATGTTTTCATACTAATATTTTTATGGCCCTTGTGGAGTTTTCTGGATGCCCTCTATTTTCTGTTATTGGTTTATCTGCTCCCCAAGCCTGGGGTGGGTGAACCTGGACCATCTGATCTGTGTGGAGAATGCTTCAACACTGTTCCTGTGCTCCATTTTGTTGTTTTGTACCGTTTGATCTATTTTTGAATATGGACTTATTGACCTTTATTACTAATATATATATATATATATATATATATATATATATATATATATATATATATATATATATTGTGATTGAATTTTCAATATGCAACACATTAAGTGATGTTCCTGCCCAGTACCTCTGCCAACCTTGCCAAGGAAAGTCTCACCATAAATGTTCCCCATCTGACAGAATGGCAAAAAAGCTTTTATATTCTCCACAATATCCCCTGAAGATCTAAAAAGAACCAGCTGCTTTCACAGATTAGTAGGACATCATGTCCAGTTAGTGATGCAATTGGAGACAAGACCATAACTGCAGTAGAAGTCTCTCAGCACACAGAAACCCAATAAAATGAACAAGATCTGCTGTTTACCACTAGGTGGCACATGCGCACAAGCAACATTGGGTGATTATGGATCTAAATTGGTCCCTGCTATCTTGAAAATGATTGGGCTCTTATAAATAAAAATAAGGAGATTTAATGGAAAATAATGCAGCTATTAGCAAGAGGCTAGGGTGGACTTTTGTAAGATAAAATGCAAATTTAGGGGCTTTCCTTTCCTTTATTCTTTAACACTGAGTGCTATACTACTACTGGCTTGATAAAGTACGGCCTGAAACATTGCCTTCCTGATGTCTACTCTGTATTTGAGCCAATAAAGTCACTTTGAAGCAAAACTAATTCAGCTCAACAGCTCTAACAGAGTCTACCTTTATCTGGACTTGGAATACAATAAGACACGTGGCAGGTTGGGTCAATATACTCCTTAGAGCATGATCTCTAAGATATTGCACAGAGGTTGAGCACTTCAATATTGTGTGGAATTGTTCATCAGAGGGAAGGACAACCTTTTTATAAAGTGACTGAGCAGAGTGATGTTAGAGCCAAAATAATGATCTCTGAAGGATAAGATATTAAACCAGTTGATCAGACACCAGGAAATTCCATAAGTAGATCTGATGGCAACCAGTGGGAATGCAAAACTTTCAAAGTTCTTCCCCAGACCAATGGCCTGTTTTCTCAGAACCAGTTGCACTGTGCTGAGATGAATCGCCAAAGACCCACTGCCTGGAGGTTGACAGGCCTTGATTAGCCTCTTCTGGTCTCCATGATAAGTTGCTCAATACTGTCCTTGAATCCAGAACATCATCAACCATTAAAAATGGTGTTCCTTAGAAGGTTAGAGGTGGAGAGACCATTTATCTAGAATATGCTTGATTTTTTGCATCATTTTAACACAATGTTCCTTCTACTAGAAGACAGGTATCCTGCAAGATTTCAGGGGCTGCACATAATGAAGGAAAAGGATGAGGGTTAACAGGTTCGCCTCACTGCTGGCATGTATAAAAATGCGTATAGATGGGTTGAAGAAATATTACCAGAATCGCCAGACTGGTCACAAAAATTATTTCACAGCAATCCCAGAATACAATTCACATTTAAAAAAAAAAAGAAATTACCACTTTGGTCCAAAGGGGATTTCCTTAGCATATTCACATTTTTTGCAAAAAATTTAAAAGGTTGCAGGAATTAATATGGTACAATGTGAGAACAATTTTACATTTTTGGAAAATAAATGTGAATATATATTTTTACGTACTTATCATTATGCAATCAACATTTCTGCAGTGTTCACGAAAAATATTTCAATGCTAATTTTCTAATAATTGTTTCTATAGCTTTCTTATGAAGTGTCTGTGAATTTTTAGAAAATGATGGTGATTATTGTACATAGATTTAAGTAGCCATGAAAAACACCAGATAACCACTCATTAAATAATACAGACAGATTATATTTGTCCGGATTTCAAATACTGTTTTCATTCCATTTGTTGTGCTGTAATAACAATTAGAACATACAGTAATTAGGAGTATGCTTTGCACACCAGGGTTCTAGTTTGGATGCCGTGTATTGAAGCATACGTGATTACGCAGAATACCTGCAGTCAATATACAGCAGTTCCGTGAGGACGTGCAGCTGATTGTACATTTCTTCTTAACTACGACCTGCACAATGTTTAGAACAGTATGAGCACAGGCAAGTTATGGCAAGCAATCACACATAATTCTTACCAGCATAGCAGGAGACAATATCCGAGTGTTTGAGACATAAATAATAATTCAGAGGTGCAAAAGGAAAAAATGGATGAGAACATTCAAATTATGTCAGTTCAGAAGCTAGAATTGAGAGGAGATTTTTACTCCTATATGATGCACTAAGAAGACTGGCTTCCTTCAAGGACGCTATACACACACACATCATACAAATATTCTTGATGCAATGGTAATGTATATTGTTTCTCCTCTTTAAGTTTTATGGAATCCTTGTTAAAAGAAGCACGGCATAAAAATGATTATTTAGACAAAAAAAAAGTCTAGTTCATAAACTACCTTATCAGAATTCACCCAGGAGGCTGTAATTTTGCCCCAACCAACTGGCATGTGTATGACCTGCTTTAGGGACAGGGAGTCTGACAAATAGCTTTGTGTGTGAGCCTTGTCTCAGATATGTTTAATAGGTTCTTGAAGAATGTAGACCATGGTCTTTGAGATGAACTCTCTAGCACTGTATTGTCCCCCTGAAATATCTGATATGATACTTAGTTGCCAATATGGCCCCAGAATTATACATACAACAGTTAAGATTATGTAACACCCTCTTGGCGACCCCCCTGGGGCCAAGGTTGTACCATCTTACCAACTCAGGTCCTGAGTTCCCTTTGCAAGGTGAAGGTACTGGGAAACTCTTCTCTGGCAGTGCCTCCACCTAATGGGGTACTGGAATACACCTGAGGATTAGTAAAAAAATCACTCACACACTTTATTATATAACAAACCACAACTTTATATAAGGAAAGTGTAGATTAAAGGGGATGTAAAACACATTTACAACGTCCCGCAACTCCTTTGGCAGACAAAGTGTCTCAGTCCCTTTTCCCCAAAGAGCACATGTGTCCCCAGGTAGTGCTACCTGCCCCATATACCTATCCCACTGGACAAGATATTGGCTCCCACGTGGCAGGCTCATAAAACAGCCTGTTTCACAAACAGGAGATACGCTGGATCCTTATTCTTTTTCTACCCTCCCTTAGGCACAACTCACCCTTGGGATTCACACTGATAGGTAGGCTCCTCCTGAGCTGGAACAGGCATCCACAGCGATGAAGTCTTTAGAAGCTCCAGGCTCTCCTAGCCGAGCACACAACAAGGCTTTAAATCCTTCAGGGTATTGCTCTCAGCACTGTCTATAGCGCAAGCACGGTAAACCACCTTTACTCCTTAGATCCAGCTCCCAACGTTGTCTATAACGTGCAGAATTCCTCTGCAGAACTACAGCTCCCAGCACCATCCATAGCGCGAGCACCAAAGATGTCCATCCAAGCTCCAAACCGGTATGGTTTAGCTTTCCAGGCTGTTGGAGTACCCTGCATCAGCCCACAGGGCTATCAAACTCCTTTTAGCCCCCTACATCTTTGCATAAGTTCTGGTCACCTTCCTACATGAAAGTGCAAGTAGGAATCCTCCAGCAGTAATGGCTGACTATGCACATAGCATCCCCTTTTATATGGTTGCACAGCACCACCTCGTGGCTGCTTTTGGGATCAGCCATGCTACATCAATCCAGGAACCCTGTATCCACCATGAGGCTCCAAATGAAAAGGGGAACTTACGCCTCAGGGTCCCTACAATTATGTGAGTACATTTTCTTTTAATAGATGTATTTTATGTCTCATGATGAAGGTCTAGGACACATGGTACAAAATAAGCATATGTAACACTATTTTGGGCTATAGAGACCAAGGGAGTTAATCACCAGCTAGTGCACTAGAGCATGGGTTACACATGACTCTAACACTTTAGGCTAGGGCCTTTGCTAAATGGAACCTTAAAGGTGTGGTGTAGTATAACTACAACTCCCAAAGGCTACTGTGCAATAAAACAGGAAAAGAATGGACGCCAGGAACTCTTGCAGTCAAACAGAATAAAACTTTTATTTATCAGAGATAAATGGTCCACAGAGTTGTACTTACAAACCCACAGAGGCCCCGCAGACAATCATGACATGGCTAAAACATGTCTCTCAGAGACAGCACATTGGAACTCCCTGAGGTGATATCGTCGCACCAGGATGGATACACCCTCAGGATCTCAGCACCGTGACCTGGATCCCACACGTTGGATCAGGGAACTCACTAGCCCTAATTCCCTATTAGTCTGTGTCCCTATCTAAAGGCTAGTTTTGCCTGAGGGGAGGGCTAATTCCTTGCTATCCCTCCTAGTTGTGTCCAAGCTGCTCTTACTACTTAACCTGCCTGTCTTACTCTCCTAGAGAGTACTATTACATGTAGTAGTCTATCTCTAGCTGGCCTCATTCACGGAGTCCCTCCCGACTTATCTCTCTAGATGTACTGGTCCCTCTAGGGCACATGGCTTTACTGTGCCTTGTTGTACCCAGGCTCCCTGGAACATCCAGCTGGGTCAGCAACCAGAAGCCAAAGAGTGACAGGGTGTGGTTGCAGTGCCTCCTGGCCAATAACACAATTATGCAAATTACATCTAGCTACATGGGCATCTGCCCAGCAACTAGGGAGATCATGAAGTGTAGGGAATTAAAGCCATAGGGGCATATTAACCCTAGGGTCCCTACACATGCATATATACAAACTTTGACACCTGCTTTCTGGAGTGCCTAAAAATCAGTTTGATCATTTGAATGATGCTGTTAATCTAGATTGTGCTGACCAATGCAGCAACCTTCTTCCTTGTATAAAGAGAAGAGAACATTCCTGAAGTGATATCACACAGTTTCCCTCAATTTCCCTCCTGCAGCTACTTTGCATTCTTCCACTAATTCTGGCGTATGATATACATAATTTTTGTCTGCTTAAAGTCCAACCCTACTCAAGTTTTGTAGAGATCAGAAGACAAACACGTATCTAAAGGTGCTAAACTAAATAATTAGGAATTGTAATTCATTGAATGTGTTAAAACTGAATTAAGAATAATGAGTGTAAAACAGTGGGGCATATATGATTAGATTGTTTTATAAAGGGGGTGGTTTCTCATCTTTTTTTAAAACAATATTTTCACTAGTAAAGTTCACACCCCTGCACAAAAATCTGCACATCTTTGACACGTGTCCGTTTTTCCCCATTGCTTTAAAGAAACAGTAAAAGATGAAAGTGTTTTAAAGTAATAAAAATGTAATGCAGTGTTGCCCCGCACTGGTAAAACTGCTGTATTTGCTTCAGAAACACTACTATTGTTTATATTAATAAGCTGCTGTGTAGCTATAGGGGCAGCCATTTAAAAGAGAAAAGGCGCATGTTACACAGCAGATAAGCTCTGTAGAACATAATGGTGTTATCTGTTATCCACTATTTATCCTGTGCCATATAGACTTTTTTCATTTTCCGCCATTGCTACCCAGCAGCTTGTTTATATGAACTATAGTAGTGTTTCTGGAAAAAAAGATCCGTTTTACCAGTGCAGGGCACCAGTACAGGATATTTTCATTACTTTAAAACACATTTTTTGAAACCATTCAGTCTTAACACTCCTCGTTTATAAGAAAAAGACAACCTCTAAAAAGGCTGTTTTTTGTATGAGTAACATCATTTATAGTCCTGTAAACAAAAGCACCTACACATAACATTATGGGGCACATTTACTAAGGGTCGAAGTGAATTTTCAAATTAAAAAACTTCAAATTTCAAAGTAATTTTTGGGTACTTCGATCATCAAACAGGCTAAAATTAGATTCGAATTGAAAAAACTTTGAATATTCGACCATTCGAAAATCGAAGTACTGTCTCTTTAAAAAACTTCGACACTTCGCCACCTTAAACCTGCCGAATTGCTATGTTAGCCTATGGGGACCTCCTAGAACCTATAGCCAGTATTTGGCTAAGTTTATAAAAGTCTAAGTTTTTTTTTTGAAAATTGCTCGTTCGATTTTATGTTTGATCGAAGGATTTGAGTTCGATCGAAAATGGCTAAATTCACTCAAAAAAAACTTCGACTATCAAATTTCTACAATTCGATGGTCGAATTTCGAAATTTTACCACTTTGAAATTCAACCCTTAGTAAATGTGCCCTTATGTATTTCATGGCAGCCAAATTGTGACAGCTAAAGTATAGGTTTAGTGATGAGCGGATTTTTTTGTCAGGTATGGCTTTGTGGTGAAATTATGCACTTTGCCAACTGCAAATTTTATTCACAAAACCATATATCCATTGTCAACAATGTCGCCGCTACAAAAAAGTCACTGAAACATAATTGTCACTAAGACAAAAAAACTCATCATAAGAAAAAACACACATTGACTTTAATGCATTTGGAGGGAGACAAAATTGTCACACATAAAAAGACACCTATTGACTTAAATTTTTGCAATTTTTTCACCGTTTTGCATCTAATATACTCGTCACTACATAAGTCAATGGCAGTTATACCCCTGTAGCTTTAACAGTCTTGGAACTAAAAAATATGATGTGCCTATTGTCATGCATCTAAATTTACCCACCTGAATTTAGTCACATTTTTTTCTTACATATTGAAGAACACTAACACCCAAGCAAATTATATTAATTATATCATATACCCCTTTCAAAATTCAAAAAAGTATAAAAAGTATAAATTTTGAAGCATGACTCAAAACTAAATCCCCTAACCACGATCCCTTTTTTAATGATGATGTTTTCCTACAGAAGAAAATATTCATTATAGGTTCATAACTGATTCTAAACCAGTTTTTGGGTCATGAAACTTATTACACAATTTATTATTCTGTATCCCTCGACAAAAGGGTAAGATTTACTGGATTATTGGTCTGCATACACAAAAGTTTATACAAACCAAAAGTCTATAAAACTTTTGATGATAATTATACGTACTATAACCTTTTCAAAATTCGTTTTTGCAGATTCACAGAAATAGCAATGGTTTTAACTGTCAGTAATGAAAGCTACGTTTCAATAAAAATATTTTAGAAATGTATTTTAGCCTACAATAATTAATTTTGCTGTCACTAGAAAGTAAGCTATTTACAATGTGTTTTCATGTGTGGAGACAAAGCTGCTTACTTAAGTTATTTTTTAGATTCACTGTTTGCTTGTTATAGTGTTGGGAAAAGTGTGAATAAGAACTCCTTGATGTTTATTATAGGCTTTCATTTATTCCAAATTGTATCTGGGAATATTATTATATATAATATATTATTATTAAATCCGTAGTCATAAACCAATACTCATTCTCAACAACTGCAACTATCCTACTCTTTAATTACATGAGATCAACCATTATTGGACACAATGGATCTTAGATTGTAAACTGTACCCAACAAGGTTTTTTCCTTTCACCCTTAATTTTCAATTTAGCACTTGAAATTTTGGCACAAAAAAATCAGAGAAGCAAAAGAGCTATCCGGTATTAAGATCAAACTAAAGCAACATTGCATAGGATTATATTCAGATGACTTCATAATTGCATTAACTAATCTTATAAATACGTTGCCTAAGCTAATGAAAACAGTAAGAGAATTTAGTAATATTTCTTATTATAAAATTAATGAAAATACAACACAGGCTCTAATATTAAATATCCCACTTAGGGAATAGCAGACTTTAAAATGCCAATTCAAATTTGATTGGTGAAAGGAACATATTAATGATCTTTGTATAAAAGTAACAAAAGATCCAGCTAAATTATTCAATCGTATTTTTTTCCTCTATTGCTGCACACTAGATAGGAGGTAACCAAATGGAAAACATTACAATTTTCATGGACAGGGAGAATTTCATATATAAAAATTGTATTATTACCTAAATTCTTGTATATGTTCCGTTGTATTCCTATTACCATTGCTTCAACTTTTTTTCTGCAAAAATGTACTTAGTCAATTCGAATGGAAAAGAAAAATTCCTAGAATTTCAAACAATATTCTCCAAAGAAACCAAAAAGCAGCTGAGCTTGGTGTACCAGATTTTAAAAAATACTAAATAGCTAACATATTAAATCAAGCAATAGAACTCCACAACCTTGACCATTATGGTCAGAAATAGAGACTACACAATTGAAACCTTTTTCATCAATATTTTTGTTTTCTGGACAAAAGAAGAAATAAACATAAATCTTGTCAAAGACTTACTTGGAACTGTGAAAACAGCCATAACAATTTGGAGAAACCAAGTGGGAGAAGACCTAACTTCTCCTTTCCCCTCATTATTGGTGCCAATCTTAGTGTTGGACCTTAAGACATGGAACAAAGAAGGTTCAACTCAAATTGTTTATGTGTCTCAAAGATGAACTAAATCTAAGGGATCTATTAACATATAAGAAATGATATACAGTAACATCTGTTCCTCAAGCTAAAATAAGACAAACATCTGAAAACATATTCAAACATGACCAAGATATCACAAAAGGTCTGGCAAAGATATATAATCTCCTAATGGATCTAGGAGACACACTCAAGATTTTGTATAGGAAAGAGTTTTGATATAATGGAGTGGCAAAGAGCAATTCTCAGAACGCAAAAACTCACCAAATGCATCACACATCAGGAGATCTACTACAAGATTTACCTAACCCCCCTTAAGAATTTCAAAAATATATCCAGGTTCTCCAAACCATTGCTGGAGGTGTGGCAAAGATACAGGAAACATGTTACATATCTGCTTGGCCTGTGGAGAAATACAAAACTTCTGTATTTGTAGTATTTGTTGAATCCACTCAAAATAAGTTCATTATGACTCCGGAAGCAATGCTACTAAACATATACAATAAATTACCAACAAAGTTAATGGACATACTAACCTTTCAAATCTTAAATGCTTGTAGATTTCTGATTGCTAGAAACTGGAAACCAAGTATAACCCAAACTAAAAAAGAAGTTAACAACCTAGAATATGAAATAGCAACACCAAGAGACTTTGTCTGTTATATTACAAGTCATATTCAAAACACATAACTACTTGAATATGCAGTAATGCTAGAGTCACTGAATCTAAAAAATAATCTAGAATAGAAAGCTAGTTATATTCTTTTATATTATTTAATTGGCTATGTAATACCTTAATGGCATAGTTATTGTGTAAAATAACTTTTGTTCATGAAATCTGTTTGTTCTGAAAAACTTCCATCCTGCTGTGTCTATTACCAAGTGACACTTAATCACTCTATATTTTTACTTATTTGCTTACTATTATTTATTATAATGCTTGCCCCCCCTTGTATGTACATTTCTATTTTGTAAAATTGTACAGCACTTCATATCTACATATTGCTTTATTAATAAAGTTATACATACAAAAAGATTACTCTTTCATAATTAAAATTGGACCCACAAAAACCATAATTCATTTCTGGTTTAGGTTTGAATCCCTCCACTTTTTGTAGGTTTTGGCTCAGTGTAACCAGAATAACCCTTAATCATGGGACT
Source organism: Xenopus petersii (assembly GCA_038501925.1). Classification (NCBI taxonomy): domain Eukaryota; kingdom Metazoa; phylum Chordata; class Amphibia; order Anura; family Pipidae; genus Xenopus; species Xenopus petersii. The sequence continues at coordinate 196,890,467 of CM076672.1, forward strand.
TTAATGCACTTGGCAACTTTTTACTAAATGATGGTTTGGATTCAATTTCTGATTCGGACACAACTTTGATATTATGCAGAATCCAAAAATTGTGTATTTAGTGCATATCTACTTTTAAATTCTTCAAGTACACAAAATTCATAGTGGGTCAGTTGGTCACATTCAAAAAAATTATTTTGAGTGCTTTAAAATAGAAATATCACAGAGTACATAATTTAAATGGGGTGTGAGGCCATATGGATATGCCATTTTTAAAACAGCTTGTTAAGGGGCATATTTATCAAAGGTTGAGTGTTTTTTTTTTTAACTTGAATGGCCTTGAAACTCTAATAGTATCTTATGTAACAAAAAACATGAGCATCTAAAACTTGAGTGAATATTACCGACCCGAAAAACTCGAATTCGAGTTTGGATTTTTCCCAACTCAATTTTGTGAGTTTTGACCAAAAATCCAACTATAATTCAAATTTGAATTTACCATTCTAACCTTAATAAATCTGTCCCTTAATGTATCATACTAAACACATGGCACATGGTAGTTTACACAAATGGGTTATCATTTTTGAATACAAGTGGAAAAAAATGTCTCACTCTTCTTTTATAGTACTTATAACTATAACCTGACAAATAACAGAGCTTCCACAAAGAGAGGGGCTGAGTGAATCTCTATCTATTCTTTGACTACAGCATCCATCATCTGTTAGCTGAATACAAGTGGCAGCTGAAAACAGGAATTTCCTGTTGTGGAATAAAAGGTTCTGCTCATGGATACAGATGGACTTAGCAGTTCTTCTCTATGATTGCTCATAGTACAAATTGATCCACTATGAAGTCTGATAAGGGAAGGGTGAGTCCTTGAGGCAGGGGCTGTATGTGCCAAAGGGAACATGGCAAGGAAAGGCAGGAATGGGGTGACGAGGGCGATGAATCAGACTAGAACAGGTGCAGAGCAGAACAAGACGGAGAGGGAGAAGATCAGGACAGGAGCAGACTGGATGGGACAGGATGGTGCGGGCATAGATTGGGAGCTGACTGAAAGGATAGTACAGTATGGTGCAGACGAAGATCGGATCAGACTGGAGACAGAGTAGCAAGAGAGCTGGAGCAGAAGAGGATTGGAAAGCAGGATAGCAATAGGACTGGATAGCGAGAAGACTAGAATGGAAAGCAGGAGAGAATTTGAGCAGATAGCAGGAGAGGTCTGGAGCAGATAGCAGGAGAGGTCTGGAGCAGATAGCAGGAGAGGACTGACGTGGATAGCAGGAGAGGGAAGAAAAAGCAGAACAAGATACAGAGAGAGATGAGGGGGTACAAGGTACAAGGTAGGGCCAAGAAGCAAGAATCAGGAACAGGCAAGGCAAGGTTGGTACAAGGTCAAGGCAGGGAAAGGGTTGGAGTGATAAGCAGAGCAAGATACAGAATAGCAAGGAAAGCAGGGCAAAGTCGGGGGCAGGGCAGGGCAAAGGGCAAGGGAAACAAGACAAAGTTCAGGCTAAGGCAGGTCAAGACAGAGAAGGGTTCAGACAAGATAAGGCAAGGCAAGACAGGGAAGGATAAGGCAGATCAAAGCAAGGTAGAATCACAGGGAAAAGGGCAAGAGCTGGAACAACCTAGCCACAGTACTAGGAAGGCCAATAATGCTCCGGGAGCAAGGAGTGTTCTGAGGGCTGGCCTTAAATAGGGCAGAGTCAGCCTTGATTGACTGACTGCAACCAATTAGGCTTCTGCTGGGCTGGAGCTGCAAAGGCAGGTAATATATAGTAAGCAACCCTACAGGCTGCTCACCTGGCTCAGTGTCTAAGGTGCAGAGCCAGTAACCCAAAGGTTCCTGGCTCAGATCCCAGCAAAGCCTGTCACTAGTTTGATTGCCATTTTGGAGTCAGAAAGGCAAATTGGAGAGGCTTCAGATGGGTTTTTTTTGCCTTCCTCTGGATCAACTGGCAGTTAGGCAAGTTAAAAAAGTTAAAAGGTTGAACTTGATGGACGTGTGTCTTTTTCAACCTAACTTACTATGTTACTATGAAATTCTGTGATCTGACCCACATTACTGTGATATAACTGCATTAAAGAAAGTGTATGAAATCCCTAAAAACGTTTTTTTGCTTTGTATTTCTGTTATAAAACAGACAGTACTAAGTTAAACATATACCTATAAAATAACTTGTATACAAAAATAAGCCTACAAGCATCTTACCTCATATTGTGAAACTTATTTTTTTCTGCTTGGTCAATATTTTCTTCTGTACTTCAAAAAAACAAAAATATTGATTTCCATAATGTTTCATTCTGGGAAAATAAATGTAATTTCAAAATCCAAAACATATGTTAACAAAATATACATGACGTGTTTTTTTTGTTCCTCTTGAGAAACCACTTGGCTTCAAGCAATCGCTGTGACTAGAAACTCTGATTACAAAATCATTCCAAAAAAAACTTCTGGAAAGGTTTTCTTTTTTCAGAGACCGTTCCACTGAAAGTATTCACCATAATCAAGGGGTCGGAAATGATTTACTTACAATGTAAGATAAGAATGATAAATTATGACAGACCATCAAAATTTATGAATCTTGTAATGGAAGGATTAAATAAAGATGTATGGGGTATCTCTGTGGTATAAATAAAGAAACTGACATTAATGTCATAAATAAATCAATGTTCAGGAACCAACTTATCATAATTCAAAATTCAAAACAACTGCCAATTGCATTTTATTTAGCAATACCTAAATGAAATTTGCAAGCACAATATAGACCTGTCAAAAGAAAATAAATGATTTAGTGCTTACACGGTTATACAGTTAATATGGGTTGAAAAAAATACACCTATCCATCAAGTTCATTTCATTGTATCACCTCGTATTATCGACCTACAGTAGAAAAATGCCCTACCTGCAGACTGCGCCATTATGTCTCTTGGTAAATACAGTGCATTTATATACATACACACACACACACACACACACACACACACACACACACACATATACATACATAATATTTGCCCTGGATCAGGATTTTAGCCATTTGGAGGTACTCTAAATGAGGTTATTGGCTCAGGACCTACCAATTAAAATCGCAAATTGCTGAATTTAAAAGAATTACAGCAGTTTCTCAAGTGGTTTTGAAAATCTCAATAATGTCAAGAACTCAGAAGGTTGACCTACTGGATCTTTGTTTGGACACTGCCATGATCTATAACTTACCATCTAAAGATCTACCATTTGGGTGCCCCTGTTTAAAATACATCCAAGCCCCTCCTAAAGGGATTAGAAGTAACTGTCAAAACAAAAATACCAGGCATGGCATTTTCCAGCCTTCATGGAGGAAAGCCATTTACTGTGCTTCAGAAAAAAATTATATTCCTCCAGACCAGAAAATTACCTCTTATCCTTTGATCTTACCCTTTATCTTTACTTTTTATTAAAAGGAACTGAATTGTGATGTTATATACTATTTTGATGGTCCTTACATTACGCTTGAGAAAACAAATGACACTTTCACATGCTCAAATGGGATTGGTGAAGAAATACAAGAGGTAATTGGTGAAGAAATACAAGAGGAAACCGGGGGAAAGAAATTCTACTGAAAGCAGGTGCTTCTATAATAGTAAAATTAAAATATAATTGTTGCACTGAGTGCTCTAAAGAAAAAAAGCTCTGGTTTAATGCAGTACAATAGTTTAAGTTAAAGAAGAATTATGAACTTCCAGATGAATATGCTGTAAATAAATACCTATGGAATGCATGAGGAAAGGGAAGCCTGTTAGAGCAATTTCCGTCTCAGGGCTCATGACTGGGTGGTAAAAAACTGCCAGGCAAGGGTAAATAGTTGGCTTAGATGTGTAGCATTTGGGGTTGAAGCTTAGGTAATTTGAAATGGGAGAAGTTGGGGAATTCATCCATTTTGGAGCGAGAAAAACTGCCCTCCTGTTTGCTTACCATTGTGTAAGTGACCGGGCTACTGGGATCCAAGCAGGGCCAGATTTACATAGCGGGCACCCCTAGGCCCGCTAACGTTGGTCGCCCCCGTCCCATTCCTTTTATTCACAAAATTTTCATAATTGGAACCGGAGCAATGGGGATTAGTGCACATGGAATAAAAAACTATTGTATCTCCAGCGCATCCCCAGCATTTCAAAAGCAATGTAGGTGTGGTTAGGCAGCATGCCGCCCCCCTAAAATCCTGCCACCCTAGGCCCGGGCCTAGGTGGCCTTTCCACAAATCCAGGCTAAATTGACCTGCGTAAAGGTGAGTATTTTAAGGACAATGTTTAGGTAAAGGTTTAAGGGAATACAGTCCATTGTCACAGCTTGGCAATGGGTCCCTGGCAAAGGATATCCCTATTTGGAAGTGCCAAGTTTAGTAAATTCCCAAATTATTCAATGCGACATGGTTTGTAAATTTCCTCTCTAATGGCGATTGATCTCTGACAGGCGTTATGTTACATATAGATACCATGGTTGAAGCATGTAATCCTGATTACCGCTCTGCTTGACAAGTTTGAGACGTTTCTGGTGGCGTGGAATGATTGTCATGCACCCAGTTTGGCCAGGGAATTTAGAGCTTCTAAGTATTACTGTTAGGAATTGGTTATCAACACTGTTATTATGAACCTGCTGTTATTTAATGTTTATGGTTATGGTTTATTGTTATTGCTTTTTTCATATAATAAACATTAACCGTCAATATTTTTTTTAAAAAAAAAAAGGTCTTGCGTAACTGCAAATTAATGAAAGACTGCATGAAAATACATGGTCACGTAGTGGAAGATCTGGAATATTATGGAGCCAAATGACAAAATTGTACCTTTGGAAACTAGATATATAAAGGGTTCCATGGTATGTGTATGTATGTGTAAGGTGCACTGCCTGGCCGGTGCCTTCTCCTACCTTCTCGCGCACATGTCAGCGGATGTGTTCCGTTTCTTCTGCGCATGTGCACATTCGGGTAGATATTGTTGCGCAACTGTGCATGAGCTGATGACATCACTACTGGCAATTCACACATTTCTGAGGCTGTTACTGCCATTTTGGTTTTGGGGTTTTGTGTTTCCTGCTGTTTCCTCACTTCCCCTTTGTTTTTGGAGCCAAAACTCACTATTTGTCATTCGCTCTTACTCCAAGCTGGTGTTCAGATCGTGCTCAACCCTTTTACTATTGTGTATTCCTGGTTCGTGATATCCGCCTGTGTGACTACAATTCTTGCTGCCTGGCCTTGATCCCTTGCCTGTTTTTGGCCACGTCCCTTGCCTGATCAAAGTCTGTACTACTATTGGAAGTCTGGCCTCTGAAGTTCGTGGGATCCCAGCTCGAACCACAGCAGAAAGTTCCGGGGCCCCAAAAGGGCGTTGGTGAAAACAGGGACTAGTTGAGCTCTTCCATTTTACAGAAGAGTCAGATTGGTGCCAGCAGCCTTAGCCATTATTTCCCATTTAACTAGTACATTATAGTATGTTTATATATTGCTACTTGTATATACAGCAAAAAATACATTAAAAGAACAAAAAGGTCAATAAAACAATAAAATACAAATACAAGTACAGCTTTATTCAAATACTAAGTGTTAATGAGAGAAGTGGTAGGTGGTCCATGCCCTGCAGAGTTTACAATCTAAGTAGGTGGGTAATTTAAGGTGACCATACACGGCAGATTAAAGATGCCAATATTGGTCCTTTAGACAGATTTGGCAGCTTATCTGCCCGTGTGTGGGGGCTCCTAATGGTCCTCCTGATCGATATCAGGCCAGAAATCGGGCAGATATCGATCAGGCATTCAGCATTCACAGCATTGTAATACGTTTGGATTCACCCAATATCACCCAGCATTAGTGGACATATTGGGGTTAGATCCGCTCTTTAGCGACCTCACCAAACAAGCGGATCTAATAGTGTATGGCCACCTTTACAAATACAAACAGAAAGATTTTAAGTGCTGCAGGTTACTGTGATGGACACTGCACTATAAGTGCCTGAACTGGGTCAGATGCTATGCATGTGCTCCAGGAGCTAGTCTTTGAGATTATTAATGAATAGACTAAGGGAAGATTCTCTCCGCCAGACCAAGTGGGGGCTCAGGAACAGCGGAGTCAGACAGGAGACACAAGAGAACTTAAAGGGATACTGTTATGGGAAAACATGTTTATTTCAAAACACCTCAGTTAATAGTGCTGCTCCAGTAGTCTTTTACGTGGTAGAGTGAATTATTCTACCAACAGTGCAATTTAGGAATAAAAACAACACCATAAAATCATGACAGAATCCCTTTAATGGAAGTGTAAATGAATAAAGGGCCTTGTAAGGTATGAAAAGAATTTGTATAATGGTAAGTAAAGATAAGGATTTCAGCAGTGGCCCTGTTCTCTCTCTTATGCTAAGCCATACATGATCTAACCATGTAACCTGTATGCCCTATAATCCCACAAGAGTACAAGGGGCCACACTCAGTATATCACAAACAAACACAAATCTGATTGTTGATGCATTTATTTACAGTGATATATACAATATAGAATGCATTCAAGGCCTTCATATTCTTCTCTTAACTACACATTCCATGTACTTTTCACATTATCCATAAATATGTTTTCCAACATAAAAGCAAAATTCAATACCACAAGGTTTCAGTTACATGTTTTCCCTTTTGTTAGTGCAAAATTGTTTGATAAATGCCTTAAATAGGTATAGTTCATCGAAAAACTTTTTTTCTACTCCATTGTTTTGAAGCAGTAAACAAAAATCATGACAGTTTCCAGGGAGGGCATTTTTATCAGCTTTTTTCAAAAAGGTATTCATGTATCAGTATGGGATCAATTATTCGGAAACCCATTATCCAGAAAGCTCAGAATTACGGTCTTCCATAGGCTCCATTTTATACAAATAATCGAACATTTTAAAAATGAGTTCCCTTTTCTCTGTACTACTAAAACAATACCTTGTACTTGATCCAAACTAAGATATAATTAATCCTTATTGGGAGCAAAACCAGCCTATTGGGTTTATTTAATGTTTACATGGTTTTCTAGTAGACTTATGGTATGGAGATGCAAATTACAGTAAGACCCCTTATCTGGAAAACCCCAGGTCCCAAGCATTTAGGATAACAGGTCCCATATGTGTAAGTGCATAGGATCTATTTTTCCTACAATCCTTTTAAATACACCAAAGAAGACACATTCGGGCACATTAACTAATACTCAAATACATTTTTTATAAAAAAACAGTCTCTGATCAAACTCCCTTCCACGATTTTAACTCATTTATCAATAATTTCTCAATAAAATCGGAGCAACAAACCATCAAGACAAAATCGAGCAGCAATTCGAATCATACCATTGACGTTCCGAAAATTCAACTTTTTTGGATTATTGGATGAAAACCCAGATTTTATTGGATAATCCAAAGCCAATCACAATGTCAAGAAATAACTTCAGGGACCTCTGCCATTGACTTCTACAAATCCTAACAGGTTTGAGATAGAGTATTTTCTGATTTGGTTTTTTAGCTGCTTTGTGGTATGATAAAATCTCTAAAAATTCAAATTTTTATTTTTCCCTCAAAAATAGCAGTTTTCTGCTGAATAGAGCACCGGCCTGGGGTTTCAGGTAACTCAATACATTCACTTGGGGGTGCCTAACATTTGGCACCCCCAAGTGCAGAATGACTTGCCTTCTCCTTTCAAAACCTTGAGCAGAAAAAAATCTAGGTTTAAAAAATGGCCCCCCTACTGAGAGCATATATTACTGTATAAGCAGGAACAAAACAATACTGGTTCTGACTAACATCTTAGGGATGACATAAAATAAATGAAAAAATAATAATAATGTTGCTTGTTGGTAATATCATTAGATGTCTGTGAGACGTCTTACTGATGGGATCTTGTATTTCTCATTCGTACTTTGCCTGGCTGCTTACTAATGTTTCTTTTAATAGCGCGTTTCAGCAGGGAAATCTTGGCTATACATGAAATTGTCATTATCAATAGACATTTATTTTAGATAATTTCCACTTTTTTCCCCTTAAATGCAAGTCTACATTGCGGCATTCATTGGTTTGTACCATAAAATCAATTTGCCATCTGTTCAACATAGTCCTCCATTTTTTTTTTTTGGAACTAAGGATTCGTTTTACAGGAAATAAAATACAGCTGGGTGTTCAAACCTCTGGATATTGTTTCAGCTTTGAAACATTTAAATAATATATACAGTAAAAGTAGTGATTCATTTTTGATAGACAGAGGAGGAGGAGAAAGAAGGTTCTGATGAAAGTAAATGAGAATGAGTGGAGGAGAAAGCAAAGGATGATGGATTGGAAGTGAAACAGTGACGCTGCTTATTCACTAAGCCTGGTTAATCAACTCTCCTCCCTTTCTTCCAATATTTTATACTACAGGTATGGGATCCATTATCTGGAAACCCATTCTACAGAAAGCTCCGGATTTGGAAAAGGCTCTCTCTATTTAATCCAAATAATCCAAATTAAATAAAATGTATTTCCTTTTTTCTCTGTAATATTAAAACATTACCTTGTATTTAATCCAAACAAAAGTATTGTTAATCCTTATTGAAGACAAAACAATCCTACTCGGTTTAATTCATGTTTAAATATATTTTAGTATACTTAAGGTATGAAGATCCAAATTACGGAAAGATCCATTATCTGGAAATCCCCAGGTCCCGAGCATTCTGGATAACAGGTTCCATACCTGTAAAATGGTCAGAACTGCTTGACTATAGCAGATGAAATAAAATCACTTACTGTGCCTTATATACTAATGTGAAGAAACATTTGATTTGTCACATTTTTGCTCCCACAATGTAGTGTTTTTCCAACATAATGTTGGCACCTTAAAATCATTTAAATTTAGACCATAGGAAGCATGAATTCTTTGAATACGGGGACAAGTTTACCGCTTTTCACAGTGGGTCCAGGTGCTCATGCCCCAGACCTTCAGCAGAGGAGAGCAACACACAAAACTTGAATAATGGGCAGCACCACTCCGGAACACCAAAATCAGTCAGTCAGTAGAATCCAGGAGCCCACATGTTTAAATAGTACAAAAAGTCTTTATTTTACATTATGTATAAAAGATAAAAACCTGACGCGTTTCGTGTCATCCAAGGACACTTGATCATAGGCTAACTTACTTATGATACATACACAATATTTAAAGGAAAAACGTAACACTTCCACAGAAAATATCAGAATTTTTTTTAGTACTTTCTATATACACAATGTAAAAATGCTAATATTATCATCTATTTATATAATATTAGCAGTTTTACATTGTGTATATAGAAAGTACTAAAAAAATTCTGATATTTTCTGTGGAAGTGTTATGTTGTACTTTAAACAGTTTAATGATATAGAATGTATTCTATAAATGAGCCACTAGGGGCAATGATATGCGGACATGTTTTGGTTAAATCTAACTCCTCCTAAGATTTTTTCTATTTTTACTATTTAAAAATTTGGGTATGTGGATTCTACTGAATGACTGATTTTGATGTTCCGGAGTGATGCCTGCCTGTTATTAAAGTTTTGTACCTTAAGATCATTGCAACATTCTGGACACAGTTTTTTTTAATAAGTGTCTCCCATTTGAGTCTTAAACACTTAAAATTTCTAATTTGAATAAATATGGCCATAAATATTTAATCAAAATCATCTATTGCCATGTCCACTGTGCTTACTGTGCTTACTCTCCTAAGTTTGCTGGAAGCCATTTTTTGCAATTCTTTTGCAGTTACGTTTTAAAATATACTTATGTTTATTAGTTTTTAAACCTTAAAGGGATTCAGTCATTCTGTTTCACAATGCATCAGTTAATAGTGCTATTTCAGCACAGTTATGCACTAAAATCTATTGAAAAAATGCAATGAAAAAATCCAGTAGCACTCTGGTAATGTTGCAAAAATCTTCAGTGGTTTATTAGCCCATATACAAACACACAAAGCGCAACGTTTCGGGCCCTACTGGACCATTTATCAAGCCTAGTAGGGCCCGAAACGTTGCCCTTTGTGTGTTTGTATATGGGCTAATAAACCACTGAAGATTTTTGCAACATTACCAGAGTGCTGCTGGAGTGCTTTTTCATTGGATGTAAAAGTTGACCCAGCTTGCAGGCAAGGGTCTTCCAGTCTAGCATCTTGACCTGCACAGGTGAATACAAGAGGGTAGAGCACTCCTAACTATTTGCTATGCACTAAAATCTATTTCTCAAAAGATTTTATTTTGAAATCTGACATGGGGCTATACATGTTTTTAGTTTCCCAAGTGCCCTAATTTATGTGACTTGTGCTCTGAATCTGATCAGTCTTTACTGCTGTACTGCAAGTTGGAGTGAAATCGCACCCGTCCTTATCCCAACAGCAGAACAATAGGAAGATAACCAGATAACAGCTCCTTGAAACAAGATACATGGTTTATTTGGTCCAAATGCATTAAAGTCAATGGGCGTCCGAATAATTTCGAGTTGACGCAGTGCTGAAATGTGGAAATTTGCTGCAAATTCGTGTCTGCAGAATTTATTCGCCCATCATCACTAAAAACGCCACCATGACAGAATCCCTTTAACAGAACCTATTTGTTACTGTATGCATTCACTTGCACCTTTGCTAATACAAAATATGTTAAACATTGAATTTATTCTAGAGCTATAATATTGCAACTCATTAACTTTAAATACTGTATAACATGCTGAAATAATACATTTTCCCCTCTCAATGTGCAGGCAAAGAATAATTTAGAACAGACTACTGCTGCCCTATAGAGATAACTGCAAATTGCAGAATTAATTTAACTTGCTAACAATTTACGTTTCAACAAGTTAAACGCAATTTACACACAATACATGTAATGAAGCCTAAATGCGCTCGTCTATTAGTTTCCAAGGTTTCTGTCTTTCAAATTCTACAGATGTCACTACTGCAGTCACAAGGAAGAAGCAGTGACTGGCTCCTCACAGATGGCTGATTACTGCATTAGGAGTTTAGCAACTGCAAATAAAAAGCATCCTTTTCTCAACTTCTTTTCACAAATGTTTGCTTCTCTTCTGCCAAACTCAAACAAACGTATTGATGTAACTAGGCAATGAATTTCTTCTCCAGAAAGAAAAATAGTAATAATAATTGAATAATAATAATTGTAAGAAATTGGCAGGTTCTCTAGTCCATTCTATTTGTCCTGTGAATATGAACAAGAAGTTCTCACTTTTTTATGATGGTAATGAAGAGAAACTGAAGATGCCCAATTTACTGATTATGTATTAATAATTTTTATAATTAAGGAAAGCATTATGCTTACTGATATGGATTGGCCTTTCCTAGTGACCAAAATACAATGTCAACTGTATTGCAAGGCATTTTACACTGCAGTGTTCACTCAAGAGGGATCCCCCCCAATGACACCTCCATTCAACAAGAAATGACCCTTGGTTTCTGGGACATATGCAGATCAATCCCCATGTGTCTGCAGGGACATAAAAAGTATATATCCCATATCTGAGGTCCTTTGATGATATCCCACCACTGATGTCCATTGATGTCCTTACTCCCATGAACAGGGCTGGAACGACGGGTAGGCAGAGTAGACATGCGTCTAGGGTGCAAAGCTGGGGGGGGGCGCCAGGAACGTACCCATAGTCCAGTCCACTCTTATCGCACTGGCCAAACGACTGAGTCCTTTTTGATCCAAATGAGTGTGTCCTATTTGACGCGTGTGCGTCCTTTATGATGTTTATGCACGCGCATCCTTTTTGACATGCAATCGCGCTCACCTATTGGCCACTGAGACCGGCCAGGTTTCCTAGGTTGACCCGACGCTGCCCATAAAGTTACTTTCTTGCCAACTCTATGGGCTCCCTCTGTGGTTAAGGTGGTTTTAATGAAATATTTTTTTCATTTTAAAAATCTATGGGGTCAAATGCACAAAAGAACCCCAACCAGGGAACAGAACGATCAGCAGACATGAGCGCACACTTTAATGTATAAACACAGGTGTGGGATCTGTTATCCAGAATGCTCAGAACCTGGGTATTCCAGATAATTTGGATCTCCATACTTTAAGGGGGTTATTTGCTAAAATATGATTTTATCTCACTTTTTAAATAAAAAACCAAGCTCACATCCACGATTTTTCCTTAATTATCATTAAAATAACTTGAATAAATTGGATCAGGAAAAAGCTTGATAAAATTAAGCAAAAACCCGAATTGTATGATTTTTTTCAGACTTTTTTCCCTGATTCTTTCAGCGAACGTCGCGAACCCCATAGACTTCAATGGGAAGGCGAATTTTAAAAGCTAGAAAAGACATTTCTGGCCAGAAAAATTATTTTAAAGTTGTTTAAAGGGTGCAACGACCTGGACAGTGGCATGCCAGAGGGGGATCAAGGGCAAAAATGTATCTGAAAAATACATTGTTGACACAGCGCTGCATTTTGTGCTGTAAAGGGCAGAAATCACACTACGTCACTCAGGTGATGTTTCTGGACACGGAATGTGAAAAAGCTCAAACAGCTAGGTGGCACTTGGTTAAAGACTGGGCAAACAATGCCTGCAAGGGCAACGTATACAGTAGTGGATACGGAATATATTATTGCTGCTTGAACAACGTCACTCAGGTGGTGTTTCTGGAGACGGTATTATTATTGATATTTAGACAGAATGTGAACAAGCTCACACAGCTAGGTGGCAGTTGTTTGAAGAACACACTGGGCAAATAATGCCTGCAAGTGCACTACTATTGGTGCACTACTATGAAGAACAGCAAACAGCACTGGACACGTTAAAGAACAGTAAGATAAGTAAAATAAAAAAATATATATATGTATATTAAAAAAAAAATTACTCTGGTTGGTGCTGAACTACTAGGAGCAGCACAGTAGCACACCAGTCCCACTCCCCAACACAGCTAGGCTAATAGCACTGGGCTCTTATAGTAGCAAAGTAAAAAAACAAAAAAGAAAATAAAAGCAGTCCTTACAAGGACTATTGGGTTATTACAGCAGTCAGCAGATGAGATCAGAAGAGATCAGTGCCCACAGCAGCTACATACAGAGCACTGCAGTAGAAGGTAGATTACTAGCCAGCAAAGCTACCTAACCTAAAATGTCCCTCAAATCCCTGCAGAGTTCTGTCCCTACAATACAGAGCAGTATCAAGTAGATTACTAGCCAGCAAACTTACTATCAACTGTCCCTCAAATCACTAACAGCTCTCTCCCTACACTGGCTCTTCCAAGCACGCACAGGCAGAATGAAAAAACGCTGCAGGGCTTCAGTTTATATATGGAAGGGGAGTGGTCCAGGGGGTGTGGGGGTGGTCCAGGAGGGAGAGCTTCCTGATTGGCTGCCATGTATCTGCTGGTCTGGGGGAGAAATGGCAAAAAAAAGTGCCAGCTAAGGCGAACCCAAATTGGCGAACGTTGCGCGACGTTCGCGAACATTCGGCGAATGTGAACAGTCGATGTTCGCGCGAACAAGTTCGCAGGCGAACAGTCCGCGACATCCCTACCTGTAACTAGTTTAGATAGTGTTTCCAGTCTGACCCATGCACATTCTATGTCAGTGTAAGCCAAAATATTACTAGAATGCTTCCCAGTCGCAAGGCTAATAGAGATGGATCATATTATAATTAGAATTTAGGCACAGACTGTCAAGCCTTGTTTCTGTGAATTCTGTTTGAAGATTTAGCTGATGATGATCAACTGTTCTCCATCTGTATGGTGTGGAGCTCTTCCAGGGAAGGACAGACATTTCTGAACATTCTTTCTTTACTAGTCAAAGTTAAAAGATGGCCTGGAAAGCTTTGTCACGTATGATACTACTCCATTATTCCAAAAAACGTTTTCTAAGGCTGCAATCGAACAGTACAACCAGCTATAATTTGAGCTGTAAATGAAATGCAATAATGTTTAAATTGTTTAAATTTAGTGTCTGGGAAATTCTCTAACTCTCATTTTCACCTCATTTTCCATTTCTAGGTATGTGTCCCCATTAAACTAGCAACTGCTGAGTGAATAGATCTACTGTATAGACTGTGCCTGACACAGGGGAGATGCAATTTAAATTACAGTATGCTGCAGTTAGAAAATATATCAGTATAACAAGGAAATGGTACACAGCATATATTGCATTAGCTTCTGCAAGTTACTTTAACTGGGAGAGTAAATCACATTGCACACCCCATATTTTCTAATTAAAGTGAAAGGATGTGAGCCACCAAGAATATATACCTGTGAACAGATCTGCAGTCAGGGATATGTTGAAGTTTATGCCAGTCCCTGACCAGCTGTACAGTCAGAGTCATTTCAATTTCAAATCTTCTGCTGCACACAATGAATATGTTAATTAAGTATATATATATATTTTTTTTTTTGTTCTATTCTAACAAGCAAGTAAGTTGCAGGTAAAAGGTAGTCTCTTTGTAAAATGTATAATGAAGCAATAGAATTCTTAATGAATCTGATGAAAATTCAGCAAAGGAAAAGCCGGATATGGGATGACTTTGACGTAGTTGGCCAGCTTAAATATATTGCAAAATATGGACAAACAATCCCTGTTTTGTTTAAAAGGTAAGGTATTTTTTAGTAGCTGTTTGCACAAAATGTCTCTGTCTTTAATATATTGATAGTGGGTTGAGTGCAGAGGATCTCTTGTATTTGTCTGTATCAGGGGTCCCCAACCTTTTTCACCCATGAGCAAAATTCAGATGTAAAAAGAGCTGGGGAGCAACACAAGCATAAGTTCCTGGGGGTGCACTGCCAAATAAGGGCTGTTATTGGCTATTGGTAGCCCCTATGTGGATTGGTAGCCTACAGGAGTCTCTGTTTGGCAGTACATCTGATTTTTATGCGACCAAAACTTGCCTCCAAGCATGCAATTCAAAAATAATCACCTGCTTTGAGGCCACTGGGAGCAATATCCAAGGGGTTGGGGAGCAACATGTTGCTCACAAGCTACTCGTTGGGGATCTTTGGTCTATATATATATATATGTTTTATGTTCTATTCTAACCGGATGGTTATAGGTTATTAATATAAATTTACTGCACCGTCCTATGATTACATGGAGAACTGTATAATACTGAATACCATAGCTCTGACCACAGACCTGCAGACAAGGATATGCTAATTTACCGATTAGAATTTGACTAATCGCCGCCCAAAACCTGCTGAATAGTCGTTTAAGTCAATGGGAGCAGTCCAGGGATCAATTTGGAGATGTTTGCAGCCTTCCTGACTTTCGAGAAAAAACTTGAATTCAATTAGAATTTGATTCGAGTTTTTAGTCTTGTTTAATTTCGTCTGAGTTGGTAATTATTATTATTAACATGTATTTATATAGCACCAACATATTGTGTAGCACTGTAAAGTAAATGTGATTATACAACTAAATCACATGAATTGTATACATAGAACATATGGGGGTAAATTTATCAAAGAGTGAAGTTCCGCCACTAGAGTGAAATTCCGCAGCTCTCAATTCATTTCTATGGGATTTTGAAAGGCGTATTTATCAATGGGTGAAAGTGAAAGTTCACCCATTGATAAATACGCCTATAAAAATCCCATAGAAATGAATGGAGAGTGGAGGAATTTCACTCTAGTGACGGAACTTCACTATTAACTTCACTCTTTCATAAATATACCCCATGGAGTTACATACATCACAATAAATACCGGTACAAAAGGTGAGGAAGGTCCTATGCAGAAAGAGCTTACACTCTAAAGGGAAGGGAGTAATACACAAGGTGTGGGAGTGGGCAAGATTGAATTAAGTGGGTGAGAAATGTGGTACTGTATGTGGTGTTGCGTTTGGTAGTTAAGCAGAGTGAGGGTATGCTTCTCGAAAGAAGTGCGTTTTAAGAGATTTTTTTGAAGCAGAAAGGTTGGGAGAAAGTTGGACAGACCGTGGGAGAGAATTCCAGAGGAGTGGTGCAGCCCTTGCAAAGTCTTGAATGCGAGCATGTGAGGAGGTAATGAGAAGAGTTGAGTAGCAGGTCAGTAGAGGAGCGTAATAAGTGGTTATTATTATTAGTCGAATTTCGAATTTATAGGAGTTTATGGGAGTTTTAAAAAACTTGTTTAAATGTTGTACCTGCAATATGACAATTACAGGAAATTAAAAAGAGCAATTGTTAAGTAGTGTACTACGGGTATGGGACCTGTTATCCAAAATGCTTGGGACCTGGGGGTTTCCAGATAACAGATACTGTATTTCTGTCATTTGGATCTCCATCTACTAGAGAATCATTTATACATTAAATAAACCCAATAGGCTGGTGTTGCTTACAATAAGAATTAATTGTGGCTTAGTTTGAACCAGTCACAAGGTATTGTTTTATTAATACAGAGAAAAAGGAATCATTTTTGAGAAATGTGTATTATTTCTATAAAAGTGAGTCTATGGGAGAAGGCCTTTCCGTAATTCAGAGCTTTCTGGATAACACATACTATACCTGTACTGGAAAACAATATTCCACTTAAATTCTAATCAATGCTGGTAATATAGTTCCAAATAGGACACAAGACAACAGATATTTGCCAAATTTGACCACCTAATTGGTAGGCTAAATTAGTCTCATTTAATTGCAAAGACTGGATGATACACTGTTAGATATGGACCACATTCATAACCGTCTTGTTTTGCATTTTCCACTCATTTAGTACATAGTTACTTATGTATTAAAATTATCTTTTGCTTATTTTAGCCGTTCTTCGTATAATTAATGTGGCTAGGAAAGCAATAAATTCTATAGTCCAAAATCATGCAACAGAGCGATATTGTAACTGTGTATGATAAACATAAACAACAGGACTATAATTAACTCATTAACTAAGAACAGTCAGAGCGTATATATCAAGTCACTGCAAATTAAAACTGTTAAACTTTATCACACATAACGCAACTCTTTTGTTTGCAACTCTGGATGTGCTTTTCTGCAAGAAAAAAAAAAGTTTGAAAGGATTTAATTAGGTCCTCAATTTCCTTTAAGCTTCCATGATATCTGTCACACATCTCTCTCCTCTATCTGTGGAGGATCTGAAGCTCTGTCATTTTTATGTGAAGCCACCATTGGTCGACATTACAGTATATACACAATAGTGGAAGAGCCTGATAATCAGATTTAATTAGGGTTGAGGTTGACAGCAACGTGCGTGTGTGCAATGGTGTGTAAATGCGGGATATGTACCTGTCAGATTTCTATGCTATTTTCTGTTGGTTTCAAAGAAAACCAACAACTTTGTTTCAAAGCTGCATGTAAACTAATGATTTGATGTTCTAGAATCCTATAGAAAGGAATATTCACCAGGGAAGACGACTTTATCACAAAAACATGTTTACAAAGTACAATTAAGGAATGCCCTTAATAATTCTTGTTCTGAAAGAGTTGTAATAGAACTAATTATATACACTTCACAGAGCAAAGTCTTTTATGCTTGCTCAGCTGAACATGGAAGACTATGAATATTTATTAAAAGACAAATGGTAGCATACAAAGACGGATACCAAGGGTTTAGTATAAGTGGGCATCAACGATTAAAGCATCATCATCAGTCACTAAAGCCAGGCTAATGAGAAATGACAATGCACCATTATATTTTACTATATGGGGCACCATTTATGTCATTGTAGAACTTAAAATGCCCATATGTAAAAACCTTCATATTAAGACAGCAAAAGTACAGTGGAAAGGGCAATTAAAATGATAAAAATAAGTGTCCTTCTATTATGCTGCTGTGTTATCCCTCTTTTTATAGCAAAATGGTGCCAGAGGTAATTTGCCATTGTGTGGGGCCATTGCTGTGTGCTTTGTAATAAAGGTATGGGACCTGTTATCCAGAATGCTCGGGACCTGGGGTTTTCCGGATAATGGATCTTTCCGTAATTTGGGTCTTCATGCCTTAAGTCTACTAGAAATTCATTTAAATAAACCCAATAGGCTGGTGTTGCTTCCAATAAGGATTAATTATATATTAGTTGGGATCAAGTACAAGCTGCTGTTTTATTATTACAGAGAAAAAGGAAATCATTTTTAAAAATTTGGATTATTTGGATAAAATGGAGTCTATGGGAGACAGCCATTCCGTAATACGGAGCATTCTGGATATCGGGTTTCTGGATAAGGGATCCTATACCTGTACAGGCATTGAACCTGTTATCCAGAATGCTCAGGACCTAGGGGTTTTCAGATAAGGGATCTTTCTGATATTTGGATCCCCAAATATAATCATAATAAAAACCTATTCTATAATAGTATGTTATTACTTTACGCAACTTCTCAACTGGTTTTCATCATTTATGTTTTATAGTTTTTTTAATTATTTATTTTTCTTATGACTTTTTCCAGCTTTCAAATGGGGGTCACTGAACCACATAAAAACAAATGGCCTGTAAAGCTACAAATGTATTGCTATTTTACTTTATTTACTCAGCTTTCTGTCCAGGTCCCCTCCTATTCATATTCCAGCCTCTTATTTAAACCAATGCATGGTTGCTAAGGTAATTTAGACTCTGCTGAATAAAAAAGCTAAATACCCCACTTATAAAAAAAAAAAGGAAAACCAATTGCAAAATGACTCAAAATATCACTAGTTACATCATCCTAAAAGTTAACTTAAAGGGGAACAGCCCCATAAAGTCTACTAAAAAATAAAGAAATATCAAATAAGCTTGATAGGATTGTTTTCCACCATTATTAATTACTGTATATCTGAGTTTGGATCAGGTACAAGGCACTGTTTTATTATTACAGAGAAAAGGAAATCATTTTTAAGAATTTTATATTATTATTTTATTAAAACAGATTCCTGGAAATTAGAGCTTTATGGATAAATTATGTCTGGTAACTGGTGCATTAATGAAGGGCTGGTTTCTTATAGAACTGACTTGATTTTTATGTTGCATGCAGTCTCTTTAATATGGAAGGGGCTGGTTAGCAATGTAAATAAATCCTATAGGGATAGAGGCTTTCAGGTGGTTATTTATCAAAATCTGAATGTTGCTGAATTTTTTAAATAAAAAAAGTCAGACCAAACTAGAATTCAAAATTTGACCTTATTTAGGGGACATGTTTACTAACATTGGAGATAAATATCTGGAGAGATTTCTGGAGATATTGTTCATAGCAACCAATCAGATCTTTGCTTTTGTTTTCTAAATTATAGGTGGCTGTCAAATCTAATTGCTGATTGGTTGCCATAAGCAACATCTCCAGAAAGCTCTCCGGATATTTATCTCCAATGTTAGCAAACATGCCCCTTATTTAAAACCCAATTGATCAGGGGAAAACTCAATAAAATCGAGGGGAAAAATGAATTGTACAATTTTTCTGAGGTTTTTCCTTAATTGCTCAATTTTATTTGGCCTTATTCCTGAAAAGCCCAAATTTTTGGGATTTTTGCCCAAAAAGCCAGAAATAGTCAGGCTAATTCCAGCACAGACCACTGAAACTTACAAATAGGATAGGGAACTCTCCAATTGACTTATATACAACCTTGTCAGGTCTGAGATGGAGGATTTTCAGATTCTGACTTTTTGCAGCATAAATCCCGACAGAATTTGTGTTAAAAAAAACCAAAATATTCAAGTTTTACAAATAATAAATAACCCCCTCAATGTTATTTGTATTGCTTAAGTTGCATGATTCAAACTACTATAAAGTTAATATTGATTGCTAATTGGCTATACTTTGCTTAGGGAATACTAAATAGAAATAAGGAAATTATACAGAATTCCATCCAAGTATAATTTAATATGCAATGGACAAGTGATCTGTGCCTAAAATAAGCCGTCCATTCAGTCTCCATCTGTCTATAGGATACTGGAAATTATAGGACCAGGTTTTGGCTCTTTAGGCATTTATATCCACTTTGCTGTTTCCTTATGTGAAAGTCTAATTTTGAGATAAAATATAGATTTCAAGGTTTGGAAAAAGACACTAAACATTGGCAGCAAGCAGCTGTCAAGCCTGTTGGAATAAAGTAATAAAACATAACACAAATTAAATGCGTATGAATCAAAGCCAATAAAACGCAGAGAGAGATTCACTGAGGTCAAATTGCGCATTAAATTAATCTTTTAGTATATTAAGGACACTAATTAACTGTTCCTTTTTTGGCTATGTGGAATTTTGCTCACGGTAATGTGTTTCAAAAACTGAAGACTCCTAGACCAGGCAACCAGAAGAATCTTGATCTATGACCATATTACACTTTCATACTCAAGTGAGCAATAAAGCTGTAAATTACAGTTCTCTACTTCCTCATTCCATGTTTGATACAATAAATGCACTGCAGGTTTTTATATTCGAAAGACTAAAAAGTAGATGAATGTGCACTAATCTATTGTTAATGGAACATCCCAGGAATAACATCTTTTAGTGACAACTTGAATCCTGAGCTATATATGATTCTTGCCTTGGGAACATTTGAATGGGATTATTAGTGGTGTGTTCTTTTTGAGAGATTATTTAGGAGATGCATCTAATTTATTTCTACTCCCCTTAACATTTCACAAGCTTGGGGGATTTAAGAGCAGCAGTGTGTTTGATTTACATCCAGAGCGTACTAGCCTGATATTCAGGGCACATGTTTTCTTCAGTATAACAAATACCATGAAAATACTGTTTCCCATGTAATTAAATGGAAAATGTAGTCAAATGTAGAACATTCCAAGCTTCAGTGCCCAGGGATATACTGGCTATTGTTATGGCCTTCTCAACCAAACTTTCAGACCAACACACATTGTGCTAATGTAAAAAATAGTCTTGTAAAACAAAAGCCATGTTTGATTTCAAAACAGCTTACCAGTAAATGCTGCCTGCTTGCTATGGGCTACTATACAAGTAGCACACCTCAGATAACTCTTTACATATTCCCCCTTTCCCTGTCAGGGCTTGACCCATTATCTGTGTGTTACTTGGCCTGTGCTGAGCCATGAGAAGGTTTTGGAAGTGAGAGCTGCTCTGCTGTTCTCAAGGTTTCTGCCTTCTGTCTTATTAAGGCTAAGTGCCTATTTAATCCAGTCCCTTTCTTCCTCCCATTGCTAGATCATTGAGCTATTCTCTGTGTTCTATTCCCCTTGTTTCTGAGTTCCTGGTAAATCTGGTTCCCATTGCTGGATCATTGAGCAATTCTCTGTGTTCTAGTCCCCTTGTTTCTAAATTCCTGGTAAGTCTTGTTCCTGTGTTCCTGCTACATTCCTGGTAAATTAAGTTCCAGAGTCTTGCGTGACCCACGTTCTCTCTACCTATCCTTAATATTTTATCTCCTGGTTTTGACCCTTGGCCAGGGCCGGACTGGGAGTAAAAAGCAGCCCCGGCAAAAAAAATCAAAGCAGCCCACACATAATTGCATGCTGTTGTTTTACTTATACACACGCATATTTTATATATGTTTATATAGATATCCTGATCATTTACAGTAGGGGGTACATGTTCCCTTAATAATACATGAGTGATACTCAGAGTTCCCTGTATAACTCAGCCTGCAGCCTTGTGCCTTTATATGGTCACAGAACAACCCCTCAGTGACTTCTAATATCCTTATCATTTACAGTAGGGGGTACATTATCCCTTATAATACATGAGTGATACTCAGAGTTCCCTGTATAACTCAGCCTGCAGCCTTGTGCCTTTATATGGTCACAGAACCCCTCAGTGACTTCTAATATCCTTATCATTTACAGTAGGGGGTACATTATCCCTTATAATACATGAGTGATACTCAGAGTTCCCTGTATAACTCAGCCTGCAGCCTTGTGCCTTTATATGGTCACAGCACAACCCCTCAGTGACTTCTAATATCCTTATCATTTACAGTAGGGGGTACATTATCCCTTATAATACATGAGTGATACTCAGAGTTCCCTGTATAACTCAGCCTGAAGCCTTGTGCCTTTAAATGGTCACAGAACCCCTCTGTGAATTCTAATATCCTTATCATTTACAGTAGGAGGTACAATATCCCTTGTAATACCCACTGAACAGTTATTTTTATGTTAACAGCCTCAGCACATTTATAAAAATAAACATCACATTTTCAGAGGTAATGGCAGACAACAAGGAAAGAGTTAAGGCTGGAGTTCTTACTGGTCTTCTCCTTCCTGATGGGGGGGAGGGAGAGAGAATATGGAAAGTAGACAGCCATACATTTCTGCAGAGGAATCCTTGTATGGGCAGTAAATAAGTGAATAAGTAATATGAGATGCAGCTGCAGCTCTTTAGCCAATTCTGATGTACATTTTAGGACCAAGTGATGCAAGCATGAAATATTACATACTGAGATATTGATACAAGTTTTGCAGTTTCGTTATGAGTTTAGATGAAGTTTGCTAAATTATTAATGTGCCTTCATTAAATAACAGACATGAGTTTTTGTTTATAAAATATATAAAAAGTTATCTGGTCTTACTTATATTCTTGAGGACGCAACTGTTGTGCCACATTGATACGGATAACTGAATTGCTGCTGAAGCAAATAAAAGTAGCCACACTCTCTACTACAGCCCCTGTTCAGATATGCAGTCATGTTACTTTATTTATAAAAAACACGATTACAAAGGCCCAGCTCCTATAAATCACAGACGTGCAGATGCATGAGTCACGTCATGTTTAAGTGTGATCCTTCGCCAGACTGCCGATGTAAACCCGCTCCCCCTCCTCAGTCTGCACAATGTGAGTTATTTATATTTTGTGCTGATTGACTTTTAAGACAGGGTCCCATAGTAAGGAAAGGAATATATGTATGCAGTCTGATGGCTGCTGCTTCGCATTATCTCCATGATCTCCACGATCTCCACACGGACTCAGCTATGTTCATTCAGATGCTGACTCCTAGAGGGCTGACCGCTTGCGCATTATGAGGCATCTTGTGGCCGGAAGCTGGTCTGCACTGACTCTGTGGGCCGCCGGGGGATGTCACGTTGGCGTTAGCATACAGAGGGATAACAGGTCCGGGGCTGGCGGTATAAACTGGGTTGAGAATGAAGAAAGCAACAGTGGTGTGAAAAAGGCACCCGGTGACCCTGCAATACCGGGGTGCCCCCGGGCGGCCCACTTGACTGCAGGGTAGAGCGGCCCCTCGGGAATTTGCCCGATCGGACAGACTACCAGTCCGGGCCTGCCCTTGGCCTGTTTGCACAGACTTGTATTGCCTACCGCAGGGACCCCAACCATTTTTACCCGTGAGCCACATTCAAATGTAAATAAAATTTGGAGTGCAACACAAGTATGCAAAAAGTTCCTGGGGGTGCCAATTATGGGTTGTGATTGACTATTGGTATCCCATGTGTGGACTGGCAGCCTACAGGAGACTCTGTTTGGCAGTACACCTGGTTTTTTTGAAACCAAAACTTGCTCCTAAGCCTGGAATTCAAAAATAAGCACCTGCTTTAAGACCACTGGGAGCAACATCCAAGAGGTTACTGAGTAACATGTTTCTCACGAGCCACTGTTTGAGGACCACTGACCTACTGCCTGCCCAGACCTCAGCCTCTCTTTTGGACTCTGCCTGTCTTCCACCAGCCCTGATCTCCAGCTTATTACTGGACTCTGCCTCAGCCTGCCACTTGTCTCACCTACAAGCCTGTATTTGGATTTGTTTCACAGTTTTGTACCTTATGCTGATTTTGCTTTCTTGCTTGTTTATCTAATCAGTTATTGTGCACAGCTACGTATTCCTTTTCTTTTTAAGCACCTAACATGGGAACACCACATTACCAAGCACATAGGGGCAGATTCGCTAAAGCGTTCGTTTGTGCCTAGGGAAAATTCGCTAGTGATCTTGCATATGGCGGGTAATTTAAAGTTGTACGGAGGTCTTTATTGTAAATGTTGGTGCAAATTCTTGAAGTTACCGCTTTTTATTATAAATGTCCAGGGAACCTTAATAAAGACAAGAGAGTTAATATAATGTCCTACACATGAGCCCACTGTAAAATGAATGTTCCATATGTTATGAAATGTCTGGAGAAAACCAGTTACCCAAAAAGAGTTTGTTAGGACTTTTGCTTCAGAAAAGAAACTGTAATGCTTTTTCGGCACACAGGATATGATGTAAGTGACAGAAAATTGAGTAAGATCTGGCTTCTTTTTAGCACTTTGCTTGGTCTGAGGTGGCGAATTCAACGTTCAGTAAATTTCCGCACTTTAGTGAATTTGCAGAGTAACGATTATTCGCTGGAGCGAATTAAGGCTAGTGACAGTCCTGTTCGCTAGCGAAATGGCCATGCACCTGTTCGTGAAACGGCCGATGTCCCTGCAGGTGGCCCCGCTGGCAAAAAGTCGCTAGCGTTAGCCACTTCGCTCTTTAATAAGTCTGCCCCATAGTCTCCTACCTGTCAGTCTCACACCTGCAGTCATACTTCGAAACCCCCATATGTAATAAAAGACACAAAGCTCTTCTAGGAACATAAATCTGATCAAATAAAGACCAAATTAGAGAACAGATGCAATTTGGACAAAATCTATTTTTTTGGGCAGTGGATTGTTCTTTTCCTGACATTGGATCCTAAAAGTTGTGCACAAGCTAAAAAATGTGTCTACACTTAAGAAATCGAATCATTCTTAGATATAACTATCTCCTTTAAAGTGCTTTTAGAGCCTTAATTATAAAGCAGAAACACAAGACAGCAAGAAATTAATTTGTATGAAGAACAATTTCTTTTCTCTTTCTTTGTCTTTGTTATTGTAGTATGGTTACAAAATGGTGTTATTGCAATTTACAAATGTGAAATGATGCTTTGTAGTTGATGAAATTATATGTAAAGTTAAATGTCAGGCTAAATGTCATCCAATAACATAAATTACTATTATATTTATCGTAAGAAAGGAAAACAACCATATACAGTACATCCTATTACCTAAGTCAGCACTGAATAAATGGATTTTTTATTTAAGTATTGCCTTTTTTTGTTATGTGATTTTTCTTCTCAGAACATGCTTCCAGCAATATAAAATTATACCTGATATGTAAATGTCCAGACAGATCTTAGTATGAATAGTTTCAAAATAAATTAAATATTATGAAATGCGGCATTATTTTAGTGCTTAATTCTCTTGAACGTCAGACATAATCACAGTTTGAATTTCAATATATTATAACAGAAGTTACAATTTTTTTAATGATATTTTCTCATATCTGAATTTCCCTGCTTTGCTTTTGAATACTACGCTTACAATTGCAAGATGACTAATATTATATATATATATGTGTATGTGTAGTTTCTAAGATAACCCTTTGTGCAGGACACAAATTCTCCTGACTAAAAGTTTTATAAAATGTAAGGATATGTTTCTACTATTGCAAAGGTATTGTTATGAGTACCATTTTGTACCCAGCTGTGCTTATTAGACAAATCCCAGAACAGCACATGGCATACAAAGTGACCTTTAAAGTTAGCTCAGGGATTTGCAAAGACTCAGAGTATATATCACTAAACTCCTCATACACAAATTCATTTTTATTAAACAGTCAGGCACCTTTAACTTCAAGCAGTAATCCATTATC
Organism: Xenopus petersii; assembly: GCA_038501925.1. Classification (NCBI taxonomy): domain Eukaryota; kingdom Metazoa; phylum Chordata; class Amphibia; order Anura; family Pipidae; genus Xenopus; species Xenopus petersii. The sequence goes on from CM076672.1 coordinate 196,915,972, forward strand.
AATATCAACAAATACTGATACTAAGAATTTTTATAATGCCGCATGATGCTTGATTCTTTGGGTACCCACAGAAATATAGGGGGTGCAACAGCACTTGGGTTGCATCCCCCCCAGGCAGTTGGGTACAATTCGTCACTGCCGATTAGCACTAATCCCAGGTCATTATTTATTTTGTCGATTACTCTTGTGCTACTAAAGCACCTGCAGAAAGAATAGCCCTTACATTGGCTAATACTTTACTATACTTTACCTTAAGGTAATGCCACTTCAGGAGCAAATCCATCCGGGAGAAGGAGGTAGGTTTTAAGAGTCTTAAAATAGTTCCACCCCTGTTTTACACTACTTGAAAGCCACCTGACACTGTCTATACTGTATCACATTGGCTCTCCAACAGGATCTAATATTACTCCTGGTGGGGCTCCTTAAAGGTCCTCTACATAATAGACGGTAACCATACCTACAGATTCCTAGACCTTGAATAACTTGGAGGACATTATTATTGCTACTGGGCAACCTAACTTCATAGGGTAATCTCATTCACCACATCCTACAAAGTATATAAACTGTTGCAGTATATATGACTGCCATTATAGAGAACCAGTCATTTTAATTATATGAATTTGCAGCATGGGAAACGTTTCTCATCTTCTTGGTCATTTTTCATTCTTTCCTGATAAGTTATAATATGTAGTTTTAATAAAACATGAAAAATTTGAAGAGCTTCATGACTCTAGAAAGTACAGCGAGCAGCGTCAGAAATCTGAATTTGAATTCATTTCTTTGCACTGTTTTTTTTCACCAAGCCTCTATTATAATTTAAGGACCAAGGAGATGGAAAGTTTAAATCACTGGGGGTGCCAAATGTTCAGCACCCTTAATGATTATAATCAGTCGAGCTGGTGCCAGTGCTCCTGTTAGCAGAAAACATCCCCAGCCCAGGTTACTTTTCAGCAAGCACAATGGAGTGATACTCTTCCAGTTTGTTTCTTCTTTGCAACGGGTGTGCATGCGCAGTTGAGTGGACAGCAAAAAGCTGATGTTTTCACTCTACTGTGCACGTGCTGACTCAGAGCCAATGCAGAATAAACCAACCTGCTAACTACCTCTGGGAGCACCTGGATAACACCTGAACTGGGAACTGGCACTTATATAACAGTGTAACAAACTGTAACCAGCAGCACTTTAATACCCCTCCCAATTGTGTCTGTATGTTACCCTCCCATTTAGACAGTAAGCCCTAAGGGGCAGGGTCCTCTAGCCTTTTGTTTCCTTGACACTGAGCACTTAATCTGTATTGTAATTATATTTTATATTTATGTGAATTGTTTTTCTAATAATGCACTTATTGTTACTTTATATTTCAATGACCCCTTACTTGTTACTACTAATTTATTGTTTTGCTGTACAGTGCTTTGCTCTCAAAGAGCGCTATACAAATAAAAATATACATACATACATACACACCCCCTCTCCAGCTGCGGGCAGTTTCTCATTAAAAGGCTATTTAAAGTGGACCCGTCACCCAGACATGAAAATCTGTATAATAAAAGTCCTTTTTAAATTAAACATGAAATCCAATTTATTTTTTTTATTAAAGCATTCATAGCTGTTGTAAACTCATTTAAAAATATCAGCTGTCAATCAAATATTGCCTACCCCGCCTCTATGCCTAGGCATAGAGGTGGGGCAAGTAATTACTTTCACTTTCCATTCAGCACTTCCTAGATGTCACTGCTCTCCCCGCATTCCCCCAGCTCTCTTAACGAATTAATTGTGTAACCAGTGCATGGGGATGGACATTGGGTCGCTGTCCCCTGGTGCACAAAAAAGATTCTGAGATGATGCAAGGCTTGCCTTAATAACAGTGTCCACAAAATGGCTCCTTCCTCGTTGCTATAAATTTGAATTCCCAGACTGATGGAAACAATATTCAAATAATTTATACAGTGTAATTAAAGTTCATTTTGCTTGACTAACATAATAAAATAGGATTTGGAATAATTTTGTTTGGGTGACGAGTACACTTTAAGACCACTTCCCAGACCCACCAATGCTGGATCATTGGCCATTCTGGCTTTTCCTAGCCTTGTGTGGTGTTGATTGTGTTCCTGATCCTGTTTCTGTCCTGCTCCGGTCCTGTTCCTTCTGGTTTTGACTCCCTAGTGTGACCTCAATCTGTTTCCTGACTCCGCTATTTCTCTGCCTGTCCTGACCTTTGGCCTGTTTTTAGATTACATTTGCCTATCTCCTGCCCTTGTTTTCTGCCTGCTCTCATTTGTGCTTATCTGCAGAGGTGTGTACATTTTTTATTTATTTAAACAGTTGTTACACAACATATTGTCTCCTGTCTATTTAATTACCAGCAATATTGCCAAACATTTGCCCCCGATTCATTATTTAACATTTCCTTCTCCTTTAAATCATTAGTGGGCTCAGACCAAAAGCCTATTGGTATGTACCTTCCAACCTTCAATTTTTTTTTTACTAGCAAACCATCCACTAGTGAGCACAGTGTGCAAAGCCTTATTGCCTCCCTAAAAAATTGCAGGCAAGCTATCAGGTGGCACAAATAATCTGCAAATCCCAAAAGGTGATGCAGAGTTGTCCAGAATTACCAGCAGCTTCAAGTTGTTAATATTAAAGGATGCATCCCTTAAGCAGTTCCAGAAGGCGTCATGCCAGGGTTGGGCAGACATTACCTTTTCATAAATCTCTGTTCTTATGCCAAGGTGTTGCCATGCTCCCACCACCTGATTCACACTCAGGTTACATCTGTCTTCAGTCCTTTGTTTCCTAGTGAAATGACTACTATTTCATGTTGTTCAATATAAATTATGCATAATATCATGATTACAATGAGTTTCTAGAAGTTGAAGAAGATACTGCTGTAGTATAATCACAATATCATACAATACTTAAAGGACCAGTAACACTAAAAGATTTTAAAGTTTTTTTAAAATTAAAAAACATTATAGCCCCCTCTAGTACATTATCCTTCCAGCACAATGTTAACTATTTTGAACGCTTTATTAAAAATTACCATAATGAATATCTTCTTATAGTTGTGCTGTGTCTCAGAAATAAGACGATATTGCGACATGCCCTCAGCCTTATCCTACGTGCGTGCTCCACATGTCCTGACCTGGCTTCTTCTTAAGCCGGAAGTCAGTTGCTGCACTGCTGTAGAGGATTTTTTCAGCCTGCATGTTCTAACTTTAAGCCTGATTTATTTCTGTGAGTGCTGCGTGCAGAAGTCCGATCAGGAGATGTGGATCAGATAGAGCTGATTGCATGTCGACATATCGCCCTATTTCTGAGACACAGCATGACCGGAAGAAGATATTCATTATGGTATTTTTTTAATAAAGCATTCAAAATAGTTAACATTGTACTAGAAGGATGAGGTACTAGAGGGGGCTATAATGTTTTTTTAACTTGAAATTTTTTAGTGTTACTGGTTCTTACATAGATGCTTTTATCACTGTGAGAGTAGTGTGACTGTGGAATGCTGTGCCTCATGTTGTTGTGGTTGCCAATTCACTTAAGTCCAAAGTCCACCAAAGTCCAATGTAAAGTGTTTTAACTGCAGGAATTTAAATTAAATCATCACAGCCTGTAACATTAATTTATTAGAAGCATCCCTGAATAGACAAGAAGTAACCTTATGTTAAATAGAAGAGCACACTGTTGGCGGTAATGTGGCTCAGTAGGTGACTTCTGCTTTATAGTGTTGAGGTCCTGAATTTAATTCCTGCTTGGCCATTAACTGCAAGAAGGTTTGTATGTTCTTTCTGTCTGTGTGGGCTTCCACCAATACTACAAAAAGATACAGGTAAGTTAAATGGCACCTGGCACCCTACTGTGTGTACATGTCCTTAGATTGCAAGCTCCACTGCACAAGAACTGATGTGAATGTGTATATATTGTATATAAATAACAGATAATAAAATCTCACTGTCTTGGCCTAGAATTGCAAAAAATAAATTAAGATGATATATCTGGCAGGGAGATGGCCTTACCTTAATTTCTAAGCTTGCTGGATATCAAGTTTCTGGATGAGTCCAAACCTGTACTACGCAAACCAAGTCTATCTGATGATTAATCCATTTTCTGTGTTTGAACAAATCGTTCCACTACAGAATGTTAATGTCTGAATTATTTCTTTGTATGAGGGTTTAGATCAGGTAATAGGGTTTCAGATATGTGTTAGTAGTTATCACTGCTGAGCTTAGCTAAGCGCTAACATTCATAGAAATAGAAAGTGTTTAAGTGCGCAAAACAATTCTGATGACCTGACACATCTATTAGCTTTGGTCAATATGGCAATTGTTTAAAATGTTCCTGCCAGGAACATGTTGTTAGAAAAGAAATAATATGAAGCAGGTGGGAATCATTGTATTGAAATTGTCAAAAATCTTCCCCTTATTATGTTTTATGTATGTTTGTGGCAAATCAATTTCAAGATGGTGGTGAAATTTATTGAAACTCAAAGCTGCTTAGACAATCTGCTAAAATGTGGCCGTTTACTGATCAGAGGTTTAAGATTAGTGTGAGATACCTTCCATTACTCACACAGTTAACAATTATTTTTTCTGCTTTATTAAAATTGTTATTGATTCATTGGGCCAAGAGTCTGCAGCCTTTCAGACATACTTCTGAATATTCAGCAAATTCCAGTGACTGATTATACAGTCTTAAGGTTGAATAGATCTGAATGATGCATCAAAAAACCTACACGTATATATTAGGTGAAGCAGAGCAATAAAGCAAATAAATGGCTGCAGTAGCATTTCTCATATATATATATATATATATATATATATATATATATATATATATATATACACAAATACAAGATTCCTCTGCACTCAACCCATTATCAATATATTTAAGACAGAGACATTTTGTGCATACTGCTACTGAAAAATGCCTTACCCTTTAAACAAAACAGGGATTGTTTGTCCATATATTGCAATATATTTAAGCTGGCCAACTACGTCAAAGTCATCCCATATCTGGCCAGTCCTACGCGTAATTTTCATCTGATTCATTAAGAATTCTATTGCTTCATTATACTGTAGGGACCTATAGGATCTATTAGGCTCCTATAGAGTTAATCCCCTACCTTTCTTTAAGTTCTCTTTTCCCTTGTTATTGGGCCAAGCCCTTCTAACTGGTAAAGTGTAACATCTACACCTATTGGACAAAGAGTGTAATGACACTCCTCTGTCACACTGCTATATAGTGCTGTGTAGGGAGTGGCCTCTTCCTCTTTGGCTCCTGGTGTCTGTGCTGCTAGGTGTTTCCCATTGAGCCTGGGATCACCAAGGCCCCAGTAAGCCATTTACCCCAAAGGGACCTGTACCTTTGATGCTTAAGTCGGGAACCAGGCAATCCCGTGAACGAGGATTAGCTATCATTAGGGCAGATCCTGTTATAGTCTCTCTAGGAGAGAGAGATAGCCAGATTTAGGTAGCATGAGCAGTTCTGCGCTCCAACAAGGAGAATAGCAGGGAGTAGCCTCCCAAAGGCTTTTAAGGTGCCTTTAGTGTAGGGAACTCAGTGATAGGGAACTCAGTTCGCAGAGCACTGCCTGACCCCTACTTGATCGATCCTGTTTCACTTTGGTCGCTGGTCTTTGGGAGTGAGATATTCTTCCTATTGTTTGACTTGAGGAGTGACATCTGTACATGCTGCATCATCATCAATGCTATCCTGTCTCCTCTGTGATATGCTAACTCCTACTACAGCTCCTGCGTGAGTAAACCTGTGGTCAATTGCCTTTGCATATTGTGTGCTAATAAACCATCACATTGTTTTCACTTTTTAAAGAACCTCCTGGCGTCCATTATTCTATCTTTTACACTTATATGCCTGTGGGTTGTAGTTATACACCATCTTAAAGGGGAAGCTTCCATTTAGCGAAGGCTCCGCCCTGAGTGTAGTTTCACAGTGTAACCCATGCTCATACACTAGTTGGACACCCTTAACCCCTAATTGGCGGGATAGGCCAGAAAAGCGTTACAATACATTTTACAAAGGGACTAAGTTTTACCTGCAACTTACTTGCTGCTTTAAAAGTAAAACTCCCAATCTTGGCTGCCCTTTTATTAGATACCAGTGGGATCACCTGACTATAGCTGGGAAGGGTGGGAGCTTCAACATGGAGCTGGTCACTGCTCCTGTATAACTATAACAAACAAGGGAAAGTTGTGCTCACCACTAATTTTTAAAATCATTAGGCGGGGGTGCAATGAGGGTGTGACCACAAAATACATATAGTCAAATACAAGAGTCCTCTGCACTCAACCCATTATCAATATATTTAAGACAGAGACATTTTGTGCATACTGCTACTAAAAAATGCCTTACCCTTTAAACAAAACAGGGATTGTTTGTCCATATATTGCAATATATTTAAGCTGGCCAATTATATCAAAGTCATCCCATATCTGGCCAGTCCTATGCTTAATTTTCATCTGATTCATTAAGAATTCTATTGCTTCATTATACATTTTACAAAGGGACTAAGTTATCCCTGCAACTTACTTGCTGCTTTCAAAGTAAAACTCCCAAACTTGGTTGCCCTTTTATTTGACACCAGTGGGATCACCTGACTATATATATATATATATATATATATATATATATATATATATATATATATATATATATATATATAAAACAATAAATTTAGGCATAGTGCACACCGATAACCAAAAAACAATGCCTGTGTGCTGGTTATAAATATCAATAGTAATCAACGTTTCGGCTCGACTGCTGGAGCTGTCTTCAGTTCCTGAAGACGGCTCCAGCAGTCGAGCCGAAACGTTGATCAATAAAAGTTTTTTTTTATTTTTGTATAAAGACCTGTTGGTGCGGTTTTTCTTTATGTTCATTACTATATATATATATATATAATGAATATATATGTAGAGTCGCTAGAGTTTGGTAGCCGAAACGTTGAGGAATAAACGTCACAGCCCGTTCGGGCTTGTTTTCTTGTGAGTGCTGTCCTGTCCTGTGAGTGCGGTCTCTTTCATTCATTATATGTAATTCTTTACCAGCACCAAGGCGGCAACCTATTTTACTGTGGAGTGCACCAGTGTGGATCTCTCTCTCTATATATATATATATATATATATATATATATATATATATATATATATATATATATATATATATATATATATATATATATGTCCTGGGTGCTCCTCAAGAACAGTAAGGAGCAGTAAATGAAGTTAGGAGCACTCACGGGTATCATGAAATAGAAGTTTTATTGGAGTTTTACAAACTACCCCACATCATGCATTTCGGTTCTCTTTGACAACGAAATGACGGTTCAAAGAGAACGAAACGCGTTGATGTGGGGTAGTTTGTAAAACACCAATGAAACTTCTATTTCATGATACCCGTGAGTGCTCCTAACTTCATTTACTATATATATATATATATATATATATATATATATATATATATATATATATATATATATATATATATAGGTGTGCAAAACTATTTGCCCCCTTCCTGATTTCTTATTCTTTTGCATGTTTGTCACACTTAAATGTTTCTGCTCATCAAAAACCGTTAACTATTAGTCAAAGATAACATAATTGAACACAAAATGCAGTTTTTAAATGAAGGTTTACGTTATTAAGGGAGAAAAAAAAACTCCAAATCTACATGGGCCTGTGTGAAAAAGTGATTGCCCCCCTTGTTAAAAAATAACTTAACTGTGGTTTATCACACCTGAGTTCAATTTCAAAGGTTATAAAGCCATTTCTAAAGCTTTGGGACTCCAGCGAACCACAGTGAGAGCCATTATCCCCAAATGGCAAAAACATGGAACAGTGGTGAACCTTCCCAGGAGTGGCTGGCCGACCAAAATTACCCCAAGAGCGCAGAGACAACTCATCCGAGAGGCCACAAAAGACCCCAGGACAACATCTAAAGAACTGCAGGCCTCACTTGCCTCAATTAAGGTCAGTGTTCACGACTCCACCATAAGAAAGAGACTGGGCAAAAACGGCCTGCATGGCAGATTTCCAAGGCGCAAACCACTTTTAAGCAAAAAGAACATTAAGGCTCGTCTCAATTTTGCTAAAAAACATCTCAATGATTGCCAAGACTTTTGGTAAAATACCTTGTGGACCGACGAGACAAAAGTTGAACTTTTTGGAAGGTGCACGTCCCGTTACATCTGGCGTAAAAGTAACACAGCATTTCAGAAAAAGAACATCATACCAACAGTAAAATATGGTGGTGGTAGTGTGATGGTCTGGGGTTGTTTTGCTGCTTCAGGACCTGGAAGACTTGCTGTGATAGATGGAACCATGAATTCTACTGTCTACCAGAAAATCCTGAAGGAGAATGTCCAGCCATCTGTTCGTCAACTCAAGCTGAAGCGATCTTGGGTGCTGCAGCAGGACAATGACCCAAAACACACCAGCAAATCCACCTCTGAATGGCTGAAGAAAAACAAAATGAAGACTTTGGAGTGGCCTAGTCAAAGTCCTGACCTGAATCCTATTGAGATGTTGTGGCATGACCTTAAAAAGGCGGTTCATGCTAGAAAACCCTTCAAATAAAGCTGAATTACAACAATTCTGCAAAGATGAGTGGGCCAAAATTCCTCCAGAGCGCTGTAAAAGACTCGTTGCAAGTTATCGCAAACGCTTGATTGCAGTTATTGCTGCTAAGGGTGGCCCAACCAGTTATTAGGTTCAGGGGGCAATTACTTTTTCACACATGAAAATGTAGATTTGGATTTCTTTTCTCCCTAAATAATAAAAACCCTCATTTAAAAACTGCATTTTGTGTTTACTTATGTTATCTTTGACTAATAGTTAAATGTGTTTGATGATCAGAAACATTTTGTGTGACAAACATGCAAAAGAATAAGAAATCAGGAAGGGGGCAAATAGTTTTGCACACCACTGTGTATATATATATATATATATATATATATATATATATATATATATATATATATATATATATATATATATATATATATATATATAATTTTTTTTTTTTTTTTTTTAACGAAACAAGCTGAAATGACGCTCCTCACCTTTCTTATTGGGCAAAGCTTAACTTACATACTAAACAAGTTAGCCCCAGCACTCTTAATATATAACCCCCTGAAAAAATATTCTTGCACAACTGAACTGTAAGTTTCTTAAAAAAAGACACTTTTAGTTACAAAAGTTTGTACAAAGTATGCATAAGCTGACGCACCCCGTCAAGGCAGTGTCCATGCATCAGTCCTATCCTAAGTGAAAAAATAAAGTGTTATAAAAATCTTTATATTTTGGGGAGGTGGTTCTCCTTAAATGCTGAATTTGGAGAAAAGTTTATTTTCTTCATGAATTGAATTTTGTCCATGAGTTTTCACGTGATAAATCACAAAATAACTTTGTTCTCACTGAATTGACTCTTAGGGCATCTTAATGCTGCTTTAGTGAAGTTAAGTTTAGGGATCATTAGGAATCATCAGAAACGAGGAGGCCAAGAAAAAAAAATTGTTGCAAATGTGGACAACTTTACACTTTTTGGCCATGAATGTTAGTGTATGGAGCAATGTTCATGTGTCATATTCACATGCAAAAGCTTTAGTGATGTTAAAGGGGACCCGTCGCCCCCCCAAAAAAATCCTATTTTATCACATTAAAGCAAAATGAATTTTAATTACACTATATAAATTATTTGAATCTTGTTTCCTTCTGTCTGGGAATTCAAAATGATAGCAAGCAGGCAGCAGCCACTTTGTAGACACTGTTATTAAGGCAAGCCTTGCATCATCTCAGAATCTTGTTTGTACACCAGAACGGGGGACCTGATGTCCATCCCCATGCCCTGGCTACACAATTAAATGGTAAAGAGAGAGGGGGAATGTGTGGAGATCAGTGACATCTAGGAAGTGCTGAATGGAAAGTGAAAGTAATTGTGTCTGCCCCGCCTCTAAGCTCTATGTAGGGACCTATATGATTAAATTGCCCCTATAGCTTTAAATCCCTACCCTTCCTCGTTTTTACCTAGTTGCTGGGCAAATGCCCATGAATCTAGTTTAAGTATTTACATAGCCAGTGTTATTGCCCAAGAGGTGTAGTGAAGAGGTGGGAACAACCAGTCCTGATTGACTGGTTGTTCCCATTGAGCCTGGGTATACCAAGGCCCAGTAAAGCCATTGCCCTAGAGGGACCAGTACCTCTAGTGTCTGAGTCGGAGACCAGGGAAGGGTAAGCTAGAGACAGGTTATATCTGCTATATCCACTCTAGGAGAGTGAGATAGAGAGTACAGATAACAAGAGCAGCTTTGTGCTTCATCAAGGATCTGTAGCAGGGAGTAGCTTCCCAAGGCTTCTAGATTGCCTTTAGTGAAGGGACCACAGTGGATAGGCTGTCAGACTTAGACTCCTTCTACCTGACCATTCCGCTGGGTGGGATCTGGACAATGTTCTTATCACTAGCTGGACATTAACCCCTTTTTGGTCTGTCTAGCCAAATTAGCATTACATGAAGTTTAGGGATCATTGTAAATCATCAGAAACGAGGAGGCAGATTTATAAAAATTTGAGGCCAAGAAAAAAAATGTGAGTTACAAAAAACAAATCTGTGACAAATGTGGGCAGTTTTACACTTTTTTTCCCATGAATGTTAGTGTAGGGAGCTATGTATTCATGTGTCATTTTCGTGTGCAAAAGCGGCCGGGCACTAGGACATGAATAAACTGGAAAAATAAATATTCTGTGGGAACTTCAACAGCTTTTACTTGCCGATTTTTTTTCTGGTGAGTTCTTTTTTGTTTAATAAATTCCAATGTTAAAGGCTTCAGAAAATAACTGCATGAGTACTCACATTTTAACTTGATTTTATATGTATAGCCCTCCTAATGTCTTAGCTTTAGCTAAGCTGAATCTTATTTTCAATAACTACACTGGTTTCTCTGTAATGTGAATCTGAAAAGCCTTCTATTGTGAATATTATATACAGTACACAGTATTTTGTAAATCCCTCCATAATCTCAGGAAACTGACAGTGGCCCAGAGCATGTGCTGTAAATCGTCAGAAAAGAAACGTGTGGCATCTTCAAGGGCACAGATTTGTGTGGACACATAAGTTCAAAATAGCAATTTTTTCCTAATTTCTTCAGCTATAGTCACCCTCTAATCACCGACTACAGTAGGGATGTAAGTGACTGATACTTGTGTCCTCCCTGTTGCAACACTAGTTCCTGCTGTCTGGATCTCAACATAGGGGTATATTTATCAAAGAGTGAAGTTAGAAATTGCCACGGTTCTTTAGAGTGAAATTCCGCCACTCTCCATTCATTTCTATGGGATTTTGAATGGTGTATTTATTAAAGGATGAACTTTCACTTTCACCCATTAATAAATACTCTTTTATAAATCCCATAGAAATGAATGGAGAGTGGCGGAATTTCACTCTAGAGGACTGTGGCGACCTCTAACTTCACTCTTTGATAAATATACCACGATGAGTTTGCAGCAGGCAAAAATGATTATATTCAGTAAGAAAGCTAGGAAAACTAACCAACTCCCCATGATTCATTTTTATCATCTCCACAGAGGTCCCCTTGCCCCTTCCCCAACCACATTGGACCTGTAGCTAAAAGGCACCTGGCAGTCTGGCAAACATATAAATGCAGAGTAGCACAGTAGGGTGGTGTCGCCATCATCCCTTGTATAACTTCCTGAATCTAACACACATCTAACACACATGCTCAGTGGAAGAAGATTTTCTACAGGTTTCCATGGTCCTGCCAGGGAGACAGAAACAAGACTTTTCTTAGAAGTTCACCTTGTCCAGACAATTTTTTTCTAAAACATCTCAAATTTGTGTATTAATACTGTTCAGTTCTGACAGCTTTCTTGATCATGCGTTTTATAATCAGACAATATAATATGTTTCCTGGTGTGTTTTCAGTGGGTGAATGCTGATTTCTTCATCTGTCAAACACTTTGCTGCTGCTTCTTTTTCCTCATTATGACTAATAAAACTGTAATTTGGAATTGAAAAAGAATACCACCCCTTGCAGGTGAATTATGGATTTCATTGTATAGATTCAAAGATAAGGTTCTCCTCCCTCTATATTAAAAAATGTAACTGTGTCTACATTACAGATTGACCTCAAGATATGGATTCATTGGTCCAACCTTTCGAATAGCAGATAAATGATGCGGTTCATATTCTATTTCAGTCTGTTGCAATTCAAATGAATATGGTTTGCCAAAAAAAAACATTAATTAGATCTCTCACAACTTTGCCTGCTCAACATCAGCCTTATCTACAGCTAGCCTGATTCATCTTCTCATTGAAAATAAATCATTTTTCAAGTATGTCGAAAACAGTACACAAATGGAAATGGATGATACCGAACAGTGAAATCACCACAAGCTCTAAGTTAATTACTATGCTTCTTAGACGCAACGGCTGCTTTGAATGCCATCTGTATATTACTGGCTCGTAGAAGGGTTTAAAAGAAAGAAATAACTGTATATATATATATATATATATATATATATATATATATATATATATATATATAGAATAAAAGCATTGATCTTTTTTCAAACTTATTGTGACAGAATCAGATTATTTTTCAGCTTGCATTGCTGTATTCAACGCTGTTCTGTTATTGTTAAAATGTAATAAAATGTAATTACCTCTAAACTTGAGTCATTTAGATTATTGCTGTTTTATTACTCTTCCAGATTCATAGCAATCTACAGATGTGAGTGTTGCAGTGTCAGGCAGCCTGAAGGAACTAACAGTGGCTTCCATGCAGGGTGTTTTCTCTTTGAGAATGATTTGAAATAAAATTGTGGGTCTGATCATCAAACTGGAAAATGCAATACCATGTTTTATATATTACACTTGTATTTTACCAGCCCAGACATGTTAGGTTATCTTAATGCTGCTTTTGAGAAGTACATTTTAGGAAACATCAGAAATCATCAAAGGCTTTGAAAAAATGTAAGGCTGGAATTAGTTGTTCTAATGTTCAAATGAACTATGTAACTAAGAAATAACAAGATGTAGAAGTCAATTTATAGCTGTAATACATAGGGACATATTGATCAAGGGTCGAATTTAGAGTTTATGGGAGTTTTTAAAAACTCCCATAAACTCGAAATTTGAAAAAAAAACAATCAAAATTTATTAAAAAATTAGAATTTTTACAATCGTGTGAATAGGTTCGACCTGCAAACTCGATTTTCAAAAGTCCACCAAACAACTCCAAATTGAGTGTAGGAGGTCCCCCATAGGCTAAAACACCAATTCGGCAGGTTTTATATGAGGAATAGTCTAATTTGAATTCTTAAAGGGACAGTGCATGATAAATTTTGAATTTCAAATTTTTTTTAAACGTGAATTAAATTTGGACTATTCCCTAGTCAAATTACACTAAAAAAACCTTTCAATTCGACCTTTGATAAATCTGCCCCATAATGTGTGATCAATTGAAGTGTAATATATAGTAAATAACACGAGTATATTAAATGTCAAATAATACTAAAACTGATTTGTCTCTGTCTTTCCACCTTCCTGCATATAATGCTAAGTCTCTGCTTCCCTTTTCCAGTTTTCAGTCTTTTGGAGCAATTAGTTGGGGGCTGCTTGCCAAAGCTGAACCATGCTTACCAACAAATGTGAAGAACATACTGATGGGCATATGTCAATGGAAAGTCTAACTGAAGCACAGTTGGATAGTTAGAAAGCGAGCACAATACAGATTACTCAGATCTGCAAAATGCATGCACTTCATTATTAGCATTGTGGTGACAACTGAAAAAGAAAAGCACTAAGAAGAGAAGCAAAACTGCCTGGAAGTTAATTAACAATTAAAATGGTATTCTAACCATGACGTCCAAAAACTCACAATCTGTTTCCAAATAATGGATCTTTAAAAAGAAAATACTGTATAGTCTAAAGCGCTTTACAAATTACACAGGCTCCTATTTTAACGCAAAACAGTTTCTTACTGGAAAAAACAATGTTTCAGCATTTGCTGCCAATCAGTGACTGGTAGTTGCAATATTGGATGAAGCCAGAAAGGGAAAACCTCAGAGTGTGTTTTTTTTTTGATACAGGTATAAGATCCGTTGTGCAGAAACCCATTATCAAGAAAGCTCCAAATTAATTTTAATTTTTAAAAGTGATTTCATTTTTTCTGTAAAAATTAAACAGCACGCTGTTCTTCATCCAAAGCTGCTTCCACTAAGCTGCGTGAATCCATATTGGCAACAAAACAAAAACAACCCAACAATATTGGGTTTATTTAATGTTTAAATTATTATTAGCAGACTTAAAGGGATACTTTCATGGGAAAACATGTTTTTTTTCAAAAGACACCAGTTAATAGTGCTGATCCAGCAAACTTCTGCACTGAAATCCATTTTTCAAAAGAGAAAATAGATTTATTTTTGAAATCTGACATGGGGTTAGACATATTGTCAGTTTCCTAGAGGCCTCCAGTCATGTGACGTGTGCTCTGATAACGTTCAGTCACTCTTTACTGCATGTTGGAGTGATCACCCCCTCTTTCCCCACCAGCAGCCCATCAGTAGAACAATGAGAAGGTAACCAGATAACAGCTCCTAGGCACAGATGAGAATAGCACTCAGTAGTAAAAATCCATCCCACTGCAACTCCTTTAGTTACATTGAGTAGGATAAACTATAGCCTGTCAGATGGCTGCCTACACACTGATATTACAACTAAAAAAAATACACTTGTTGGGTCACAAATTAAATTTTATATGGTAGAGTGAGAGAACAGTGTAAACAGTGTCATTTAAAAATAAAAACTACACCATAAAAATCATGACAAAATCCATTTAAAGTATAGAAATGCAAATGGCAGAAATATCCCTGTTCTGGGAATACCGCAGGTCCTGAGCATTCTGGATAATAGATCTTATACCTGTACTGCAAACCCATATCTGGCCCCAAAAACGTTTCTATTGTTACTATTGTCTACTGTTCTAAATCCACCCAACTCTTCTAAATGCTTGAATATGCCTTGTATCTGTAGTTTTCCCTTTTGCGGTGTACTTATAGGGCCCCGCTTTTAAGGTTTGGAGAGATTAATTTTGTTTCTTTAAACAGATATGCGTTGTCTGGCTACTATACACCAGGGAAAGTCTCACTGAGAAGAAGATAGAATGTAAGTGGGTGTGAGTGCTGAATTCCCCATGTTATTAATACATACGCTTGGAGTTTATTAGGCATAGCGGCAACAGACCTACAGAAACAATTCATAAAAAACAAGACTAATTCCTTTGGGAAGGTTGTTTCACAGCAGATATTGCATGGGTCACAACTCCTATTATATCATGTTCTTATGTGTTGGGGATGATCGCCTCAATATTTTCTTTAATGCTCACCTTAATTTTATACTTTTGCCATTTTTACTGGTCTATTTGTTGCAAGACTTGACAGCCAATACATTCTAGAGATCCCCTTAAAACTGGCAGAAGAAGATGTTGAGATCCATGTTGTCATTTTCACCGTAAACCTTATCTACAAGAGATCTCCTGTTAAAACAACAAGACATAAAGTACACACAGACTTGTAATCAACATTTTGAAATGTCGCATCTAAAGGTGTTTTTTTCTTTTTGTACATTTTCTCAATATAGTTCCCTGTTATGTGCTATACACTATGCAAAATGAAGAGCTAAAGCGATGCTGTGAATTAATGAGTTTTCTCTTTGCAAATAAAGATGCCTCTTCTAACATCCATGGAATGCAATTTTTCTGTTATTAATAGGATGAGCTGAATTACAACTGTCATCTAGATAGATTGTTTCTGAAGGAAATGAAGTGGAGCTCTGAGGGTAGTTATGTGTTCACACATCTTGATAAATATATATCTTTGTCCCTAGGGGCTGCAAGCCCTCTATTCTTTTGGCTAAGGCATTAGTCCCTTAGAAGGTCATTTTCTCTAACAATTAGCCTTCTGACAATGGCCCAAGAGTTCAAAAGGATCCATAGATTGGACATTCAAGACAAATATTTAGGCTCAAGGAGTGAATAGATTTCTCCTGTTTAATCCCTAGCTACAGACATTATAAGGGTTATTTATCAAAGTCCGAATTTATCTCAATATTTTCTGATACAAACTCCAATCAAATCCGCTCGGGTCTTTTTGCGCTTATTTTTTATTTATTTATTTTCCTAAAAACTTGCTTTGTGGGAAAAATTCAATTTTCGCAATTTTTTTCAGATTTTTCATTTTTTTTTGCGGGGAAAAATTCGATTTTCGCACTGTTTTTTCAGAAATTTCAGGGTATTGCACAAACCCAGCGAACATCAAAAAATCATTGGTACTTCTCCCATCGACTTAAATGCAACCTCGACAGGTCTGAGGTGCTGGTTTTTCTAATTCTGACTTTTCCATCCTCGGAGTTTAATAAATTCCGACATATTGGCGATTTTTTCAGGTTTTATAAAAAAAAATCACAAATTTTTTGTGATTCTTTGTATTCAGAGTTTAGTAAATAACCCCCTATGCGTATATTATTTATTTATTTGTTATTTATATAGTGCCGACACATTTATTTATTTATTTTTATTTCAAAATTTTATTTTCATAGAAAAAAGAAAAATTCTTACAAGCATAATATAAGCACATTTATGAATGGTTTAGTTACATTACTTTAGATTGGAGCAGTAAAACTTGCAGGCATTGCTATAGACAATTCCATGTGTTATCAATAAACCTTTGAATCGAGAATATAAGCGAGTAATTGACTTTATTAGTGTCATCGTCATGTGCTCAGCCTGTAGTATGAGGTAAGTATTGGCCAATCCACTATCAATGCTTTGTATAGTTGTGCCGAAACATTTAAAGAGAGAATCATTCACATCAGTCCCTGTCCCAGTGGAGCTTACAATCTAAGGTCCCTATCGCATTCACTCACACTCTGGGCAGTTTTATCAGGAGTCAATGAACCTGCCTGTATGTTTTAGGCGTGCAGAAGAAAACAAGTGTACCTAGTACCTAGAGAAACCCATGCTGAATTGTACTCAGGACCCCAGCATAGTCTTTTTAAGATACATTTTCAGAAACTAGTCCCCTAACTAACTGTATTGATAGGATTGTTCAGAGGTGTGGGCTTGATATTGCACGCAGGTTTGTAAGATCTAGTTGCTATGATATATTCACTGTGCAAAAGTAACTTGAACCATACAGATTTTTTATACAATTTGAAATTATGAGAACATTGCTAGCCAATGTTATTTATTGTTAAATACTTTATCCCCTTTGGTTTTGTTTGTCTTTACTCTGTAATCAACAACAACAAATATATATTTTAGGACTTCCCAGTTACACTTATTTTAGAGTTTATTTCATAGAATTAATCTTTTATCTATTATATCTTATGCATTTATCAAAGTATTTCACAAACATTCTGGATAGCTTTCTTAATAAAGAGAATAATGGCCAAAGTATCTGTTTTCCACTGGAAGAGACAAGTTGCTCTTTTATCAACACTGGGCAAATATGCCCATGGGCAGTTACCCATAGCAACCAAACAATGATTGGCTTTTTAAAGCCAGTTGCAGCGAGAACAATGAATGAATTGGTTGCCATGGATTACTGCCCATGGACAAAGTTGACCAGTGTTTATAAATGACCCCGATGATACCCAGTGTAATTTTCAAGCAGGTATGTGTCTGTGTTTCTACAGCAGGGTTTACAAAAAAAGAGTCACTTTTTACTCCACATATGCATTTAAAGTGCATCCTTCTGAAAACAGAACAGATTGGGCCATGTCACTAAGAAAACGATTTTTTTTACAGTGTCTCAGCCACTAGTAGGCTACTTACTCCATTATATTTATTTAGCTCACAGTCTTTTGGTGGATTTCAGCTCACAAATGGTACTAGTTTCTCAACTCCCTGGTTCCCACTTCCTAACTATAGCTCAGTCCCAGTTTTACCCCTTTATCACAGTTGATGGCCTATTAATTCCAGCACCTCCACTGGTCTTTCAGCCTGAGTAAACACAGCTCCTATTATCCTCCACATCTGGAGGTGAGCATTTTGGGAGATTTTTGCAAAACCAACAAAAATGTAATAAATCAAAAAGTTTTGCGGCCTAACATGGTAAAGCATTATTGGGGGAATGTAATAAAAGGCGGTAATGGAAAAAATATTCACAATGCGAAAAGTTATGCCTTTGTGCGAACAAATTTGCCTTTGCGCGAATTTAATATAGCTTTTGCAAACCCGGATACTGTTTAGCAACCACTTCCGACAGGGGAAGAAGGTTTGCGAATTCTAGCGTTTTCCCCAGTCCTCGTTGAATGTAATAAAACTTCTTACTGAAAAAGTTTGCTCCAAAAGATTACGACACCTTCAAGCACGTCTTAAAGGTAGGCAATGCGCAATTAAAACTCGCAATGCAATAACAGTTGAAGGAAGAATATTATATTGTTAAATGCAATTGTTTTGCTCTTTGTGACTTTTATTACATTCCCCTGTATGTCTGTTTACTCTGAAAATATGAAAAAAGTACAACACAATTGCTAAATTCTGATAACTGCTATGTTAATTGGAACAGTGTGTCTAAACGTTTTTTTCTTCAGGTCCAAAAAACAGATTACTGATCATAATCATGCTTTCCAAAAGAGATATATTTGGAACAACGGATGTCACGCTAAGAAAACAGGCATGGCACAAACACGGCACAAAAAAACCAAAGCTCCCAGTATGAAACATTTGAAAGAAAAATGTGAGCTTCGGTACAATTAGCAATTCCTGCAGAATGCTCAGAATGGCAAAACAAAGGGGATAAATCATTGTGTATCACAGGACAAAGCCTTCTGCTCTTTTTAAGTGCAGGAAGCACATACGCAATGTTATTCTGCACTGGAAGGATACTCTTATTACAAACTTGCCAAAGAAAAAAAGGCTTTCTGCCAAAACATTTATCGACAGTTACACTGACTTTGTTGTAACTTAAAACTCCCTGAAGTCCCTCAACTATTGGAGCATTTAATGCATCTAAGCTGCTTTCCATAAGACCTTATCCAAAAATCCCCAGTTTCCTAATAAGACTTCCTGCAAAAGGTTTCCCTTTTATTCCAACAATGAAAGTGGTATAATTTCTAGATACTTGACATTGCCGTTGTACTTTTATTTTTAAAATGTGGCTCTATCAGGGCTGGAGTTGAAGAAGTGGGGCCCTTGGCACTGTGGAAAGTCTGGGTGGGGATAACATAAATTATACAGCCAAAATATATAACCTACAACCTATAGCTATTTCCTTTGTATGGGCTTGTATGTGTCTGTTTGTTTTAGGTTGTGGCTTTTCTTAGATTCATAGGTGCGTGGGGGCATATTTTTCCTTTACCAAAAACATCAGAATCACACTTAAATGAGTGGTTAAACAATTTAACAATTTGCAATTGGTTTTAATTTTTTTTATTATTTGTGGCTTTTGAGTTATTTAGCTTTTTATTCAGCAGCTCTCCAGTTTACAATTTCAGCAATCTGATTGCTAGGGTCCAAATTACCCTAGCAACCATGCATTGATTTGTATAAGAGACAGGAATATGAATATTAGAGGGCTGAATAGAAAGATGAGTAATAAAAAGTAGTAATAACATTACATGTGTAGCCTTACAGAGCATTTGTTTATAGATGGGGCCAGTGACCCCCATTTGAAAGCTGGAAAGAGTCAGAAGAAGAAGGCAAATAATTAAAAAAAAACTATAAAAAAAAAATAACGAAGACTGATTGCAGAATTGGCAATTTTGGCATACCAAAAGTGTATGGGGGGGACTATTTGAGAATTTTTTAATAAATAAATTAGTGTTTAAAAATGCTATGTGGTTTCCTGAAAGATTTTTCCCAGCAAATACTTTGTTCTTTGTAAAGGAGTGGGCAGAAAGGAGTGGTCTTTTTTGAGTAAATTATTTGCTGGCATTTGAAACCATGCCATATCCATAGGATTTCTGCAACTAGTGTAAATATATATATATAAAAGAAAATATAAACGTTTTGCATTGTTGCAAACAAGGCTCTTGAGCCTTTAGGGTGACTTCGGTAAATGAAGTGATCTGAGTGCCATCCTGCCGGCGATTTACATTCTAGCCGACGGGAGGCAGTTCTGGGAGATAAGTCGCCCCGAAAAAGAGGAGCTTTGTCACTGGGCGACTAATCTCTGGAATCTGAGCATGTGCCCTGACCCTTAGGTTTCAGTGTGCGTGTCAACTCCGCAGACTGATGTGTGTAACCAAGCAAATAAATGTGATTCATCAGAGACTGGGCTGGAGCCACAGAGGGCTGCAAGGAATTTATTTGGACTATATGAGATAAGCTTACTGAGGAAGCAACCAGATATGGTAATGTATGTATCTGGCCTCATCTTTATATAAACCCTTATCTATGATCTCTCTGTCCCTTATCTATTTAAAATACCATTCAGCAACCTGAAATCTATTCCAGATTGGTTTAATTACAGATGCAGTAAATGGCAGCCAAGGCAGCCATTTGTATCCTCCCTAATGACTGTGTGAGGTACCCAGAGCCTGACAACTTTCTAATTCTGCCTGTAGACTGGCTAAATATTGATCCTTTGCAATATAGTCTCTTTAACTACATTTAAGTAAGAATCACATACTTTATTCAGCCAGCAGTTCACTTCTGGGATTGGATAGAAGTTAAAAGGTTTTGTTCATTTCCCACACTTAAGAAAACACAAGTCACTATCCTGACCCTTTTCTTCCTCCCCCACCCCCACCAGCAAGCCTCTGTGTCAGCAGCAGATGTTTTCCTATTCAACACTTTGTAATGAAGAACAGAGTGCTGTTTGCAAAGTGAGGAAAGGCTATGTTTTTTTCCTTTTGATTAAGTGTAGCTGCTGATCCCCCTGCATGGATGATCAGATAGGAGACTGCACAACATTGAATCGTTCCAGTTGCTGATGCTACTAAACATTCAGTTCACCTTAGCTTAAATTTACACTGAGCCACCACACTGCCGAACACTTCATTAGACATTTTGTTACAAATGGCTGATCCCAAAAAGCTTTTCAATATGCCCTTTGGACTCACAGTCTCACACTAAGGCAGCTTACTTCTTCTCCTTCAATCTTGTCGTAGGGGGATAGGCACAGTTATAGGCACCTGCATGAACAAAAGATTTAAGATACAAGGGACCATTTACTAATACAGGCATGGAATCCGTTATCCGGAAACCCATTATCCAGAAAGCTCCAAATTGTGGAAAGACCGTCCCATTATTTATCCAAATAATCCAAATTTTAAAAAAAATGATTTCCTTTTCTCTGTAATAATAAAACAGTACCTTGTACTTGATCCAAACTAAGATATAATTAATCCTTAGTGTAAACAAAATCACCCTATTGGGTTAATTTAATGTTTACATGATTTACTAAGGGTGAAGACACACAGAGCTACTAGTAGCAGCTACTTGTTGTGGCTACAAAATACCCTGCCATAGACAATACTGAGAATTGCCTCTGCTAAAACACACGTTGTCTTAGCAAAGCCAATTATATCTATTGTCTATTTTGTAGCCATTAGAAGTAGCTGCTACTATAAGCTCTGTGTGTCTTCACCCTTAAGGTATGAAGAACCTGGAAAACCCCAGGTCCCGAGCATTCAGGATAATAGGTTCCATACCTGTACTGTGTAAAAGAATTATGCTCAGAAATAGTGGGGTGTTTTCAATACACATTGCATGTGTGCCTACTCCTAGTGCGGAGCAGCTATGTCCTTGTGTGGCACCATTAATAGGGCAACGCATAGAATAGTATGTGCAAAGATACCCTTTACTTAACACCTAGGGGCAGATTTATCAAAGGGCCGAAGTGAATTAGAGGGAATTTTTCGAAGTAAAAAAAATCGAAATTCGAAGTAATTTTTTGGATACTTCAACCATCGAATAGGATACTACGACTTAAAATTTACTTCGAATTTGTTTTGAAGTAAAATAATTTGAATTTTCGACCATTCGATAATCAAAGTACTGTCTCTTTCAAAAGACTTCGACTTCAATACTAATGCCAAATTAAACCTGCCGAAGTGCTATGTTAGCCTATGGGGACCTTCTACAACATTTTTCTACGTTTTTTGACGTCGAAATAAAATCGTTTGATTTGAAGGATATTATTCGAATTTCAAAGTATTTTTTACTTTGAAATTCGCCCCTTGATAAATCTGCCCCCTACAGTAAGTCTTATGGTACTTGTGCTGATGGGCAGTTCTCACATTGCTTATGTGCCATTTATCTTTGTACCTCCGGAATTGGGTGATCCTGTCTGTAGCAAATACAAAATAGGGAAGCACGGCCCATTATAGAGAGCAGCTGGTAAAGGCCAATGGAGTCAAGAAAGGATTACTATTGCTACTGACATTCTTGAATTTGCTTTTGACTTACTCTTCAAAAACTGTTATTGCATTGATCTTTATAATACATTTAGGGGCACATTTACTTAGGGTCGAATATCGAGGGTTAAGTAAATGTGCCACTTATTGTTGTACTCATCTTCATCATTTATAACAAATGTGTGCCTTTTTAGCTGTCACATTACCTTATACAGTGTGTACCTTTTAGTGTAATATGTAGGACTAAATTGCCTTGCAGCTTATTATTTAGAATACTCCAGTCTTCCAGGGTTTTGAGATGTAGCTTAATTCTGCAATGTAAATAGATAATCAGGGTTATACATCAAGTGATTTTAATAGAATACGAGTGAAAGCCTCTAAAACTGCTATCCATCCCAAACCAATTGCACTTGCTGTGCCCCGGCACAACATGATGCATAGCCACGGCTGCTTTATGTGCTCTGTGTGTCCTACTGTTTATTTCTGATTAATAACAGGTGGTGCCTGAGAAAGAAAGTCTCTGCACCATTGCTCCCTATTCCTCAAAAGCAAAACTGCTTTTACAAAGCAGCCTCCATGCTGGGTTCTAGGCTGATCTCAGGCCAACAAAGGCCTCAATAAGAGCAAGCTCATTCATGCCACATCCCTCAAATGCAATCTATTATTGAACATTGCTAAAAAGTCACACCCACCTTTTGCATCAGAAAGACCTTATCCAGTCCAATTTTTTAAAATGTTGCTCTTTGACTATTTGGAAGCAGGGTGGGTTGTCCAGGTACAATGTGAAACCTGCCAGACCTTCTCTGTAACTAGCACTACTAAACCTTTGCCTACACATTTTGTCTCTCTAATACTAGAGGCAGCTCACAATTTTCACATAATGCAACTGAATTTTAAAAAAGGAAATAATTTGATGCTTGTTCTTTTTGAGCTGAATCATATTTATTGGGGGAATTCACTAAAGGGGGAGCATTTTCTTATAGATCTATAGCTAGTGTTCAATTCTGTCTAGTGAAACTATGTTAGTACTCTTACCCTTAGCTCAGTTTGAATAGGGCGGGTACATATAGGTCGCATGGATGTCTTTATTACAAATGTCCAAGGAAGCATAATAAAGACAAACAAGATCCTCTAATGTCCTAGACATGAGCCCACCCTAAAACAAATGTGGCATGTCCCTCAAATTGTTGGAAAAAAATGTTAACACAAAAATCTTTAATAGTCTATTTTTGTGTTAACATTTTTTAATTGTCGTCTATGCCTGTTAATAAATTGGAATGAGATTTCTGGCGAAAAAGCGGCGGCCACTTCGCCCTTTAGTAAACCTGCCCCATTATCGGTAATACAGGTACAGGATCCAATATCCAGAAACCCATTATCCAGAAAACTGTCTTATATGGGGCAGTAGTAGTAGAGTAGTAGAGTTCCATACAACTATTTGCCGAAAATATGAAGGGGATGCCAAGTAATCAAAGCCATATTGCACAAGCTAGCTTGTCATTATCATTGGCAAAGCAGATTATGGGTCAGATTCAATTCAGTAAAGAGAAGGTGTGTCATGTGGAAAGTTATGGACGAGATTCAATTTGAGATGCAATTCAATTAAGAAAAACATCTTACGGTTTATCATGTGAAATCTCTATTGAAGTCTGTGGGAAAAAAAACTGGATCTGAATTTGGATATAAGTTTTTTCTCCTAGAATTAAATTTCATCCATGAGTTTTCACATGATAAACCACGAGTTAACTTTTTCCCACTGTATTGAATCTGGCCCTATATTTGATAGAACAGACATTACATTGATGCTAGGGCCAGTTAAACAGGTTTTGAAAAGCATCTGATACATGAAAAATAAAAAATAACCAGAATGCAGCGATTCATTATGCAGGCTCAGATTAAAATAACTAGCCCTTTTTTTCTCTAGAAAAAATAATCATGTTTTGGAAATGTATACCTGGAAGGCAAAGTGAATGCTGAATGACTATTCTAATTCTGATACTGATAGAAATTCTGATAATTCTGATAGAAAATTCAAACAGCTTGTTTATCATTCCAAGAGAGACTTGTGGCAGTAGCTGTGATTGGCTGAAAGTGGCAGGTGTAAATGCAAGGCGTCTCAAACAAATATTTTTAAATGAAACATAAGGTCCTAGGGCAGACACATACATATTTTTTTGAAGGTGCTAGCACAGATATGGGACAAAAATGCTCGGCACATGAGGTTTTCTGGATAAGGGATCTTTCCATAATTTGGATCCCCATACTTTGTCTGCAAAAAAATTATTTTAACAGTCATGGTGGCCATATCGAGGAGAGATCCGCTCGTTTGGCGATACATGAGGTTTTCTGGATAAGGGATCTTTCCATAATTTGGATCCCCATACTTTGTCTACAAAAAAATTATTTTAACAGTCATGGTGGCCATATCGAGGAGAGATCCGCTCGTTTGACACCTTTAGTTGGGATCAAGTACAAGGTACTGATATTATAAAGAAAAATAATTTAAAAAACTATTAATTTGATTAAAATGGAATCTATGGGAGATGGCCTTCCCATAAATTTGGAGCTTTCTGGATAACAATTAAAAGAGATGACATATAATTAATGCATGTTGCCAGGTATTTCCACCTAAAAGGAACTGAACACAAGAGAAGGAAGCAGAAGCAGTCAGGTAAAAATGTTATTTGCGATGAAACTGGGTCCAAAGCCATGACGGTTTTTCCCAGTAGTTCCTGTGACGACACATGGGGTGGGGAAATCTACATCTTTTTGTTTGGAGTGATTGAAAGACTGATAAAACTAATGATGGTGTAATAATACAGGTACGGGACCTATTATCCAGAGTGCTTGGGGCATGGGACTTGGCTTGTACTGGATAATGGATATTTCCGTAATTTGGATCTTCATACCTTGTCTACTAGAAAATCATGTAGACATTAAACCCAATAGACTGTTTTTTCTTCCAATAAGGACTAATATATATATCAGGATCAAGTACAGGGTACCATTTTATTTTTACAGAGAAAAAAGGAAATCATTTTACAATCTGGATTATTTGGATAATATTTGGATATGGGAGACGGGCATCCTGTAATCCTGAGCTTTCTGTATAATGGGTTTTTGGATAAAGGATCCGATTTCTGCATTTATTTCGGCATGGAAACTGTGTCAGAAATGCAAAAATAAATCATAATTTTGCTTTAAAACATCCTGCTATAAATCTATGTGTAGCTGTAGTTCTATAACCGGACCTGATCACAGTAGAGTGAATCCCTTACAATTTCAATGCATGGACCACTTTTTTAACTTCATTGTTTTGCATCTTTCTGGTACGGCTTTGAGTTATTTAGTTGCTTTGGTCTCATTTTTCCATTTTTTGCACTGTTAGTTTGTTGTTCTCCAGGAGAACATTGGTGGTTATTATCTGTTTGATATATGAAACCTTCTATTGTACAGTGCTGCAGAATCAGCTGGCTCTTTATAAATATGTGTCAGTAATACGAATTCAGCTATTTGATTAGTGGCATGTTCCTCTCTCTCTCTCTTCCATTTGTGACTATACGATTTTCATGGGACTCCCTGTGGACAAAGTGCTCTCTCTTTTGCAATAAGATGTAGTAATGCAAACTGTAAGCCCTTTTGTTTAATATTAGCAATCCTTTTCTACATTATTGCAGCTAGGGAAAGGATAAATACATTTATATATCAGGATTAGCTGTTGAAAATGGAATGGCAACAGGTAATAACATTTTAAAAGATGGGGTGCCTAACCAATAAAGTCATATTTTATTCGCTAGGGCACCTATTCCTTATATCCTTATATCCATGTCACCCTGGTGGAGTAAGTAATGTTGCTAATAAGCAGGTTCCCAGCAATAGGCTGTATTAAGAAACATCACAATAATGTCTATGATCGACTGACTATATGTAAGGGAAGTTTAGCAGTACGTATTGCTACAAAAAAAGCCTCAATGCAGCATTTAGTGGTGATTTTTTTTTTTTGGCTGACCCGGCCCCCTGCATGACCTTATTGGGTGAAATCAGTAATTCAAGTCCTTTAGCCAGGGTCATTTTTTAATTTATGTAAGTACAGGGATGGTATTTGTTATGTGGAAACCCATTATCTAGAAAGCTCAGAATTAGAGAAAGGCCGCCTGTCATGGGACAAATCATGGGTCAAGCACATTTTTTAGGGAAAGTTCTCCAAAAAGACAATTCGCAGGGACATTGTCAATTTACTAAAAGGCGAAGAAGACAATTCACTAGTGAAGAAGCTCAGCGATAGAGAGGTTTTGCGCTGTTTCACAAATTTATCAAAGTGTGAACTTTCCAATATGTTACCCTTTTCGCCAAAGTCAATTTCGCCAGGTTCTACCTGGCAAGGTGATAAGATGAAGCTACATCCTCAACATTATTATGTCAGTGACATCATACCCTGTATTCAAAAAAAAATCATAAAAAAGACAAAACCCTAGTGTTTTTTCATATTTTAATGTGGGATTATGTTTACCAATTGTGACATAGTAACATAGTAAGTTACATTAGGTTGAATAAAGAGACACATCCATCAAGTTCAACCTTTTAACTCTATTTTAACCTGCCTGCTAGTTGATCCAGAGAAAAAAACCCAAAGTAACTGTAAAAAATATTATTTATACTTTTTAAAGGAATAGTTCAGTGTAAAAATAAAAACTGGGTAAATAGATAGGCTGTGCAAAATAAAAAATGTTTCTAATATAGTTAGTTAGCCAAAAATGTAATGTATAAAGGCTGGAGTGATTTGAAGTATAACATGTCAGTCAGGACACTACTTCCTGCTTTTCAGCTCTCTTGGTTTACACTGACTGGTTACCCTGGTTACCAGGCAGTAACCAATCAGAGACTTGAGGGGGTGCCACATGGGTCATATCTGTTGCTTTTGAATCTGAGCTGAATGCTGAGGATCAATTACAAACTCACTGAAGAGAAATGTACCATGTGGCCCCCCTTCAAGTCGCTGACTAGCTCAGAGTTATAGAGCTGAAAAGCAGGAAGTTGGATTCTGGCTGTTTTATTAGACATCTGTTCACTCCAGCCTTTATACATTACATTTTTGGCTAACTAACTATATTAGAAACATTTTTTATTTTGCACAGTCTATCTATTTACACAGTTTTTATTTTCACACTGAACTATTCCTTTAACCATTTGACGCTCATGCCACATTTGTTTTACGGTGGGCTCATGCCAAGGACAATAGAGGATCTCTTTTGCATTTATTTTGCTTCCTTGGACATTTTATAATAACAAGTGGCCACTTCCAGCAATTTCACCAACACTCACTAATAAACACATACATATGACCTTTATGTAATCTCCATATTTAAATTGATGTAAGTGTAAGTATGTTAACGACGTTTCAGTAGGAAGAAAGTAACGATAGAGAAAATTCGCCAAGAAACTTTTCCACTGACAAATTTTGGGTGGCGAAAGTACGCCAGTGTTTTGGTAAATACATGTATTCGCTACAAAATAACATCTGATGTAGTTACACGAAGTATGGGGGAGCCTTCCAAAGTGAAAATTCACACTTTGCCCCATAGACTCCGTTTTATCAAAATAATCCACATTTAAAAAAAAAAAAAAAAAAAATACATCCTTTTTCTCTGTAATAATAAAAACAGAACCTTGTACTTGATACTAAGATACAATTCATTCTTATTGGAAGCAAAACCAGCCTATTGGGTTTATTTGATGTTTACATGATTTTCTAGTATCATGAAAATCCAAATTATGGAAAGATCCATTATTCGGATAACCCCAGGTGCCGAGCATTCTGGATAACAGGTTCCATACCTGTAATTCATTCTTAATTGCATTGGCACAGTCGCTGTGCAGTACATCTCACTGTATTTTCTTACCCATCCCGGTGTATAACCAGCAAATTCATAAAGGCATTCCAGGCTCTCTTTAATAAATAAAACACATAACGGCAATGATATTGCAGAGAGAGACAGATAACAGAGCAGGAGTATGCCGAGAGTGCAAAGAAAAGGAAGATACATTATTTAACATTTAATATTTACAGCACCATTTCTTAGATGAGCATTTTTATCAAAAGCAAAAAAAAAAAAAACTTCAGCAATATCAAGCAACATTATATTTGTGTCTGTGTTATCCTGAAGGCTCTTTATAGGAGGGTAGGGATTGTTAGGTAAGTCCCTCCGTTGTTTTTCCATCAACTGAGGATAAAAACATTTATTTACAACTTGCTCAAAGATGTTACCAGTTAGAAAGTTAAACTGAAATAAAAGGAAACATTTTTAGATCTTTAAAATAAGCACAAACACCTATTCCCAAGTTTGAAAGGACTTTATCTATCCAGGCCACTTTAGTTTTTCTGTGAGTCTCCAAAGTGGATTGAAAACACAGCAACAATTAAATTTGTTTCATTGTTTTGTCCTCTTCACACCCCTGATTTAATATAGTATGTTAGGTTGCCAGCCCCTTCCTCTCTGAAACTTGATTCAGAGTAAAGCTGCCCATACTATACATGGGCCAATATGAGCTTCAATATTGCCCCTATACAATGAGCTGACAGCCTAATGGCTCTTCCCAATGGTCTGCTCGACCAATATCTGGTAGATGAACAGGCAGATATCTAGAACATTCTTTTGGAGAGAACTGTTTAAACCAGTTGATGTGGTCCTCTCCTGACAGGTCTGCATTGGGGTTCTGATCCATGGTTTTTTTAATGATTTGCCAACTTTTAAACAGGGGTCACTGACCCCATCTAAAACCAAATGATATGTAGGGCTACAATCGTATTGCTGTTGCTACTTTTTATTGCTCATCTTTCTATACAGGCTTCTCCGATTCATATTCCAGTCTCTTCTTCAAATCAGTGCATGGTTGCTAGGGTAATTTGGACCCTTGCAACCTGCTGCTGAAATAAAAGCTATATAACTCTAAAAAATGAAAATATTAAAAAATATAAACCAGTTGCAAATCATCTCAGAATATCACTCTACATCATACTAAAAGTTAATTTAAAGGTGAGGTGGTAAACCTCTTTAAGATGTCCGTATAAAAGATGATTCAATCATTTGGTTGTCAGCCCAATTACACAGGAGCACTGCAGGCATGTTGGTTGACAAAAAAAAGTTATTGCTTTTCTAACCAATACCCGAATGAGCCTCCAGCAGGCAAGATGCTGATTCAGCCTAAGAATGTATGGATCACTTGATGTTTCCACTTCTTCCATACAGTCATTTCCAATTAAATAGTTTTAAAATTAAGTAGCCGTCCAACCAAGACTTCATAACTCCCTTTCTATTAGTCTTGTCATTTTCCCTTCAAAATAGAACGTGTCTCCTTTTATTCATTACAGCCAGGTAATATAAATGCCTGTTATATATTATAGCACAATAACTACCGTATGTGTCTATAATTTCGTTCAGTTTTTTTCTATATTGACTTGGTTTCAATATATTCTGTCGTTTTTCTGCGGTGTTATTTTGTTCTGAATTTATCAGTTAAGAGTCAACGTTGTATTTCAATGGTTTTCCAGTACTGTACTTTCAGCAATGCATATTTTCTACTTATATAATTGCATAACTAAACTGAGGCTGTTTCACATTGAGATACAATATTTACTGTTAATAACAAGAGTTAAGTATTGCAGCATTAATGTTACACTATGGGGGCCTGTGTCAGTCACATACACAACCTAAAGCAATAAGTGATTGGTGCAGCATACCTCCCAACTGTCCCGTTTTCAGCGGGACATTCCAGCTGTTGACAGCTCAAGCTGCAGTCCCGCGTTTGTACTGAGAAGTCCCGACTTTCTCTGCACTAAACAGCCAGAAAAAGAAACAACGTTTCTAACCTACAGTAATTGGCTTTTGGCAGAGAGCCCAGAACAGCCACCAGGTGCAACTGATATACTTTGTAACAATTTTGAGATAAGCAAATAAGTAATTGTAACAATTTAGATAAGGGGGTCCCTTGGGAGAAATTAGATACACAGCTTAAAGGGCAATTCACCTTCATAAGCAAAACTGTAATAACCTGCCATATTTTGTAAAATGAACATGATAATTAGGGGGTTTGGCCACAAAATGGGCGTCAGGAAATTTTTTGTCCCTCTTTTTGTTTCTAAAATGTTGGGAGGTATGGTGCAGGACTGTATAAGGGGCAGACTAATTGGAAATGGCCATTTACAGGCAGAACCATGGCAAAATATACATCTGGTTAGTATTTTAAACCTCTTTATTTCACAAATATTAACATTCATAGAGGAAAAAAAGCAGTTTTTGGGTACATCAGGACAACATTTTGATGTAAAATCTGGGAAAACATTACTCAAAATTAGGGAAATGCAGCCATTGAAATGCATTATAAAGTGTGTGTGTGTGTGCTTCACACCCATCACTACACTTCGCCAGGTGAAAATTCGCTCAGACAACCCTAAAAGGAAATTTAAAGTTGAATGGACATATATGTTGCAGCAAATACATTACATTACACAATTCCAGGGAACCTTAATAAAGAAAATAGAGTTGTTATAATGCCCTACACATGAGCCCACTGTATAATTAATATTAAAAAATGTATGGGGGAACCTGGTTACCCAAAAAAATTTTTAAGGACTTTTGTAGGCTATCACTCTGAAAAAAGGAAAAGACGCCAGCATTTTGGGTTTTTTTGGACATTCCACTGGGTTGGGTTTTTCCTCTAAAAAAATATGATGTAAGTAACAGAAGATTGAGGAAGTCCTATGCACTCCAGTGCACTTTGCTGGTCTGAGCAAGGCAAGTCTGGCGAAAGGTAACATTCAGTAAAATCCGCATTTCATTGAATTTGCGGAGTAACGTCCATTTGCCAGATCGAATTGTCACCTGGCTATAGAATGCGAATGACCGCTAGTGGCTATCTCTTTCGCTAGTAAAATTGCAGATGTCCCTGGGGGCGGTAATTTATGTGAAAAACTTTAATGGTGTAAGTTGATGTTTCGGTCCTGCACAAAGGACCTGTGATGTCTTGATAAAGGTCCTCTGTGCAGGACCGAAACGTCGACTTACACCATTAAAGTTTTGCACATAAATTATGTCCCATGAGTGCTCCGTGTTCTTTATGCTGATATATGTACATTTCAAGGTTCCGGACTACGAAACGTCGATGTAAAATTGAAATGCATCCTAATAAGCTTTTCTGCTGAATAAAAGATGAAAGAACTGTAACACGGAGTTTTATATTTATATTTATAGATATATATATGTGTATCTTTGTGCTTAATCAGATACCGTTTCTAAATTTGAATATGAACAAGTCATTAGCTAAGTGTGGCGGATCAGCAACAAGAGGGATTACAAATAATCAGCAGAGCGTGTGATCTCTCCATCTGATCTTATAGTGAAACTCTTTAATTACCCGTAAGACTTAGGACCTCAGCAGCCCTTCCTGCTCGTGCACAGCCCCATTCCCCGCCCATAAGGCAGCTCGGCACAGACATTGTCAGGGTAGAGACTTGAGCACAAGAAGTGAACCTGCTGCTGCTGCCTGTAGTGGCTGTGAGACTGCAGCCTGAAACCCTTCTGCCACCCTGAACCTGAGGATCTATTGCCAAGGAGTTTCTGCACAAAGGAATATATTCTACACGCCAGTTTATCATCATTTTTGTCTTTCGTATTCTTGGGGTTTCCACATTTTTTTAAGAATTGTTTCCTCCCTCTAAAACAAAGGGGTTTGGTAATAAAGACATGCGTTCAGTAAAGAAGAGGTGGACTATCTGCACCATCAGCATCCTTCTGATCTTTTATAAAACGAAAGACATTACGAGAAGCGAAGAGCATCAGGATTCTCAACTCAACGGGTAATGCAAAGTGCTGAATGCAAAGGGGAGATGGGTACTGGGCTTGGGTTTCTGCTATATGACTGTACTTGTACAGTCCAAGCAACCTGCAGCCTTCCAAACTGCAACTCCTATCACCCTTTAATAACCTTGGTGGGTGCTTTGAGATGTAGTTTAACAACAGTTGGAGGGTATTAGGTTGGCATGGAAAGGTTGTGCTGCTGATGGTGTGTAAGACAGGCTGCATGCATAGATAGGTTTGTTAGTGAGTGGCACCGGAATGCCCGTGGGACGTTGCCATGCTTTACTCCTATGCACGGAACACAAAGGATCCCCCTGCCACAGATTTCTTGTTGTGATAATTCCCCTTGTGTCTTGTGCAAAACTGCTCATAGAAACAGAGAAGTTTACAGACGAGCATTGGTCAGATAAAAAACCTATTAAACCATCACTGTTGTCAGGCAGGTCATTGAATTCTCATGCATGAATATTCCACAGACCCTCACCTGTCTGTTAACTCTCTATGTCTGTTAGCTACCCGCAGTTATTATTTAGGCTCCTGGGACAACTACAACTCCCAGGATCCACTCACTGACTCATTTCATGTAATGGATTTTGGGAGTTGTGCAACAGCCAGAGCAATAATAACGGTGTTACAATAATAACAGATTATATGGAATGGATAATACAGTATATAAATAGATCTTCTTCATTCGAGGAAGTCCTGTACTAACACAAAGCAACTGTCTAGACGAGGGGAACAAAGTCAGAACTACCTGCTCTCATTTCTGTTACTCACGTTTTGTTTAAATTGCGTCCGACTGCCGCCCAGATGTTAAAGAGTTACAACTCCCAGTAACCCCTGAGAAGTAAAAGTTGCCAAGCTGTTAAGGGATTCTGGGGACTGTAGTTCAGCAAGAGCTGGATAATTCTCTTTAGGTACCCCTGCATTTTGTTTCACTCATTATGTAATGAGAAGACAGATTGGGCTTGGCTGTGTATACAACACACTATATTAGATATGTAATTTACAATCAAATAATTATAAAAGAGTGAATGTACAATGATATACACCCACAGACATAGCTACACATTGAAACTAACAGGCTGTTCCAAAGGAAACTGCCTAATCAGCTATACTAACACCATGGTTTCAGTAACACGGCTTATCTTGCTCTCGTCTATGTACCAACCATGAGATGAGAAAAATTAGGCGTGAAAATGATGCTCGACTGCGAGACACATAGGCTACAGGCAACATTCAGATGGGTGTAAAAAGGTCACAGACGTCAAGCGAGCAGTAAGCAAAAAGAAAGGCACCAAGTGAATGGCTGAGAGCAAGGCAAGAGAAATGGAGAGGCATAAAGGCACACAGCCTAACATGAAGACAGAGACAAAGAAACACCCATAGGGGTTGAGAGAAACAAAGAAGTGTAAAGACAAAGAGAGTCCTGAAGGTGCAGATAAAGAATTTCAGGGAAATCTCACAATAAGGGTCGGAATGACCTATAGGAACACAAAGAGTAAGGCACTATATAGCCAGAAACAAAGGGAGCCTGACGATAGATAGATAGATAGATAGATAGATAGATAGATAGATAGATAGATAGATAGATAGATAGATAGATAGATAGATAGATAGATTCTCCTGTGACTGTGATGCCTAGCATCTAGCCCATACAATAGCTTCTTGCACACATTCCATACTGTGGCTCCTAGCATCTGGCCTATACTGTGACTCCTACCACCCACTCCATACTGTGGCTCCTAGCATCTGGCCTATACTGTGACTCCTAGCACCCAGTCCATACTGTGGTTCTTAGCATGTGGTCCATACTGTGACTCCTAGCAACTAGCCCATACGATAGCTTCTTGAACCCATTCCATACTGTGGCTCCTAGCACCCAGACCATACTGTGGCTCCTAGCACCTGGCCCATAATGTAGCTTATTGCACCCAGTCCATACTGTGGCTCCTAGCACCTGGCCTATACTATGACTCCTAGCACCCGGCACATATTATGGCTCCTAGCCCCCAGTCCATACTGTAGCTCCTAGCACCTGGCCCATACTGTGTCTCCTTGCACCCAGTCCAATTGTTATCTCCTGGAGCAGAAGTGGCCATTAACGGGGGCGTAGCAGCACCATGGGTGGAACACGAAGGGGGTAAAATTGCATCTTTGGAGCCCATACATTAAGGAGTTGGGTCTTGCAGATAGGTGCATGGCTTCCCTAAGCAGACAAAGAACAGAACAGAACCCTGTAGCACCTTTTTTCCCCAATTCTCCTTCTTCACACCTACTAAGTAATGCATAAGAAGAGGCTTGCCAGTGGATGCCCAATGCTGCCCATGTTCTGTCTCTGCTATATGCAGCATGCCTACAGAGACCAGTGAACTCCTTGGTTTCATACTATGACTCCTAGTACATACCTCCCAACCATCCCGTTTTGAGCGAGACAGTCCCGCTTTTGACAGTGCAACCCGCAGTCCGAGATATGTACTATGTCCCGAGTTTCTCTTTGATCTGCTGCACTGAACTGCCAAAAAAAGAAAACAAGTTGCTAACTTAATTGGCTCTTGGCAGAGAGCCCAGAATACACACTTAACATACTTTTGTAACGGTTTTAGATCAGATAAGAACTTACACAGCTTAAAGGGCAATTCACCGTCACTAGCAAAACTGTAATAACACATAAAACCAACATGAATATGTTCATACCTTCATAACCTGCCAAATTTTGTAAAATGGACATGGTAATTAGGGGGCGTAGTCACAAAAATGGGTGTGGTCAAAAAATTTGCTGCGTTATGCTAGCCAAATCTTTTTGTCCCTCTTTCTGTTTCCAACATGTTGGGAGCTATGCTAGCACCCGGCCCATACGGTAGGCTGTCTTTCAGTTTTACTGGCTGTGTCATTTCAGCATACAGACAGAATGAGAGACTCAAATAACTGCATGTGACATGTAGCAAGTGGTTTACACTTACCCACAACATTTGCCCTAATAGGTCATTGAAACTTTATAGCCATATGGTATATCCAGAGATCTCTATAGTGTTAAAATGACATGAGCAATATTCTGATTTACAGTATATTTGTGTAAACAGGAATAGGAGCATAGATGACTGCTTGAGGCCAATATTATTGAGCCCCTTCGCCCCTCATTGTAAATTTACAAGTGATCTTCAACAAGTCCTAAGTAAATTGCTGCACCAAACCCTATCATGTGTACAGGGCATACAGTGTATCTCATATGGCTAGAATTATATGTGTATCATATTGCTTTAAAATAAATCTGAAAGAGTTTCAAATAAATATATTCCAAATAGAAATATACAACTTTTTAACATATTGAAAAATGTAGTAGAAGAATGGTGGGATATATGAGAAATGTGGTACTTAGCATTATTAGAAGAAAGTGCTAATAATAAAATTAAATAGTGCAGGTGTCAGGTTCTCTTTATCATTTTCCTTATAGTCATTCTTGCACCCCACCTTGTGTCCCTTGGGTGTTGCATGCTCACACACCTCTCACCATAGCGTGCCCCTTGCCAGCTTACTCACACCACAAAGCCCTTGCACCTGCTTAAAAATAGACACAAAAGCCAGTCGTTTCTGTTACAACAAACATGGGAACGTGCACAGTTCAGATAGCAGCGCCCTCCTTCTTAATTAACTTCAGCAATTACAAAGCTGTGGTTTGTGACAGATTGGTTGCTTTCCAAGTCTAAAGCCTTCTGTTGTTTCTTTTGTTTAACAATAGTCAAAGCCAGAGAGCACAAACGCTTTCCCCATGAAAAAAAAAGAATAGACTGTTTCCGAGAGGCTTAGTATATTATGGAGACTGCCAGCTTCTGAGCACATCCTATCACTTCAAGAATGTTACTTGGATAGTATCCAGTTCCCTTACAACATCATCAAGTTAATCTTATATATCCAGATTGGAAAGATGGTAATTAAGTCAACACTTCTGCTACCCACAAAAAAAGTAATTGGGGTATTTAATGAAACTATTTGTAACAAAATTGCCATTTTATTTGCCTATGTACAAAATCTTTATCTCCTGGAGCAGGAATGGCCATTTACGGGGAGAGAAGCACAAGTGGCGGGTTGCACCCTTGAAGCCCATACACTAAGGAGTTGTATCTCACTGATAGCTGCATGCCTTCCTTGAGTAGGCACAAAGAACAGAACCCTGGAGCAACTTTCTTCCGCCGATTCTCCTTTTTGTACCTCCTAAGTAAAACACATGATGAGGCATGCCGGAGGATACTCATTGCTTCTCATGTTCTGCCTTTGCTATATGCAGCATGCCTACAGATAGGGATGTAGCGAACGTCGGAAAAAAAGTTCGCGAACATATTCGCGAACTTGCGCAAAAATGCGAGCGGTTCGCGAACGGTTCGCGAACCCCATAGACTTCAATGGGAAGGCGAACTTTAACATCTAAAAAAGACATTTCTGGCCAGAAAAATGATTTTAAAGTTGTTTAAAGGGTGCAACGACCTGGACAGTGGCATGCCAGAGGGGGATCAAGGGCAAAAATGTATCTGAAAAATCTGCCTGTGTGTGCTTGGAAGAGATAGTGTAGGGGGAGAGCTGTTAGTGATTTCAGGGACAGATGATAGTAAGTTTGCTGGCTAGTAATCTGCTTGATACTGCTCTGTATTGGAACAAAAGAATAAATAAAAGCAGTCCTTACAAGGACTACTGTTATTGCAGCAGTCAGCAGATGAGATCAGAAGCAGGACAGCTGCCCACTGCAGCTACATACAGAGCACTGCAGTAGAAGGTAGATTACTAGCCAGCAAAGCTACCTAAGCTTAAATGTCCCTCAAACCCCTGCAGACTTCTGTCCCTCCAATAACAGAGCAGTATCAAAACGATTACTAGCCAGCAAACTTTCAACTGTCCCTGAAATCACTAACAGGCAGCAGCTCTCTCCCTACACTATCTCTTCAGCACACACAGGCAGAGTGAAAAAAACGCTGCAGGGCTTCGGTTTTTATAGGGAAGGGGAGTGGTCCAGGGGAGAGCTTCCTGATTGGCTGCCATGTACCTGCTGGTCTGGGGTGAGAGGGCAAAAAAAAGCGCCAACAATGGCGAACCCAAAATGGCGAACGTCGCACGACGTTCGCGAACTTCCGGCGAGCGCGAACACCCGATGTTCGCGCGAACAAGTTCGCCGGCGAACAGTTCGCGCCATCTCTACCTACAGAGACCAGTGAACTCCTTGGTTCCCATCTAGGGTGCAAATTCCATAATCGCCAAAAATTCGCCAGGGATGGCTTTGCAACCATTGCACAACTTCGCCAGGCATAAATTCGCTAGGACAACGCCAATTCACTAAAGTGCGAAGTTGCGTCCAGTGCGCCGAACACGGATTTTCGCTAGCGTTACTACGGCAATCAAAGCAAAGATGCGCTAGCATTGCCTAATTTGCATAAGGCGGGAAATGATAAAGTTACATGGCCGTATATGTTGCTGCAAATACATTACATTAAACAAGTCCAGGGAACCTTAATAAATAAAATAGAGCTGTTATAATGTCCTACACATGAGCCCACTGTATAGTTTATGTTCCATATGTTAGAAATGGAGGGGGGAACCCGGTTACGCAAAAAAAAAAAAATTTACAGACCTTTGCAGGCTACTCAGAAAAAAGGAAAAGATGCCAGCGTTTTTTGGGACAAAATTTTGCACTAAAAATTGAGGAAGTCCTATGTACTCCATTGCAATTCATCTGGTCTGAGCTGGTGAAGGCAAGTCTGGCGAATGAGGTAACGTTCAGTAAAATCTGCATCTTAGTGAATTTGCAGAGTTACGTCAGGGCAAAAATTTGCATGTCGTTAGAGTGCGAAGCAATGCTAGCGTCTATTTCCTTCACTAGCGAAGTGATGCCTGCACCCATTCCGAAATGACATCACGCTGGGGTATGTTCGCTAGCGTTAGTCACTTCGCCCTTTTAGGGAATCTGTCTCTAGGACTGCAGGTGTCAGCTGCAAGTAAAATGCTCAGTAAACAGGTGCATTATTGGATTTAATGGCTCATTTACTGTAGCACAAATGCTGGAATGCCACCCCTTAGAGCTCATATACAAAGGCCCTGAAATTTCAAAGTCAAAGGGCTTGTCCACAGTCTCAATAAGGGAAGCGGGGAACAAAGAACTCAATATCACCTCCGTTCATTTGTATCGCTAATGAAAAGCCATTTGGACCTTTGGCATGGGTACCTTATTGTTGTGTCATCCCCTTACCCATAAGGGTGTAACTAATCCAAATGCCTTTGCCGTAATTCTTCTTGCCTTCCAGATAACTCTTCTATGGCTTGTTAATAATGACCACTCTTGTTTTAATTATAAGGCGTGACTACTTATGTAATAGTCCTGCATCAGAATATTTTTGTAGTATGGTCAGATTATATACAAGTTAGGGGATTCCTGTTGGGATCAACCTTTTCTATTTCCATTTCCTGGAACTCTAGCTATTTATTTTTCCTTTCTGGGAAACAACAGGAACTCTATATTGCTTTATTGTAGAGAATGTGAATGCATACTCAGTATGAAAGCTACTGTTCCTGTTTTTGCATGTGAAGATCTTAAACCTATCTTGAAAAATAGTATATGCAGTTGTACTTGGACTGCCTTCTCAATTGCTTCAGGTACAATGGGGCCCACATACAATTTCCCAACAGGAGCCCTTTCATTCTCTTTATATTAATTTCACATGGAGGAGTAGAGAAAGTCATGGTTCATGGTATGACCCTTCATTGTACACAAATTCTAGGTTTGTGTGGGCACTAGTCAAAAGGAGAAGATTCATTCTCCTTACATTTATTTTGTATGTATATATGCCATTTCTTAACATACAGTAAACCCATGATTTCACTTTCCAAGTGTTACCCACATTACACACATCGAAAACTAAAATTATAATCCAGAGTGCAGATTTTTTTTTGGAATGAGTTTGAGGAAGCATTTGCTGGGATCTTACCTCAATAAGGAAGATTTAGAATTTTTGTGTAGAAGCTATGGAGGAAATTTACTAAAGGGCGAAGTGACTAACGCTGGCGAAAATCCGCCAGCGTGAAATCATTTCGGAACTTCGCCGATTTACTAACGGACACTGGTGTAACTTCGCTAGCAAAGGAGATAGACTCTAGCGGTACTTCACACCCTAGCGCTAGGCGAAGTTGCGCTCTGACGAACAAACGTAACTACGCTAATTCACTAAGGGGGAAATTTACTAAAGGGCGAAGATTGAGATTTGACTGAACATTACCTCTTGCACTAGACTTGCCTTCACCAGTTCAGACCAGGCGAAGTTCAATACAGTAGATAGGACTAGGTCAAAAAATAGTTAAAATTTTTTCTAAGTCCCAAAAAACGCTGGCGTCTTTTACTTTTTACAGGGTGATAGGCTGCAAAAGATTGTAATTTTTTTTCGGAGTACCTGGGTTCCCCCCTACATTTCCTAACATATGTAACATAAACTATACACTGGGATCATGTGTAGGGCAATATAACAACTCTATTTTATTTTATTAAGGTTCCCTGGGTTTGTGTACCTTGTGTAGTGTAATGTATTGGCCAGTGTCGGACTGGGACACCAGGGGCCCACCAAAAAACCTTTGACCAGGGGCCCACCAAGTAACCTTAGACCAGGGGCCCACTCTTAGTACTATTATTCTTCCTCTCCTCACTCAATCTTTATTCTCCTAGTCTCTTTTCTTTACATACTAAAATCTATTATTCCATCTATTAAGCCACTTAGTTCTCATTGAAATAGGAAATGGCCATGAAATAGGCCAAATGTCCAACAGCATGAGGGGCCACTGACACCTGGGCCCACCGGGACTTTTCCTGGTATCCCTGTGGGCCAGTCCGACGCTGGTATTGGCTGCAACATATATCTCCATTTAACTTTAACTTCTTGTTGTATGCAAATTAGCCAACGCTAGCGTAACTTCGATTTGCTTGCTGCAGTAACGCTAGATGCAACTTTGGATTTGCGTGAATTAATGTTGTCCTGGCTAATCTACGCCTGGCAAAGTGTCAGCGAAGCCGTCGCTGGCGCAATTTCGGAGGCAAGTACGGTAAATTTGCCCCATTGAGTGGGGTTTGCCTTTGTTTCTTCTTTGTTCTATTTCTAATAAAACAATTTCTAAGAAATAAGTGAAAGGCTTTTGCACACAAGAATCTCCCTGGTTATTAAGCATTAAACATAATAATACTGTAATTATTAAACCTGCAGAGAAGAATTTATCTAAAACCAAATTAATGAAAGTGAGAAAACAGTTCAACCACCCACACAATACACTTATATAGATTAAGATTCTGTGACTATACAGTGTATTAACGTTTACAGGACTTTTAGGAACCCTTTACTTATAAACATAATCCGCCACAGTTAATCATTTTCCATAATATTTTTTATACAGATCCCTTATTATTTATAGGAGAATATATTTACTAATATATTAATTAATTAATATAATTAGTTATATGAATTAATCTTTATGTCTTGGAGAGAATACATACATATGTTTTTGTTCTACTCTGGCAAGGAGATAACATAAAGCAAAATCTCAGTACAAGCAAAGACTTCAGGATACAGGCTCTCAGGATACCCAACAGGGCAGGAACTCAGATGGCTTGGTGTCAGTGGAAGAGCTTAATGATCTAGCCCAGGGCTTTGAAGAACGCAGGCTTAAATAGACCCTTAATTAGACTTTTGCCTGCATCTGGATCAGAGGTGATGTCACCTGGGAAAATAGGAACAGGGAAAAGTTATTGACTACAGCACTAAAAGCAGCCTCTAGTGGGAAGGACCTAGATGGCCAATAAACAGCAGGTCCCTGGTTCTAGACCAAGGAGTTCCTAACATTAAGACCCCTATTTGTTATAAGATGATGTATACTGCTGACATAATATCAATATATGATTATAACCCAAAATTGAATTGAGGGTCAGGCGATTATACCATGGAAACACTTAAACTATAACCACCTGGCACTTGTCTGTACCAGCAGGGTAGAAGTGATTAACATTTAGGTCAACGGAGGGGCAATAGTGAGTAGGGATGAGAAAAGCTGAGTAGTTTGACTTCTGAGAAGAATTTGCAAAAAAATGTAAAATTTTGCATAATGGTAATTTTTTGTCAAAATGCATTGAAGTCAACAAGAAGGTGAAATGAATAGCATTAGCAATGATAATTGCAATAACTGCAAATTAAACAGTTACACAGATGACTGATGATATACACCAGATCTTTATCAGTTATCAGGGTGCTTAGTAAGGCTTGTATTTATAATATCTTCTTTTTCCCTATTGTTTTATACTCTCATACCCTTGAACAGAACAGCATTTTATTTCAAGCAGAGGTAATGAGATTTATATAAACAAGCCCCTTGTTTTCTCTGATTTTTGTCTGAGGCTTACAGGCTTTGTAGAACCAAGGAGGTGGGATCCAGTGTAAGATAAAAGCCTTCAGATTCACTGCTGTTTGGTTTTACACATTGAGAAACAATATATTTATTTTAATATATTCTTTAAAACAATAATAGACATAATGCAACTCCAAAGCAATTCCTTTTACTTGAGCTCACTTTGAATACAGGAGCATAGTTACTCAATAAAAAGTGTTCCTGTACTGTTTTTGCAATGCTGCTACAGGTATAGGATCCGTTATCCGGAAATCCGCTGTCCAGAAAAGCAGTCTCCCATAGATTCCATTACAATCAAATCATTCTAATTTTTGAAAATGATTTCCTTTTTCCTTGTAGTGATGAACCAGTACCTTGTACTTGATCCCAACTAAGATATAATTAATCCTTATTAAATTGCAAAACAATCCTATTGGGTTTATTTAATGTTTACATGATTTTTTTAGTAGACTTAAGGTATGGAGATCCAAATTATGGAAAGATCTCTTATCTGGAAAACCCCAGGTCCTAAGCATTCTGGATAACAGGTTCCATACCTATACAATAGTAACATCTGCGGTTGTACTACTGGCGCCTTTACTATACTTTAAATAGAGAAGTTGCATTTTTTCGGCATGGAGAAGTGTTATGTCTATATTTATTTTCATTTTTATAAATTCAAATAATAAGTGGAAGTTAGGCCTAAATATTTAATTGTAGTGTCTCCATTAAAAAGTTAATAATAAGCACAATCAGTGTCGACAAGAGGTCCTCTGCACTCAACCCATTATCAATATATTTAAGACAGAGACATTTTGTGCATACTGCTACTGAAAATGCCTTACCCTTTAAACAAAACAGGGATTGTTTGTCCATATATTGCAATATATTTAAGCTGGCCAACTACGTCAAAGTCAAGATTAAGTGTCCTAGTGACATGAAACATACCAGGCGAGAGATGACTATATAATAAAGCTTCAATTTTTAACTTACTATTTTTCTGGT
This sequence comes from Xenopus petersii, assembly GCA_038501925.1. NCBI lineage: Eukaryota > Metazoa > Chordata > Amphibia > Anura > Pipidae > Xenopus > Xenopus petersii. The sequence goes on from CM076672.1 coordinate 196,958,625, forward strand.
CTGATCATTAAGAATTCTATTGCTTCATTATACATTTTACACAGGGACTAAGTTTTACCTGCAACTTACTTGCTGCTTTCAAGGTTAAAACTCCCAAACATGGTTGCCTATAGTCTTGAATGGCTACTATTAAACCTTACCTTTCATTTTTGCCTTACCTTACCTTTTCAATTTTATTGGTGTTTGCCTTCTTCGTTTTCTACACCTCAGCTTGCCTAAATTGAAATTTGGTGACCCTAGGTATCCCAATGAAAGTTAATGAAAGTGGAGGAAAGTTCGTTACAAATTAAAATTTGGGTTTTTGGGCGGAAGGCATATTTGTATTTTGTATTTCGTGCTTTCCTTGCATTTGAACTTTCAAAGAAAAAATCTGTTTGGTTATTCACTATGTTTGAAACAGGTTAAAATAAAACCTACAGTATGTAGGTATTCAGAGAATAATAAACCATTGGATATGCTGTAAGGAGAACCAAACACCTCCACAAAAAAAAACCCCCATTCACTGACCTCCATCTTCCCCCCTCCACTGAGAATACGGCCTTGCCTATAGACACAGAGTAGCACAGCATAATTCAGAGGCACCATTGTCTTCGGAGCAGTTTGCCAACATGGAGCTTGCTGACCCATGTACAATTGAAGATATTAGGACACTTTTCCTTGTAATAGATTTGAGAGGGAGCAGGGAGCAATGGAGGACATTAGATGGGTTTTTTTTGTCTGTTGGGGATTTAGTTCTCCTTTAAGTAGTCAAACATTTACAGTATATCACTGCATTTAAATAACACCCCCATAATGGTTTCTTTGGCTGTGAAGACTCTGCTATTGACATGAATGAACTTGACCTTGATGTTTTAATACACATTCTTATAATAAATTGATGTGAGATAATGCAATTGAACAAGAAAGAGTGGGGCTCATTCATCACCACTGGGTAAATGTGCCCATTGGCAGTTACCTATAGCAACCAATCAGTGATTAGCTTTTTAGAGTAGAACAATCAATGCAGCAATCTGATTGGTTGCCATGGGTTACAGACCATGGGCAAATTTGCCCAGTGTTGATAAATGACCCCCAGAGTTTTTTTCCTGAGTGGGGATTTGATTTGTCTCTTTCAGAAATATGAATCAGCTCCTTCACTGCTAATATATCTTGCTTATTTAGGTAGAAATGAACCATGCCAAAGCCTTATAAGATCAGTGGAGTAACAACATGCCAACTACATTTTTTCTTGCTTTTCTTATTCCATTGCAGAGAAGGGGAACTCACTCTGAGTCGACTGATGGTAAATAATTCAGACAAACTCCTTCGAAAGGAAGGTTCAGCGCTTTTTCACCACTCTGGAACAGGCTGGCAAATCAATTCTTCCCTGGCTTTGGAGATAAGGTAACTTGTCTTGATGTAAAAAACACAAAGTGGTTATCTTGTTTTCAATCAACATGTGACTCATGCCATGTGTTTTATAGCAGACTTCCTTTTCTAAGCCAGTCTTAAAGTGCAAACCCCCCTCAGTTCGTCACAGGAAAAGCACCATAATCTGCACTTCCTCTCTCAGTTTCTGCTTGGTTCTTTTTGCATAACTGACACTTCCTTATCTGTATGCAAGAGATTTGGTTACTTTATCTTCCAAGAAAAAAAATGTCTTTCAATTGTTTTAAAGGAACAGTAACACCAAAAAACTGTAAAAAAGTGTTTTAAAATAACGACAATATAATATAGTGTTGGCTTGCACTGGTAAAACTGGCTTCAGAAACCCTACAATAGTTTATATAAACAAGCTGCTGTGTGTGCATGGGGGCAGCCATTTTGAAAAAGGACAAAAGGCACAGGGTACACAGCAGATAACAGATAATCTCTGTAGTATACAATTGGATTCTTCAGAATGTATCTGTTATCTACTGTGTATCCTGTGCTTGAATGGCTGCCCCCATTGCTAGACAGCAGCTTGTTTATATGAACTATAGTAGTGTTTTTGAAGCAAACACACCAGTTTTGCCAGTGCAGCACAAAAGTACATGATATTGTCATATTGTCATTCTTTTTAAACACTTTCATTTTTTGGTGTTACTGTTCCTTAAAGTTAGTACACCAGGACAAATCACTTTTGGTCTCACAGTTGGCCTCTCTGTTTACATATTTATGTTTTTTAAGATTCATATTTAAATGTTCCTTTTTCACCCTCTCATGGAGTATAATTGTTCTCTATTGTATATTTCTCTTAGGGCTCTAACACACCGCCTTTTTTTCCTGCGCTCCCATGCATTGCATTTTCTTCCGATCGCAGGAGTAGACACACTCAATTATTGTGAAGGGGACTGTACTCTCACAGACGCATGTATGTGCCAAATGCAGGTGAAATGCAACATGCTGCGTCCCACCTGCATTTGTCGGTTACATGAGTCTGTATGAGTACAGCCCTCTTCACAATAATTGAGTGCATCTACTCCTGCTCTCCCCTGAACTGAAAAAAACGTAATGCAGGGGAGCGCAGGAAAAAAAACGCCCGTCTGTAAGAGCCCTTAAAGTGATACTGACATGTTCCTATAACATCACCATTAAATCATCTTCCTGAGTTGTTTCAGTCACGCTGGGCTAGGAGCAGCACAATCCCTCCACAGGCTGGAATCCTGTTTTCATTTGTAATTAGCCTATCGAGGTATCGTGCCGCCCATAGTCCAGTGTGACTGAAACAACTCAGGAAGATGATTTAATGGTGTCGGAGGGTCACCTTTAGTAAGTATCATTTTAACAACAGCAGTTTCAGACCCTACTGAGCATGATCCCTGAGCTTGACTGATGTCAGCTGTTACAATTATTAAATTAGGTAATACCTTTCCTCTGATGCTGCTGCTTTTAAAAATAAATACAATTTCAAAAAATAAAATGTGATTCACAAAAAGTTATTAAATCTGGTGCATAATCTTAAAACAAAAAAGCATTTAGAAGGTGATAAATGGCATACCTCTATTAGTGGCCCTGTACAATGAGAACACGTGAAGAAGAATATATAGCCAAAAAGAGAAGTTTCTTTATCTTCAGCTAGAAGCAGATTATTTATTACTTCCAGAAAGTGAAGTTTTGTATTGTAGGAGTGTGTCATTGTTAGAAAATTCATTGCCAAATTCATGTAATGGTTTGGTCAAGCTCCACAGTTGGTTTACCCTCAGACCATATTGTTGGGCCCCCCAGATGGAATGTTGCTGGCTAGCACAGGGTTCCAGGACTTGATTGATAAATTGGGGTTGGGGTGCAGGCCCAGACTGGCAATCTGTGAGTTCTGGCAAATGCCAGAGGGGCTGCTGTATGGTTCCATAGAAAGTTACCATATAGAGGGCTAGTAGGGGGCTGTTTTGGGCTGGTAGGGGGCTGTTTGGGCCTGTGTGTACTTGGAATGGCAGGGCCTATTCTGACTCCCAGTCCAGGCCTGTTGGGGTGTACTGGGACAATTGGGTTAGGGGTAGGCTGGTCCACTGACATTGGAGGTTGAGCTGGGCCAGTTGGGGTTGAGGGTGGACTGGGTCAGATTTATATGCTGGTTTGAATGCTTATTCGTGATTTAATGTAATGCTTATACATACTTTCCTGGGACAGCACATCCGTAGACCTGTCCAATCTGCCTAAGGCCAGCCTTGATTGTATTCACTTTCCTTGTGCCTGTAGATAGAAATGCTGGTAGACAGAAACACTAGCAAAAAATTCACCTGCCCCTTTGTAGTATTTTAATATATATCATAATATTTAGGTGCACATATACAACGACAATAAATCATATTATATGAACTTTGTCCTGCACACCTAGTATCTACTCTCTTACTTCTCTCTTCCCTAGAACTTCTCTCTTACTCAGAACAATTACCTTCCTTAGATCTACTCTCTTCCCTAGAATTTGCTTCTTGCAAATGTGTATTTCATCTGCAGTAATTAACAATGGAGTGGAATTAGCAGCCTATGCTTCCTAAAGTGCCTCAAGTATCAGTGGTTCTAGATCTACCAGGCCAGTGAACAAAGACTGATACATCTTGGGGCATATTTATCAAATAGTAAAATGAGAGGTTGCCACAGTCCACGGGAATGGAATAAGTGATGCTCAATATGTCCCCTAATATTACTGGACTACAAATACAATCATGCTTTGGCCCGCTACTTGCTGATTAAAGTACAGCTGGCTGCAACTGCATGTAGAACTAAATGGACATAAACAAGGAAGTTTAACACTCAGACAGGACTGTTAAAGGAAGTGGTGGCAGATGCACTGTAGCTTATCAAAACAATGATTAGATTTTTCAACACAGGAAATGTATATAGCTCAGCAATTTGTTCCATCTGAACATCAATAAGAGATGAAGAAAAAAACTGTAGCTTGTTTTTTGATGTATCATTTTGCAGTTATAAATTGTATTATTGATATATAAAAAGTTGATTCTCTCACACTGTGTCTCATATATATACTGTATGCAAGAGTGTGTGTTCCCACTTTCTAGTATAGATGGAATCATTAATTGTCTGGGGCGATAAATAAATGTTTAATTTACCATTGCCACAGGTTCAAGTGAACAAGCTGTTAGCAGGGCAGAATGGCATCAAGCACTTGGCAGTTGCAAGGTGCAAAAGAGGAGCAGTGCCAGATCAAGCTGGTTGGGTGCCCTAGGCAACCTGACCTGCCATCTTATCACCACGACCCCCTTCCCAAGTATTGTGCCACTGGTGGTTGGAGTGATGGGTGCAGGACTGGAGGGGCAGAACTAGGCGTAGAAAGGAAGAAGAGGAACTTGTCTAGTGCCGCATCTCCCCACTGTCACGCCCTAGGCACATGCTTCTTCTACCCAGGGTCCTCAGGTGGCAGCAGCCCCAGAAAGGAGCTGCTGCTGCTAACCTCTCGTTCCAGTCCTGGAGAGGAGCAGGCACAGGGAGTCTGAACAGCTGAAAATGATATGTAAACTAGGGTTAGGGTTGCCACCCAGAAGCTGTCCAGTTAAAGAAGCCTGTCAAGATTCCAGCTTTGTAAAACCAGACAAAAAGCTGCCCAACCATGACTGTGTGACATCACAGACCTGCCCCCAACATCATAGCCTTGCTGCTTAACATCACTGACTTGCCATATGATGTCATAAACCTGCCCCAACATAGTTGTCCCCCACCCTTAGTCCAAGATGTATCCCCAGCAAAGGTTGGCAAGTCCAGCTAGAGGGGGAAATTGTGCCTACCACCCAATTATATGAATTATTTAGCATTACATCTAGACCAATATGTGGCCCTTCATTCCCTATCCTAGGAAAGTGCTGCTCCTCAGGCTGTAAACCCTGGGCACTTTATTCTGTGTTGATACAATTTCACATGTTAATAAAACATCCGTCATGCCAATATTTGTACACCAAATACAAGTTTCCAATATGACATATTTTTATTAAAACAAAACAATTGGTACAATAAATGATATCTGCTGGAAATAGCAGGTTTATGTATTAAATAATAGTTATAAAAATAAAACTGTGTGCTATTTGGAGGCAAATGAAAAAGTCATGTGACAAACTCAGCTGTTTCTTTTTTCTGAACACAATACAATAACCTTGTTTGTAAGAATAGAAGCAATTACTGATAACTGGATTTCTTAACGTGTCAGGGAATATAAAAATAAACATAGACTGCATTGCATATGTTCTATCACATTCTTCTATTGCTCAATAAAGAGCACACATAGAGGCTTACATAATAATGCATCAGTTATAGGAAGAGAATGGGTAAGTTACCATTCATTTAACCCACTCCTGATTTAAAGTGTTAATATCTGACCTGCTAGAAGTGATCATTATTATTATTATACATTATTTTTATTTAGTGCCGACAGTATAGAGGTTATACATCAGTCTCTGCCTCAGCGAAGCTTACAGGTGATCATAGATGGGCAGATCCAAGCTGGTGGTATTAGGCCCATTAGATGGATTTTGGCAGCTTGTGCCTGTGTATTGGGCCCTCCACCAGACCCACACGACCAATATCTAGGCAAAAATCAGCCTGATGTTGATTGGACGGTTTTTTATTTATGTAGGATAGAAGACCACGTTGGCTCCTTGATACACTCCTTGCTCCTGTTACTAGTGATGAGTAAATCTGTCCCATTTCGCTTTGTGAAAAATTTGTAAAAATGTGAAAAATTCGCAAAATGCTTTGAAGTCAATAGACAATTTTTTTTCCTCACTCCAAATGCATTAAAGGGGAACTCCTGCTTCCAAACCAAAATTTGATAAAGAAGCCCACATAACACAGAAACCCTAATATACCCATCACTGTTACCTGTTTCTTTAAAAAGCATGAATAAGTGCCATTTTCTAGGCTGAAATCCAGCTGTTTAACAGTTCTTCTCTTTCTGCATCATTTGAAATCCTGGCAAGGAAGGAGGGACTAAACACTGATGTTACAAATTGTAACAACTACTCCACAGCTTACAGACAGCATGCAGGAACTACATAACCCACAATGCATTGCACTATGATGTTTCGTTCCTTGAAATCACGTGTGCAGGGAATTGTGGGGTTTGGAGGAAGCAGGCTGAGGACAAATGGCTGTTGATACAAAGTAACAGTAGTCAGCCAGCTCAGCAAAATAGCCAGAAAGCTCAGCAGAAGAGCAGGGGGCTAGGCTTAGGGAACTGTCAGAAACCATTAAAAATCATGAAAAGTCTGCAAATTGTTTAATTGATATATATTGCAAAGTTGCTTAAAATGATGTTTCCTTTTCAAGCTTAAGTTATGTTTTTGTGGAGTTCCACTTTAAAGTCAATGGGCATTTTTTCTTGCAGTGACTTTTTTATCTTAAATGCATGAAAGTCAACGGGCATTTTCTCTCAAGTTATTTCTCACTCAAAATGCATTACAGTCAATAGGTGTTTTTTCTCAAATTATTTCTCACTCAATGCATTGCAGTCAATGGGCGCTTTTTCTTGCAGACTTTTTTGCCTCTGCAACTTGTTTGTCTTGGTGACTTTTTTTGTCACGGCAAAGCCACACCTGGCGAAGAAATTTGGCAGATTTACTAAAGGGCGAAGTGGCTAATGCTAGCGACATTGTGCCAGAAATCCCATCCCTAGGGACATCGCCAATTTACTAACAGGTGTAGGCGACAATTCACTAGCAAACCGAACCGTCGCTAGCGTTCATTCACACTCTATCACCAGGCGACTTTTCGCTCTTGCGAACGGTCGTTACTCCGCAAATTCAGTAAAGTGAGAATTTTATTGAACGTTACCTCTTCTGCCAGAGTTGACTTCACCACATCAGACCAGGCGAAGTGCTCAAATGAAGCTAGAGCTTCCTCAATCTTATGTCAGTGACATCATAGTCTGTCTGCTGGAATTGCATTAATGTTGTAAAAATGCTGGCGACATTTCCTTTTTTTAAGCAGGATTGCCATAGTTATTAAACTTTTTTGGCACCAACATCTCTAAAAAAGACATCAATACGACTTTAATGTACCGCCCCTATTCAAATTGACCAAAGCGTAAGAGGACTAACGAAGTTTTGCTAGGCACCCAGGTCACAACTTTAGTGAATTAGCGTAGTGGTAACGAATTTTCGTCTGGCGAAGTGTGAGTGAAGCGGTCGATTCCCCATAGTCCTGTCATTGTAATCCTATATTTGGCCCTAGGAACGAATGATTGGAATAACCTGTTAGTGCCCATCTTAGGTGGGCATATTGGTGCTTATATTGTATGGCCAGCTTAACGTTCCTATCACATTCACACAGAGTACAGTCAGTTTTATCAGGAGTATGATGCAAACTAATGAAAACATGGTTGTGTGCTCCTGCTTTTTGGACTTTCTACCTTGCCCTTCACGGTATAAATGACCCCTATGGTCTTTTCTTTAAGGAAATGCATCAGTAATCCCCTCTGCTTATTTTTTTCTGGATGCTGTAGTCAATATAGTATCTCTTAACTGTATTAAAATCTGCTTCTTAATTCAGAAAGGATATCCTCCGGTTCTTGGACGCAGAGAGGGACGTGTCTGTAGTGAAAAGCAGTTTCAAGCCTGGAGATGTAATTCATTATGTCCTGGACAGACGTCGCACTCTAAATATTTCGCAGAACTTACACAGTCTTTTGCCTGAAGTATCTCCAATGAAAAGCCGTCGGTTTAGGACATGTGCAGTCGTGGGAAATTCTGGAATCCTCCTCAGCAGCGGATGTGGCAAAGAGATTGACAGCCATGACTTTGTAATAAGGTAAGCTGTCATCTGCTGTTGGAGATTACTACTGCACATGGTTCATGTGGGCTTATCAGTCTCATATGCTCAAAGCTGTTATATCACATTGAAGAACCATACGGCTATGTGGAGAATCACACAGAGGTATTTGGCAGTATTGATTGCAACAATGCTGCTATAAAAGCTTCTCTATTGCCTTTTAAAGAATTTAGGTGTTTCTTATTGTATTGCTTCAGTGCAGCGGTTTAGCATGCGTTGAGATTTTGTAGATTTTGAAGTTTTAGGGGGAAATTTAATAAAATTAAAAATTTGCCTGTCACAATGTAATATTTTTCGTTAGGCTCTTATTGCATTGCAAGTATTAATTGCACATTGCAAATCTTTACCTGACTGCTCTGGAGTTTTGTTCATTATTCTGTCGCAAAAAACGGTTTTGCGGTTGCAAAATTTTATTACATACACTGCGAACATTCGCATAAGCAGTTTGGTCGCAAACTTTGCAAGAAAGTTGTTATGGTCTTAATCAGTCAAATATGGCGCAAACATGGTCGCTAAAGTTCGCAAGCGTCTTTGCGAATGTTTTTTTGCGCTAACAAAGCATATTGCATTTCCCTTTAGTGTTTGTTAGTCTTGGGAAATCAGAATAATGGTAACCAATATCTGATTATTTTCAGTGGATTACTAGGATGGGATATTGGTCTCAGTTACTAAATAGCCCCAAATGTTTTTGTGGCCCGAGCATATAGAAAAGATCCACAGTATACAAATATTATATAGCTAAAATCTGAAGGGCTAAATATTGAATCATTGTTTAATACAGGGGCCACTGTAGGATTTAATGTTGGAAGTCAAGTTGTCATGCAATGCTGTGGGTCACTCTGTGCTATTTAATGCTGGAAGTGAGGGTACCATTTAATGTTAGGAATCATTGTACCAATTAATACTGGGAGTCACAATGCCATTTAATGCTGTAGCTCACTGGGATTTTCATTGCTCTTCATTGCTTACCATACAATTTAATGATATGGTCATTGTGCTTTAGGTCTGGGTATCTGTAAAATATGATACTCTGCTATTTATTGATCACTGTATCATTTAATGCTGGTATTTACCATGTACTTTTATTTCTGGGCCTTTGTACCATTTAATGCTGGGAAATCACTGTGTCATTAATGCTGGGAATCATAGGACGGGGGAGGTTAAAGAATACTAAGGAAAATACTGGCAAATACTACAGTAGAAATGAGGGACAGTTTGTATTTTAGCAGGACAGTTATCCAAATACAAGACCAAAGTTGGAAAAAAAGGTTAACATGAACCCAGTGAAAGGCCTTAAAATAAATGTTATTATACAAGTTACTTGTATAAATCTGCCTTGGAGACTGCACCATAATCACACCTGGCCAGCATGCATAGCTGATACATATGATCTTTGAGACTGAATACATATGCAAATAACATTTTACATTAAGACAGCACTAAAAATAGCACTTAAACATTTTTTAAGTGTTTTAGTGCTTTGAAATAAAATTTCCAGAAACTATCCAGTAACTAAATATAGATATTTGGTAGCTGTGTAATAATTGTTGATACTTTTGAGAATTTATTATACCCCGAGGATGTAAAAGTCCGAATCAGAAAATCCAGCATCTCAGACCTTTTGAGGTTGCATTTAAGTCAATGGGAGAAGTCCCAATGATTTTTTGATGTGCACTGGGTTTCAAGCGATACCCCAAAAATTTCTGAGTTTTCAGGAAAAAAGCATACAAAATCATACAAAGCATACAAAATCTGAGTTTTCTGTGGAAAATCTGTAAAAAATCGTAAAATTCAGATTTTTCCCACAAACCACATTTTCGGGAAAATGTAATAAATAAGCAGAAAAACCCCATGCGGATGTAATCGGAGTATTTAACAGAACATGTTGAAATAAATTCAGACTTTGATAAATTGCCCCCTAAATGAGGAGTTTTGACCAAAAAATACAACTCGAAAACTCACATTTTTGTGGAAAACACTAAACCTTAATAAATCTGCCCCTCAAAGACCCATATATCAAAGGTCAAATTTTAGTGGTATTTGAGATTTTTGAAACAACGATTAAACTCACTTTCTCAAAAATCATAAAAGTTATTAAAATATAAACAGTACAAACAAAAAAAAAACACTGGAAAATGCAATAAAAATTACGAAAACCTCTAAAATTCCAAATTGATTAAAAAGGGTCCAATAAGATCAGTACAGCTCCCATTGACTTTTATAGGACCTTGACAGCTTCTACTTTACTACATAATTTTATATTAGAGGCCTTCAGGGTTTTTACACTTAACAAATATAGAATTTTTAGCATTTTGGAGAAATATAGGAAAATTGTGAAATAATAGAAAACAAAAAGAAATCCGAATGTTAGTAAATCAGTCCCTTAGTTCATTTTTAGCAAGAAATAGGTATTCCATATATCTTATGTTGTACTTTGCTTAAGTTCATCTGCTGTATATGTCAGCCTTTGCAGTTGCTAGAATTTGCAAGGAACATTTTTTTCTGAAGAGCTTCACTATATGAAATAGGCAGGTAACAGATGTGACTTCTAAGCAGAGAATATTTTAAAGTAATGGGACTCAAGGTGTTGACACTTGGGTGGGCCAAATATTACATTAACTAGCTCATATGCTTTGCCGATAAAAAATCTTATATGGCATTGAGTGTTGTAGTCCCACAGTGTTGAGGTAAGCAATAATAAATATTGCCTTGACTGATGCAGTTTCCTCACTTTTATTCTTGCAAGAGGAATATAAAAGTATTGGTTGGAATTGTAAGCTTGGACAATGCTTCTAAAGAGTCTCTCCACTCCATCCATAATTGTCCTTTCTCTGATGGAAGTGGGGAGTTACAGTCATACGATTCCATTGTCCATTATTAAATGGTTACTTATCCTTGACTCTTAAATGGTTTCTGCAGCTACAAACCCTAGAGGCTGATACAAACAATTCACTGTATACATGACACCTCTGCAAGTAAAATTTCTTTATTCCCTGTTAACTTGAAAAGTGAAATATGACAGATTTCAAGGCCCGATTTAGATTCAATTTGAGGAGAAACAATGTTTCTCCTAATTTAGTTCCAGTGTTTCCCTGCAGACATCAATAGAGTTTTCATGCAATAAATAGTGAGATAAGTTTTTCTGAATTGAATTGCAATCTAAAATTGAATCTTGTCCATGACTTTTCATGGGATAACCCTTTTTCTCACTGAATTGAATCTGGCCCTTTGGTATTTATATATGGAGCCCTGGATTATCCACTTTACTTGGAGGTTATTTAGTAGGATTGACACCACACTCTGTGCCTAGGAATACATGGCAACTTGGAGCTCCATTAGCTGGTCATTTAACTCCCTGAGCCTCTATTAGGAATCTTTGAAAAATCATCAAGTCTTTTTGAAAAGTACATTCTCAATGGCTTCAGGTGTGCTGTAACACTACACAAGTCTTTCCCATAGGTACTTGTAAGGATTGACCGACAGGAGCCAATGTGCTGTGCAACTTTTAGTTTTAATGAGGAAAAAATATGCACAGACCTCAGCAGAGGGATATAACAAGGCAGCAAAAACCAGTCCATGTTCAGGCCAAGGGTCAAGGGCAGATGGCAGACAGAGTGTATCAGACAGAGTACATTCAGAGTCGATGAACAAGCCAGGGTCAAAACTGGGAGTTCAAATATCAGAGGGAACAGGGACCAGATAGCCAGGACAATATTACCGTAACAGGTTCAGAAACAGGAAGAACAGGAACCAGATCATCATAACACGAGGCTTGGATTCCAGCAAGGGGGTATCTGGGAATCAGGCTTAAAGGAAAACTATACCCCCCAAACAATGTAGGTCTCTATTAAAAGATACTGAGTAAAACAGCTCATATGTAAAACCTTGCTTCATGTAAATGAACCATTATCATAATAATATACTTTTTTAGTAGTATGTGCCATTGGGTAATCATAAATAGAAAATTGCCATTTTAAAAAATAAGGGCCGCCCCCTGAGATCGTAAGATTCACTGTGCACACATACAAACCACATGTAAGGTCACATGAGCCAATTAACAGACAGAGTTCTGCCTTTTGCTTCCTCACTTCTTCCTGTTACAGTTAGTGTTGTAGTATTTCTGGTCAGGTGATCTCTGAGGCAGCACAGATAGAGTCACGAAATGGTGGTTCAAGGCAAGAGATGTAAAAGGGCAATATTTATGTAAATATATATTCCAGTTTGGTAAGATTCTTTAATATGTCATTCAATTTGATATAAACTATCTGTTGCTTAAGTATTAATTTTGGGGATATAGTTTTCCTTTAAATAGCCCTCAAACAATCAATTGCCTTTAGCTGGATAGAGGGCATCGACTAGGAAAAACTGATACAAAGGCAGCAAAACACAAGGCATTCTGTCAGAGCCAGGCTGTCATTACACTGCCTCCGGTGGTTTAAGCAGGAGGAGCAGTGCCTGGAATGCAACAGGTCCCTGATTTGAAACCAGGTGCCTGACAGTACTTTATATTGGTGGCTCTGATTTTCCATTCTTGTTCTGCAGATTCATCAAAGTCTCCGATTACATATTGGAATTAGGGTCTCCAAGTTCGATAGCTCTCTGGACCATCATCACATTTCTGTACCCTAAGTGGCATTCTCTCGATAGGCAAAGAATTTTTGCAAGGTCTGACACTGCTTAGCTGCTGTGTTGGGAAGGTGATGGGTTATCATTTATTAAACAACTCTTGATCCAACTATCATCAAATCCCACCAAATCCTCTTTTCCTGGGAGAAGTTCCTATTGCTAAGTAGTTTGGACACCTTGATAGTTTATGTCTTGAAAGGTTGTGTCATTATACTGACCAGACTGCTCTTGAGCTTGATTTCTACCTTGTGGTCGTAGAACTTTTGTATGTGATGGATTCTATAGAATTCTATAGATAGAATTATATATATATATTATAGAATTATAGCTTGTGCAAGACAGTTTTACCAACTACCAATTACTGATGTTATTACCTCCATGAAGTTCTCAGTTTAAGACATTTTTAGGGCCACAAATAAAGTTCTCACAAGGAACGAAATGACTTGTGCTCTAAGAGGATTAAATGTTGAATCTTTAAAAACCTCCTGGTCATATGCCTGCTGCATTTTTATCTTATTAATGCCATTTTAAGGCTGCTGCCAGCAGGAAAAAAAAAATTTCTTAAATATACTGTATACATTTTAAATGAAATAAATATACGATAAAATACATAAATGACTGAATCTTGTATATACCTGTTTTAATAAATATGAACAATTTTGCTATCGTATCAGACTGTTCTGTAGGATCTTAAGATGTAGCTGCTTGTATAGAATCAGGCTAAAACCAGTGCCATTTGCAAATTGCTTTGTATTGTTCTGGGTTTCATATTGTTTCCCTCTCTATTTGTCTAAATTGCTGTTAAACTATATCTGCCTTTGATTATAAACAACTTGTTTAAAGAAAAAATGAGCAACACAGGCCATAGGGTTACATACAAGACTTCTCTGCAGGACAGCTCAGTGGTATAGATACCAACTCATGCAGTAACTTAATGATCCAGCGTAGGGGCCTATGTGAAGGACGTGCACATCCGCCACTGAACACATGCAACCATTGACTCTTAAAAAGAAAATATAACCTTTCTATAAGAAGTGGCTGATTTCTCAAATTTTATAGGTATAGATTATAGTAAACAGATGAATTTAAGTATATGCATCGGTTGATATTAAAGAATAGGTACTTGTTTTGCCTGAACAAAACAATATCTTGGACTAACTCAAATCAAACTTTGACCCTGTTGTCCACAGTAAGATCATAAATGTTTGGATTTACCAACCAAAAACCTTTGAATAAGGTATTTCACTGGAATGGCAGAATCTTAAATCTTATATAGCAACTTTACAAAGGCAAAATATAATCAAATGTAAAAGAGCATAAAGGGCATGCTTCCATAATGTAAAACATAATGTGAAACAGTTAACAATATCTTTATGTAAAGAGAAATGTACTGTGGGAATATTACTTTGGTAATGGCAGACAAGTAGGTTTCTTATGCAGTCTCTTATGAGACAGGGGAACAAAAAAGTGCAGAAAAATTGGACTTGATTCCACTTCAAAACACACAAACATTTCTTCTTCACAAGATAACACAAATATATAACAGTCTCACAACTGAGATCGTCTTCCTGACTACCACAGGGCATTTCCCACACACTGGGCCACCACAATGTTAACACCCTGTCACTCAGAGTTCACCATTAGAGAAGCAACATCACCAAAGCCACAAAGCCTGGTTCCTTCTTCACTGATAGCACTTTTCCCAAACACTGCATTTCTCCAGGGAGAGTCTTCTCTCACACAGGCACTCTCTCTTTCTCAATGTCAGTCTCAGTCTCAGGCTCCAGACCAGACCCACTGGTATATACCAAAACTTTTGTGAATTACCCCCCTTTTTATGCCTCAAGGGTAGCGGTAGGGGACTAGGCTAACAATATAGTAATTTGTCTGAAAAATCAAAAGATTGAGTGTGAATCAAATACCTGAATAAATACTTTCTTTGTGGCCTCATTGGCCACCTGTATGTAAGTATTCCACGTCCAGTAAATAAGAATAAATAAGAGTCTAAAACATATGAGAACGAGAGTTGTGTACTGGTTAATCTATAATGTCAGAAAGGTTTATTTGCAGCTAAAGAAACAAGGTCAGGAAAAATTTATGTGGTTCTTAAGATAAGCCACGTAAATTTATCTGGTGATGTTAGGATGACTGTTATGATTCACAGACAGGAGCTAAGGTGCTGGGTAACTTAAAGGTATTTATTAAACAAAAAACAATCACAGACCTTTGCAGAGCGATATAAGACAGCAAAAAACACAAGTCCAGAATCAGGCTGAAATTCGAGGGTAGGCGGCAGACAAAACAGAATGAGGTACAGGCAAAAAAATCAAGATGGCAGGGTTCATTCAAAGTCAAATATCAGGCTGAGGTCAAAACCGGGAAGTCCAAAAAAAGAGTAAGGAGGGATACTAGGGAACAGGAACAAGGCAGGGACAAAACAAGTTTACCAGGATATATTCAGGAAAACAGGATTCAGGAACACGACAGGAAATCAGGATCACTAGGCTTGGAGTAGCAGTTGAGCTAATAATACAGCCCAGAGTGTTGGGGAAACAGGCTTAAATAGTCCTCAAATTCATAATTGCCCTCAGCTGGATCGGGGTGTGTATGCAGTAAGGCTGGCCCGAAGTCAGCAAAGCAATAGGTATCTTAGAGCCAGGCCACCACCACACTGCCTCCTGTGGCTTAAGCAGGAGGAGCAGTGCCTGGAACACAACAGGTCCCTGGTTCGAAACCAGGGAGTTCCTCACAGGTGATGGCAAATGAACATAATTAAATAATGTTTTCCTCTGGACAGTGTAACTGTAACAATTCTGTAGCTAGGATTCTGGTAATATTAAACTACATAATAGTGTCTTTTTTATATCTACTAAAAAGGCCAAATATTTGTTTCCGACAATGCCACTGTTCAGTTATGCTCACAAATAGGTTGCCACTTTGTACAACACAAGAAACCTTCTCTGCCAGAATGTGTCCCATTAGTCAAGAGCTGAGATACACACCTGCATACATACAATAACAATGCATGGTGTTAATTCATGAGAAAATAATGATAATGAATGGAACTGTATAAGTAGGCAGTTTGTGCCAAAAAATGTAGCAGAAGACTGTGTCTTATTTTCCACTACTGGGCATCTGCTGCTCTTTCTATTACCTTAGATAGTTTAGACATCCATTGTAGAGTTTTTGGGGTATATTTATAAAGCTGTAAAAAGTGGTGTAAAATAAACAGCACATGTATAAGGCTCCAATTAACACCATTTACTGCCATAATACGTTACAAATAAGTAATGGTGTAAAGGTGTCTATTTTTTATGCCAGACTAATACCATAAATGACACCATTATTATTCCAGTATTTTGCACCACCGCAGACCTGGCGTAAAATCAAACAAACTTAAGACACATAGAAATTCTGGGATGGTATAAAATGTAGATGTAAATTTTGTTTTTTACATTACCAGCTCATATAGAGATACGATAATGGGGGAGCTCTTCCCACAAAGTCAGCCTCTCCTGCTTTTTTTAACCTAATGTAGCCCATCTATGGGTATGCTATAGAAGCAGGTACAAGTGTGTGCTGGTTACAGTGTGCCTCTGAGCCCTATAGTTAGGTAAGAATTGCCAGCAATCAGTGTGTATTACCTGTGGTTCTTCTCTGGTTGGAATGCTCTGGAACACTGAGAAATGACAGACACTGTAGGAACTTGTCCCCTGGCAGTTTAGCCAAATAAGCAGAGGACTAAGGATTTCTCCAAAACTAATACATTTATCCCAGGCATGTTATTTCTAGTGACACCAGAACTGTCATCAAGTAAAAAAGCAAATGAATACACATACATATTTTTCTCAGAGAACATATAACTTCACCATTGGACCCACACTTGTAATCTGTCTTCTCTGGAGGTGGCAGTTCCCACTTTAGTGCCAGTCCCCAGTGTAGTCTGGTCCCTTTGTGGTCCCTTGCTTCAGGAATCTCACTCACTATGTCCCTGAAACTCAACCTCTTGGATCTCTATACTGGCAGTCTGGTCCCTGAAACTCAACCTCTTGGATCTCTATACTGGCAGTCTGGTCCCTGAAACTCAACCTCTTGGATCTCTATACTAGCGGTCTGGTCCCTGAAACTCAACCTCTTGGATCTCTATACTGGCAGTCTGGTCACCACAGGGTACTACTCCCACTATCCTCTTTGTTGGAGCCTTGAGCTGCTTGGCTCCAAAGTAAAATCCTCCCTGTATCTCACTCCTGGAGTGACTATAACAGAACTAAATTTCAGGTCTGGCAATCTGCCCAGACGCAATCCTATACCCACCTCCCCACTAGGTGAGATCCAACTAAAGAGCTCTGAATGCATATGTGCTCTCTCTTATATTCTTCAACACTGCCGTCTACTGGGCAAACACTGAATAGCTATTACATTACTTTGACCCTGGAAGGGAAATAATCATCCAAGGCTTTCTGAGGACCACCTTTAGTGTCTAAATTGCCTAAAAGAAATACAGCTTTTGGGGTTGCTATACTAACAATCTCTTTTTATATGTGATTTACTACTTGGTAGTATAGGTATGGGACCCATTATCCACAAAGCTCCAAATTAAAGAACACCATCTCCTATAAATTCCATTTTATCCAAATAATCTAAATTCCTCTACTTTGCATGAAATAAAATTAGTATTAGTTAAAAGTAGTGTACTGTATATTAAGGTGCATATGATGCTGGATTTAACATTTTGGCACATTTC
The DNA here is from genome assembly GCA_038501925.1 of Xenopus petersii. Taxonomy (NCBI): domain Eukaryota; kingdom Metazoa; phylum Chordata; class Amphibia; order Anura; family Pipidae; genus Xenopus; species Xenopus petersii. Next base: position 196,976,230 of record CM076672.1, read on the forward strand.
CCTTAAGTGATCACTTAAGGAAGGACGAATCAAGAAAGGATAAAGGGTACAAAGAGTTTGATAAAGCCCAGGCCTGTGGAAGACTGTGGGCCATTCAGATAAATCCAGTAAACAGGCATTCAGTATAGATTATAATTATGAATATATATGAGATATGCTTTCTTAATGCGGAGTGATAATTTGTTTTGGTATGTTTAGGAATCCTAGCATCAGTTTTATCTTGCTTGCATTTTAATTAGAGTTAAGGATATCAATTTTGTAACACATTGTAAATTATCAATTAACTCTAGCTCATCAGCTGCATGATTCAATTTGTCTTAACTGTGTTTTTATACTTCATTAACTTGCCTTATTTTTTTATTACTGAATTAAATGGCTTGAGACGAGGTACATATTTCCTGTACCATAATAACCAAAATTAGTTGTTCCTGTTTTATTGCAGTTCAAACTGCATAACAGATGCCTGGCATGGTTGCAACTAGGACACTATGTATACACAAATCATGAGATATACCAAAGCACTTGTGGGCATAGCCAGAGAGCTATATGTCCTGTTAAAGATTTTGGGCTGGGCCCTTGCTCTAATGTGGTGTCATACATTTTATTCCCACCTGCTGCGTATCAGTTTTCTATTTTACATGTTGTCCAAACACAAACCCTACTGACTGGCCATTCAGATCAGTAATACTTGGACGAATCAAGAAAGAAGAAAGGGTACAAAGAGTTTCATAAAGCCCAGGCCTGTGGAAGACTGTGGGCCATTCAGACACATCCGGTAAACAGGCATTTAGTATAAATTAGAATTATGAATATTCATGAGATATGCTTACTTAATGCAGAGTAGTAATTTGATTTGGTATGTTTAGGAATCCTACCATCAAATTCTAAAAAGACCAGCTAATTGTACTACACAGAAATGCGCCACTGGCATCATGCATTCCAATGGTAATTCCATATTGGTTTTCATGCAGAATCCCACAATATTTATTTGCATATTACACATGACACTTTAAAGGTGAATCTCATAGGCAAAGTTCAATGGAGCCATGAGGATGATGCAATGGATTGTACATGTGGTGTTTTTATTGTCTGTAAGGGAATTTTGTTTTGCTGATGCTAGACTAAATAAAGGAACGGCTCTTGTTGCCCACATATAAGGGCAGTGCAAAAGTGCAAAACAGCCATGCTTGGGGTGGTGCCATCTGATATATTTATTCTCAGAGACAATGATTTTTTACACAAAGACAGCTGTAAATTCAGACTAAAAATGCAGTTTTGTTCATTGTTTTTTTTTGGAGAACAGATTACAAGTATTTTGTAATTGATCTTACATAAATGGATTTACCCCAAAAGACAGTTTGGTAGTAATTCTAGTGAATTTTGTGTTTAGATATAGCTAAGGTATTATTATATCCCCGATTATTTAGGCATGTACCTACAAGCATGGTAACACCATCTACAGATACCAATGCATTTTAACAACTGTCACAAATTGATACATTAATGTTGATATATTATATATTGTTTATATATATAATTACTGATGTATATATGTAATTAGAACACTTTTAATAGGAAATATGGAAAGTTCAGACTCACCACCAATAGAAACATCATATTAAATTAAGCATATTACTTTTGAGTAAGTTCAAAAGGCTCTTTGGAGTTATGAAAGGCAAACAACTGACTACTCGTCAAATCACCTATAGCAGCTAACCCAGAAGGTAGCATTGATTGGTCACCTGTTTAAAACGAAACATCTTATTGGTTGCTAAAGGTTACTGCACCTGGGAAAACATTGTGCCATTTATTACATATGAGGGGCAATAGTGCCATATTTAGCAATTGTTTTCTCCAGTGTTGTCAATGAGCATTGTATATTGTTTCCAAAGTGTGATACCTGCAACTTCCAGGTCAGTTGATGATCTATCCACAATGAACCTCATTGGCCACAGAATTGAAACTTGTTAGTGAATAAGGGGCAGTTTTTTTTATCAATTGTCATTCAAATTTTCACAAGTATGAAAAAAATGCAAAGAAAACCGAGATTTAAACGGCCAGTGGATTAGGGTATTTCAGCATGTTTGAGATCCCAATTTTTTACACAAAAATGTACAGTATAAATACTGTAGAAAGAAAAATTTGAACTGCAGGCGAAAAGTAATATGATAAGCAGGTTATTTTAAAGGGATACTGTCATGGAAAAACAAGTTTTTTCCAAATAGTGCTGCTCCAGCAGAATTCTGCACTGAAATCTCAAAAGAGCAAACAGATTTTTTTTATATTCAATTTTGAAATCTGACATAGGGCTAGACATTTTGTCAGTTTCCCAGCTGCCCTAGTCATGTGACTTGTGCCTGCACTTTAGGATGGAACTACTTTTTGGCAGGCTGTTATTTCTCCTACTTAATGTAACTGAATCAGTATCAGTGGGACTTGGCTTTTACTATTAAGTGTTGTTCTTAGATTTTCCAAGGAGCTGTTATTTTGTGTTAGGGAGCTGCTATCTCGTTACCTTCCCATTGTTCTGTTGTTAGGCTGTTGGGGGGGGGAGAGGGTGATATTACTCCAACTTGCAGTACAGCAGTAAAGAGTGATTGAAGTTTATCCAAGCACAAGTCACATGACTGGAGGCAGCTGGGAAATTGACAGTATGTCTAGCCCTATGTCCGATTTCAAAATTGAATATAACAAAATCTGTTTGCTCTTTTGAAAATTGGATTTCAGTGCAGAATTCTGCTGGAGCAGCACTATTAACTGATGCGTTTTGAAAAAAACATGTTTTCCCATGACAGTATCCCTTTAACCTTTAATAAATATGCCATTAATTCTTGTCTGAAGCTGAGTAGAGGTTCTAATTCTAAAGATGGTTTACCCCTTATAAATTAGATTTTTTTTTCTTTCCCAGGTGCAACCTAGCTCCTGTGGTTGAGTTTGCTGCCGATGTTGGAACCAAGTCTGATTTTATAACTATGAACCCATCGGTTGTACAGAGGGCATTTGGAGGTTTTCGCAATGAAAGTGACAGAGAGAAATTTGTCCATAGACTTTCCATGCTCAATGACAGCGTCCTATGGATCCCTGCTTTCATGGTCAAAGGCGGAGAGAAGCATGTTGAATGGGTTAATGCATTAATCCTCAAAAATCAGCTGAAAGTGAGAACCGCGTATCCATCACTGAGACTGATTCATGCTGTCAGAGGGTAAGTACCTAAAAATCACATACCTGTCTCAGGGACAACTGATATCATAAGTAAAATTATATCTAATAATAATGATTTGTAGCGCTGTTTCAGATAAGGCATTTAGCCAGCTTCTATACACTATGTTGTTTGCTCATTTTATGACCTTAGTTCACATCTGCAGTTAATGTGTTTTATATTGATATATATATATATATATATATATATATATATATATATATATATATATATATTTATTGAGAAAATGCAGTGGAATTGAAGGTTAATATAATACAGCGCTTCAGTGTTATAAGCTTTTATTTTCTACATATTTTTTCCCCAAAAGATGGCACAAAAGGGAAACCTTTCGGTTCTATTTTAACAAAGACAGAACATTTACACTTGGTAGTTTGTCTCAGTGAGAGATATTAAAGTGGAAAGCGATAAAACATTATGACAGCTGGAAATAAAATGGAAGCTCTTTGAGAAACCACAATTTTCCTGATCAGAGTGCTCTGTGACACGTTGTTTCCACCGTCTGAAGTCTTTATGCACAAAGGGCTCTTCTTATCATGGTCTTTGAAAATATTTCCATGGTATATTGACAGTTAATTCAGAACAATTAGTGCTAACAAGTGGCACGATAACAATAAGTTACACAAGATAAAATAACCCACGCCTTCATTCTGCACGTGCAACCTGAGGGAAATGCGTTGTTTAACAGCATCAAAGCTAATCTATACAACTATTGCTTGTTTTACTGCTCCTGTTTACAAAATAATCTGCTAATGGTACCATCCCACTTCTACTCGTTTGTGACTAAAAAGATTAAAAGAACTAAGGAATTGGGCTACAAATATACAGACAAGTTAAACAATAATGAATGCGATGCTTCAAATGTGAAGAATTTAGCTCTGCAATGCAAATATTGTTATTTTGGATACAGAGAATCTGTTTTAGAGAGCAGAGACCTGAAGTTAACCACCTAAAATAGAGTGAGCGGGCAGGGAGATTCACGTAGGTGACCCCCTTCCTGCCCCTATTTGTCCCCTAACTCGTTTGGCATTCAGTGGATGCTATAATTGACATGTTTCTGTGTATGAAAACATATGATTGTCCAAAAACAGTATGTGCATAGCTTAGAAAATGCAGAATTTCCTAGAATTCCAATATCATTGCAGGAATTTGCTAAATAGCTTGCACTGCAGCTTGCATGATTGAGTATAAAGGAAAAGGCAAGCACAGCCGGACGTCACTTCGTAGGGTAAAATTTCAACTTTATTTCAAATACATTAAAACCTGAATGTCCTGACGCGTTTCGTATCTAAGCGATACGTAGTCATAGGCATGAATTCACACAGACTCGCAACGGCTTTTTAAAGAAAATTATCAAAGGAAATGACATCACTAATTTAATTTAATCACAACGGATTTCAAACAGATGTTAGAAAGATCAAACAAAAAACTGCCGTATAGAACCTTGCGTGTATGTTAAAATTGGATAAAATATTACTTGAAAACGAGTTGGAAAAACAAGTTGAGAAAGAGCCTTAGGAAAATACCTGAAAAGATAGGCAAATATATATATATTAACTAACAAAGAAAAAGACCTTCAATTTCATTAAATAGATCTTAAATTAAATCTTCGAAAGAGGCCAAAATTAAATGAATAATATTACCTAGGCTAACGAATTTTTTACCCAAATGAACTATACCTGAGATGGGAGTGAAATTTCTATTAGATCATAGTGAAGCATACAGGGTATGTCGGAATTTTTTTTTAACAATCTGTGATTTTCCATTTTTTAAACAAATGAATAAAATGATGAAATGTACGTTTAACACAAGATATATGTGAAACAAAGGCTTTTGTGAGGACAAATCTTAATGGATATAAAAACGGTATCTATTTTGGGTCATTAGGCTGGTTTTTTGCACGGGCCCACAAATGTTTACCCTACACATGACAGGCTATATCAAACCTAAGATTTAAGCCTGCGGGTTGGCGGGTTCCCAGTGTAAAAATCCAAAATGCCTCTCTATGGAGGAGTCTTTCCATCAAATTGCCTCCTCGATAGGCCGGCTCAATTTTCTCAATGCCCTGAATATTTAAATACCTTTCATCACCATTATTGCAATCAAGAAAATGCCTGGATATTACAGTAGAGTGGCTGCGGGAAATAATGTGAAGTATATGTTCTCTCATTCTGCATTTTAAATTCCTAGATGTACACCCCACATATTGTATGCCACATTTAGAGCAACTTAGTAAATAAATAACAAATTTTGTATTGCAGTTAATAAAATGATTCATTTTATACGATTTACCTGTACTGTTACTCACAAATTCTTTTGATACTTTTACTCTTTCACATGTGACACACCTATTGGCACCACATTTATAGGTACCCTTTACATGTAGCCAGGTTTGATTCTTTTCTTTACCCGGTACTGCACTTGGTGCCAAAAGATTGCCTAAAGTGGGTGCTCGTCGTGTGACAAATTTGCAACCCTCTTTTAAGATATTATGTAGACTATCATCATTAAATAAAATAGGTAAATTCTTTTTGACTAGTGCCTTAATTTTGTGATGTTGTCTACTAAATGAGGTAATGAACATGGGTTTTTCATCCTTTTGTCCTTTATTTCTCCTTTGTTCGTTGTTTTGTTTATTACTCTCACTTAAAAGGGTTGTTCTATTTATTCTAAAGGCTTTCAAAAAGGAAGATTTTAAGAGGTCAAATGAATAATTTCTTTGTAAAAGACGATCCCTCAAGTCAATGGATTTCTTAATAAATTCCTCATCTGTGCTACAGTTACGACGCAGTCGTTGAAATTGACCGAAAGGTATAGCATTAAATACATGTGTAGGGTGACATGAATCAGCTCTAAGTAGGGTATTCCCCGCTGTTTCTTTCCGAAATACCGTACTCACTATGCTTTCTTTATCGTTAGCTAGCTCCAAGTCCAAAAAACTAATTTTTAGCTGGTTGAACTCGCTTGTAAATTGTAAATTACAATTATTCAGATTGAGCTTCGCAACAAAATTATCAAACTCATTCTGTGTGCCACTCCAAATAAAAAGTAAATCATCCACATATCTCCTATATAATTTTATTTTCTCTAGCAGGGGCATTGTACCTCCAAAGATGTGGGTCTCTTCCCACCAACCCATGTATAGGTTGGCATATGTGGGAGCAAATTTCGCTCCCATTGATGTCCCACACTTCTGGAGGTAAAAAGTAGAATCAAATTTGAAAAAATTGTGCGTTAATAAGTATTCTAATGCTTTGAGGATAAAATCTATCACTGTGTCATCATAATTACTGTAAGTTATTCAGTGATATCTCACTGCCTCGATGCCTTTTATATGTGGGATACATGTATATAATCCAACAACATCCACTGTAGCCCAGCTGTATTGTTCTACATCCCAATTTATTTTATCCAATGTCTGTAAAACATGTTTCGTGTCACGTAGGTAAGATTTTAAACGCTTTACAAGTGGCTGTAAAATTTCTTTATAGATCTCCTGCGGATTAGAAGCCAATGTTTGATATGCATTTTCATCATGAAGTTGTCTATACGCTTCTTTAATATATGCGCATGTATCTAATACAACTACTTTACCTCCTTTATCGGCCTTGCGAATTACTATAGATTGATTGGATTTTAATTCTTTTAAGGCTTTCTGTTCATTAACGCTCAGGTTGGAATCTTTTCTATGTGTGGAGTTTTTAAGTTTGATGAGTTCTGATTCAATCACGTTCTGAAAAACATCAACACTGGGAGATCTAAAGTGTATTGGATAAAACTTAGATTTTCCTCGCAGGCCACTTAGGTCCTTCATATCAATACCACAAGTGTTTAGAACTCCAGTGTTCGTTTCACTAGCTAGGGCATTCAAGGTGTATAGCGCTCTCTCATCTTGAAAATCAAATAAATGTGTCTGATAAACCCTGTGAAAATTAGGGGCCAGTGACCCTGCAGGTGAAAGTGACGAAAGAGAAGAAGACGAAGACATAAAGTGTGTAGAGGAAGTGGAATGTTCTATTTCCGAATTCAGTGTTGAATTCGTATCAGACTCCTTATGTGCACTATTATCCAACAAAAAATATTTTTTTAACACAATTTTACGAATAAATTTGTTTACATCAATAAGTGTTTCAAAAATGTTAAAGTCTCTTGAAGGTGAAAAAGATAAGCCTTTAGCTAAAAGGGTACAGTGATATTGTGTAAGAGTAAATTTGGACAAGTTCAATACCGATTCCTCGTGATTCTTTTGTTCTTGTATGTGGGTTCCTGATGTCCGCTTTTTTGCTCCTTTTCCTCGTCTGCTTCTAACCTTTGATTTTGTAATCGTATGTCCTGTTTCTTTTGTTGCTGATGCTCCATTGGTTCATGCAGCTTGCATGAACCAGCACAGAAGTCTCCATTTTTAGGGTAACCTGCACTAAATAAGTGTTTTTCTGACTGCATTTGTTTGTGAATGGCAGCACTTCTAGTAAAATGTGACTAACTGCATTAGAGTGTGATTTACTCAATGGTAGGCAGTTGTGTGTGTTGGCTCCATCTGCTAAGCCAACTATAGAAAGAAGTTCTCAATAATAAGATTCACTTACCTAGCTAGGGCTGCCACACAAAATTTTAGCAACCTTGGATTGACAGAGAGAGTCTGTTTCTGTAAGGCAAACACAATATAATGGCTATATACAGTAGAATTTGAAGTATGTGTTATACTATATGATTTGACTGTGCTTTAACATATGACACCTACTATAGAATATCCCGCTCTTCCCATCATTACCTAGCAGGTAAGATCTGTGCCTTCAAAGATGCCCCAGTAGCTCTCCATCTTCTTTTCTGCTGATTCACTTACTGAGCTTAGGGACCCACTAACAATATACAGTACACATAGAATATACATTTCACAATATAAGGCTGATTAGTAATTAATACAGATAATTACTACATGGCAGCACAGAAACCAGTGCAGCTAGCATGAGAATTTAATAATCAGCCCTGTAGCATCAGCTTATATTACAGACCAACCTCCTTTTCAGCCTGATAATTTGCTACAACCCCTAAGCTTAGCTTCTCAACAGCTGCTCAGAGCCAACTGAGCATGTGAGTGTCACAGACACTTTCCAAGATGGTGACCCCTGTGACAAGTTTGAAGTCCTGGATCAGTGCTGCTATTGACAAGATGAAGGTTGGTGCAATAAGTTCTGTATATAAAACATTGCATTTTTAGCCATATTCATTTTTAGAGTTTAGTTCTCCTTTAAGTGGCATACTAAAGAATCTTTCCAAACTGGAAAATATATATGTAAGTAAATATTGCTCTTTAACGTCTCTTACATTGAACCATTTTGCAATGCTCTGTCGATCCCTCAGAGATCACCAGACCAGAACTAATGCAGCTCTAACTGTTAACAGGAAGTGGATGCAAAAGACAGAACTTTGTCTATTAATTGGCTTATCTGCCCTTACATGTCTGGTTTGTTACATTTGTTTGTGTGCAGTGAGGATAGCAGGATCTAAGGGGGAGGCCCTTAGTTTTTAAAATGGCAATTTTCTATTTAGGATTACCCAATGGCACATACCATTAAAAAGTATATTACATATGACATGAGCTGTTTTATGCAGTATCATTTTATAAAGACCTACATTGTTCGGGGGGGTTAGTTTTCCTTTAATTTAATTCCTGCAAATTAATGGACGGTGTTAATAAATTACCTACTCATTCACATTGCAACCACATGCAAGTTACTGCTTGTCTATCAGTTTATATTGGCACTATACACTCCTTAGTTACAGTTGCTATTTGTCCGTCTGTCTGCATCTATCTATCTTTGTGCTTTACTACATTGGCACTATACTATACTATCTGTCTGTCTGTTGGTATGTTTGTCTGTCTGTCTATCTCTCTGTCATTATTTTCATATGAATATTTGGGGCAACTTTTTTTCAGACAGACATTAGTCCATGAGTTCCAATATAGTTCTGGAGTTAGTGTACTGTGTCTTTTGTTAATGGCGTTACAACCTCGTTTTTGTTGAATGATGGGAGATACAGTTTCAAGTAACTGACTTGGCTTAAAGCCCAGGGTTTCATGAATTACAGTGTATACAAGACATGACCTCCGATATTGTCTATAGGTCGAAAAACTGGATCTTCCCCTGCTGCTAGTGAATTTAGATTAAACAGAAGCAAAGCATACAGACTTGTGCTAGACTTGCTGATGCTCCTGTGCCTGCTGTTCATAGATTTGTATCTGGCATTTGAGAAAGGAACATTAGGGGCCACAAGGTTGTCGCTGGAAGGCCTGTAGCAACAGAGCCAGAAGGCTGTTTAATAGTAATATTTTTTAATATTTATGTTGCACACGACAAGCCTTGAATGTAACTGACAGATTGTTTTTCCTTTCCCTTCAAACTAATTCCTTGAAGTGACTGCCTTAATCACAACAATTGTTTTTTTTCTTACATATGGTAAAATAATAGAAACCACCAACTGTCTAATTAATCAATCGCCGTAATTCTCCAGCTCATAATTGTAGGATTTGAAAAAAGGGTTTCTATGGCCATTTACTGTTTTAGTACTTTGCTTCTCTGCAGCAGCATCAGATGGCGATTGCGCCTGACATTGCTTCACAATACATTAGCATGTTAATGTGCCTTGTATAGAGCAACCCTCCATCTCGGTGTCACAGGAGAGACGGCACAACTTTAAAGGAATACTGACACCAGTAAGTGAAAAATCTTTGTTCTTCTTCAGAGAGAGGCAGATCAAGGGATTCAGCTGACATTTGGAGCCCCTGAACAGCGCGTCACCAGACACTTGCAATCGGGGCCACAAAGTGGCTTCTGCGGCTGTTCTCTCTATTTCCTGCATTTGCTTGTTAAGCATGCAATATCCTCAATAGTAACAAGCCTCATTTACTAAAGAATTGACTTCCCTGTGAATTCAGAAATTACAACCGTAGTATCTGGTTGGCATCACTGAATTGCAGATGATACCTCTGCCTTGCCACCATATAATTTGAGGTTATTGAAACCATACTTATTTTAATATCTTGCAACACATAAAATAAATTGTCTGTTCAGTAACAGATAAATACATTGATCATAGGAAGTTGGTTTAAAACTGAAGTTAAAGTAACTGTATATGCTTTCCTAGGAAAGTGTCTAACGAAATGGCTCATTCAACAAACATTTACTGTACCCTTTGCCAAATGTTAACTTTAAGTATGATGTAGAGAGCGATATTCTGACAATTTGCAATGGGTTTTCATTTATTTAATCATTTGTGGCTTTTGAGTTATTTAGCCTTTTATCCAGCAATCTGGTGGCTAGTGTCCAAATTACCCTAGCAACCTTGCACTCATTTGAATAAGAGACTGGAATATGAATAGGAGAGGGTATGCATAGAAAGATGAGTAATAAAAAATAAATGTGTGTCTTATAGAGCATCTGTTATTTAGATGGGGTCAGTGACCCCCATTTGAAAGCTGGAAAGGGAAAAAGGCAAATAATTAAAAAAATAAATAATGAAGATCAACTTAAAAGTTGCTTAGGATTAGTCATTCTATTAGTCATTCTATAAAGTTAACTTAAGGGCAGAGACACCAGCGAAGATTTGGGGAGATTTAGTCGCCCGGAGAGAAATCTGTCTTCCCGCTGGCTAGAGTCGAAATTGCTGGCGGGATAGCACTCAGAGTTCTTCAATTTCCGAAGTCGCACCAAGTTGCTTCACAAGGAAACTTCGAACAACTTTGGAAAACAAAGCGATCCGATTGACATCCCACTGGCTATTTACATTCTAGCCAGCGGGAAAGCAGTGCGGGGAGATTAGTCACCCGAAAAAGAGGCAATTTGTCGCCAGGCGACTTAATCTCCCTGAATCTTCGCGTGTGTCTCTGCCCTAAAGGTGATCCACCCCTTTAAACCTGCATTATTGTCATATCATATCATATAAGACCCCCCAAGCTTAATCATGGCGTGACCTCAGCCTTAAATGTGCATTATTCTCTTGAAGTAACTGGAGATAACTGATTGACTGTAACCAGTTTTGGCTGCACTTATTTTATGGTTTGTGAGCAGGTAACCTTCAAAATTTGATCTTATCCGTCTCTAAGTGAACTCAACTCCATCTACATAAGTAAACTCAGTGATCCCCAACCAGTGGATTCCATGAAACATTTTGCTCACCAAACCATTAGATGTTGCTCTGAGTGGCCTCCAGGCAGGTGCTTATTTTTGTGTTCCTGGCTTGGAGGCAAGTTTTGGTTTCATTAAAAACAAATGTACTGCCAAACAGAGTCTCCTGTAGGATGTCAGCCCTAATAGGGGCTACCAAATAGCCAACCACAGCCTGAATTTGGCACCCCATGGACTTTTTCATGCTTGTGTTGCTCTTAAACAAATTCAGGCAGCACACACCTTGTTCAATTTTCAGTAATTTGAGTGCACCTCCCCAGTGTCCCTCCACACTTAGGAATACTTGTGGAAATCTGAAAATGAGCAGCACTCAGACAGAGTTGAATAAAAAGCCTTTATTTTCAATAGCAGGGCAACATTCACAGCAATGTTTCAAGCCCGTCACGGCTCTTTATCAAGCTTGTGTTGCTCCCCAATTCTTTTTACATCTGAATGTGACTGACGGGTAAAAAAGTTTGGGAACCCATGCTTTAGGTCACTCTCTCTGCTAAGAATCCTCTTTTTCATGAACCACAAAATTAAACACAACATTGCAAGTCAATGAACCCAATATAAATTTTGCAAAGGGGATAATAAAGTGCATTAAAAGGAACTATCTTTTTTCTTTCCTCTTTAATGTAAAAGTGTCATGTTTTTAAGCCTTAATGACTCATTAGAACCAGGAGAAAGTTGAAGTTTTGTTGACGGGATTACCACGTATTATCTTACATCTGGCTGTACTCCTTCACAATTTAATAGACTGTGAACTCCAATGTCTTGTTTACAACATCAGTATCTGTTTTTGTACCAATGTAGCAAAATACAGAAAAGGAAGAAGCTATTCAGTTAAAGCCTATTTATGCCACAAAACAAAATATAGACATCTCTTTTGAACTTAACACTTTGGGCCAGATTTAATTCAGTAAGAAAAAGTTATCTCATGTTTTATCAAGTGAAAACTCATGGAGGAGATTCAATTTGAGGAGAAAAAACGTTTCTGTAAATTCACTTCCAGTTCTTCCCATAGACTTCAATAGAGTTTTTGTGTGATAAAGCGCAAAGACACACTTTTCTGAATCAAAATGAATCTCAAATTAAATCTCGTCCATGATAAATCTTTTTCTCTTTTTTTTCCCCTTTGGGGACAGATTAATTTCCGTGAGAAAAAGTTATCTCATGGTTTATCACGTGAAAACACGACGAGATTCAGTTTGAGGAGAAAAACTTTTCTGCAACTTCACTTCCAGTTCTTCCCATAGACTCCAATACAGTTTTCAAACATACACTTTTCTGAATCGAAATGCATCTCAAATTGAATCTCATTTATAACTTGTGATAAACTGAATTGAATCTGGCCCTTTGTATGTTAAATACTACATATAAAAAGCCTGTGCATTTTAAAAAGAGACACGTGGAAGCTTTTTTATCAAAACTGAAATGTCTTCTTATTTATAAAATACAGTGTTGGACTGGCCCACAGGGATACCAGGAAAACTCCCGGTGGGCCCAGATGTCAGTGGGCCCTCTTGCTTCAAAACATTTGGCATATTTCATGGCCATTAGCTATTTCTATGAGAACAAAGAAACTAAATAGATTGAATAATAGATTATAGCATGTAAAGAAAAGAGACTAGCAAAATAGAGGTTGAGTGAGGAGAGGAATTATAATAGTACTGAGTGGGCCCCTGATTTAAGGTCTTTTGGTGGGCCCCTGGTCTAAGATTTTTGGGTGGGCCCCTGGTGTCCCAGTCCGACACTGCGAATGAATAAAAGCACAGAATAGACCCGAATTACAAAATGAAAACCAAGAAATCCTTGTTTTCTGAAGAATTTTCCGAACAATTGGGAAAGGACAGCGCTAATTGACTTCTACATGTTGTTACCAGCTTTTGGATCAGAGTTTTATGTGGTTTTACAATTAATAAATAACAATTTGAGGTTTAAAATAACTATTGTAATACTACGCACTTTTTAGTTTGATTCTGGGAAACAAAAAACGAAATAGGTTAAAATATGAGACCCTTAGGCTAATGGCACAAGGGTTGTTTTCTCTATGGGATGATCCACTGCCTTCTGCCCCTTGTATTTGTGTTTTATAGGAGGCTGATCCTTAGCTTGTCAGCACACACAAAAAAAGGAGCAGAGAAAATGACCCATGTGCCATTAGCCTTAGCATACTTTGTTGCTCTTGCAAACTCTGTAGATAAAACATCTAGGATATTTGTAGTAGACGCTGAGTTCATTGGCAACTGTGTAAGAGTTTAGCCCATAGTGTTATCCTATACAAAGAGCCATCAGGTAGTGAGGGCAGGTTTCAAGAAGGGCATAATATGATGTCGTAGGCATGTGTTCAATAAAAGTAAACACAAATACATTTACAAAGTACAAGTGGAATTAAACAGACTTATAAAATAAATACATATCCAGTAGAAATGTTGTAGCATCCAGATCACTGAAAGATTATATTGCCATTGATGTAGAACAGCAGAATCCCAGCCAAATAAGAACTGGATTTATAATTCAGTAAATATTTTTATAAGGTTTAAGCAACTCCGTGAACTGAAGTTATTCAGCTTAATAGCATGTCTTTAATAGGATTCTGAGAATGTTTTGAAAGCAAAGATATGAAACAGATAGATTCGAAAACAGCCTTTGTGTTTGTTGTCAGAATGTTCTAATCAATACAGAATGAAAAGTCCTTGCCAAATCCTATGAATGTAACCGATTTGTGGTTGCATTAACCTAAAAGTGTTTCCTTCTCGTAAAAGCTCATTTATCTGATATACTATGGTATTGAATCTTTTATTGCCAAGGCTCTTTGATCTTGCCACACCCTGTGTTGCCAAACAACAAATGGGACAGCATAAATAAAAGAGTGACCCAGAAATATAAGGGGTCATTTCTAAGCAGCTAAAATGGGCACAAATGTTGAGCTAATTGATGCTATTCAATTTATGAAAGGAACTTCTATCCAAGGAACCTTGTATCTGCATTCCCATAGACTTGCGCTGAGTGCCTTTGTGTCTGTCCTGCATCTTCTGCTGTATGACATGTAAGTGCACCTAATGATGTAGTGGAACCCTGGAGCTACTGGCACCCTGAACATGCTAGTAATTCCAGGTTACCAACAATTGCATCTGTAGATCTGCCCAGAAAAGTCTTATATGCTAACATAATTTTCTGTCACATGCACATCATTAGTTTTGATGCACTGTTCACAATTGTTGCAGGCACAAACCCCATGTGGCTGTAATTATGCTGGGTATGGGGGAAGAAACACTGCATTATTGGTAAAAAAAAAACACGGCAATCTTCTCCTGAAATTGCACTTGTAATCTTAACGGAATTCTTACATTTTTATGATGTAGTTTTTATTTCTAAATTACATTACAATTAATTCATCGAACTATATAAAAAATTTTCCTGAGCCAACAATTGTGTTTATTTAGTTGTGATATCGGTGTGGAGGCAGCAATCTTAGGTCATTTTGCCTGATCCTGTGCTTTCAGAAGTAGATAGCACTTCACTATGGAACAGTTTTCAAACAGGCTATTGTTTCGAAAGTCAAGAGTCACAGTGGGACTTGGATTTTTACTATCGAGTGCTGTTCTTATATCTACCAGGGAGCTGTTATCTTGTGTTAGGGAGCTGTTATCTGGTTACTTTCCCATTGTTCTGCTGATGGGCTACTGGGTGGGAAAGGGAGGGGGCTGATATCACTCCAAGTTTATCAGAGCATAAGTCACATGGCTGAGGGCACCTGGGAAACTACATGTCCAGGCCCATGTAAGATTTAACAAATAAATATAAAAATAAAAAAAATCTATTTGTTTTTTTGAAAAAGGGATTTCAGTGCAGAAGTCTGCTGGAGCAGTCCTATTAACTGATACATTTAGAAAAAAAATTGTTTTCCCATGACAGAATCCCTTTAAAGGAAACATTTTGTGTAAAAAATAAAGATGTACCAGTGCATTATACTCATTTGGATATAGAAGAATTGCGCTAAGTAATGTTTCAGGCTGATATATTGAATATTTCTGCAAAACCCTAATACCCTAAAAACCCCTTCTCTTACACTTCCTGCTCTCTGATTTCCCAGGCTGTGCAGGGGAGCTGGTGGCACTCAGATAACTACACTGCAAGCAGGAACTGATAGGGAACTGAAGCAGGTCTCTGCTTGTGTGACTGCAGGGCTGTGATTGGCTGTCCCCTTCCTACTGTACTTCTGGCAGGGACTGCTAGGATACACCCACCCCTCATTTGAAACAGGGACCAGTGAACATCTATAGAGATTATTATAAAGATATATTATAAAGATAATATTAATTTTCAGCACCATGTAAAAGCAACACCATATATAACTTATAATTTTTCATTTATCCTATATGTCTCCTTTAAATTATACATTTTCCAGTATCACCAGTTAGTTCCCCAAGCAAACCGGGGAGCTGGTTTCATATATTAAGAAGTGCTTCATTTGCAATTATACTATTCTGTAGTTTTCTCTATGTTTATTTGCTCAGTCACTCGTGTAGTTTCCCTATTCCCCTAGCAGGGTTACAGCAGTATAATTTGCTATAAATTAGTGGGCTCATCATATTTCTTAAATGGGTTGTTTCCATCACAAGTAAGTAGGGCACAGTTCAAGGTTTTAATTACCTTCCATTAAATAAAGTGATTTGCTTTGGATGGTGGAATGCATTTGCAGGCTGGCAGTACATCCAAAAGGGCAATGAATTGGGTCACATGGATATTTTAGCAAATCCCAGCAGAAAACATTTTCAACTTAATATTCTTATTTAGAAAAGAATGTTGCGTTTGAGGGGCTTTTGCTGCTGTAACTGAATAAGAGTATCATGCTGTATAGAGCATCAAGGGCCAGAACTAGGGGTAGGCAGAAGAGGCACGTGCCTAGGGTGCAACAAAGTGGGGGCACTAAGCACGTACATCGTTTTTAGCCTACCCCTGGTCCAGACCTTTTCTATCCCAAAGGTACTCTGCTCTCTTCCCCCTTCAGAAATTGAAACATTTCCTGGAAGCGAGTGCATGCACACTCAAGGCCCTGCCCGCAAGGGGGTGAAGCAGCCAGCTTGAGAGCATCCTTGGGGATCCACTGTCCAAACAACAGAAACATATCTAAAGAGAAGTCCAAACATAACTAGACTGTGTGCACTCTGTTTGATAACTCAGAATAGAATGTGACACTAAGAGGCGGCGATGTTGTGTGTGAAATGATGGAAAGTAGCGTGATGGAAAGTAGCACAACACATGTGGTAAAAGTGGTTATGCACTAGGAATAAGGAGATCTACTAGACTATGTCAACTAGCTTTAAGTGTTGCGTCTTTGCATGCAACACATCAACAATTAACTAAAAAAACAAAGGCAAAAAAAACGAACCAACCATATGTAATATAAGGCACTAAGTTTGCCCAGGAGCACTAACCCTTAACAACCAATAAGATGTTTACATTTAAACAGGTGACCAGTAAATGTTACATGCTGATTGGTTGCTATGGTTTACTGCCCCTGGGCAAACGTGGCACCTTTAACTACATAACCAATGGTTTACTCAAATGACGAAGGTGTAAGATGTAAAACATGTGTTCACAGCAATAGATCTATAAGTTAAGGTGTGACACCAGTATGGGTCATATCCGCTTAATGAATTTATGGTTAAGCCAACACATTTAATAGAACTACTGTTAGTGATCCACTTCCCCAAGATCCAAAGGGGAGGGCATACATTTTTAAGGGATTACAGGGTGCCAAACACAGCATCAGTTGTGATGTAAATACAGGTATGGAAAGGCCATCTCCATTTTATCCAAATAATCCAAATTTTGAAAAATGATTTCCTTTTTCTCTGTAATAATAAAGCAGTACCTTGCACTTGATCCCAACTAAGATATAATTGATCCTTATTGGAAGCAAAACCAGCCTATTAGGTTTTTTTAATGTTTACATGATTTTCTAGTAGACTAGAGGGATGAAGATCCAAATTACAGATCTGTTATCCACAAAACCCCAGGTCCCGGCCATTCTGGATAACAGATCCCATACCTGTATTATATTTTAGTATCCTTTTTCATGTTTTCTGAAGGCCTAAATGTATTTATGCTTAATAAAATGCAGTTTTATTTCATGACATGTTTGTAGTACATTAGATTGGTTTTGCTTGTTTCAATTCAACAATTTAAGACTAGAGCAGTGGCACACTCTGCCTTTTCTTCTCCTGCATTAGGGGCGAATACACATGAGTTTGAAACTTTGCAAGAAAATTCACTTCATGCATGCGAATGTCGTGCCTGCCATTACACACAAATATTGGGTCAGAAAACAGTAGATTAGCCTTTCTTGGCCTGCAAACCCAAAGTGAACTGCTAGTTTGCTCTGATCTTACAGGTCGCTGATTGATGGCCCTTTTTAACCAATGTTGTTTAAAGAGGTGGTTCAGCTTTTAGTAGGTATAGAATGGCCAAGAAGCAACTTTTCAATTGGTCTTCATTTATTTTTGATAGTTTTTTAAATTATTTGCCTTATTCTTCTGACCCCAGATAATTAACAAATGCTCTGTAAGGCTGCAAATGTATTGTTATTGTTACTTTTTATGCCCCCTCTTTATACTGAGGCCATCTCCAATTCAGATTCCGGTCTCGTATTTAAATTAATGCATGGTTGCTAGGGTAATTTGAACCCTAACAACAAGTTTGCTGAAACTGCAAATTGAAGAGCTGCTGAATAAAAAGCTTAATAACTCAAAACCTATAAATCAAAACCAACTGCAAATTCTCTCTCTACTTCATATTAAAAGTTAACTCAAAGATAAACACCCCCGTTTAAACAACTTAGGAGCCGACTGGGGAATACAGATGGATTCCTAACAGTCTGTTTTTGCGTATATATTTTAACTTTCCTGTCAATGAATTGACACATTTAACAAATAGTCAAACACATTAATTTCCTATGGGTATTAGTGCAAAGTGCAACATTCAGCAATGCTGCCATATACTAATACCCCTCTGAATTCCTGATGAGTATGGATGAGTATATGGAGAGAAAATATTGTTAACAAATTCTAATAATTGTTAAAGGAACAGTTACATCAAAAAATGAAAGTGTTTTAAAGTAATAAAAATATAATGCAGTGTTGCCCTGCACTGGTAAAACTGATGTTTTTGCTTCAGAAACACTACTATTGTTTATATAAATAAGCTGCTGTGAAGCAATGGGGGCAGCCATTCAAATGAGAAAGGCTCAAGATACACAGCAGGTAGCAGATAAGCTCTGTAGAACATAATGATTTTATCCACTATCTTGTGCCATGTAGCCTTTTTTTTTTCAATTTCCACCATTGCTATATAGCAACTTACTTTTACTTTAATTGTTTTGGTGTAACTGTTCCTTTAATACATGTATGGGGTCTATTATCAAGAAACCTGATATGCATAAAGCTTCAAACTGAGGAAAGACCCTCTCTCATTTTATTTTACTGATTTCCTCTTTCTCTGTATTAATAAAACAGTACCATGTACTTGATGGTCACTAAGCTACATGAGTCCATATTGGCGGCACAAATGTTGACTCCAAATATAATAGGAAATGTTTTACTCAGCCCTCAGCCCTAAATATAATGACAGCTCAGTAAAACTTTTTGAAGGTATCAGTGCCAGCCATGGAACTTCTAGGAAATACTTTTCATTATCAAGAAGTAACATCCTTTCTAACAATATCATGTGTGCAAACATCGGAACTACAGCACCGACGCAGAAGTGCCAGGGGGCCAGTGCCATTGACTCCTGGAAAAGGGTTATACAGAAAGTGTCTAAGGACCTAAAATCCTATATTGTAAAATCTAGAGAATTACAACAGAACATTAAAACTGTGAATTTCAAATGCATTATCAGTGACAAGCGGCCAAACAAGTATTTTGCTTTTCCCTGTGAAATAAATAGATCAGTAAGTGCTTATATACTGTACTACATCACTCACATTGCTTATCTGTTTATTACAAAACATGCACACCCTGAGGCAACAATTTTATTTCGCTGACTGCACTTTGTATCAAATATACTGTACAGAAGTGAGAAACAGAAGTTCAATTATTTGATCTCACAGGTTCATTTATGTGATATACCACGCTGAAACCTCCAGGTCTCTATAAACCTCAACTGCACGTACCATGCACTAACGCCAACCCTTCTTATACAAGTAGGGAGTCATTTAAAAAAGCCCCAGACATAGGTGCTAGAACACTAACGCTGGCCATACACAGCGAGATCCGCTCGTTTAGGGATGTCGCCAAACTAGCGGATCTCTCCCCTATATGCCCACATTGAGGTGGGCGATATCGGGCTGATCCGATCATGAGCCCTAGGGCCCAACGATCAGATAAGAATGGAGGCAATACATGCGGTTGGATCAATGGACAGATGCTGCCCGTGATCTGACAGGATTTTTTTACTCTGCCTGATCAACATCGTCGGAGGACTCGGTCTGTCGGCAGCTTTTATTACCCTGTGTATGGGGGCCTTAAAGAGAAAATAATTATGCTCCAAGTGCTTATTTACCCAATGCTGTACTATGTACCTTGTGCCAGATTGCATACCTGAATGATGCACAGGTTTGAAGATGGGTAGTAGATAGGAGAGGGGAGCTACTTGCCTCCCCCAGTCTGCCCCTCATGAATTCATTGCTGCTGGACACAGGCAGCCCTGTATTTATCAAGGAGGTGCAGGTGCTTGTGCTGTTTTTTGAGGCACTCATGTAGAGCTAAAAGTGAAAAAATGGCATTTTGTACCCTGCGAATGACCGCTGTATCTTCTCACATCAAGGTATGTTTCTGTAAGTACAATCATATTTTTACTTCCAATAAAATCAATAAACAGGTCTGCAATGCCTTATCCAGAAACCCGCCATTCAGAAAGCTCTGATTGGTGTGCAATCTACCATAGAGTCCATTTATTTTAACCTATTCCCTTTTCATCTGTAATAATAAAACAGTACCTTGTACTTGATGGTATCTAAGTTGCATGCATCCATATGGTTGGCAAAAAAATACTATTTTTTTTTCATTCATGTTTAAATGATTATTAGTAGACCTAAGGTATAGTGACCCAAATTACAAAAAAAAAACCTTATCCACAAAACCCCAGGTGCCAAGAATTCTGGATAATTGATCCCATATTTGAATATTGAAATCCAGAAACCCCATAATTGAAAATTGCAACAAAGCATTCTGCCTCTATAACTACTTCAAGCTTAGGTATAGCACGACAGGTTCAGTGTTGAGACTGCACCCCTCTCCCTCCACTGCTTTACCCAATAAGCCTCTTTTTCCCAAATAAAACTCCCATGCCCTTTGGCTGGAAAATGAAGGCTGAAGTTATTGATCCGGTAACCATAACTCTTGACATCAGTTAACATGCATAACATTAACAACTTGGAACATTTACATCAACCAACAATCCTTACTCGCCTCCAAGAGTACAGACCCTGCTCCCAAATTTAACTCCTAGTTCCAGCCTCCTTTCTTCCTCAACCAAGGCTGTCTACCTTTCTGTCAGGACACCAGACCTACCAGGCTAGTCAAATATCCTCTTGGGGCTCAGATTTAAGGGACCCTCTACCAACTACATTAGCAAATGCAACTCACCTTATAGAGAGGTACAGTGGATTCTTCCTGCACTCCAGAATAAAGAGGTGAATATACATCCTGTTTGCATCGAGTCATCCCCTTAACCACCACTCAGGCAATTTTAAATTTACCAATCTCTGAACCCCTACCAAGAACTGAGGAAGAGGATGGGACAGGCTATCGTACCCCCCATCATACCCTGCATCCCTAGCTTGTGTTCTGGGTCATTGGGTCCCATAAGATAATTGCTGCATTGCAGCATCCGTTGGAGCAACACAAATAGCATAGCACCATCCCAGCTATTAATAGTAAAAGGTTACATTATGAAAACAAATGCAGTCCAACTTGAATATGTGATTGAAGGATTATTTTGTAAATTGAATTCATCCAGCACAGTGTCTCCAAGCACTCTAATTAAATAGCAGCGTTTTAAGACAAAGTCTCTACAAAACATTTAAAAATATGTCATGTAGACCATGTTCATATTTGACAGCTATACAGTATCCCACTTATTCCCCCATTTTTTTTTCTTTATTGCAGGGTTGCTGTATATTTTTTGATTTTTATTATTTATACTGACGCAGCCATTCTTTTCCTTGGCCTGTTTTTGTGAAATATAGCATTAGATTGTGATTGATCGATTTAAATGTGATTCCTGCTTCAATACTTGGCTGCTGCTCATGTGTGTCTGTGCCAGCTGTGCTGTCTGTAACCTGAACATGGTGCAGATGTACCAGGGGAATGCTGAGCATTACTACAGACTCTTAGTACTCATTCTCATTCATCTATACTGTACAAGCCTTAGCATCTAGCTTGGATTTTAGAATGTTGTTTTTTTGCAGTTTTTCATCCTTATAGCACAACTAAAACATCACTTCTAATCTAGTGAGGGACACGTTGACTTTACACATAATACACGTGTCCTATAAATTGCCTAAAGCGGCGAATGCAAATCAATTTTTTTGTTTTTGAGATGAACAAGGAACATTCATTTACAGGTGAACCTGGCAGCTGTTCTATTCCCTTCAGGTCAGACATGTACCAATGTATATTTTATGTTAGATACAGCTCCCTCCAAATTCATTGTTCAGAGGTGGATCTGCTTACTACCTGTATACCAAATTTTGCCCCTACCATGAAAGCTCAAAGGGAAATGAGGGAAATGTACCCATTGAAATGCATTATAAATTGGTGGGACCACACATAAAAAATGTAAAATGCAGGAAAACAAAATCAGGGGAGTTAAAATCAAGGTTTCACTATATATAAGACCTGTTAATCAGGATGCTCGGGACCAAGGTTTTTCCAGATCAGGGGGGTCTTCCTATAATTTGGAACTTCATACCTTATGTCTGTTAAAATCATTTAAACATTAAATATACCAATAGAATTGTTCTACCTCCAATAAGGATAAATTATATCTTAGTTGGGATCAAGTACAGGTTACTGTTTTATTGCTACAGGAAATATGTTGTAAAATTTTGAATAATTTAATTAACATTGACTCTATGGGAGATGACCTTCCCGTAATTCGGAGCTTTCTGCATAACGGGTTTCCAGATAACGGACACTATACCTGTATATATATATTTCACATTAGACTGACATGTACATGCTGATTATTAATGCTCCGGTTCTTTCAGATCATCACAGTGCCAGTCCTCGTGCAACACTGTAATTTTCAATCTGTCTCTTTTAGCAACTACATTTGAAACTCTAGCAGACAATGACCTCAGTTATCTTGCATTGCAGATTTTATTATTAACGATAATGTTATTTCCTATAGTTATAAGTGCAAAAACATGTGCAAAGTGCTAAATTGTTTTTACACAATTCACCTCATCCCTGGTAGTTGTGCCTGGTGCTGTCTGACACCACTGATGTGCAATAGAAGGAAAAGAGCTCCTGGTATTGGTCCAATGATCTTTTTTCCATTATATCATGGTCCATAATGTGTCGATTTTGTCAAATTTATGATGAAAGGAAATAAACATAACAACCATGCATGTTATGGGAATTCCCAAATTCTTTGGTATGCAAATACTG
Source organism: Xenopus petersii (assembly GCA_038501925.1). Taxonomy (NCBI): domain Eukaryota; kingdom Metazoa; phylum Chordata; class Amphibia; order Anura; family Pipidae; genus Xenopus; species Xenopus petersii. The sequence goes on from CM076672.1 coordinate 196,999,293, forward strand.
TGCATACTGTATTATATATTTTTGCCTAGACGGAACACCTTATTCATACATTGTTACAGAATCTCCTTTGAATTATTAAAAGAAAAGATGTATTAAATGCAACATATAATGGCACCCAACTAAGTGCAGGTGCAGAATGATTGGGGTCTGGGGTTTTCTGCATAAGGGGCCTTTTTTAAAAAAAATTAAAAAATATGTAAACATTAAAAAACATTAAACAATAGGATTTTGCAACCAATGAACATGGATTTATACAGCTGAGTTTCCACGAAATACGGTTTTGGTTGTTACTAAGAGAATGGAAGTCATTAAAAAAATTAAGATTGCTTGCTTAAATATGATGAAATGTTATTTTGGAGCGTTCTGGATAATAGGCCCCTTTCCTGTACTTATTTACACCACTTACATAACAATATGATTGTTAAAGGAAATTACAGGTATGGGACCTGTTATCCAGAATGCTAGGGACCTGGGGTCTTCTGGATAACAGATTTTTCCATAATTTGGATCTTCATACCCGAAGTCTACTAGAAAATCATGTAAACATTAAATAAATTCAATAAGTTGGTTTTGCTTCCAATAGGGATCAATTAAATCTTAGTTGGGATCAAATACAAGCTACTGTTTGATTATTACAGAGAAAAACTATTTTTTAAAATATGAATTATTTGGATAAAATGGAGTCTATGGGAAACATCCATTCCGTAATTCGGAACTTTCCAGATAACGGATCTCGTACCTGTATCAGATGATCTTAGCTAATTCTGCCTTGGGAAATCATGCACCTTGCGGGGCTTTCTAAATTCTAACATTAACCATTTTTGTTTTGAAGCATCAAGTGTCCTATAACAATATAGAAGCTGGTGGAAGGTACAAACTGCAAACTTTGGTTGTAATTGATTGAAAGGCTTGTTTGCTGCCAATAAAATAATTACATAGTTCCTTGCAGTAAGCAATCCACATATTCTTTAATGACCTTAGACTAATGGGGCATTTTTTAGGAGTGATAGAAATCAGCAGCTTAAAGACAGTAAAAGTAACCTGTATTACAGTGAATGATGTACAAGGAAATGTATGCTAACAGAAGCTTGTGCAACTTTGCCACTGAATGTAGTAAATGTAATGGATCTGTCAAAAACCCATTATTCTGAAAGCTCTGAATTATGAAAAGGCCGTGTCCCATAGACTCCAAAATCAAAAAATTCAAATTTTTTAGAAATGATTATACCTTACCTTATACCTTATACTTCATCCCGACTAAAACATAATAAATCCTTATTAAATACAAAACAATCCTATTGAGTACAATTAATGTTTAAATGATTTTTAAGTAGACTATAAAGACTAGAGATCAAAATTACAGAAAGACCCCTAATCCGGAAAACCCCATGTATTGGAATGTATTGGATTCTGGGTGTTACAGAATTTCTTTAGCCACATGCATTAAAGCCAATGGCCGTTACTTTGTGCACCAAATGCGTTGGTATCAATGCTTTTTTATGTTTATTTTCTGCCTGAAAAAAACCATGATGGTTAAAAAGCTATTCACGAACTTTGCCTCAAATCTATATCAGGCAAAAAAGTCACTTAAGAGATTTATGAATATTAGCTGTAACCCATGTTCATCTATATCAGAAAGGAACATCCTGGTCTTTGCAGGTGGCACAAGCACATTCCACTAGCTAAGCATCACTGCCAACTCCAAAACATGGTGCCACATATACCACTGTCCAGAACAACTATTTTTACAAAACTACATGTTTGTTTCAGAGGTTTGAATATAGTTTACATAAATTACCTTCTGTGTAGTCACTGGGGAAGCCATTTATACTGAAATAGGCCAATAGAATACAGGTATGGGACCTGTTATCCAGAATGCCTGGGATCTGGGGTTTTCCAGATAAAGAATCTTTTAAACATGAAAACCCAAATTGAATTGTTTCTCCACCCATAAGGATCAATTGTATCTCAGTTGGGGTCAAGTGCAAGGTCCTGTTTTATTATTACAAAGAAAAAGGAAATATGTTTTAAAATGTTTAATTATTTAATTAAAATGTCTAATTTAAAGTGTCTAATTTAATTAAAGTCTATGGGGCAAATTTACTAAAGTGCGAAGTGTAGCAAAAATCCACCAGCGTGACGTAATTATGTCACTTCGATTTACTAACGGGTGCTTGCGTAAATTCGCTAGCGAAGTGGACCTACTTTAGCGCTACTTGCTACTACACGAAGTTGCACTATGGCGAAGGGACGTAACTAGGCTAATTCACTAACTTGCGGATTTTCGTGAAAGTTACCTCTTGCGCCAGACTTTACATTGCCACCTCAGACCAGCGAAGTGCAATAGAGTAAATAGGGATGGTTCAAAGAAATTTGAAATTTTTTCTAGGTCCCAAAAAAACGCTGGCTTCTTTTACTTTTTATAGGGTGATAGGCTGAAAAAGATCGACATTTTTTTTTAGGGTACCCTCCTTCCCCCTACATTTGATAACATATGGCACCTAAACTATACTGTGGGCACATGTGTAGGGCATTAGAACACATTTATTAAGGTTCCCTGGACTTGTGTAATGTAATGTGTTTTCTGCTGCATATACGGCCATTGTACTTTAACTGCACGCATATGCAAATTTGCGAACGCTGGCGTAACTTCGAACCGCTGATCAAAACATCGCTAGCGCAACTTCGCAAACAATCGGTAACTTGTGCGCAACTTCGGATCTTTGTGAATTTGCGCAGACCTGGCAAATCTACGCCTGGCATAGAGAACGACAGTATGAAAGCATTTCTCATATACAATAGGATATTGGTTGCCAAGAGTTGTATTGTTGTTTGGATTTATACTTATACATGTATGGGACCTGTTATGCAGAATGCTCAGAGCCTGAGGTTTTCCAGATAATGGATCTTTCCTTAATTTGGATCTTCATACCTTAAGTCTACTAGAAAATCATGTAAACATTAAATAAACCCAATAGGCTGGTTTTGCCTCCAATAAGGATTAATTATATCTAAGGTGTGATCAAGTACAAGCTACTGTTTTATTATTATAGAGAAAAAGGAAACCATTTTTAAAAATTTGAATTATTTGGATAAAATGGAGTCTATGGAAGATGGATATTCCATAATTCAGAGCTTTCTGGATAATGGGTTTCCAGATAACAGATCCCATACCTGTATATCATTTCACAAATTGTAAATGTAAAAAAAATACTGTATATGTTTTCTCTTCAAGTTTTTCTCTTACAACTAAATCTTACCCTACATATCTGAAGGGTAAGTAGCTTAGTATTGGTTTTCATTTTTATAACTAAATGCTCCAGATTCCATTATGTTCCTGTTTAATAGGTTATCAGACTGTGCCCTGACCTGCTTTGTAAAAAAAAAAATAAACCAAAAGGAAAACAACTGAATATTGCATTTTGAATTCACAGAATTAGGTACACCACCAATTGTGTAGGATGCCTTCAATGCATTGCGACAGCTGTCAGCAGGTTTGAGAGGACATGTACTTAACTAGGTAAAGAGGACATTTTACCACAGGTAAAGGGGACATGGCCTACTTATAGTATCAAATTGAATATGGGGAAAAAAAGCTAAATACTAAAGCAGGGCTTAGTCACAGCCAAAATGTTCAGCTCTATTATTTATTATTTTTGTTCTACCATTATTCTTGCATTTTATTTTTATATTTTTTATAACTATAAAAAAATGATTTCAGAATATTACAAAATAAGGCATACATTTTGAACTTTAGTGACTATAAAGTTTTCCTTGTGGCTCTGCCAGTAGTTCAGGCTGTCTCGTGGTATCATGGGTTCAGATACCGCTCCATAGTACTCAGCAGTTACATCAATCACCTTCTTGGCATTGTGCAACTCTGATGATAGCAAATTGATCCCTATTGTTGTTTTGGAACTCCAGGCCTCTCTTTTGGGGCAAGCTCAATAGGGGCACTTACCTCACTATCTCCCTGTACAGTACCTCTGTAGAATAGCTACTACAGGTATGGGATCCGTTATCCAGAAAGTTCAAAATTATGTAATTGCTGTCTCCCATAGACTCCATTTTATCCAAATAATCCAAATGTATTATTTATTCTATAATAATAAAACAGTACCTTGTACATGGTCCAGAATAAGATATAATTTATCTTTATTGTAAGCAGAACCAGCCCATTGGGTTTATTGAAAAATAAAAATGCAAATTGTCTCAGAATATCACTCTCCATCCCATACTTAAATCTTAATTTTTTTGTGGTTGAGTTTTTAAAGTGGAAAACTAGAACTTTTAGAGGAAATTTTTTTTAGAGATTTATTATACCCCAAAGCTGCTAAAAATCCAAATCTGAAAATACTCCAGCTAAAACCTGTCATAGTCATGTAAAATCAAATTTTTGACATTTTGATCTGTGTTGGTTTTTGTCAGATAAATACAGGTTGTCGCTGCAACAATTCGATAAAGTTTTCTGGTGGGTTGATTAGAAAAAGCCGTAAGATTCGACTTGACACACGACTTTCTTGCAACTTTTTTTTTTCACACCAACTTTTTACTAGCAGATTTTCTGATAAACCAGTTAAATCCAAGGATGGCTGTTAGGTCGACTTTGTTTTAATAAAAAAATGTGATAAATGTTTTAGTAAATACCCCCCCTAAATGTTAAAGATGAACATCCTCTTTAACAACAGAGAAAATACAAGCAACAAACCACAAATAAACAAAATGTAGCAAGAAAAAATCCCCCATTATCTGTTTGAATTTGGATGGTTGCACTAAATTATTACGGAAGCTAAGGGTCAGCAACTTATGTAAGTGGATATGGAAATAAACTTCTCCATTTTATAGAACTTGCATCGTTGGGGATTTTCGTAATTCTGAAAACCATCCTTTAAAGGAGAAGGAAAGTCTAAATGATTGGGGTGCCCAAAGTTATAATTATATCAATAAAAAATGTAAATTATAATTAATTATTATTACATATATATATATATATATATATATATAATTATTATTATTACTGTGTTTTATTGAAAATGTATGCTTTGGGAGATGGCCATTCCTTTCTGGTAATTCCCAGATAAGAGATCACATATCTGTAGTATTAGACTTGTTTATTCTGTACTGTTCTGTGAAGAAGTATTAGTAAGAATATATTACAGGCTGAGTGTGCACTCAACATACTGTGTCTTTGTTAAATTCTCTCTTACCATATTGAGATAAACATTGTGTTAAAATATCAGTTTTTCTGCCTTTGTATTTTTTAAAATTTGCAAGCTATTCAATTTGTTCTAGCATCATACTTTCATCTCTGCTGCAGCCATCAAAGTACCAGTTACAAATGTACGAGTTCTATAAAATATTGTTTGCTGAGATAGAACTTTAAGAAGAGGGAACAGTACTCAAGAACTTTACAGCAGAAAACCCACGTTTATCTTCAGACAATCACTAATATGTTTTTTTGTATAATACCTCTAATTAAGCTTTCTTAAAAGAAGAATAAATAAGGGTAACAGCATTGTGTAGCTTTTTGGGTGGGGGGGGGACAAAGCTCAATATCATCTAATTCACTTTAAACTGAATTACTTGCAAGGTCATTTGCTGTTAATTGACATGTGCTTATTGTTTGAAAATGAGGCAGTTGTCACTAGTGATGGGCGAATAAATTCACCAGGCACGAATTTGAGGTGAATGTCCCGTTTTCTGGAGAAAGTTCGCCGGCGAAAAATCCACCACATTAAAAAAATTTGGGACGTGTGTTAGAATAGCCCCGCACGTCAAAATTATTCAGACACCCATTGACTTTAATGCATTTGGACAAAATAGGCGCTCATATAAAAATTGTAGCGGGCATCGAAATTGACGCGTGTCAAAATAATTTTGATGCCCATTGACTTCAATACGTTTCTCAAATTTTTTGGCGAATCAAAACGGAACAAATTCGCCCATCACTAGTTCTCCATTTCGAGCAATATATGCCTGTGAATTTGCCAAATTACACACAGTAATACATCCAGCATCCACAGACAGAGGTGTATTTGAACTGCCCCTCCCCTCACAATTAGGTGGTTATTTACTAAACCTCAATTTTTTTGGGGAAAACCTGCTGGGGTCATGTAGAAGTCAATGGCAGATATCCCTTTTACAATTTGAAGATATCTTGAGCTGCCCTGGGCTTTGTCCGTTAATCTGAAAGAATCAGGGTTTTCAGGCGGTAACCCAAAAAATTGTAAATCAGGTGTCAAATCCATATAATTTGTACAATTTAGGGTTTTACCTCGATTTTATCTAGTTTTTTCTAGACCTGATTTTTTCGACGTACTTTATTGATAGATAAGATAAAATCATGGATGGGAGTTTGGCTAAGCTTGGTTTAATAAAAATATGATATAAATTCAAGTTTTAGTAAATAACCCCCTCAATATAATACTTAGATTTAAGATCCCTTCAAAATAATTATTTTGTTTTACTTTGAGTATTTGGGGGTTATTTATCAAAGTCCAAATTTATCGCAATATTTTCTGCTACAAACTTCGATTAAACCCTCTCAGGTTTTTTGAGCATATTTATTATTACATTTTCCTGAAAATTTGCTTTGCGGGAAAAAATCATATTTTCACGATTTTTCATCCGATTTTCAAGATTTCAAGAGAAAACTCAGATTTTTCCCAAAAACTTATGGGTATTGCACAGAACCCATAGAACTTCAAAAAATCATTGGGACTTCTCCCATAGACCTATATGCAACCTCAACAGGTCTGAGATGCTGGATTTTCAGATTCTGACTTTTCTTTTCCATCCTCGAGGTTTAATAAATTCTGAAAAATTCATGATTTTTAAAAAGTCTAATTTAGATTTTTGCATTCAGAGTTTAGTAAATGACCCCCTTATGGGCAAATTCACTAACCTCCAAAAATTGACCAGCAGCGGCTTTGCTCACAGCCTAACACTTCACCAGGCGTAGATTCGCCAGGACAACGCTAATTCACTAAAATCTGAAGTTGCATCCAGGGTGCCGAATGCACTGGTCTTAGGTGGCGAAGGCAAGTCTGGTGCAGGTAACGTTCAGTAAAATCGGAATCTTAGTGAATTTGCGTAGTTACGTCCATTCGCCAGAGAGCAAATTCGCCAGGCGTTAGGGAGCGAAGTACCGCTAGAATCTATCTTCTTCACTATTGAAGTTACGCCAACGACTGTTGTAAAAGTACCGTAATGACATCATTCTGGCGAATTTTCGGCCACGTTAGTCACTTCACCCTTTAGTAAATTTGCCCCTTAGTATTTGGCATTAAATGTTGGTTTCATTAGCAGAGCTAGATGTGAATGTACCTAAGAGATATTGTTATACTCAAGATCAATCACAATCCTTGACTTCCTTTTAACTTTTCTCATTAAATTATGCAGACTCTAAGACTAAAGCAAGACATGATTAAAGGCTTGAAACAAAGTTGAACTTGTGTCAGGAACACTTGTATTAAGGGAATCAAAAATCCAATGAAGAATGCAAATATTAGAACAGACTTATTTGTAGTCCTTCAAGGGGGCACAGTGTTTTTGAAATGCATTTCGTTTTCATTGTTAGATTGTTGAGCAAATACGGAATTTGCTAACTGGACTTTAAAGGTCAGATAAATTAACGTGAAATGAAACAGACTAAAATACAAGCTGCCCATATGAAAATGTCAACTCTGCCTCACATTTACAAAAACTTTAATATAGAATCTTAGTGGAAAGGTTTTGATTGTGCCTTGCTCCATCTACTGTTGACCCTGATGGAGAACAGCTGTAGATAAACTAAAACCCTGACACTGTTGTAGAAAAGAAGGTAAAGAGACAGTAGCATTTACAATTCAGAAAAGAACATTGTGACTGGCTGCTTTTTTGTAGTGTTGTGCTTTGCGTAGTCCTAGGTTCATAAATCCTAAGGGCAGATTTATCAAAGGTCGAGGTGAATTTTCGAATGAAAAAAATTTCATACTATTTTTTTTGTGTACTTTGACTAGGGAATAGTCCAAATTCAATTCAAATTTGAAAAAAAATTGAATATCGAAATTTATTATGTACTGTCTCTTTAAAAATTCAACATCGACCATTCGCCATCTGAAACCTGCCGAATTGCTGTTTTAGCCTATGGGGGACTTCCTAGAACCTATTTGGAGTCAACTGGTGGAAAAATCAGGTTTTTTTTGGAAAAACTTTGAATCAAATTCAATCAAATTCGCTATTCCTTCAATTCGTACGATTCAAATTTGGCCAAATACAGACCTATTCAATCGAAAACCGACCTATTCGACCAAAAAAACTTAATTACGGTTGGTCTTTTTGAATTCGAATTTGGAAGTTTTTTCAATTCGAAATTTGACCCTTGATAAATATGCCCCTAAGTGTAATATCTTAGAGGACAATATGGCATGATACTTACTTAACAAGGTAAATACTATATATAGCACTTACTATAAGTACAAAACTAATTTAGGTAATTAGATAATTACAGTTGTCACAATGTCCTCAAATAATCCAATCTTTTAAAGCAACAATAAGAGTTAGTTCCGTGATAAGGACACACATCAATGTTAGCATTATCAACTTGGAAGTGTATTTGGGTATGTTCAGATATACTTGTATGAACATTTTTGATTTATTGTCATTGTTGCATCTGCTTTATTCTGTAAGTTGAAAATGTGTAAGCGCTATGACACGCATATCACACTCATCCTCCTTTCTTTGATATTACCTATTCAAGGCTGGATCTACTTTTCTGTGACCTATTTTTTTTTTTAAGGTGATTTTTTTTCCATTTATTTGACCTAAAAAAATTCACCTTTTTAAAAATATAGGTCCCAGAAAAGTAGATCCTGCCTAAAATAGGTAAGATCAACGAAAGGGGAATGAGTGTTAGATGCTAGCAATTTATATCATGTTTCCAACCTTAGCACTGATTCACATTTAAAATTCTCAGAAATCAGGATTAGATAACTTTGAAGTCTATCTCTTTCAGAAAATGGAAACACTGATATCAGTGTGAAAAACTGCCATTCCATGCAATAGATACTTACACCCAAATAGTAAAAATTAAGTGCACTCCATATATTCTTATGGATGGCCAGGTACAGTAGCTCACCTCTCAAAAGATCAGCCATATTAATAGAAGCTGAAGAAGTAAACATAAGAATAAGTGATGTTCAGTGAGTGACTGACAAGCATATGATATAAAGGCAACACATATAGTTTTTACTAGCTTTAGCTCAATAATTACTAGCTTTTGCTCAAAGATTGTATATAATATTATCAGCTAAAATGAGTAAACAAGCTATGAGCAGTTTTCCTGGAGGAGGAAATTTAAAAGGATATGACTATAGCACAATTTCCTTTTTTTGTACAAATATAATACTCACAGCTGCTGTGTTATTGCTTTGATGTATTCGATTTGTATGTTCCTCCAAAAGATACCTGTTATAAATGGAAAAACAGTAACAGATATTGGAAGCAATGTGGTGGTTAAATATTATGGCCTTTACTGTTGGGGTGCCATGCATGCCAAAAAGCGCACCATTATGGCTGAATTGGCCAAATTGCCAGATAATAAAGCTGATCAGGAAATAAAAATAGCAGTAATTACAGTATAAGAAGTAATAGCTTAGACGCCCAAAGGTAAGGCCATCACTATGGAGACAACAAGGAATAACTAGTGCTAGATATTTTGCATGTCCAGGAAGACGTCCCATTCCCTTTTAAAAAGCAGTAAGCAACTATTTTTGTTGGAAAGTGTAATTCCTGCAATCTATGGGGTGGCCCTTTGTCTGTTTTCTATATAACAAACAGATATCTGGCTATTTGTGTAGAACATGCTCTAAAGTATGGTAAAGAGCTATCATGTCCCCTTGTTTTAGTCTCTTTTACAATAACCCAGTTTTGACAGTTTTCCCATAAAGTTGAATAGTTCTTTTCTTTTTACCAGTTCAGTTGAACATCTTTGCACTTATTCCAGCTCATTATTAATATGGAATGGCTTACACAATTGCTCTGCATATTCAGGGGAGGTCACAAGCATCTATAAAGAAGCAAAAGTATGCTTTCATTATGTATTTTTTTCCCTTTTGTCCCTCGAGTCATAGCCTTCCATTTATCACTATTAAACCTAATTTGCAAAGCAGCATCATCCTGCATGGAACCTATTGTTGTGCACAATTTTGTTCAGCAAACACAGAGACAGTTCTTACAATACTCACCTCAAGGTCCTTTATGAATAAAATTAAACACAGTGGGCCAATAATAGACCCCTGATGTGCTTGACTAACAACAATGGTCCAACTAAAAAATGTTACATTTATCACCATTCTTTATCTTTCTCCCAGCTAGTTCTTTATCTAAATACAAACTTTATGTTTGCATCCACAACTAAAGAGATTTCATCCATAAGTATATGTTTCTGCTCACCGCCTATATATTTTGCACAATAAGCCACAATAGCAAATATTACTGTATTGTGAAATCTATTCCAATATCTTTTCCCTTGATAACACCTACAAAAGCTACCTTACCACAGATTCTGAACTAAGTGGTCTATAGTTATCAAGCCAAGAACAGAATGCGATTTTTAATACTGGTGTCATATTAGAAATGCGCTGGCACCATGCCATTAAGAAAAGAGTCATGGGAAATCTAATTAAAATGTTCTGGCAACCACAAATTTAAGGGCGTTATTTACTTAAATCAGAATTTGAATTAAAAACGCTAGACCAAACTTCCATCCCGATTTTACCTTATTTATTAATAAAAGAACTGGAAGGCATCGGATTGGGAAAAAACCCAATAAAACTTACAGTTGGGATAGAGGCATCTCCCATTGAATTATACATGACCTTGACAGCTCTGAGATGGTGGATTTTTGGATTCAAGCTTTTTTCAGGCTTTTTATAATACATCTCAAAAAATTCGATTTGTTTTTTTCTTCCAGGAAAAAATTTAGTTTTTGCCCCAAAAAGCTTGATCAGATAAATTTGTGGTTTAGTAAAAAAAAACCTACAAAAATATACTGGGCCATGCCCACACAGTTTACCATCCTATGCGGTTTTTAATATATTTGTTTTTAAGGCAATAGCCCTGCACTGCTTACACTGATTGATGGCAGTGGGTCTGTAGATTTTTGGTTTGGTGTGCTGTGTGGGCATGGCCCAGTATATTTTTGTAATTTGGTTTTAAATAATATTTATTAAAGGCTATGTTTTAAGAATTCTATGACTTCATAGTGTGATTTAGCTGTTCACCTGAACTGGTTTGCAAGGAGTCAGAGGGTGGTTCCTTATACTGGTTGGAGCAATAACCTTAAGCTACTCTATTATTCGTTTGTAATATAGTTATATCAAACCTACGGGTGTAATTGAACTGATTAGCTCAATTTATCCATATATGATTATAAGAGCTAAAAGATATATCTTTACTCATTGTTTCTTGAGCTAAATAACACAGAATATTGTTGTTTAGCATATTCACAGATATGTGTTTGTTGTGTGACTTGGCTACTCAGTTACACCAGTCAGTGCTGGATAATAATGAATATGAAGCACAAGCTTCATATGAAGAACTGCAAGCGCCCTACATACGAACAAGGGAATGTGTGCATTCAATAAACATACTGCTGATATGACATCTGAGTTGCCATGTCATAATTGTTAGGTTATGGATTCAGCCTGTATTCATAATGGGAAATATATTCAAGTTCAGTTCATTTGTTCTTGCACCTGCTTTTCTTATTGTTGTTATGGTGTAATGCTCTCCATCCTAGTTTCAATGAGCATAGGATAGGGCACAATGTTGTAATACACTAATGAGCTAAAAACTGGAAAATATCCATGCTTTATGTTTTAGATGTGCCAGCCTCCATTGCGTACACAAGAGTCCTGTGGAATCCACTCTTTATCAATATGAACCTCAGCTCACTGGTAATTTAAATCAGGATTACCCATAATGCTATTTTATTTTAAATACACACCATTCAGTTGTAAAGTTTAATCCTAGACCAGGGACCCAAAAGGTTATTTTTTCCTGCTTAATAACTATGATGAGATGACCAATGTTTGCAATTGTTTCTAAATTTCCCTTTTCATGCTTACCCCCAGTAGTTCCTTTTTCATTGTGTTTTCTTCCTCTAAATGTGTGCAGCATAATTTTGTTATGCTTGATAAAATAAGCAGTTCATGCCTGAAAGAATAGGAAACTGTGCTTGCCTGTCAGAATTTTAAGCATTCTTTCAGACATTTGACCAAAATCCAAAAACAAGATCCCTGTGGTGCTGAGAATATTCCCTTAAACACACAATATATTAACTATAAGAAAAAAAACTGATAGGCACAGTAGAAATATTACTTTATATATTTTATATCTTTCCATAATGCTACAGGACTAAATGTAGAAGAAATTATGTCAGACACATATTTCCCTACTAAGTGATTTGTTGTTAAACTGTGTGTTTAAAGGAGAACTAAAGCTTAACAAAGATGGGTAAAAATGCTGCATATTATGCTTTGAACTTCTGTACCAGCCCAAGGTAACCCCAGCCCTTTAGCAGTCAATATGTGTGTGTCTCTGAATATGCCCAAATACAAGCACAAATACAGAACCTGAGTATTTTTGTAATGTTTCTATGACTGGTATGACTGGGTACCTGGTACAAATCTGCTTGCTGCTTTCATGAAGTGGAATCCACATCAATTCCTACAAGCACCCTCCAGGAAAATAGGACCCTAGACCCAAGCGTAATAAAAAAATTATATTTAATAACTTTTTGGGAGTTAACCTTCCCTTCTGAGTGTGGAGTGTGTGGTTTGTGTGGCTAAGTATACTTGTGGGAATTATTTTACTGTACATTTATTGTTTACTGTTAATCACATCCCATTATAGTCAATGTAATCTGTAAAGCTCTAGGGTAAAGATACAGTCTTGTGCCACAGTGGTAAGAGATTCATGGCAGTTGGCATTTTATTGCTGTGGTTGTTTGTCTAAAGAAAAAACATCATTAGAATGCCATGTGCCATAGCCCTTAGGATATTTGTAGAGAGAAAGTCATCATCTTGTTTTCATCAATGCTGTAGTTAAGAGATTATGTAACGGAATGAAAAGTTAATGCTTGCGGCAGTATTCAGATTTATTATGAATTATGTTTATTTAAAAAATCTGTTTGTAAGTGAGTTCGTTCAGATTACAATTCATGTAACAAACACCTCAGTTTCAATGTAGGTGACTCAATTTGAAAAGTACCTGAATCAATCCCTTCGAAATCCGAATAGTAAATAACATTTACCCAAAGTACAATTTTATAAAAATTGTAATAGTGATCATGATCAAAAACAATCATCCAGAGGCATAGCTAATTTTCACATTTAGCAGTACCTGTTCTAAACAGATTGATGACAAACCCCTTGATATGACCGTCACATTATATATTTATTTATTAACCCATACTCAATTGTTTTCTTTTTCATTTACTTTCTCTCTCTCATATCTCATTGTTCTTATGATCTGACCATTGGTCCCAAAAGACTCTTGAAAGGATAAATATTTATATAATATAACAAAATTGGAGAAGAGGACTATAATAACACATTCCATCTATCTACATTGTTGAATTGTGTTGTTGAGTTTATGGCTCTGGGTTAACTCTGCAAGACTCTAATAATTTGGGCAATGCCCATGTTCCACGCTTTGCTATATCTAAGATCGCTTACTGTGTTGCATGTTATTCTATCAGCTGTGTGATAATTAACTATTGGTTATAACCAGTGCCATAGAGGTGTGCCTAATTACTTATAAGTAATCATTCCACAGACCCAGGAGTCTGTTCCACAGCTATTATCATTATATATATCATTGGTTCTTCTAACCCGCTTTACATAAAGTGGGTGGTGGGGTCAAATGATTTAAAACAGAGGGATCCCTACTCCCATATGCTGCGCCTTGTTTTTATATTTGTTTTTAATTGACATTTGGGGCATGGTTGTGAATAAATATTGCCTTTTTAAACTATTTGGATATGATTTCCTTGATTCATTGATACAGTCCTGGAGGTTGTCATCTTCTCCAATTTTGTTATTTAAGTTAGTTATTTTGTGGACACTCCTTTTATCTGCATCAATGATCACTATTATAATTATCTATGGTCTGACTTGCTTATTTCTAAAGCGAAGGCACTATTTATATAATATGCTTGGCACGCATAGCAATTTGGGGAGATTAGTCCCCCAGCAACAAATCTACTCTTCTTCGGGCAACTAATCTCCCCGAAATGCCTTCCCGCTGGCTAGAATGTGAATTGCCAGCAGGATGGCACTCAGATCGCTTTGGCTTTTCTAAGTCACCCGAAGTTTACTTGTGAGGCAATTAATGTTGTAACCCCTATTTGCCATCTCCTATTTGTATTTGTTTCATCTAATTACCAATATGGGAGGCATTATTTATCAAAATCTGAAAATTTCTGATAATTTTCTGAAAAATACTCCAACCAAATCCGCACTGATTTGTTGCTCTTATTTATCAATACATTTTCCTGAAAATTTCCTGTGTGGGAAGAAACTTGATAAAATGATGAAAAAATAATCGAATAGTACAACATTTTCAGATTTGACGCCAAACACTCAAATGTTTTTCGGATTATTGCCTGAAAAACCACAAAATCTTCGGATTATTTTATTGTAAAAATAAACTTGAATCTTTCGAGCTTTTGGCATTCTGACTTTCATAAATAACCCCCTTAATGTATATTTGTCAAATGGACAACAAGATTGTAGAAGAAAGATCACTGAAAAGTGCTAAATGGATTACAATTTTAAAATTTTAAAATTATTTGTACATTTATTTGCTTTATTGAAAACATTGCTTGTTTAACCACTTCTGTTGGTTGGCCTGACACTTAAAACAATGCAGTCAGGAGTCAGGTCTCCTCCGGGTTTTTTCAATCAGCTGACTTGCAACATTGTTTCAGGAGTCAAAAGTACTGTGAATGTAAACAGTGAGTCAGATACTGTTTTTATTAGCATCTACATTTACAAATAACTTCAAAACTATTAAAAACATTGCATAGTTTCACAGAATTACATTTCATTTTATTGTAGAAAAATGTAACCTAAAACATAAGTTTCCTCTTGATAAGCTCTTCTAATTGTCATAGGAAAAATGCCACATTCCAGCCCTTGTGGGTAGGCTTAGCTTTCCAATTTTAATATAATTAAATATTGAAACAATTTGTATTTGGTTGAAAGTTTATATACTGCAGTTTTTGTAATTTTTTCACAAAAGTTCAAATTTTTCTCCTTCCCTGAAACTGAACATGTATAGAGAGATGCTAAATGATAACTCAAAATAATGCATGCAGCAATATTCTAAAGATATAAATATTGAGAAATGGGAGCCATTCACAACATTATTGTGCAATCGTTATTTTCTATAATATTTGTATATGAACGGCTGTTAGCCACCTCATATAAAAGTATTTACAACTAGGAGCTGATTTATCAATGGTCGAAGTGAAAATTTAAATTTTCGAATTCTAATTTTCGAGTTTTTTTATTGCAAAAACTGTGAAATTCAACTAGGGAATTATTAAAATTCGATTTGAGTTTTTTAAAAACAATTCAAATTGGATTTTTGAGATTTATCATACACTGGCCCTCTAAGAAATCAAATTCCACTATTCGCTACCTTAAACATGGGGAATAGCTGTGTTAGCTTATGGAGAAAAAACTCAAATCGAATTTGATTCGAATTCGATTCGAGTTTGTGGGTTGATCCTATTAACCCGAGTTTCAAAAATTAGATTTTTTTAATAAATTGCAATTGGTTGAATGAGTTTTAAATAACTCCCATGAACTCGAAATTCGACCCTTGATAAATCAGCACCCTAGTGTTTATTTTGTGCACAGGTAGACAAAAGTTGTCCAATTTCTTCTGTATTTATTATTTGCATTTGGCACAGTCACAAAATAATTTAATTTGGCTTTGTAGTTGAATTGTTTCTGGCAATTTCTGACATAAAAAAAAAGTTAAAAAGGCTTTAATAAATGATGCCAATTTGTTCAAACACGTTCCTGACAATTACAAAACGTTTCCATCAAGATTCCCATTTACTAAATCAGGCCCACAATGAATAATTGCTGTAACATGGCCAATATCTTCTTATGAAATAATGTGATCTGCTATACTCTATATGCAATGAACATTAGGTACAGAAAAATTAAAATACTGACATAAATTAGGGGTCCTAAGGAATTAAATGCGTCAAGAATTCTCTTACCCCTTTACAAAAAACATACAGTATTGTCATACATTTTTACTAGAGAAAAGACCTGGCTTTAAAAGAGTGTAGGCTTTGAATTAAAGGGAACTATAGTGGAAATGAAAATTTAATATAAACTTAATTTTTTTAACATAAACTTTCTAAAAACTGTTACTGAAATAATCAAGTAAATCTAAACTCTCCCCCTCTCAATCTCTCTTTGCTGAATGACAGGCTGAACCTATAAGTTTGGTGCCGTGGATCTAGCCAATATTTGATGCCAAACATAATGCTTACTACATACAGAGAATAATAATATCTCCGTAATATAGTTATAGCTTATGCATGGAACAGTCCCTTTTCCTGGATGCAAAAATGTTTTTTGGTGGTTTGGAGAGGATATTAGAAATGGCTGGGTGCAGCTGGGAGAGATCTGATTAGCTGAACTCACTGTGGTTTATTTACTCAAATATGAGATTTCAGCCAAGGTTTTCTTTCATGGTGATGATTTCATTTTAACATGCTATTATTTTCCCTCTCAAGATTTCTGGATAGAATGCATGCAGCATAAGAAAACCCATAAAATAGCTGTGCTCAGCATAGCAACAATGCAAATATCATAGCTTATTGGCATGTAAAGGATGGATGGATGCTAGCCAGGCAACATTTCTACTTATCTTCAATGCTTGATCTTTGTAAATGTACTGCTATTTTTTTTTTTATTACTTTCTAAATACGTGTAAATGGTCTCTGGCCATATGAAACAAAGCTGCAAATGTTTTTTTTTACAGGTTACTAAAATTCAGCATTTTCTAAAAACGTATTTATTCTACAATGCTGATAAAAGCCATTAAAACAAATGTAACGACCATGAGGATCTTGATTGCAAACTATAGGGGAATTATATTATATCTATTTTTTGATCATAATATTGAGTTAAAAAGGGCATAACTAAACTTTGCAACAAGGCATGCGATAATAAACAGAAATAAAAACGTACATATAGATTTACATTTTTGATTTCTTTTTTTGGAAGGCTGTAAACAACTCCAAATTGATCCCAGGACATCTCCCATAAGCTTAAACAGCAATTCGAAAGGTTTGAGGTGCCGAATAGTCGAATTCGAATTCTTAAAGGGCCAGTACATGATAAATTCAGAAAATCGAATTTGAATTTTTTTTAAATTTGAATTTTAACTATACCTTAGTCGAATTCCACTTAAAAAACTTGAATTTGAAAATTTTAATTTTCACTTCAACCCATGTTATATCTGCCTCTTAGGGGCAGATTTATCAAGGGTCAAAGTGAATTCAAGGGAATTTTCGAAATTCTAAAAAATTTCGAAATTTTAAGTAATTTTTTGGATAGTGCGACCATCGAATAGGATACTACGACTTTGAATTCGATTAGAAGTAAAATAGTTTGAATATTCGACCATTCGATGATCGAAGTACTGTTTCTTTAAAAAAAACTTCGACTTCAATACTTCGCCAAATTAAACCTGCTATGTTAGCCTACGGGGACTTTCTACAGCATTTTTTGAAGTCAAAGTAAAATCGTTCGATCGTACATTAAAATTGGTCGAATCGTTTGATTCAGAGTATTTAATCATTCGATCGAACGATTTTACTTGGACCACAAAATGCACGAATTTGATGAAAAAAGTCAAATTCAAAGTAATTTAATTCGATGGTCAAATTTCGAAGTATTTTTTACTTTGAAATTCGACCCTAGATAAATCTGCCCCTTAGTGTATTAAGTATAATTAAACCATTTTGCCAGCAATCAGGAAAAACAAGCAAACAGCCAAGTATCTCTATATGACACCATATGTCTTATTTATTAATGGAAAAAATTGTTTTTTTTAGAAACTAGAGACTGTGCTGATCATATGGTGGTTAAAGTATATAAAAAATGTCTGGAGATTCTGTATGGCAACCAGGCGGGCTAGACATCACAGCATCAGTTGCATTTTGTTGCATTTTATTGCATTCTTCCCATTGATTTTAAACAAACTCAGGACAGTGCTCACTGTGGTGGAGCTGGTGGGTAAAGGTAGAATATATATTTCATGAAAAATCATTGTAAAGAGAAAAGAGCCTAAGTCAAATACAAAGAGAGTGTGGATTTTGTTTCTGTTTATTCTAGAACACCCACTGACTAATGGAGTATGGAAATTTATTGTATTATTTAATAAAAAAATATCTAGAAAAAAACATCAATTAGTAACTTTCGCTCTGCATCTTTAAGGAGAAGTTGGATAAAAAGCTGTCTATCTCTGAGCATTTTTAATAAATGAAGAACTAACTAGCAGTACATTGTGTATAATTATGAGTGAAACTGTCCTCAAAAAACATTTTGACAAAAAATTAGCAAAAAAAAATGCCAAATTAATTGAAGTCAACTTTGAAAGATTTCCTAACACTTTCATTTTATTACTTTTAATTTTGCAGGTACTGGCTTACAAACAAAGTGCAGATCAAGAGACCGAGCACAGGACTTCTCATGTACACATTAGCAACTCGATTCTGCGATGAAATTCATCTGTATGGGTTTTGGCCTTTTCCCAAGGACGTACATGGAAATCAAGTGAAATATCATTATTATGATGAACTAAAGTACAAATATTTTTCCAATGCAGGCCCTCACAGAA
Source organism: Xenopus petersii (assembly GCA_038501925.1). Taxonomy (NCBI): domain Eukaryota; kingdom Metazoa; phylum Chordata; class Amphibia; order Anura; family Pipidae; genus Xenopus; species Xenopus petersii. The sequence goes on from CM076672.1 coordinate 197,018,211, forward strand.
TGCCCCTGGAATTCAAGACTTTGAATTTATTACACAACAAAGGAGCACTTAAGCTAACAACTGGAACATGTATACAGCAATAAACATACAGAAATTAGAGTAAGCCATCTCTCAAGAGACAAGGAAGCAGCGGCATTTTGGGTATTGTGGGAGGAGGTTGGAAACTGGATAACTGTCAGTTGCAAGGTGCTACAAACTAATGTAAAAACCTAGTCCAGAACAAGTGCCACATTTGTTCATTGAAAGTCTGAATGTTTATCTGGTGTTTACAAGATCTACAAATGCAATCACAATTAACTTTAAAAGAAAAGTAAAACGATTGGGCGTTGCTGGTGTGGTTGAAAAATTGTAATTTTGAATGGTGTTTCTAAGTTTGGAGGGAAGTCATTAACTAGTTTACATCAGTATTAATTGAAGATTCATTTAATGCCAAAAGTTTCATGGGTTTTATTGTGTTGTACTAAGAGTTTGTAGTGGTTTTTTATAAGACTTTTTCTAGATTAGAGGTTGAAAATACAATATTGGAATGTAAGAATAAACAAGATGTGATCGCTACACAAATTCAAAGATGGACTTCAGTTACACACAAATAGAGATATTTTTGTGTAACATTAATTGCTTTCAGTATTATGCTGGAGTATGCTTTACAAGGTGTGAAGCCTTGCCCTTTCCTGATAATGGAGATTAAGCCTTTAGTATGACAATTTTGCTACTGTGGGAAGCCAAGCTGGAAGAAGGTAATACATTTAATATGATTTGGAAAGATTGTGTTTATAAGCAAAGGTGCCCTTACTTTTGGTACCAAAGATTCAGTGATTTTGTATACATTTTAATGTTTTTTTTTTGTTTTTACTTTTTTTTATAAAAAGTAAGCGATTATTGAAATGTGCATTTAGTACTGCAAAGCTATGCTGCTGAGAAATATATTTTGTTATATTGTTTATTTGTTTTTTACAGAACAGCCTAATTTATCTGGGTAATATGTCTTTTTTCTTAAGTGTATGTTTACATTTTGAAAATGTTTGTGTCTTTTCATACATCCTCCCGTTAGAGTAAATAAAGGAAAAATTACAACTTAATATGAAATCTCCCGAAAGAAACGTTTTGAAAATTTCCTCACACTTAGGGGCAGATTTAGCAAAATGTGAATTTAGAGCTTAATAAATATGAACTCACCCATGTTCTGTTCATTCCTATGAGGTTTTTAGAACTGTATTTATCAAATGGCGAGTTCTAATTTTCACTCATTCATAAATACAATTATAAAACTCCAAGAGAAATTAATAGAACATGTAACATTAAGGTTGTTTTATCAAAGGTTAGAAATAGTTGTCTTAGTTAAATTTTATCATCAGCAAAAATTTCAGAATATTTTCCCATAAGTGAAAACTTACTGGGGCACATTTATAAACACTGGGCAAATCTGCACCTGATCAGTAACCCATGGCAGCCAATCAGATCTTTACTTTCAGTGTTCAATTTGCAGCTGGCTAAAAAAAGTTCACTGATTGGTTGTTATGGGTTACTGCCCAGGTACAAATTGGCATTATCATAACATTTCCATGACATAAAAAAATATTTCACCTGCAACATCTTATTTGGAACACACTTGGAAGCTTTTCATACTTTTAATATTCTCTGCTGAAAGCTGTAGAATACTATCTGAAGAAATAAACAATGAGGAAAGTGTAAAATTATTTGATAAATCATTACTTGTTTTTAGTGATGGGAGAATTTGGGGCGTTTTTCCGAAAAATTATTGAATTTCCCGTGAAAGTCATAAAACGTTAAAAAAATCATGAAACAGCCAAGTTTTTGTTAGACGCCGGTGAATTTTCGCTGCGGTTTCGCAAATTTATTCACTGGCAGGGAATCGTGGGAATTCGCCGCAAATTCGCACCTATTGAATAAATTCGCCCATCACTACTTTTAATTTACAGTTTTCGAATGTTGCAAAGATACTTTCATAAATTTGAAATAAATTTGACCAGTGGGAAAACACAACATTTTATCACTGGAAACAATTTAACTTGTATATATCTGCCCTGCAGTCAGAAAGCTAACTTTTTCCACTTCTTTAACAGATGACTTTCCAGACAGATTAAAACATGAAATAGCATTTAATATGATTCTTTTCATATATTTAGTGTAGTGTCAAGCACAATATCTTAAATAGACATAACTTCAAAACCTTGCAGAAAAAAATGTGTTTCTTATCCATGTGTAATTTGATGCTAATGTAGCATATTTATTTTCTTCCAACACTTGTCCTAAAAAGTCACTTTTATTTCCGCAGTAGTGAGGTGCGGGCTGATGGACCCGCGGGTTGGGCGGGTTTCGGGCCGACCCCTGGATGAAATGCGCGGGTCGAGCTTTTCTCCTGCTCTCCCCGCCCGAGACCTAGTACGGCCGGCTTCCGGCGCAGGAATTTATAGACTTCTGCCTGCCCGCCCCTTTTGTTACATCACTGCGGGGAGGGCGGGCTCAGGTCTATAAATAAAGGAGAGCGGTGGTCCCAGGTCGGGTGTGGGTAGGGAGCGGGTGGGTTAGAGTCGGGTTTGGGTCCAGAAATTCTTGACCCGCACATCACTATTACGCAGCACTATGCTACTTTCCACACCAGTATTATTCACTCCATCACTTTCAATATTATCCCACACAATACATTTTAAGAACATATATAGAAGAATAGTTATTTAAGCAGTAATATAACATGCATGATCAAACTGCTATGGGGCTAATTTATCAACGTTCGGAATAAATGTTTTATCGATTTTTTGCACTAAAACTCACTAACTTGCTTTTCAAAATTAAATATTTGTAAAACTTCAGCATTTAAAAGCATGCAAGTTCATGTAGTCAGTGGGAATTGTCTTAGGCAAAATGTAATATATTTTTCCAAGTTTTTTGAAATTTATAGACCCAAATTGATGAAAAAATATAGAATACAAATTTGATGCATTCAAGTTTTCTTAGATTATTTTTTTTAATACATAAGCACACATTCAAGTTTGGTAAAATTTGGAGTTTATTCTCATTAAAAAAAAATTCAAAATTCACATTTTAATATTGATAAATAAACCTTTTTGTGTCACCCTCTTTTGCTTTTTAAATGGACAAATGTAATTAAACACTTCATAATTTTTGTGTGATGTAAAAGTTGGGTTGGGTCAAAACGAGTGGTCTTAAGCATTCAAAACATTTTGTTTTCAAACAAGCTTTAATACCTTAAACATTATGATGTTTCTCTTTTAAATCATGCTTTTGTTTTGAAACATAGGGATAGCATTTTCAGTATATTTAAGCCTTTACATAGTACATATGTGTATGAGAGTTTAGAACTGTTTAATGAAAAATGTGTTTGCTAATGGTAACCATAGCACCTTATGTTTCTTGGGTAACACTCAGAAATTATAGTTTAGTTTGACTGTTCATACAGCTCATCTGTTCAATGTTCTTTTTACTATATCGGGATGACAGTTTTATTCTTCTAAGAAACTTTTTAACAGGTAGGGGCAGATGTATCAAGGGTCGAATATCGAGGGTTAATTAACCCTCGATATTCGACTGCCGAATTAAAATACTTTGACTTCGAATATCGAAGTCGAAGGATTTTGCGCAATTCGTTCGATCGAATGATCGAAGGAATAATCGTACCTTCCCCATAGGCTAACATTGGCCTCGGTAGGTTTTGGGTGGCGAACTAGGGGTCGAAGAATTTTTTAAAGAGACAGTACTTTGATTATCAAATGGTCAAATATTCAAACGATTTTTAGTTCAAAACGTTAGATTCGAAGTCGAAGGACGTAGTCGAAGGTTGAAGTAGCCAACAAAAACATTCAAAATTCAAACTATTTTTCCTCTATTCCTTCACTGGAACTTAGTGAATGGGCCCCGTAATGTTTCTTTTCTATTTTGTATTATTCTCCTAGTCCAGGCCTCTTATTTTCTTGTTGTCATACAAACCACCAACTGATTTCTAAGGTCACACATCATAGCATCCAAATAAGTAATCGAAGGAATAATCGTACCTTCCCCATAGGCTAACATTGGCCTCGGTAGGTTTTAGGTGGCGAACTAGGGGTCGAAGAATTTTTTAAAGAGACAGTACTTTGATTATCGAATGGTCAAATATTCGAACGATTTTTAGTTAAAAAAGTTAGATTCGAAGTCGAAGGACGTAGTCGAAGGTTGAAGTAGCCAACAAAAACATTCGAAATTTAAACTATTTTTCCTCTATTCCTTCAATGGAACTTAGTGAATGGGCCCCGTAATGTTTCTTTTCTATTTTGTATTTTCTCCTAGTCCAGTCCTCTTATTTTCTTGTTGTCATACAAACCACCAACTGATTTCTAAGGTCACACATCATAGCATCCAAATAAGTAATTTTAGTTACAAACTGAAGGTGTGAGTTAAAAAAAGGTTAAGAAACAAAACAAAATTACCTGAAAATAATTATACAAAATCTGTGATATTTATTAATTTATTCTATTGTTGGGGTGGACAGGATAAAACTTATTTTTACATTCCTCTATTTTTCCTCTGTTGGCCAAAATATACTTGTAATATTTTTTAAGATTACAGCTATTGGAAATTATCATTTTTGTTGGATTTTTGACCAAAACATTTTTAACACCCCCATCTGATTTTTTTCTAATGATAAGTAATTATAATGTAATGATTTTGGAACAATATTATGGTTTTAAATGTATTCTTTTTGACAAAGGGTGCATCAGTTTCCTACTCCTACGCACACATCCATTCACATTTTTTGTCAAGAGAAATGATCAAACCTTGGGTTCTTTACTGAAAACAGGAACAGCCTTAAAAAGTAAGTTTTAATTATTGGATCATAAATCTGATGCTGTTGTCTGTTCTCATTTTGCAAGCAGGAGAATTTCCTAAGTAGCCACTTGACATGCAAATGCCAGAAGGAGTGTTCCAGTACAATGGTTTGGAGCAGGAACAGATGGCAATCTATAAATTGACTTGAAATTATATTCAATGTACAGCATTCATATCAAAGTATATGAGAAGCACTATTTCTTTCTTGGCGTAACATTTTGTCAACTAGTAGATATATTCCTGGAAACTAAAATGAAATTGTAGGAAAGCAAATGAATAAATAGATTTACTGGTGCACCTAAGCTCATAGTTTAGTGATACAGACTAACAGTGATATTGAAAAACTGAAATATGAAATCATTCAGTGCACTTTACAGAATATATTTGTATAGCCCTACTTTCAAAATTCTAATTCTTTTATAGAAAATACTGAAACCAATACATTTGAGTGTCTACCTGTTGTCTGTAATTAATCTCTATATTTAGGCCTATGACACAAAGGGGAAATGTAATTAAAATCATAAGCAATGTTTAAAATCATATCCTTGCGAATATTTAGAGCGGCTCGCAATGTAATATCATTCGCTGGCGAATATTACATCACTCACTATCACCAAGCAAAGATTAGCGTTAACACAAGCCCTGGAGTTTTGTTAAATAATTTGTGACGAAAAACACTTTGCAATTGTGAATTCTTATTAAAACCTTTTGTTGCAAACTTTGTGAGGGAGTCGCGGAATGTATGGTCATAAAAGACACAAACAATGAAAATCTTGGTTGTTAACGTTCACAATGGTCTTTGCAAATGTTTTTTTGTGATAAAGAAACATATGAGTAGACTTTGGGCATCTTTACTGTAATGTAACTAGAAGTTACTGGGCCCCACAGCAATTTTAGAGCCCCCATACACTTTGTTTGTGAGATATTTTTTCATAAACAAATATTGAAGTGGCTTATCATTCACTACTCACTGAGCCCCTAACTTTCTGCTTTTTCTATAGGTTAAACTGCTTGCCCAAGGTCAACTGCAATTACTTCCAAGTTCCAGTAGTCAGCCATTTCCTACCTATAAATGCTCTACAGCTGACTGACAAACACAAGTGATGCAGTGGGCAAAATTCCTAAAATACATCCCATGTGCCATAGGCTTTAAAGTGTATAATAATACAAAAAGCAGGAATATTGTGTTAAATCATGATTATCTTTCTCTTCATTTTGTGCCAAATAATTGTTTTAAACTTTACACTATTTGTGTGTGTTAATCATAAGAGTAGCTGTAGCCAAATACATGGAACCAATGCAGTGACTGAATTGCAACTATAATAGCCTTGTTTCCACTTTTTTTATTTATTCATTTTTGTTTTTATAAGTATTTACAAGTATGGCACTTTTTCCCACTGGAGGCACTGTTTATGAAACCTTAAGCACAACTGTTCTTAAAGCAATTGTTGATTCTAAAGAAATTAGATGTTGATCAGTACTACTGAATACAATGAATATTGTGTAGAAGCTTGAATTAATGTATTATGAAGGGTCCTTGTACAATATCTGATCTTAATTACTGTATAGCTTTTTTTTTGGTTTGTTGTTTTTTTTTAAGATCATTGTACTATTTGTACAATTCTGAAATATATTAAAACATCTTTTTGTATTGCACTTTTTGTATTGCATCTTTTTGCATTCGTGTTGCGGTAAATGTGTCATTTCCAGTGAGAGTCAACAATTATTCCCATTAGTTATAGGGGCCAATTGTGATGATAAAAATGGCAATGAAGCAACAAAGTGAAGTAGGGCAGAATATGTGCTGGATGTTCCTATTTCACCTGGCGCCACCCCATGACAATACTGGTTTGCCAATAACCCTCAGTTAGATGTTTGTTAGTCTGCTTGAGACTGCCCAAGAAAATGTTCTCCATTTAAGAATGAATAAATTGTTATTAACTTAATCTCCAACTTAATCTCCAAGTTAAATGAATTTCAATTTAGGCAAGCACTGATATACTAGCCATTACACTGTTTTCCAGTGAGAGGATAAATGCTTTATGATGCCAAAATATAAATTGAAGGTTTGGGTCTGTTTGTATTGGACATGTAGGTCTAAGGTATGTTTTATCTAAAGCTCTACTGAAGACAAGGAACCTGAGACTGTATGGATGGGTTTTTATCTATGCAAAAAGTTCAATATCTCTGCAAACATCAAACTAGATGTACAAACAAATGGCAATATAAATGATTTCCACTTAAAAATATATTGGCAAAAAACTGCACCATATCCATACTATGTGAGCTGCTGGCTTAACTAGTAGAGGCTGCATTCATTCTTAAAGGCTGGGTGTTTGGGGTTGGGAGGGCAGGTTTTAGCGTGGGGAAAAGGTTACTCAATTTTTTCTGCTTCATGAAAATATACAACTCCTAATTTTTCAGTGAGTGACACCACAAACAATTTGGGCAAAGAGTGCAACCTGAAACTGACCAGACTCACTGAGTACATGTACAGAAGCCTGTATAGCTTGGCAGATAGGGTAGACAGTATTGGCATGGCAAGCATTTGAGTTCTGTTATTGTTAACAATGAATAGAGGAGTATTTAACATAACAATGTCTTTGGTGCCTTGGATTTCTATTAACTACTGGACCCCATTATTAATTTCAGTTGGAGAAACAAAACATTAAAAGATACATTTTTCATACTAGCATTTAATACAGGTCTGTGATCCATTATCTGAAAACCTGTTTTCCTACTTTTGTCATGATTTTCTAGTAGATTAAGGGGGTTATTTATCAAGGTCTGAATAATTTGTGGTTTCGGAGGAAAAAAAAACTACAAATTTTCTCAGATGATCTAAAAACTCAGAATCCGAAACCCCGGCACCTAAAAGCTCTTGGGGTCCTGTATAAGTCAATAGGTTCCAGTGTCTGCACTGATGTCCATACCGATATCCGATGAGTTTGTGGTTTCTGCGCAAAAAACTCCGAAAACTATGTTTTTTCCGTAGATTTCGGAGGTTTTTGCACAGAAACCACGAACAATTCAGAGTTTTCGGGGAAAGCTCCAAAGTTTGCCCGGCCCTATTTTTTCTGGCTTTTTTCTTCATAAATAAGGTCCATTCGGGCAATCGGAGTTGCTCGGATTTCTAACTTAGAAATAAATTCGGACCTTGATAAATAACCCCCTTAGGGTATGAAGATCCAAATTACAGAAAGTTCTATCATCCAGAACACCCTAGGTCCCGAGCAAGTTTCTAGAGTATTTATTGCAAGACATCTGACGCTAGAATGGCTTGATTTTTTTTTTCAGCATGTAAAAAAACAGCAATGGTACCATATCAATTGTACACAAAAGAGGTTTATCCGTTTTAGAGAAAAGAGTTCTTATCAAAGAAAGACATATTTGAAATGTTTTTTTTTTATAAGTGACTGTTAAAGCTCCTTGTACTGTGTTATCACTGTTGACATTTAATACTGTTTCTGAGCAGCACTTATTGATTCCAGGACACAAGCTTTTTCTGATGTTGCTGATCTTGCCAGCCAAACAGTTTTTTTTTAGAACATACTGTAAACTGAAGAAACAAGAGATAAGTTTCAATAGAATTATTTCCTATTTGTAATAATCTTGCATCTTTAATAAAAAACCCATATGGTCAATGTCTGAAACTAATAGCTACTCAGATTAAATCATACATAAAAAATATCAAACATTCACATATAAAAATAAAACCATCTAAGTATGTATTAAACACATCATTAAAAGCACACAACCCTTAAAACCATCATTTCCCAGGAAAGGAGGGACCCTCCACTGATCCAGAGAAAAAAGTTGTAAATGCTCAATAGAGAGCAATTAGATCAAATACTACAAGCAGAACTGAGACCTCACTGATTATGCACCATGAGATGAGTTTTTCTGAATTGAATTGCATCTCAAATTAAATCTCATCCATTAAATTAGGCCAAGTATATATAGTGTGCTTACTGTGAGGGCTTTTTGGAGATCAATAATTTGCAAAATACTGAAATAGCGGGGTTAAACCAGAGTCCAGGAACGTTAATACCTAACGTTGAGCCTGAAAAAGGTTTATCACATGAAAAGTCATAGACGAGATACAATTTAATGCAATTTAATTCAGAAAAACGTATCTCATTGTTTATCCTGTGAATACTCTTTTGAAGTCTATGAGAAAAAACTGGAACTGAATTAGGAGAAAATTTTTTTTTGAATCTCGTCCATGAGTTTCACGTGATAAACAATGAGATGGCCCCCTTAATTAAATCTGACCCAGGGAGGCCCATTTATCAAAGTCCGAATTTATCTCAATATTTTCTGACAAAAAACTCCCACCAAATCTGCACAGGTTTTTTTTTGCCTTATTTATTTAATACACTTTTTTATTTAATACCTTTTGTTTGTGAGAAAAAAACCCTGAAAAAATAGTGACAAATATGAATCATACAAATTTTTCAGATTTTCCACCCAAATTCAGATTATTGCCTGAAAACCATAAAATCTTCAGATTACTGTACGAAAGATCAAAATATATTTGGGACTTCTCCTGTAGACTTATATGCAACCTTGGCAGTTCTGAGAAGCCGGATTTTCGGATTCCAAATTTTTACATCCTCGGGATATAATTAATCCTGAAAAATTTGTTTTTTTTTCCCCACTAAAAATTCAGATTTTATACTAAAAAACACGAATTTTGGGTTTTTTGGCATTCAGAGTTTAGTAAATAACCCCCATGGTGTATTGTGTGGGTCCCACGGCCACAGTCATAATGGCTTTATTAAAAAATCTCTACTTCATTCAAACATCCAAGTACCACAACAGGTTTTGCTGTTTTTTTGTTGTTGAATCTCTGTGTCAAGCTATTTTTTTTTTTCAAATTTGCCATTAAAAGGTTATTTTCAAGGCTATGGCAGTCTGACACATACCGTAGCAGAAGAGTAATGTGTGTGTTCGAACATTTCCAAAGAAATGTAACAAACTGAAAGTTAGTATAAATATTATCAACCACAACATACACAGTAGGCTTCCTCTAGAGATATTGCTACTTCTCCCACCCAATAATAGTAGACATGTTATTTGCAAAAGTAAAAAATTATTATTATTATTATTATTATTATTAATAATAATAATAAATACACTGATTTCTTTGCAGTATTTGATAAAGTTGATAATGCTCTTCTCCTTCAGTCTCTCCTCAGACTACCTTAGTCCTATTTACATTGCCCTGTTCTGGTTTTCCTCTAACCTTATAATTGCTCAGTTAGTGTGTCCATAAGTAGAGTATGATTTCACTTACCTCTTCCTGTACTGATCCCTTATTGTTATATTTATATGCTTCCTCCTAATTTTATTAAATAAATTCATATTATTACCCTGCCTCACCTGACAGTATTTAAGATATATCTCTCCTCTCTCAGCCAACATCTTTTAATCATTTCTTCTGGTTTGTAACATAAAAATCTATATTAATGACCCAATTATCTCCTCTTCCCATGCCTGGTGACCTCGGTTTATATTTGATACTGCCCTCTCGTTCATTTCTTATATCTAATAAGCAAAGCATCCCACTTACATTTGCAGAATATTCCTTAAATACAACTGTTTGTTGCAAAAGATGCCACAAAAAATTCTAATTCATTTTCACATAATATGGGTCATTCATATTTGCATATATATATATATATATATATATATATATATATCAAAAAAAACTTCCGCAAACATAGGTCTTTATAAGTGAAAAAAAGCTGGTAGATTTATTTCAACGTTTCGGCTTACAAACTCAAGCCGTCATTATTTACGTTGAAATAAACCTTGAAATAAATCTACCAGCTTTTTTTCATTAACAAGACCTATGTGTGCGGAAGTTTTTTGCTTTATAGATATGAATTTTTGCTCCAGCACCTAGGCATCACCATGGCTATCTGAGTGCACCTATCTAAATATATATATATATATATATATATATATATATATATATATAATGTGCAAGAGCACAAAAGATTGCAAGAGCAGTGTCAGAACATGTAGCACAGCCTTGTCTTTATCTTTTGTAATGTGGGTTGCACGTCAACCTAGGCATCCCCCCTCCTGCCCCCTTCCCACCCAGTACCTTTATGTCATTCAGATGTGCAAGGTACAAGGCAAGTAGAGGAAGCCTACGAGCCTACCCCTGCCTGTCCTTACTGAATGAAGAGCTGCCTAACACAGAAATGCCAAAAACTGTTACCAGTCCTTTAATAATAAACAAGGCTTCTGTACTGATACATCTCACCAATAGTAATGGGCGGCACTGTCCCATTTCGCCAAAATATTAGTGAAACCGCCCAAAAATGTGCAAAACTTATTAAAGTCAATGGGCATCAAAATAATTTTGACACGCAACAATTTTGATGCAAGGCAATTTTTATGAGTGCTACAATTCTGATGTATGGCAATTTCTTTTTTGATGCGACAAATTTTTCGCCGACGTATTTTCTCCAGTTTCATGAATTTATTCGTGGGCCAATCCATGCCTGGCAAATTTATTCGCCCGTCACTAATCATCAACTCTGCTAAGCTAACTTGCTTGTGCTACAATATTTTTTTATATACAGTATGCTCACCCTTCTTTAGCAGAGAATTCCCTTTATTATAAACTGCAAGCCAATAATAACTGAGTGCACTATCTGTAATTTTTCCTTTTCTTGCCCTTTTCCACATCTTGTGTCTCATACCACTTTATCCTTTTACTTTGTAAAGAGCAAGACATTTGTTGAAACATCAGAGAGAGACTAAGATGAATAGGAGAGGGTCTAAATAATATAACAGAATGCCTATAAGTAAAATTGCTGCATTGCCTTGCAGCTCCAAGTCAGCCAAGTATTAAACAGATAAATTACAGGTTGGATTAGCTGCAGAAGTGCGGATACACTGCTGCCTGACTAAGAGGTCCAGACGAGCAGTCATAAAAAGAAAGAGTCACCTTTAAAATGAACCAACTTCTAAAAATGTGTGGTTTTCCTATTTTTTGTAAAATCTCTAAAATTCAAGATTTATTAGATGTAAAAAACACTAAAAACTCTAATACAAAAATTTGCCAGGTAATAGTTGTCCAGGTCCCATAGAAGTCAATGGGAGCTGCGGTGATCATATTGGACCAGTTTTATCAATCCGGACTTTTAGAGGTTTTCAAATTTTTTGAGGTTTTAGAGGTATCCATATTTTTTACAGATCTTTCAGCGTAATTTTCCATTCATCCTTTTTTTATTCGGATCTTTTAATAAATTTCATGACATTCAAGGTGAAGTGAGATTAGTCGTGGTTTCAAAAACCTCTAAAACCACTGAGACTGTTGAAAAATAGTCATCCATGTTAGATAGAGCCAGGTGGTGTAATATAAGACTCTGAAGCAGTACAAAAAATTATCAGCTCAAGGAATTTATCATGCCGATAAAAGATAAACTGCCACATACACCAGCTTATATGATGACAGTGGATAGGAGACATAGATTGCCAGAGGTAAAGATGGATCCGCCTGGTGCTCCGAGTAAGGTCATAGTTAAAATCTATTTCTTTGGTCTTGAGGAACTGAAAACCCTGGGAGACCAAAAAAACTATACTGGATCAATATGCAGAAATAATGGCCTTTGCTGATCTGTCTAGTACTACTCTCCAGAAATGCAGTGGTAAGACAGAACAATGTTGTCTACAGATGAGGGTTTTCCTACACATTTGTTTACAGAAGCAAAGGATGCAATGCAGGCACTACAGCACTAGAATTTGGCACTGCAACAGGTGATACAACATCGTCACCAGTAAAGAAAAATGATTTGGCCCCATAATGGGAACTAGGTCATCAGACTTCCAAATCAACTAAAAGTTGAATGAATAGAAAGATGGTACACTCCATTGACCATAAGGATCAACTTGCCTAGGTGCAAGTGAAGAAAAAACTAAATATGTAAAATTAGCATTTTTCTATGAGTATATATATATGTGTAAAAATAGCATTGCATTCTACAGGTCGAAATAAAAAATAATTAAAAAATATAATAGTCCAAAATGAATGATTTAATATTTTGCCAACATGTTTTTTTTTATTTTGACTTGTAGAGTGCAATGTTATTATATATATATACTGTATATATATATATATATATATATATATATATATATCTACAGTCTGGTCATTTCCCTATGGGACCAGACTGTAAATTATATCCTTAAAAACGGCGCGTTCTGAAATCAGAACGCGCCGTTTATAACAGGGGTCCCCGGCCGCCGAATTTGACGCCGCCGCGTTCATAGTGAACGCAGACGAGCCCAAATTGAACTCCGGTGCACCTGATTCGGACACCTGCGACCAGAATCGGACGCCGACCCCCTCCCAACATTTCATACAAAATGTAGATTATAATGCATAATGTACCCCCTATTGAAATTTATAAAGATATTAGAAGTCACCTCAGAGGAGTTATGTGTCCTGTATAAAAGCACTCGGCCTTCGGCCTCGTGCTTTTACATGGTCAAATAACTCCTCAGTGACATAATATCTTTATAAATTACAGTAGGGGGTACATTATCCACTATATATATATATATATATATATATATATATATATATATATATATATACATATATATACATACAGACAAATACAAGATTCCTCTGCACTCAACCCATTATCAATATATTTAAGACAGCGACATTTTGTGCATACTGCTACTGAAAAATGCCTTACCCTTTAAACAAAACAGGGATTGTTTGTCCATATATTGCAATATATTTAAGCTGGCCAACTACGTCAAAGTCATCCCATATCTGGCCAGTCCTATGCTCAATTTTCATCTGATTCATTAAGAATTCTATTGCTTCATTATACATTTTACAAAGGGACTAAGGAGCAAATTTACTAGTGTAAAGTGTGAAGCAGCTAACGCTAGCGAAAATTCGCCAGCGTGACATCATTTCATTACTTCGCCGATTTACTATCGGGTGCTGGCGTAATTTTGCTAGCGAAGTGGACCTACGCTAGCGCTACTTCGCACCCTTACGCCAGGTGAAGTTGCGCTATGGCGAAGGGATGTAACTACAATAATTCACTAACTTGCGCATTTTATTGAATGTTACCTCTTGCGCCAGACTTTACTTCACCATGTCAGACCAGGCGAAGTTCAATACAATAGATAGGACTTTGTACAAAAATAGTTGAAATTTTTCTAAGTCCCAAAAAATGCTGGCGTCTTTTTTACTTTTTTAACGGTCATAGTATGAAAAATAGCTTCAATTTTTTTGGGGGTACCCTCCTTCCCCCCTACATTTCCTAACATATGGCAACTCAATGATACAGTGGGCACATGTGTAGGGCAATAGAACACCTTTATTTTATCTTTTAAAGGTTTCCTGGGCTTGTGTAGTGTAATGTAGTTGCTGTAGCATATACGTCCATTATATTTTAACTTCGCACTGTATGCAAATTAGGCATCACTAGCGTAACTTCCCTTTGCCTGATGAAGTAAAGGTAGCTCAACTTCGCTACTGTTCGCCTTCCTGAGCACAACATCGCATTTTAGTGAATTTGCGTAGCACTGGCGAAACTACGTCTGGCGAAGTTCGGCGAAGCTGTCGCAATTTAGGATCTTAGTGAATTTGCCCCTAAGTTTTACCGGCAACTTACTAGCTGCTTTCAAAGTGAAACTCCCAAACTTGGCTGCCATTTTATTAGACACCAGTGGGATCACCTGACTATAGTTGGGAAGGGTGGGAGCTTATATATAATCATAGAAAAATTCTGAAACGTGCCAGGATTTCAGTTAAAAATAACTTATTTATTGGATGCAATTGGATTATTTTTAAGTGAAATCCATGTGTGTTTCAGCATTTTTCTTTGAATGTGCCAGATCATAAGTTAACTACTATTTCTGACTTGACTCATTAAAGAAATTTAAATTATCAGTGGACTTTGGCAGTCTTACAATTTTGGGGCCACATTGATCAACTCGGTTCGGTTGAAAAATTGCCAAACCGGTCAGCAAAAGCTTGTACATTTGTGGTTTAAATGTAGAAACTCCTACCTTTATTATTTCTATTGATGGCATGCTCATTAACCCTGATGATTTAGAATGCTGCCTTGATTTAATCTTTAAATCTTCCAATTCCTTCTCAAGCCACATCAATACTACCGTCAAAATCTTAAGCTTCCTTGACAGTATTGCTAAGATCAATCATTCTTCTGCTCTCACTTTCCCCCCTCCCCATCTGTACTATTAATATATTCTAACAAATGTGCAATACACAAGTAGCAGTATATAACTACAAATATACATATGAGCTAAGAAAAAAACTCATCGCTGCTGTGACATTGACAAATCATGCCCCTAAATGTCCAATAGCTTCTTGTAGGGGAATTATAACACAATGAGGGGGGGGGGGATTCTTAAAGGAATTGTTCAGTGTAGAAATAAAAACTGGGTAAATAAATAGGCTGTGCAAAATAAAAAATGTTTCTAATATAGTTAGTTAGCCAAAAAATGTAATGTATAAAGGCTGGAGTGATTTGATGTATAACATGTCAGTCTGAACACTACTTCCTGCTTTTCAGCTCTCTTGGTTTACACTGACTGGTTACCCTGGTTACCAGGCAGTAACCAATCAGAGACTTGAAGGGGGGCCATATGGGTCATATCTGTTGCTTTTGAATCTGAGCTGAATGCTGAGGATCAATTGCAAACTCACTGAACAGAAATGTACCATGTGGCCCCCCTTCAAGTCGCTGACTAACTCAGAGTTATAGAGCTGAAAAGCAGGAAGTTGGATTATGGCTGTTTTATTAGACATCTGTTCACTCCAGCCTTTATATATTACATTTTTGGCTAACCAACTATATTAGAAACATTTTTTATTTTGCACAGCCTATCTATTTACACAGTTTTTATTTTCACACTGAACTGTTCCTTTAAAAGTAACAAGAAAGGTTAAAGCCAGCCAGCAGGCAAAAATAGCATCTATGAAATATACTAAAACTGCAAGTTAAAAACACCTACATCTGAACTGTTCAAGTGTGTATGTGTGTTTGCACACCCCCCTATAATAATTTCTTTAATTCACCCTTTATTCTGCTGAAATGACCCTCCACCCCACCAAAAAGGTCATGCATGTATAGATCCTCAGGATATCATTAACTGAATTGCCCCACAATTCCATGTAGTAATCCAAACCATCAGCCCACAATTGTTTGCATCAGAGTAATTTAGCTCATTTTGTATGCGGTCAAATTGTACTAATATCCAGTCTTGTAGGTTGAATGGTTGGTATTAGGGGCATTTCTTGTAAATTTGCTAACATCATATATCACCGTTGTATTTTGCTTCAGAGAGCCCAGTGTGAAAGAAAAAGAGTGAGAGAGGAAATTATATATAATTCAGCAAAGGTATGGACGTATACTTCAAACTACAAGTCCGACTTTAATCTCTTTCTTGTTGAAGTTGTGAGGCAAAACTTGTTTACAATGGTATGAGATGGCAACGAGGATGTAAACAATGGCCAAGGTGGCACGTGGCACATATAAGGGAAGATGAAGCTGAAATTGCTTCTCTAAAACAGCCCTTGACCTCTTAAAAGCATACAACCGATATTCCAGCACTTGAAAATCACAGCAAAGAGAAATGAATGAAGTCAGCCTTTTCTTTTCTGCTGGCCCAAAATGAATTGCAACACATGAGATAGCAGTAATATTAAATTATAGTTATTTATATTTTTTCAGCCACTTTACTGTTGTGTTGTACGTTTTTATTGTAGAACACCAAAAAAATAAGCATAAAAATATACATTACATGCTTTTCTATTCAGGCAAGTTGTGGGACAGCAAACTCCGTCCTGTCCCTTTTTGTAGGTCAGGAGCTGAGTAGTGGACCCCAACAGAGGCAGACCATAGTTGAAAGTAGATTGGGTTTCTTGAACCAAGTTGGAAGTGCAGGAATTGGTGCATGGCCTAAAGTGTCCCTCTTTTTTACATTCATAGCATAATGTGCACCTAATAACAGGAAGCATTGCAGTTGTCCACTATGGAACATACTGGTCTGTAGACTACAAGATAAGCAAGTATTCATATTAAACCATGCTACTGTAGTTCTACACAATAAACATATGCAGTGTCAAGATACTGTAGATAAAGGGGCAGATTCATTCATGTTCACATTTTTTTTCCAAACACTCTGGAGGGACCAGCCTTTATTGACACATGTATGGCCACCTTCCTGTTCATCAATGCCACTAAATTTCAGCACCCTATAGAAAATAACTGCCTTCCACTTCTTAAAGCAGTTGAATCAATGCTGACAAATTGACATTTTATAGGTACATAAAATGATCATAAAATTACCAAGCATTTATACCGCATCAAGTTAAATCCAATTTGGCGGTTCTAATTATTTTTCATAGACTGGCACCTCCCAGTTTGGTTGCCTGTCTTGGAAAAAGTGTCTCTTGATTACATCACTGGTCTCAAAGGCTGATCCTCCCCCACTGTAGCTTTTGTAGTGGGGGGAGGGGGATCTCCAGAAGAAATTATCTAGTATAGGTCAATCTAAAAACAATTGGACTTGCTGAGTAATCAATGAAGACGTTTCACTACTCATCCGAGCAGCTTCTTCAGTTCAACTGACTGGTGTGGGAAGTTCTCGGCATATAAACTCTTCCACTAATCCATTTACAATGGCACATTGTAACTCTTCAAAGAGGTGACATCTGAAGAAATTTACAGAGGTGTTGATTCTGTGAAGTTGTGATAGGATTATCCAATGTGTCATGCAAATCCTAGATACAGGTGTTACTTGTGAGAGTTGCATGAATGGATGTGTGAAGTGTTCTGAATCCGCCGGGGTACAGATGTTAGAACAGCATTGTATGTAGCAGACAGGTGGTGTCGAAGGCCCCCACCTCTGTTCAGAGATGGTTTCTCCACCTTGACATGAATCGCCTCTTTCACGCCTCGTTCAAACCAGCGGTCTTCTTTATCCAAGATTTGGACCTTGCTGTCTTCAAAGGAGTGTCCCTTGTCTTTTAAGTGTAGAAAGACAGCTGAGTTTTGCCCTGTAGAGTTCTCCCTCCTGTGCTGAGCCATTCGCTTGGAGAGCAGTTGTTTTGTCTCCCCGATGTATAGATCTGTGCACTCCTCGCTACACTGGACTCCGTATACCACATTGCTTTGTTTTTCTTTTGGTGTTTGATCCTTTGGGTGTACCAGTTTTTGTCTCAGTGTGTTGCTAGGTTTGAAAAACACAGGGACATGGTGTTTGTTGAAAATCCTCCTGAGTTTCTCTGACACTCCAGCTACATATGGGATGACTATGTTTCGCCTACTATATGTCTCTGGGCGGTTATTTCTATTGGTGTTCCTGTTGGGCTTGGTTGCTGCTGTTTTGACAAAGGCCCAGTCTGGGTAGCCACACGCTTTCAAAGCTCCTCTGAGATGTTTTTGCTCTTTGTCTTTGGACTCTGTATCAGTTGCCACACATTCCGCCCGGTGGTGCAGGGTTCGAATGACACCCAGTTTGTGTTCCAGTGGATGGTGGGAATCAAACAACAGATATTGATCCGTATGAGTGGGTTTCCTGTATACTTCCGTCTTCAAGTTCAAGTTCCACCATTGTAAATGGATTAGTGGAAGAGTTTATATGCCGAGAAATTCCCACACCAGTCAGTTGAACTGAAGAAGCTGCTCGGATGAGTAGTGAAACGTCTTCATTGATTACTCAGCAAGTCCAGTT
Organism: Xenopus petersii; assembly: GCA_038501925.1. Taxonomy (NCBI): domain Eukaryota; kingdom Metazoa; phylum Chordata; class Amphibia; order Anura; family Pipidae; genus Xenopus; species Xenopus petersii. The sequence continues at coordinate 197,036,808 of CM076672.1, forward strand.
GTTTTTAGATTGACCTATACTATATATACTATGACCTGGATGAATGAAAATCTTCATAGTCATCCAGAAGAAATTGCAAATCTTCAATGTCCAATCTCAATTGCATCCAGGTTACAGATCCAGAAGGATTTTGTAGCTGTTAAGCTCTGACACCCCACTGGTCAGAGAGCTGTGAGACACATTCTGACTGACCAACACTTTGATTTGCATTGATAAATTTGTCAACTTTCTGGACAGTTGGGAGATTATCCAACTACTGGGACTGTCTCTGGATCCAGTATTTTGTAAATCTGCACCGTGTTTTTTTTATAGACTTTAAGTGGACAGCAAAATTACAAAAAAATACAAAAGCAGAATAACAAGAAATTAGGTTTTGTAACCAAATGAAGCACTAATATAAAGAAAAAACATCTGTATACACAATATCTTAAAACTCCATCTACTAGAAAATAATCCACCATTTAACAGCAAACAAATACATTTTCGAGTATGCTTTAATCTTAGTTATGCTTTCCACTTGATATCTAGAGTAGTTTGGTTAGTTCATAGGAAAATTTACCAGTATGTGGATTTATGTGAAAGTATGAACTTCATTGTGTTCATGACCGATAAGCTGATTACAATATGGCAAAAGCTACCTCTTTTATTAAAAATATATTTTGAGCTCCATTAGTCTGATCCACATTTTTTTGTTGTTTTTTCACTTGTCTTTATGCTTATATTGCCATACACAGTAACCTCTCTATACACAGTAATAGCACAAACAGAGGGATAAGAATAATAATTATATTATTATAATAATAGTTCTCCAAGACATAGGAACTGATTTTAGTTCTAAAAAGATTTAGGAAAAGTTCTTAGAGAGGAATTTAAAGGGGTTGTTCACCTTTGAATTAACTTTTAGTATGGTGTAGAGAGTGATATTCTAAGACAATTTCCAATGGGTTTTCAGTTTTTTATTTATAGTTCTGCTTTTTATTTGGCAGCTCTCCAGATTGCAATTTCAGCAATTTCTGGTTGTTAGGGTACAAATGACCCTAGCAACCAAGCATTGATTTGAATTAGAGACTGGAATATGAATATGAGATGACCTGAATAGAAAGACGAGAAGTAAAAACTAGCAATACAATAAATTTGTAGCCTTACAGAGCATTTGTTTTAAGATGGGCTCCCATTTTAAAGCTGGAGGCAGAAGAAAGAGTCAGAAGAAAAATGTAAATAATTAAAAACTACAAAAAATAAATTATGAAGACCAATGTAAAAGTTGCTTAGAATTAGCCATTCAATTACAAACTAAAAGTTAACTTGTGAACCACTGGAATTCAAAAAGTAAAGTAAAAAAAAGACAGGAAAGGGCAGGTTGGTATAAAAAGATGATATAAGGATTTGGAAAGGAAAAGAGAAAGTATAGAGGCACGAGTAAAGATATACTGTAAAGTGAGATCTATGTCAAGGGCTTTGAACCTCAATCAAGATTTTAAAGGTGTAGCAACACTTTTGCTCTTAGATGAGGGCAAGAGAATTCTTGCATCCTTACAATTTGAAAGGTTTTTTAGTACTACAGTAGTAGCTGCAGTAGTCTCAGCTGAATAAAATTATTTTTTTATCAGTTGCTTAAGACTTATGGGGGAATGTAATTAAAGTTGCAAAAAGAAAAACAATTTGCACCAATAAGAATAAAAATCCACATCTCGCAATGTAATATTGTTCCTTAAACTGTTATTACATTGCAAATTTTAATTGCGCACTGTTAAGAAGTGCTTGAAGGTATGGGGTGCCGTTTGTCCCAAATACATTCTGTATACAAAACTATCCCTAATACACAGAATGAATGTCTCTCGTGTTATATAAGTATTTGTGACCATACACAGAGAAAAAAAATATACAAAAGACTTATTTCTATTAAAGAATGAAAACAAAATCTAGTTAGTGCACAAAAGGATGTCATTATATCACAAACTCCATTCTGTACAGTTTAACAAGCAATCTGTCTCACAAATGTATAACCTCCATGTAAGGGAAGCACTTATGTGCAAAGTTACTTACAGAATGAATTATGTAAAAACAAAGTTGGACATAAAATATATTAGTGTAACTAACTAGTGCTTGTCAAGCTAGATTTGACTGACAAAATAGATATCTGTGACAGAAAGCAAGATTTTATAGGACAGGATTCATTCTTTCCACAAAATGACAGTTTTGTTTCACAAAACAGATAAAATAACCATTCTGTGAAGCAACCAATAAGAACAAAGCTTATTGCCATATACAAACAAGATGAGAAGTGGCCAGCTCTGCTCCACATGGCTAAGGCAAAGTATCTGACCTGCTATAGAGGGCGCCCTCTAATGTCCCCTGTGCTGCATAGTAATAAACATGAACAAACATTTCCTAAAAGAGCTGCTGTTAAACACTACAGGTTCATAAATGGAAGTTTTTACAAATGGCTGAGAAATATAATGCTGCACTTATAATGATTGTAGAGAAAGAAAAGTATGCAAAACTTATATAAATATGATCATTTTAGGTGATATGGCTATTCTTATTGTAGTAACCTGCTTGTGTGACCATTTTGGTTAAGGGCATTCCTGCTGTTTTGCCATTATCTTATGACTCACTCCTGTTCCTCTTCCTGTCTAAGCTGAGAGCAATAATGAGACAGGCCACACCCACCTGCCATATTGTATTAAATGTACCAGAAATCACTGTGCTTGTCTGGCTGCTTATAAGTTTTGTATATGATAGTTAGACTCCAATGTCTCCTCCTAGCTGTAATCTTGCACCAATTAGCTTGTAGTAGTCTCTTAGTAATGTGCTTAGCTATAGTTCAACTACTACATAATAGCTTTAGCCAGAGACTTGGGACTGATAGGGTTGCCACCTTTTTGTAATTTAGTTACCGGTTGGTGGGGGGTGGGAAGAAAAAGGGTCTTACAGGGGATTGGGGGCGGGCCGAGAGGGTCTTTATAAGGGTATTACAAATGTACCGGCAGCTACATTGCCGGTAAATTTGTAATACCGGCCCTGGCCTTGGCTGGTGTTATACCGGCTAGGCTGGTAAAATACCAGCCAGGTGGTAACCCTAGGGACTGATAGAGTTGCCGCCCGGGTGGTATTTTACCGGCCTAGCCAAGGCCAGGGCCGGTATTGCAAATTTATTGCCGGTAATTTGAAATACCCTTTAAAAAAAGCCCCTGGCCTGCCCCCAATTTGAAAATAACTTACCTTTTTTCCAGCGATGTGCGATGTTGCTCTGCCCCTTTTGTGGCACGCCACATAGCTCCGCCCCTTTCAGCGGCACCCCGCGTAGCTCCGCACCATTTAGCGTCACGGACCGCACCCTTTTGGTGCCCCCCACTGGCCGGTAATTTTTTTTAATAAAGGTGGCAACCCTAGGGACTGATCATGTCACACATTGTGTATAGAATGATGTGTAGGTTATATGAGCAGCCACTCCTGAGTACTGTGTGTAAACAAAAGGCTTCAGGACTTCAACTTCACCTCCTTTCGTGAATTCGGGTCTTTTTGCCGCTTCGGGACTTTAGCTTCGTCTTTTCGGCACTTCCGCATTCTGTAATATGTGAAATGGCCGCACGTCTCGGGCGCTCATAAAGGGGACGACTCTTTTAAAAATGCAGCACTTCTGTGCCCCCCTTCAGGCCCGGAACACTTGTCCCCCCCCTGCTGGCGGCCCTGGACATGCATGTGACATGGGCACAGTTGTGCTCTCTGCTCTAGTGTTGTGCCCCCCCTCGACCCACTCTGATGTGAAAGGGTTAGAGGATTAGAGTCTTTTGTTATAAATAAATATAAAGCATTGTATAGCTTGTTGCTTCTATATAACTAGATTATGATCCCCTAAAATTGCCCCTGCCTAAATGACCCCCTTTTGTTTACACACAATACTCAGGAGTGGCTGCTCATATAACCTACACATCATACTATAGAGAATGCGTGGTCATACCTCACAACATTTTGGAAGTAAAATTATTTGTCATGTAGCGTGGCAATTTTTTTGACCACACCCATTTTTGTGGCCACACGCCGTAATTACCATGTTCATTTTACAAAGTTTGGCAGGTTATAAAAGTTTGAAAATATTTCTCCTGATCTAAACTGTTAAAATTACTTATTGTCTTATTTTAAAATTGTTACAAAGTATCTTAGTTGCACCTGTTAGCTGTACTGGCCTCTCTGCCAAAAGCCAATTAAGTTAGAAATTTTGGACACAATAAAGATCTTTACACTTTGAATTGGTGCCTGCTGGAAGTCTGCGTCCATTGAGTGCCTGCTCCTTTTTACATTTCGGTTCGTCCGCCCCCTATGCTGAGGGCTCAGGGCAGTGCACCTGGGCCACTTCCCTTACGTGGTGAGTAATTAGTTTACCACATTGAAGTACCCATACTACAGATGACTTCTTGTAAGTTAGAAATTTTGTTTCTTTTTCTTGTTGTTCAGTGCAGAGAAAAGAGGGACTGTCCCACCAAAAAAGGGACAGTTGGGAGGTATGTCATACCTCCCAACATTTCAGAAATAAAAATAGAGACAAAATTTTTTTTTGCATGTAGTGCAGCAATTTTTTGACCACACCCATGTTGTGGCCGCACCCCCTAATTACCATTTTCACTTTACAAAGTTTAGCAGGTTATAAAAAATGTAAAATATTTCTCATTATCTAAACTGTTAAATGTACTTATTTTCTTATCTCAAAATTGTTATAAAGCATCTTAGTTGCACCTGTTAGCTGTACTGGCCTCTCTGCCAAAAGCCAATTAAGTTAGAAATTTTGTTTCTTTTTCTGGCTGTTCAGTGCAGAGAAAAGAGGGACTTTCTGGTACAAATGAGGGACCTCAGGTTAAGTTGTCAAAAGAGGGACTGTCCCTCTGAAAAAGGGACAGTTGGGAGGTATGTGTGCACATGATCAGTCCCAAGTCTCTGGCTAAATCTATTATGTAGTAGTTGAACTATAGCTAAGCACATTATTAAGAGACTATTACAAGCCAATTGGTGCAAGATTAAAGCTAGGAGGAGACATTGGAGTCTAACTATCATATACAAAACTTATAACTTTCTCTGAGAATCAGGCAAAGCAGAGAGACAAACACAGTGGGGCTCATTTATTAACGCAGCGCAGTGCTAAAAAGAGCGCAGTGGCCTGACATTTGCCCAGCGCATGCGAGTATTTAATAATGTAGCGCACGATACCTTAACAGTGCAATTTTGTGCGCTAATGTAGACACAGACAGGTGCGACGTGTGAAACTGCATATCAGCTGTCGCAGTGCTTATAATAAATTGTGCGCACAGGAAGATACCGCAAAGGTAAGGATTAGTTGTGCTCATGTATGAATGCGCTGCTTTAATTAGTTGCGTCACATATTGCGCATATTGCGTTCACTTAGACGCATCTGGTTGCAAAGGTGTTTAGCCTACCTGATACCCTTAAAGGAACCTTGGTCAATATAAACATGTTGGGTGGAAGGCGTGGTTAATATGCACTTTACAGGGGTTGTTCATCTTTGAGTAAACTTTGAGTTAACAAACATCCCCACCAACAGCAGCACCATTGTATTTGCCAGAACCCAGTTTAGCAGTGTGGCTCTGCTAGCGCAGCTGGGCAGGAATGCGCATTTTGAAGAGCGTTACTATTACGCCACAAACAGGCAGTCGTAAAAATTGTGGTGCTGTTGACCGGGTGCAGTTTTGCACATATACAGACGCAAATCTGCGACGGCCGCAGTGCAAGCGCATTGTAGCCACGCCCACAGCCACGCCCCTAACAACCACGGCATCGTTTGCGACATAAATGCCCAATCTTTTGCGCAATGCGCATAAACAAAACCATCGCAAAAGCTCTGTGTTATGCGCAATATCACGCAAATATATTAGCGATCACACTCGTGATGTCGCAGACAATCTTTTGCGTCCACTTATGCGCTGCGCTGCGTTAATAAATGAGCCCCAGTAACTTCTGGTACATTTAATGGAAGATGGCAGGTGGGTGTGGCCTGTCCCATTATTGCTCTCAGCTTAGACAGGAAGAGGAACAGGAGTGAGTCATAAGATCATGGCAAAACAGCAGGAATGCCCTTAACCAAAATGGCCACACAAGCAGGTTACTACAATAAGAATAGCCATATCACCTAAAATGATCATATTTATGTTTTGCATACTTTTCTTTCTCTACAATCATTATAAGTGCAGCATTATATTTCTCAGCCATTTGTAAGAACTTCCATTTATGAACCTGTAGTGTTTAACAGCAGCTCTTTTAGGAAATGTTTGTTCATGTTTATTACTATGCAGCACAGGGGACATTAGAGGGCGCCCTCTATAGCAGGTCAGATACTTTGCCTTAGCCATGTGGAGCAGAGCTGGCCACTTCTCATCTTGTTTGTATATGGCAATAAGCTTTGTTCTTATTGGTTCAGGAATGTGACTGACAGTATTGCTTCACAGAATGGTTATTTTATCTGTTTTGTCAAACAAAACTGTCATTTTGTGAAAAGAATGAATCCTGTACTATAAAATCTTGCTTTCTGTCACAGATATCTATTTTGTCAGTCAAAACTAGCTTGACAAGCACTAGTTAGTTACACTATTATATATTATGTCCAACTTTGTTTTTACATAATTCATTCTGTAAGTAACTTTGCACATAAGTGAGTCCGTTACATGGAGGTTATACATTTGTGAGACAGATTGCTTGTTAAACTGTACAGAATGGAGTTTGTGATAAAATTAGATCCTTTTGTGATTTAACCAGATTTTGTTTTCATTCTTTAATAGAAATAAGTCTTTTGTATATGTTAAATACTTATATAACATGAGAGACATTCATTCTGTGTATTAGGGATAGTTTTGTATACAGAATGTATTTGGGACAAACGGCACCCCATATGAAGGTGTCACAATCTTTTGGAGCAAACATAACGACTTTTTCAGTAAGACGTTTTATTACATTTACTGCGCACATTTACTGCGCATTGACGCAAACTATAAACTTCGCAAACAGTCTCCACTGTTGGAAGTGGTCAATAAACAGTTTCCAGGTTCGCAAAAGCTATATTAAATTCCCACAAAGCAAAATTTGTTCCAGCAAAGGCATAACTTTTCACATTGCAAATAGTTTTTCCGTTACCAACTTTTGTGACATTCCCCATTATTGGTTTATCAGTTGCTTAAGTCTTAAGAAAGCAATCTATGTTGCAAAGGTAAACTCAAAAGATTTTGGATGTGGCAGAAAATTTGGGGCAAATTTACTAAAGGGCGAAGTGACTAACGCTGGCGAAAATTAGCCAGCGTGACGTCATTTTGGTACTTCGTTGATTTACTAATGCCGCTGGCGTAAATTTGCTAGCGAAGTAGATAGACTCTAGCGTTACTTTGCTCCTAACACCTGGCAAATTTGCCCTCTGGCAAATGGACGTAACTACACAAATTGACTAAGATGCGGATTTTACTGAACGTTACCTCTTGCACCAGACTTGCCTTCACCACCTCAGACCAGGCGAAGTGCGATAGAGTTGATAGAACTTTCTCAAAATTTAGTTGAAAATTTTTCTACGTCCCAAAAAACGCTGGTGTCTTTTCCTTTTTTCAGGGTGATAGGCTGCAAAAGAGCGTAAATTTTTTTTGGGGTAACCTGCTTTCCCGCTCATGTGTAGGGCAGAATAACTACTCTATTTTCTTTTATTAAGGTTTCCTGGGCTTGTGTAATGAAATGTATTTGCTGCAACATATACGTGCAGTGAACTTTAACTTTCCCACTGTATGCAAATTAGGCACCGCTAGTGCAACTTCGCCAGCGTTCAGCACTCTGGATGCAACTTCGGATTTTAGTGAATTAGCGTTGTTCTGGCAATCTACGCCTGGTGAAGTGTTACTCTTTGTGCAAAGCCATCGCTGGTGAATATACGGAGGTTAGTAAATTTGCCCCTTTATGTTGCTACCTGGAAAATAATTTACTTTGTCTTATTTTTTTACATGTTTATCATTTCTAGGGATGCACCAAATCCACTATTTTGGATTCGGCCTAACCCCCAAATTCTTCACGAAAGCTTCGGCCATATACTGAACCGAATCTGAATCTTAATTTGCATATGCAAAGTAGGGGTGGGAAGGGGAATTTTCCTTCCTTGTTTTGTGACAAAAAGTCACATGATTTCCTGCCCACCCCTTATTTGCATATGCAAATTAGGATTCAGATTAGGTTCTGCCGGGCAGAAGCATTCAGCCAAATCTGTATCCTGCTCAAAAAGGCCGAATCCCGAACCAAATCCTGGATTCGGTGCATCCCTAATAATTTCTAGTATTCTGCACTTCACTGATAACTAACACCAACAATTTGCAGTACATTGTTGCATACTGTTACTGAATCGTTACTTGCATATTTATGCTTAATGTATTGAGTATTTTGTTTGTGCAAAGTATTATTTGCCTGTCTGGGATGAGTTTCTTGATCCAGTTAGGCTCAGTGCCGTTTATGATTCTCTTTCACACTAGTAAAGAGGTGTTTAAAACAATAATATTTGCTATTTTATCATTTGTAAATTATTTGTTATTCAATACGATTTTTTTTGTGTGATATTTTTGTATACGTTGTATTTATCCAACAGTTTGTTACCTACTGTGTCTTGGGTGCTGCCACTATGTAAGATGGTGTTCAAAATAACTTATTTTTCTTGGTTTGTTTTTTGACAGGAACCATGTTGCAGTAATTGAAGATCAAATATTAAAAATATTCTTAACAATAGCAGGTAGTAACATTGTTTAAGTAGTTAAAAGGGTTAAACACGTGAAGGTGTGGCAGAAGTGTAATACAATGAGATTAATCTTCTCTTTCAGAAAGCTGCCATTTGGCAGTTTAGAATTTCTAGTTCCAGAGGGTTAACAGCCATCCTTTTCCAATCTGTCACAATTACTGTACCGCTGAAAAACATCCTGTCAAATTAGCTATGTTTCCAAGCTAACACTGAGGTGAATAAAAGAATAAATTGTTCTCTCCTGCTAACCTTGTGGCTCACAGTGCAATGATTGTATTGACGCAGATGCATTTACTTAAATTGTGGGTCAGCAGCACAATTCTGCTCCCTTTGACTTCATATCAGGAAAGGGAAAGCTATTTGGATAGCAGAAGTCCTAAAATAGTATTTGTGAAGTGTCTATTAAAGACTGCAACAAGAGTAAAATGCCTTTTAAATCACTGGATTTATTCTTATAGTTGGTTCCTTTAGAGAAAGAACTAGAAGCATATGGATTATGAGAAAGAATTAAAAACATATGTTACATTTCTTTTCTTTTTTTAAACAACCCAAAACAAACAACCCAAAACAAATATAATATACATATTTGAGTTGTGATGGTTATAATAGCTGCAATTTATGTTGGTGCAGATACAGCATTATGCCTATAGCCGTTGTTGTTAACAGCAGTTATTAGTGCCTAAATGGAAATGAGGATATAAAGCAAATAGATGTAGGTCATGTGTGTTCCAGGGAGTCTGGGTCGCACTAGCCCCCCCCCCCACACTTTGTTGAATCTGTCTGGTGCCCCTCTTGTTTCATACGTCAATTTAATTGGTATTAGATCATCAATCACTCCCAGTAGGCATACCACCAGGTCGACTATCTGTGGTGTGCCCAGTTCGGTAGCTAGGGTCTCCATTACCTTGGTCCAGAATAACTGCACTGGGGGGGCAGGACCAGATCATATGGATAAAACTAGCACCTGGAAGTTTGCATCGGAGGCACAGATCGTCTTGGCTTTTCCCAACTTTTTTCAGTTTAAGAGGGGTTATGCATACTTGGTGGAGAACCTTATATTTTATCAGACTGTCCCTTATTGAGATTAGAAAGCTATAGGCTGTTTATATTGCCTCTTTCCACTGCTCTTGTTTAAGTTCAGTAATGGCTTCTGTCCATAGGAGGTTGACTCTATCAAAGTGGGGTTTGACCGTTATCATGATGTTCTGGTATATTCTAGACAGTAGTTTGCCAGGGGAGGGGTGATAGAGAGTATTCTCTATATTGACCATGGACATTGTTGGGGCAAGTGTGTGGAACTGTGTATGAAAGGCTGGAAGAACCCATTGGGGCAAATTCACTAAGCCGCGAAGCGCCGAACGCTAGCATTAATTCGCTAGCGTTTGGCATTTTCGCTACTGCGCAAATTCACTAACGAACGCTGGCGTAGTTTCGCTAGTGTTACTTCGCAACCTTACGCCAAGCAAATTTTCGCTAGTGACTAAACTACGCAAATTCACTAACTTGCGCAGTGTACTGAACGCTACCTTTTACGCTAGACTTCCTTCGCCACCTCAGACCTGGCGAAGCGCAATAGAGTAGATAGGGATTGTTTAAAAAAAAGTCAATTTTTTTTCTAAGTCCCAAAAAACGCTGGCGTGTTTTCTACATGATGGGTGATAGGCTGAAAAAGATCGAAAATTTTTTGGGGCTCCCCTTCCTCCCCCCTACATTTCCTGACTCATGGCAACTTACCTAGACAGTGGGCACATGTGTAGGGCAAAATTAAATTTATATTTGCTGATTTGAAGGTTTTCTAGGCATTTGTAGTGCAAATACGTGTTCCTCCATTGAAATTTGAATTTCGTGCCGTATGCAAATTAGCCTTCGCTAGCGTAACTTCGCTTTATATAGCGAATCAACGCTAGCGCAACTTCGCAACCTTACGCTACCCCTGTGCGCAACTTCGGATTTTAGTGAATATGCGGAGCGCTGGCGAAACTAAGCCTGGCAAACTTCGCATCTTAGTGAATTTGCCCCATAGAGTTTTGATTGGGAAGCCGGTCTTGTAATTCATGGAATGGCCTAGGCCTAAGCGTGTCCAGTATCCAAAATCAGGCAGGACATGTAGGTGAGAGAGTAGTGAGTTTCCCCACAGGGGAAGGTTGGGTAATAGGTGTGGTAAAGGGTGGCCCAGGAGTTATAGTGCAATTGACAGCAGGCCTAGGGGCGCCCACTATGTAAATCTGGCCCTGTTCCTGGTGCCAGGGTTTCGGTTGTGTGGTTGAAAAATGATTTGGTGGGGCTGAGCATGACCCAACTATCTTGGTACATATTGGTACTAATGACAATTAATGGTAGGTGAATGACTGTAAAGAGTGAGTTCAAGGATTCAAGTTCTTCCAATTTTTTTGGAAATGTTACCTGTGCCACGTAGGAAGACAGCGGGAGCTTAAGGGGCGTAATGTATGGCTTGCAAGTTTTGGGGCAGATTCATCAAAATATGAGTTTAGAGCTAAATAAAAAAAAACACCCACATTCCATTAATTCCTATGAGATTTTTATAATTGTTTTTACCAGTGGGTGAAAGTTAGAACTCACCATTTGATAAATAAGGCTCTAGAAACCCCACAGGAATGAATAGAACATGGGTGAGTTTTTATTTATTAAGCTTTAAACGCACATTTTGATAAATCTGCCCTTGGGAAGAAAGGTTTCGGTTCGAAAAAACTATTTTTTAAATAGTAGTAAAAAAATGATTATAAATTTTACCTCTTTATAGATCGTTGTTAAAGTACAGTTTTGGGCTTTGTCAGAAATAATGTAGATACATTGCACCAGTTTTTTTTGTTCAAATCTCTCCGTTTTAGGCAGCCTTTCAGCACTATTTCTGGCCCCACCATTTCCTTTTGTATAACATTGTACATTGTAAAATGATCACAGTGGTACTTAATATTCAAGGTGAGGCCTTACTTGTTCTTTGTAGTCATAGCACCATTTTTCTTTTTATGATTCAAAGCCCTGGATACCTACATCTGGAGAAGCACAGACATGCAGATTACCAGCCTATTTTATTTTAATGTCTATTCAGCATCATGTTTTGGGTCCCATGTGTCCCTTATCAAGCATGCCAGAAGCATGGCACTGAATACACAGAAAAATCATTTAAAAAGTTAATCTGCCTGTCTGTGCTCCTGCCTCTGTATGAATCTAGATAATGCTACTGTCCCTGTGGACACAGAAGGAGTATTGCAGCACTTAGCCCTTTGCCTCATGATTGACTCTATCTTGCCGTTGATCAGTATTATATTGGCTCTAGCTGTTACAGACTCATATCACTTTGCTACAGCTATGTGCCTTATCTACTCATAGATACTCTTCAAGGGGCTCACTAACTTAGCTCCACACTAAAGGATCACACATTGCTTAGACCACCAAGCATTACTATTTGAAGATTTATTGTCTCATTTATTATATAGACTTGTAAAAATCAAAATGAGCACAGTATGATATTACTACTGGAATAAAACTACAGTAGCTCTCAAGTGGTCTAATGGTTCTTTAAAGTTGTATGCAGCATATTTTTACTAACACTTCTGTTGAATCAAATCTGCTTTGCTAACAATCATTATGATTGAATGAATTGATGCAAAGCAGAGCTGACAGATAATGGCACTATGGAACAGCATCTATGACTGTCAAAAAAAAAAAAATTCTGTAACCCACAGTGTAATCTTTGCTTTTTTTAAAAAAAAATGTAACCATTTTATAGTATGTAACATATTATTACTTATCTTTACTGTTAACTTAACAGTTAACTTAACAGCTCTTAAAATACATAAGTTTGCGTTTAAGAAATTATAGACAATAAGTTGTAATCATCTCTGGATGAGTCTCATGAAAAAAAAACAGAAATGTTCTTGTCTACACAATGGGGGCTTTCTTCTACTCCAATGTCAATGATTCTATATATCAAAATAAAGCAGGCAGGGAATAATTAAATACAGCATGCAGCACATTAGGCACATATTATAATAAATGTTATAAAGAAACCGCAGGATTACAACTAAAAGACAAACAAAAAAGTAAGGAAAAATTCATACAAAGACATTTATAGTCAAGTGGTGGATAGGGATGTAGCGAACTGCCGTGTATGTGTTCGCGAACGCCGTTCGCGAACACCGGCAAAAAAGGCGAACAGTTCGCGAACAGTTTGCGAACTTCGAACATCCGAAAATCGTTCGATTCGAACGATCGAAGGATTTTAATCGTTCGATCGAAGGATTTTCGTTCGAATCGAACGATCGAAGCCATTCGATCGAATGATTTCATTCAATCCAATGGCTTCGATCGTTCGATTCGAACGAAAATCCTTCGATTTTAGCGGTCGAAGGAATCGAATGGTCGAACGATTTTTGACGCGAACGCCTATTGGCGAACGTCGCGCGACGTTCGCGAACTTGCGGCGGACGCGAACAGTCGAAGTTCGCGCAAACTAGTTCGCCGGCGAACAGTTCGCTACATCCCTAGTGGTGGAATACATGCTATCTCTACCTACAGCTACAGAAGAGCAAATTAAATTATACACCTGCATAATTTGCCTCTCTAAAATTAAATAAGATAAAAAATTTTAAATCCTGACATCACAGAAAGGCTAACAGTTATTAGCTGTACTACAGATATTGCAGTGTAAGAATCAGTGGTAAATTTTGCATTTCTGGCAACAGTTGCAGCCAAAGGAGAGCAATGCCAGCACTTTATGAAGACTTACACGTGGTGCTAATAAATTACTAACTTAAAGAAGGTTCGTTATTCATCAAAAACGAACCCGCAAATTATGCAGTTTCTTAATATAAAATATAAATGCACTCTGTAAAGGTTATGGTGACGTCTTGTAATAGCTTGAAGTTATCTCATAAAAGAGGTGCCTGTTGTGCTTGTTTTCTTTGTTATTTAAGCACTTTAAATTTGGTAGATTTTGTTGGTGAATGCACCATAGATTACACCCTCTATATTATATTTGTGTTCTACTATTCATCTTCCATTCTTCCTTTCGAAGCTAAGAAAACCCAAGCAACCAGGCAGCTGTAAAACAAGGAAATGTTTCAAAAACAGAAAAAAATTAAACCCCATTGGGAAGAGTCTTTAAATGCTTAAAATTTAAATGCTTTAAATTTTATTTTTTTTTATTTTTTTTTTATTTATTTTTTTATTTTTTTATTTTTTATTTTATTTTTTATTTTTTTTATATTTTTTTATATTTTTTTAATATTTTTTTTTATTTTTTTTTATTTTTTTCTTTCTCTTTCCAATGGCTGTAACAATTTTGTTGAAAAACCCCAATAAAAAACATTGAAACATAAATGCAATCTAAATTACACTAAAGGTTCATTTTAAGGTAAACTACTCCTTTAAAATGTGTGCAGCTATTCCAGTTTTCTTTGGAATCATGTCTTGGTTTTATTCTCCAAACGTTCCCCCGAGGAACAAAATGCGTAGAGGAAGTGAGAAATAAATAGTCTTAAATAGTGTTCCATTAAGTTGAACGGGTAGCTACACATCTATGGCGAGCCTTGTTTTCTTAGTATCTCAGTCAATGGTTTGAGATGTTTCCTCTTTATTAATGCAGTTCTACAGCCGGATGTTTTTTCAAAGTTTGCTTATGGTCTTGACTTTCCTCACGATTTCCTCTTGCAGAGAGAAGCTACTGTATGTAAGTCACATAAGATGACTTTTACCCTTATTTCCTCTAATTGTTTAATCTAATGTACTACACTTTTCCTAATATTGCTGCATCTTCCTATTGTTGCCAGTGTTATGCTATAGTTCCTCAATTTGCATCCTCTAAGTTTATGTAACCTTTTGTTTATATTTTGATAAGTTTCTAGGTCATAGGTTCTTGACACAATTGATAACACATCCTTCTTTTCTGGAATCTTCAATTTTTTTATGTTGGTTTTAAAGTGATACTGACACTAAAAAACTACTTTTTTAAAATATGAATGCACATTAAAAGTTACCTATAGGTCATGTTGATCGTGGATCAAGGTTTGTTTTTGTAAATAATTGTTAGTTGAAGTTCCTAAACCTGACTTTTTTGCCAATCTGACTGTCACATCTTAGCCTGTCAGTTAAAGTTTCTAATGCTAACGGACTCCTGCTGCACTAATATGGCAGTAAAGTAAAAGCATTGTGCAAATACTTTAAGGGCTAAGTTATAAGTTGCTTTCAAAGCCAATATTATGATAGATGTAAAAAAGAGTTTAATTGCTGGTGTCTGTATCTCTTTAAGATTAATGAGATAAGATTGTATGTATGTTTCCTCATCACCTTCACTTTCTAGTTTGAAGGCTCCATGCAGCTGTAACTGCTCCTCTGTATCCTGCAGTACCATTGCAATTTTGAATTTATTATGGTCAGCTCTTTTCTAACAAAAAATTGCTAACAGATTATTTTGACCCTTTCAATTTTAGACCTATATTTGTTTGGGTATCCCATCTTAATAGTACTTAATCATGTCTCCCCAGCCCTTCTTGATGGAGCTCATTGATCAGGTTGCTATTCTTTTTTACGTTACAATTGGCCTCCTCATGTAAAATGTTACTGTCACGGCTGGCACCCGATACCGGAACAAATGCCAAGCACCCTGGTCTCGGCTCGGCTTCCCCAGTAGTGTGACCACCGTTGGGCTTCGGGAGGAGCCCTCAGCTTACTTGGGTGCCACCTGGACTTTACGAGGGGTGCAACGCGAGATGTTCTGGCTGGCGAAGGGGCACGGCTGTTAGCAAAGTCTTTTGGGCCGAAGGTCACGGTACAAAAGGATTAGGCAGAAGGATGGTCAGACAGGCTGGGTCGAGGCAGGTGGATATCAGAATCGTCAGGCAGGCAAGGGTCAAACCGGGTTGTCAATCAAGGGGTTAAGCAGGAGAGTTGTCGTAGGCAGGCTAAGGTCAGGATACAGAGTTCAGAGTAGTCGGGATACAGGCATGGTCAAACACAGGTTATCAGACAGACAAGATTCAGATCAGATGCACTAGGCTCAGGAAACCACAAGAACTATCACGGGTAAGGAACAGTACACTGAATGAGCCTTAAATAGTATTCAAAATTCGCGCCAAAACGTGCGCAAAAACGCGCTGGCGCAAACACGCCAGCGCGCCTGCGCCTTTAAGAGGCGCGCCCTAATAACAAAGATGGCGCCTATGAGACACGCGGCGGGCTCCCCGTCGGTGGAGCGGCGGCCGACCCCGCCGTGCAGGTAATTTCATTACAGTTACACCTACTTCTCTTTTAGCTTCCCCTACTGGAGCTAAAGGCTGATTCTGTTTTGCAACCGTATTAGTGATGACAGCAGGCTACCACTGCTTGAAGGGGAACTATCATGAAAATTTAAATAAATTTTAATATAAGCTTCATCATACTGAAGTAAGAAACTTTCTAAATATGATCAGTTAATACAATGTACTAAATGCATAACAGGGGGACTATATATAGGAGAGACTGGGCAAAGTCTGAGAAAGAGAAATACACACTACCGATTCACTATAACCAATAAAAAAACAATAGCCCTCATTACTCCATAAAGGATTTAAGAATTTTGGTTCTTAAGGGCAATTTTAAAACAGATAATGAAAGAAAAGTGTGGGAATACAAATTAATGGAAACTTTCAATTATCTGATTAAGGGACTAAACCTGGGCCCTGGATTTATGGCTAATTATGTGGACTAAAAAAGGACTGCACCAGGTCAGAAATACCAACATGTCTAGATATGTGCTTCTGATGAAGTGGCGTGAGGCCACGAAACGCGTTGAGCGTGGGGCTAGGTACACTCTTGTTCAACATTGGTTTTATGATGTATTACCAATAAAATTGGATTATTAAAAGGACCCTGTGCTGTCTGGTGCTCCATGATTCAGATACCTTCTAGATATGGACTAAGAGATCATATGTAATTCCTTTGATTCTACACTCCAATAATTTAGCCCTAATTTATACTCAGCCTCCTTGACCCACATTATCTTGTACCTTATCTGCTTGTCTCTTGCAGATCCTCTCATAAATGACTTTGACACCTTACACATAGATTGATATTCCTTTAGTTGGTCATTTGACCTATGAGCTGAATGTTGTATATATACCAGAGAACACCACAGCTTCAGTGTAGTCAGCTTGAAAAAGGAACTAAAATGTTCTGAAAGCTTGCTATGATTATATTAGTTAGCCAATAAAGGTATCACCTTTATGCCACTTTCAAAAGGATTTCCCTGTAACATTTCTACTGACTAACACGGTACAGCACCTTTCTAACTCTCTGAATGTATAGAGAGAGTATTTCAGGTGATTTTAAAAGAATGACCTCTTATACATCTACACGGCTTAACATGTTTTGTGACCCAGTCACTTCATCAGAATTGACTCAAACTCGTTGCTCATCCTCCACCCTTTGTATGCATTGCACAGGTAATCTCTGCATTATGAACTTCTTCTTGCAAAACAAACAAAGGGTGGAGAGGAATAGGCAAATATACTTTTATACAACCCCTGTTCATTGAACTCATGTTGCACAAGAGAGTATACTGCCCCTTTAATAATGTGCCAATCAAAATCCAATTCATCACTAACACAGAGAGAAGTTATTTGGTGAGCCAAAAACAAACATTCTTGTCTGAAATTATCCAACAACATTGTCCTGAAAAGGGGAGGAAATACATGTACCTCTAATGTATCTGAAACATTTTACACATAATTACCTCTATAGCTGCCTCATTAAGTGGCTTAGTACACACTTCACCCTAAATAAGATTTCTGACAGTACAAAACCACCTCATTTTACACATCATAAAATGAAATGAACGGTGAAACATGCATCCCTTTTAGCAGTGTTTCAGTAAATGACACAGTAAAATATCTGATAATACAACATTTAACACTGTTAAATGAACCATATTTACAGCAGAATGTGCCTGGCTCATATGAGGATATAATCTGAAACGAAATATTCAAGAATAATATTATAAAATTCTAAATGTTTTTGTACAAACCAAATTATATTTTTTATCAAATATACACAAGATCTTCAATGGATGCCGGCCCATACAATACGAAATAAAAATGGCAAACTATAAAAGTCACTGCATTTGTGTACAATGTAATCCTGCATACAATGATAGAATTACTTTTATTAAGGGGTATCAAATTGACCCACATAAGTAAACAATTATAGAAGATACAAAACAGAATGCTATGTTCTACAGGTCAGGTCAGTGATCTGAATTGATATTACATCTGTGAATAAAATTGAAACCAGTTAACTGACCTCATAACATCCATCTATTCTTGAACACAAAACACATTAATTTTCTGTAATTGTCTCTTTCTTGCTAATTCATATACACAGAGGTCAAACAGTATCATGTCACTGCAAAAACACATTCTCAAATGCATAAAATATTATCAGGGAAAAGATGGACACAAAATAGGTCTGATCCAACAAAAGGTATCAGGTGACATGAGTACAGAAAACTGGTGTTGTAATGATGCCACCATAGGATGATGGTTATTGAAGTATCTGCCGGAGTTTAGCCCCAAGCTGCTGTTTAATGTCTAAAATGTTCTCCCCTGCCTCCACTGCCTTGTTTTTATTCTAACTTTATGCCTTCCACATTCCCTACCTTTGCTTAGGTTGAGTAATCTATAGGAACCAATCAGCAGGTTGCATATACTTGTCGCTTGTTTAAAATCAAACACCTAATTGGTTGCTATGGATTACTACACCTGGGCAAACGTAGGTTATTTTATTGCATATGTAGATCTTGGACCATGGTTGGATATGAAATGCTAACACCCACTTAGCTCCCATCCTTCCCGGCACTATTTCTTACCATGACCTTATGACGGTAGATCAATCATATTCCTTCTGACTTTATATAGGCAAAATCATCTAAACAGCAATATAATATATTACAATATAGGTTGCATGCTACAGTTCTAGAATATAAATGCATACATTTTAGGAACCAACAAAGCTAGTCAAATACTGGGGTGGGCAACATGGTGACACATTCTTTGTGGTCTAGAAATATTTCTTGGATTTTAATTATCAATAGAAATGCCTTTATGTTGTTTAGGAGACCTGCTTTTTAAGCATGACATATAAGAAGATTAGAAAGGCAAAGATCTTTGAAGCGAAGCAGAATAGAAAACTGTAAAGGATTCAAAATTTCCTTTGGAGACAACAAAGGAATTTTAACAAGGGAAAAGGATGGTGGCTACAGGGATAATAGTTATTCAAGCAGAAACATGTTAGAAACACTGAATTGTGGAAAGGTGTAGTGTAGAAAGATTGATAGTATCTACAATATTTCTATTTCTGACATAGTAGCATAGAGAGAAATGAAAGAAGTTTGAAATGTCTACTTCCCAGCACTTAAAATGCAGTTTTCTGATGCTCTTATGGCTAGCTGCCATCTTCAATGATGTGCTCATACAAGGAAAGCAAACGTTAGCCGTATGGTTTTCTCAAATCTATGTAACACCATTCTTACCAGTAGTAACCTTTCATAGCTTATTTCAGGCAGAAAACAGGTAGTACCTTTGTTCCCATAAACTAAAGGATAACACTTTGCTAAATCAGAGAAAATAGTATGCATGAAAAAGTTTGGGACCCCCTCTTTTCTTTGGAGTCTTGTTTATCATTGGCTGTGCTTTTAAAGTAAAAACTTCCTTTTAATTTAACATGCCTTATGGAAACAGTAGTATT
The DNA here is from genome assembly GCA_038501925.1 of Xenopus petersii. NCBI lineage: Eukaryota > Metazoa > Chordata > Amphibia > Anura > Pipidae > Xenopus > Xenopus petersii. The sequence continues at coordinate 197,056,312 of CM076672.1, forward strand.
TCAGCAGTGACATAAAGTTTATTGGATTAACAGAAAATATGCAAAATGCATCATAACAAAATTAGACAGGCGCATACATTTGGGCATCCTAACAGAGATATTACATCAATTCTTAGTTGAGCCTCCTTTTGCAAATGTAACAGCCTCTAGACGCCTCCTATAGCCTTTGATGAGTGTCTGGATGGCGTATTTTTGACCATTCGTCTATACAAAATCTTTCCAATTCAGCTAACTGGCCGAGCATGTACTTCAAATCATCCCATAGGTTTTTGATGATATTCAAGTTGGGGGACTGTGACGGCCATTCCAGAATATTGTACTTCTTTGTAGATTTTGAAGTATTTTTAGGGTCATTTTGTCTTGTAGGAATATCCAACCCCTACGTAACTTTAACTTTGTAACTGATGCTTGAACATTATCCTGAAGAATTTGTTGATATTGGGCTGAATTTATCCAATTTACCCTCGACTTTAACAAGGGCCCCAGTCTCCGAACTAGCCACACAGCCCCACAGCATGATGGAAGCTCCACCAAATTTGACAGTAGTTAGCAGGTGTTTTTCTTGGAATGTTGTATTCTTCTTCCGCTATGCAATGCGCTTTTTGTTAGGACCAAATAACTACATTTTTGTCAGAAAGGGCTTCTTTCTCATCACCCTGCCATACAGATGTTCTTTGTGCAAATTGCTGTGAATTGTAGAACAATGTACAGATACACCATGTTCTTTCAGGTCTTTGGAGGAGATCTTTGGGTTGTCTGTAACCATTCCCACAATCCTTAACATACTGTATGCCGTGCCTGTATTTTTCTTGGCCTGCCAGACCTGGGTTTTACAGCAACTGTGCCTGTGGCCTTCCATTTCCTGATTACATTCCTTAAAGTTAAAACTGACAGTTTAAACCTCTGAGATCGATTTTTGTAGCCTTCCCCTAAACCATGATACTGAACAATCTTTGTTTTCAGATCTTTTGAGAGTTGCTTTGAGGATCCCATGCTGTTACTCTTCAGAAGAGAGTCAAACAGAAGCACAACTTGCAATTGGCCACCTTAAATACCTTTTCTCATGATTGGACACACTTGCCTATGAAGTTCAAGGCTTAAAGAGCTGATCCAACCAATTTGGTGTTGCCAGTAATCAGTATTGAGCAGTTACATGCAATCAAATTAGTAAAAATTACAAGGGTACCCAAATTTTTGCACATACAGTTTTTCACATTTGATTTAATTTCATACAACTGAATACTGCTTCACTAAAGATCTTTGTAAAGAAAACATCCAAGTAGTCAGATGTTCCTGGGAAATGAAAGACATACCACTGTCATTTTTTTTGATGAAAGTGGAGTAAATTATTATGCAGGTTGAAAGGGGTTCCCAAACTTTTTTATATGACTTGTATATTAAAGAATCATACCAAACTGGACTATCGATATGAGTAAATATTGCCCTTTTACATCTTTTGCCTTGAGCCCGAATTTTATTATATTCTCCCTCAGAGATCACCTGACCAGAAATAATGCAGCTCTAATTGGCTCATGTGACCTTACATGTATGGTTTGTTGGTGTGCACCGTAATTCATAGGATCCTAGGAGGTGGCCTTTTGTTCCTAAAATGTTATATTTATGATTACCCAATGGCACATACTACTAAAAAAGTATATTATTATGAAAATTATTTATTTACATGAAGCAGGGTTATACATATGAGCTGTTGTATGCAATATATTTTTATAGAGACCTATAGTGTTTGGGGCTATAGTTTTCCATAAAGGCAACTAAGAAACATCTAAGCAGTAATACATGTATCATGAACATCATGTTTTAGAATATTGAAACCATGTTAAGCAACTCCATTTCTTGTGTACTATTGTTGAGATTATCTTGTTGGGATTACAAAGATACTGCTATAGTTTCTCTAGCTGCTCTTAAATAATTTTACTGTTTTTTTTCCTTTCGCGGTGGCCTTTAGTATTCAGGTATCGAACCAGGTTTACTTCAGAGTAGTTTAGGGTATTTAAGAGTTCACACAATTGTAGCAGTATGAACTGGAGTCTACAGAAAGTTGGACTACAGTCATTGTACAGAAAATAATTTAGGCATATAAGGGCAGAAACAAGAAACCTGCAGCACAGAAAAGATATTAATAGTTAACAGTAAAAGATCAGGCCTGTCAGCTAGGTCCTCCAGACCAAGTGCTGATAACCTGAGATCAAACAATAAAACAGAGTAAACCAAAAAAGACTGAACTTTCAAATAACAAAGTAATTTTCAGGGTCTCAAAACAGCAACAGGACCCAGAACTCTCAGTGACAGAACCAGAATCTGATCACAGGTAGGACACAGGTACAAATGCAATAGAGAAACATTGGAACAAGGAACAATATGCTCCGCAGTAGATCAGGATATGATAGTCTATAACAGGTAATAAGTGAAAGTATGGCTTGGCTTTATATAGGAGAGGGTTAAAAACCTGTTGCTGGGCAGCTGGGACAAGAGTTGGTTACAGCAGAACCTATATAATGCTAGAAGAGAGCACAACCATCTGGGATACTACACTATTAGGTAGATTTACTAAAGAGTGAAGTGGCTAACGCTAGTGACTTTTCACCAGCGTTGCCATCCGCAGGGACATGCCAATTTAGTGGTCATTCACACTCTATCGGTAGGCACTTTTGTTCCTCAATCTTCTGTCACTTACATCATATCCTGTGAGCCGAAAATGCATCAAAGTTCAAAAAACGCTGGCTACGTTTCCTTTCCAGGAATTGCTTGCAAAAGTCCTGACAAACTTTTTTTGGCTGACCGGTTAACCGGTTTTTATAACATATGGAACATTCATTTTATAATGAGCTTATGTGTAGGGAATTATATTAACTCTGTTGTCTTTATTAAGGTTCCCTGGACATGTACTGTATAAGAAAAAGTGGTAACTTTAAGCATTTGCACCAACATTTATAATAAAGACGTCTATAAAATTTAAATTACCAGCCGATCACTAGCGAATATTCACTATGAAATGCTCGCACTGCCGAAGTAACACGAGCACTAGCGAAAAGTCGCCAGCATGAGGTGCCCAGAACAAAACTTCGCATTTTAGTGAATTCAAGTATTCGTAACGCATTTGCACCTGGTGAAGTGGTGTGATGTGTGTGAAACAGTCACTGGCAACAATTCGCCCTTTAATAAAACTGCCCCTATGTCTTCTTAGCATAAAGGTTAAGGAGCAGCAGCTACTATGCAGGTAGTACTGGGTTTAAAAAAATAATACAGGAGTCTATTACACCATTTTCTCATTTAGTAGCTAGAGCTCTAGTAAGGGCATGATATGCCATCAAGGCAAAGATTGGTGCCACATTCTAAATAAAAGAACTCCACATTCCAGGTGTAATGATTGATTGTAGGTCTCATGTACAGTATATTATCTGATATTCCATTTAATGACTTTTGGTCTGTTTCTGGTTATTCTGCTGTTTGGTCTGGCCCATGTCTGAACTATACGTAAGATATTGTTTAACCCTTTGGATGCCATGCCTTTGGATCGTAAACTACCTTAAAAACTAATTTTATTCAGGATAAAATATGGGATCCACCCAGGAAAATGTCTGAGTATTGCTACTTCCTCAGAGACATACATTAGATTCCAGGCCAATTTTCTCCTTGGTCCATTATACATGTAGTCCTGATAACCTAAGTTCCTACTTAGACAACTTACATAAGAATGGGAAGTAATAGTCCTGCTCAAATGGTGTCCTATTTGCCTTAAATTGGTAAAGAAAACACATTCCTGATTTCTGTTTCAGAATGGCTAATGGTTTAAAAATGCTACAACAATGTCCCCGTTAAGTGACCTGCTGTGCAAAGCGTAGACATATCTGAAATTGTCCTCTTCTTTGAAAGAAATAAAGATGCTTGGCACTGTGCTGTTTCAGCAGCTTGAGGAAAATAATTTACTTGCAGTTCTTTGTTTCTGCTGTCAGACGGTGTTGCACAGTGTAAATATTTCAACACATGCTTGAAAACTGTATATTTTTAACAAATATCAAACATATAACTGTATTGTGATTCTGACAGGCAAGGAAATAGGACACAGCTTTTCCCTGTGCAGTTCATGGTAAATGAGCTGACATCTAGTTTACTATAAAACATTTATTCTGAAACCTACGCTACCTTATTTACTGCTGTGCAAATAGCAAGATTGTGAAAATAGATTTTATTATTTGGTAATGTTCTTTTTAAGGGGGTTATTAACTAAAATACACATTAATCAAATTTTTTTTTTATTAAAACAGTCGACCAAATTCCCTTCTACAAATATTATCAATAATTTTCTTAAAAAAATGGGAGCAAAAAAACATTTCAACAAAATCGAGCATCAATTCGTATTGTATGATACTGCAAAAACTCGTCTTTATCGAATTGTCGCACCGAAAACTCGACTATATCTGATTATCGGATGGAAACCCAGACTTTTTTTTCGGATTATTCAACGCAGATCACAATGCCAAGAAACAACTTCAGGGACATCTGCCATTGACTTCTACATGACCTCAACAGGTTTGAGATGGAACATTTATGGATTTCAGCAACTTTGGGGTATAATAAATCTCTAAAATTCAAGGTTTTCTTTCACAAAAAAATATAATTTTCCCCTTAAAAAACCTCAACCAGATTAATTAGAGGTTTAATAAATGGGCCCCTAAATATTATTATTATTGTATTAAAATAAATTACATGCAAATTAATATGGTTCCATTAAAGAACAGGGTTCTTATGACCAGCAGATCCTTGCAGATCCTTGCAGATCTGCTTATTTGCACTAAGAAAACTATGAATGAATCTGTTTAGCAATCACTAGTATTGATAAAAAAATGTTCATTTTCAAATACAGTTTATCTTTTACAATGTATTTAGTGATGCTGATGGAACTCTGGAGCCATTGTTATTCTAAACAGAATACTCTAGTAAACAGTATTTCCATGTTTCCCACATTGGGCTGTGTCAATACAGGCATTAGACTTGTGGCAAAAGAATCATACGCTAATGGATTTTTATGGAATTTGTTGGAAATTACATAATACCCACTCCAATATTGTTAGCCACAACTTGCACAATTCCTTTATAATTTCTTGCATTTTGGGTTTAGTAGGTAGTTATTGTCAATGTGGAAACTGAGATGTTGGCCTTTGCCAAAGAAACAAAGGATCACTTCTTTTTTCACTCTTTTTTAAATAGAGAATCATCATCAACACTTAATTTTCCTAGACTGAATAGAATTTGGAATTGATGCTGTCCAGTGTTCTGCCCCTGCCAAGCTTACTTCTCTGGCACATACTACCTGGAAGGGGGTGTTGGGATTGCCAGTGTAGAGAGCACAGTTGCAGTTTAATAATGGAAATTACCAGGGGCGACTATTTGCCCTGCCGTTCACTAATTGAAGGGATATATTATTTAGTATGTTACAGGCAAAAGACTTTAGTTTGGAGTTTCCCAGTCAGAGTAAAATTGTCTGAGCTTATAATTGGCTGCATTTTCATGAATAGAGTTACACTTTCAGAGGCTTGGTCTGAGCATGGCATAATGTTTGAAGAGCTTTAATATTCCCTATGGGAAAATACATGTAGACAAGGAGACCTCTCTCAGAGGTATGTCGACCAGTAGGGATATAGACCAGGAGACTTACCCAGATGCATGTAGACCTGTAGAACAGGAGACCTCTATCAGAGGCGTGTAGACTACCTTTTTTTAAAACTTTTATCCTTCAGGATAGAGAGAATTTCAGTAAAGGAAAGAGCTTTGGTCAAATGTATAGTCGTTTAATATTTCCAAAAGGGGGCTGAGTCAAACGTTTAGATCACACCGCAGGAAATGCAGGCCCCCAGGGCAAGGACTGCATAGGGAATGATTTAGCTCCCCCCATTAGTACTATCTGGATACAACAGTACATGTTGAGTATCTGGAAGCTATAGGATGAATGTAATCTTGCTTCTGGCAAGTCAAGTCCTGGGAAGGTCTTTTGCTCCTAGCTTTAGCCTCTTCCTTTCACACAAGGCACGCAAGAGCATTTTGTGAGTTCTGGGGATGCAGATCTCATTCTGGAGTAGTCTTTTTTAGGGGTTTTAAGAGTGTTTAAGGATGCTGAGTGTTTTTGCCAAAGATTTTGCCCACATTGCACCTTGCCATCCCAGAGTTGCAGCAAGAGGTGCTGTTTTAGCAGTTTGGACAAAATAATTTAGTTGCTATGTTTTTGCCAGTGCATTCTGCATATACCACCCATGCTTAATTATATTTGAAGATGATGTGTATTTGACACCTACCACACAGTGCTGAATTTTGTTTCTGGCAGATAGTAAAGAAACAAGACTGATTTCATAGCAGCCCTGTTATTATTATAACCCTGTAAACGTTTTTCACTTTCCTGATCCAACTAAACTTCCACTCCAGTAAAGAGGGCTAAGCAGCAGTATTTCTACTGATAATTTGTTATATTCTCTTGTTAAAGGGACAGTAGACCCTTGTCATGAGTTTGATTAACATGGATTGTTCTAAACCTTTTTTGATGACCCAAATGTAGAAAGTAGGATTTTAGCAAATGCAGCCGCTTCCTTGTTTAAAGAATTGACAGAGATCTCTGATGTAATAAAAATACCTGGTGGTCTAGTGGTGCGGCAGCGTGGACAGCCGCCACGCCGCCGCACTCCTTCTCCTGCCTCCAGTGCTGGTGCCATCTTTGTTTCTTACGGGGCGCGTGGCGCGCCTGCGCGCCTCTTAAAGGTACAGTCGCATTGGCGCACGTTTTGGCGCGAAATTTGAAAGTATTTAAGGCCCATTCATACTCCCAGCCAGTGCCTGTGATAGAATCTTGATTCTGGTGGTTCCTGAAGCCTTGTGCTGTCTGTTCCTGAGTATTTGTATCTGCTATTCCAGTTTTGATCCCTGCCTGACTATTCTGATATCCGAATCCTGACCTTTGCCTGCATCTTGACTACTCTTTCTGCCTGACCCCATCTGTTTGATTACCCGGTTTGACCCTTGCCTGCCTGATGATTCTTGATATCTGCCTGCCTCTACCCTGCCTGTCTGACGATTCTCTTGCCTGCTCCATTTGTACCGTGACCTTCGGCCCAAAAGACTTTCTACCTGCCGTGCCCCTCTGCTAGCCAGAACATCTTGCCTTGTACCCCTCGTTAAGTCCAGGTGGCACCCAAGTAAGCTGAGGGCTCCTCCCGAAGCCCAACGGTGGTCACACTACTGGTGAAGCCGAGCCGAGACCAGGGTACTTGGCACCTGTTCTGGTATTGGGTGCCGTCCGTGACATCTGAGTTCAATTTAAAAACATAGTAACATAGTAAGTTAGGTTGAAAAAAGACACATCCGTCAAGTTCAACCTTAAGTCTGTATATAACCTGCCTAACTGCCAGTTGATCCAGAGGAAGGTAAAAAAAACTATTTTGAAGCCTCTCTAATTTGCCTCAGAGGGGGAAAAAATCTTTCTTGACTCCAAAATGCCAATAGGACCAGTCCCTGGATCAACTTGTACTATGAGCTATCTTCCATAACCCTGTATTCCCTCACTTGCTAAAAAGCCATCCAACTTGAGTCCTGCAGTGGGTCAGGTTACCCACAAAAACCTGTGGTACCCTGCGGTTTGCAAGTAGAAGTTTCGGGAGCGGGTATAGATGCGGGTCTGGCGAATGGACATTAAGCTGCAAATTCAACGAAATGCAGATTTTACTGAAAGTTACCTCTTTCACCAGACTTGCCTTCACCAGCTCAAACCAGACGAAGTGCACTGCATAGATCTTCCACATTCTTCTGTTACTTACATCATATGTTTTAATGGAAAAAGTCCAAAAAACGCTGGCGCCTTTTCCTTTTCTTAGAGTGATAGCCTGCAAAAGTTCTTAAAAATTGTTTTGGGTAACTGGGTTTTCCCATACATTTTCTAACATATGGAAAATTAACTATACAGTGGGCTCATGTGTATGGCATAACAACAAATCTATTTTCTTTATTAAAGTTCCCTGGACTTGTGTAATGTAATCTATTTGCTGCAACACATATGTCCATTCAACTTTAAATGTCCCGCCTTATGCAAATTAACCTGAGCACAAGACCTCTAGCGAATTTGCACTTGGTAGAGATGAATGCTAGCAAATCTTCGCTTTTAATTGCTCGCATTGCTGAAGAAATGCTAGTTAGCGTCTTGGCCATGACGAAACTCCGCAATCCAGTGAATTAGCGTTGTCTGGGCGAATTTTCACCTGGCGATGTGTAGTGTAGCGATGGCTACGAATTGGTCAATGGTGAATTTTTGCCCTTGAGTAAATCTGCCCCCAAAACTGTATGCCATATTCTAGATGGGGCCTTACCAGTGCTCTATACAGTGGAAGAATGACCCCCTCCTCCAATGACTCTATGCCCCTTTTAATACAGCTCAAAACCTCTTTTTCACTTGATGCTGCTGACTGGCATTGCTTGCTACAGCCAAGTTTATCATCTACAAGTACTCCGAGGTCCTTTTCCATAATGGATTTGCCTACTGCAGTCCTATTAAGGCTATAAGTGGCTTGAATATTCTTACATCCCAGGTGCATGACTTTACATTTATAAACATTGAATTTCAACTGCTGCTGTCCAGTTTCAGGCAGATGGATTAGGCACATTGGCATACAAGCTCACGCCCTCTAACCATCCTGTAACTTGCGTGTTTTACAGAGTGAGAGGTACAGAAAGAAGACATTTCCCTGGTATAAGTGCTCAGTGCATAAAAACTGGCATGCATTTGTGTGCCCCTTAGTGTTTTTGCACTTCTGCACAGGGGTTTATTATATCACCTCATGGTTTGTCTTTGTCAGTTCCTTTGTTTTTTACTTAGGTTGTTGTTGCTTCATTTTCTGTCTCTATTATTTATACACTACTTCTTCCATATGGTCTGGGAACATCACTTTTCTGCTTAATGCCAAGTGAGGACTCTCCTAGCCCCTTTCCTCTTTTCTCAGGGAAGTAAATTGCTATATGTTCTAAAAAGTAAAAACAAATTCCACTTGAAATATTTTTGTGCTTAGAATGTTCATGTCAAACTCCTCTGCTTTTACATTTGTTCTTTAGCAGATGAACTGAGAATGTGCAAGGTAAGTTTCACCTTAAAGTAACTTTCTTTATTTCGGATATAAAAGTAATATTCACAAATACATCTTACTAATAAGAAAAAGTATGCAACTTGTGAAATATTATTCATTTCATTCTGACGGAAAGAAATATTAGCCAATGACCAGCAAATTGGAAATGATTTGCCCTTTGTGTGACACAGATAAGAAATCTACAGTGCCATGGTGTCTATGCCACATATTTATGTTAAGTGAACTCTGGGGCAGATTAACTGAAGGGCAAAGTGACTAATGCTGGCAACGATTCACCAGTGTTACCGCTTTCAGGGACTTCGCTGACGGGCGTAGTCGTAACTTTGCTAATGAAGGAGATTTACGCTAGAGGTGATTCGCACTCTAACGCCAATCGACTTTTCACTCTGGCGAATGGATGTTAATCCGCAAATTCCCTAAAATGCGGATTTTACTGAACGTTACCTCTATCGGCAGACTTGCCTTCGCCAGCTCAGACCAGACAAAATGCTATGGAGTGCATAGAACTCCCTCAATCCTCAGTTACTTACATCATATTCTTTGAGTGGAAAAAAAACACTGGCGTCTTTTCTTTTTTTTCAGGGTGATAGGCTGCAAAAGTGTTTAAAAATTTTTTTTGTGTAACTGGTTTCCCCCATACATTTTATAACATATGGGAATATTATTTAACAGTGGGCTCATGTGTAGGGCATTATAACAACTCAATTGACTTTTTTAGGGTTCCATTGGCATGTGTAGTTTTCAGTGTAAATGTAATGTATTAGATGCAACATGTAACATAAATAGGTGCATTCAACTTTCCTGCCGTATGCAAATTAGCCTGAGCGCAAGACCTTTTATGAAGTTGCACTAGGCAGAATTGAATGCTAGGGCATCTTTGCTTTCATTTGCTCACATTGCAGAATGTTGGCCAGGATGAAACTTAGTTTTTTAGTAAATTTGCATTGTTCCAATACATTTTCGCTTGGCAAAGTGATGCGATGGCTGCAAAGCCATTTTCATCACTTAGTAAATTTATCCATATATCATACAGTCAGAAGAGTCTATTACTAATTTTTTAATACAAGTGCAATTTTTACTTGCACTTAAATATATTTATTAAAGAGTGAAGTTAATAGTGAAGTTCCGCCACTAGAGCGAAATGCCGCCACTCCCCATTCATTTCTATGGGATTTTTAAAGGCGTATTCATCAAAGGGTGAACTTTCACTTTCACCCATTGATAAATACGCCTTTCAAAATCCCATAGAAATGAACTGAGAGCTGTGGAATTTCACTCTAGTGGCGGAACTTCACTCTTTGATAAATTTACCCCAAAGTGTTCACAGCTTATACACACATTGCAATGTTCACCTTGTGCAAAATGCCAGAGACACTAGGTGACACAATAGAAAGCTGATCTGCCCATTGTTTCTAGCTTATATATGTATTCATCTAAAAAAAACATAAACATCTCAATCTCTGGGAGAATTCTTTCTATTGGCCTTTGATAAATTGTCCAGGCAATTTGCAGAGCAGTGATGATAATGCAATAGACACATTTTAACTGGGAAAAAGCAATAATACAAAATAGTAAGCAGAAGAAAAATGAATGCAGCAATGGTGAAAAACTTCTAGTTGTGAAGGATTTAACAGAAAATACAGAGACAGTATAGATAAGGCTAGAAAGAAAATAAAATATATCTAATTAAATGATCATAATGACATTTACAAAAATCTGTTTAATTTTCATATTATGTTATGTGAAATCCCAATTAAAAGGTGTTTTCTGTGTTGAAGTTGCAACAGAAAATCTCTTCCTAGATTTATTTGATATTTAAATGTGCCATTGTATAATTATCATTGGGACTAACAGATGTATAATTTGTAGTGTAGACATAGATATCACTGGGTAAATAGTCTGAATGATGTCCTAATGTACCATTATTCCAAAGGTAGGAAATCAGCTATGTTTAGTCTCTTCCAAAATGTCCATTTATGCCCCTTAGGATGTGACCCGTAGGATAATTTTGTTTCTGTTGGTAATGTGTTGGTAATGTGATTTTAATTTGGGCCTCATGTTTGCTTCCACCCTTTGAAGAATGCATTGCTTTATAACTGACCAGTAGATTCAGAAGGGACTATAATAGAGTTTGTAAATTAAATTTGCAAACTGTCTGCCGTTCTGAACCCCTGTTGCCTTCGGTGGGTGGGTTAATAGACATGTGGACTACACATGACAATTTGATAAGCAGTAATGGAAGAATAGAGTCATTGATTGTGTCATGGCAGTTTAGATGTTAAATCTTAGAGCAATGCTGTCCAACTTCTGTGGCCAACATTTTACTGGCCTATGTGGTGGAGGGCCGATAATAGAAGTCAGTGTTGGTCACTGCCCCTTTTAAACCACACCCACTGTAAACCACACCCATGTTACCAGAAGAAATTTTAAGATCATATCCACATTAACGGTGGTAGCACACCAAAAAACCAAATGGTTGGTGCTCACTGCAGGGAAATCCCTCATCACTCCTATGTGAAAAATTGATGTCATGTTAAAACATACCCTTAAATCCATATGCCTCATCCTCCCCTGTAGATAATACAACAACCCCCCAACACATGATTAAACACCTTAGGGGCCCTTAACAACAATTTGCAAATACTAACAAACCCCTAACAGGCTTACATCCCACAGGTAGCGTAGGGCAAGCAGAGAATGGCACACACAAGCAGCACTGGGCAAGCAGAGAATGGCACACACAAGCAGCACTGGGCAAGAAGAGAATGGCACACCCAAGAAGCAAAACTGAGTAAGCAGAGTATGGCACACACAAGCAGCACAAGGCAAGCAGGGAATGGCGCACACACAAGCAGAATGGCACACACAGGGAGGGAAGGCAGAACAGAGCAGGAGACAGGGAAAGCTATCATTCTAATATGTACTAGATACAGTGAGACAGTGCTGGTGCCCCATTAGCGTTTTGAATAAGGTGTCACATTTTGCCAAAAATTTGCTTTGCGGGTGTGATCGGAGTTTGTAGCAGAAAATATATAAATTCGGACTTTGATAAATAACCCCATTAGTTTACACTTAGCTGGCCACACAAGGGGATTTTCAGCCATGTGGGATTTTCAGACTATAGGGGAACTTAACGCTATGGAACCATACATTTAAATATATTTTACTTTCAGTGTATTTACTGTATCTCTATATTGTAATCTGCAGTAAAAATGTACTGTAAATTCTGTTCTATATCATGCTGCGTTGTCTTTACCTTCCTTTTTTACACCTACTATTATCATTTTTGTTGACCATACATAACAAAATATATAAAGAAATAATTTATATTATGTTCTGTAGGGTTAACAATTAATGGTTTTTGTTTTTTTAAAAATGATTATATATTTTTGCAAACATGCGCTGCAATGGATATTATTTGATTTTCTGCAAGCTGAGAGATCAGTTAGAGGCAATGGGGAAATGTCATTTGCATACCCAAGACATCTTGTATATCTGTAATATATGCAAATGTCCTTGTACTGCTGCTGCAAATATTGTTGGTTAAGCGATTCCATGAAATATGGTCTTTCTGAGTGGATTGGGCCACAAGAGCATTGAAAAATGGCTCGAGACCAGGGCAAGAAAACATGCAGAATTGTTCCAGCAGCATATGGCTAAACAGTAATGGGGTTATACAAACAGGTGCTTGAGTATTTAGCCAAGAGATAGGTTTAAAATCAGTTACATGAAAAATGCTTCTGTGTATTAGCCAGGGGAACACAGCATTCATTGGTAGGTCCAAAAATTGTAATTATGTTAACACCTAATTTTTTTTCTCTTTTATTTTCAAGTTTATACATCATAAATATAACATGCCTGTTTATTGTTGTCCGGTTGTATTAGCATTATCATTTTGCATACCTTTACTCGGCACTGCGATTCAAGCTTTTAGCAAATGGCACTATTGTACAAAACTACAAAATTAAGACTAGAAACCCTAGAGTTATTCTGGCTGCATTATTAAACATAAAGGCAACTTATAATGAAACATAAAAGCTAAAATGGACCTTATTTATTGGCCGCATTACAACAAGAAAGGATTTGCTGGTGACCAAAACTACAACTAAAGAGTATACAAGGCCATATTATACTGTATAGGCACCCGACGGCCTGTGCCCAGGGCAGCAACGTTAAAGGGGCAGCCCTCAGGTGCCTATATAACATTTTTTTAATAATCTCGCCAGTTGCCAGTACTAGAAAATTGTGGTTAAATCCGGTGGCTAAGCTGGGGGAGGGGTGAGAGGCTAGGGGCACATTTTTGGGCACTCATCAGTGGAAGTGAGGTAATACGCCATACATGTGATGTCACACGCCATACATGTGATGTCACACATAGATGTCACTTCTGCAAGTGTAGCAGCAAATATGGCAAATTACAAATTATTTTCAGCTCTGTTATCCTGACTAAACTGAAAGTGACATCTACACAGTAATGTAGTTTACAAAAGTCCTTAGTTCAGCAGGTTCTGTCCTTCCTATAGAAAAACACTCATTCTCACAATTGTGATATTTGCACATTTATTGTCAAAGGTGATGCTATGGTATCTCATAAAGGCTCATAACTTGGGGAAAATCTCTATCAATCAATATACTGCTCTGTCTTAAATAAATTATTTCAACTCTGAAATTCCTGCTTATTTATGTAATTGCTTTGAAAATATTAGGTGAATCGTCCAATAAAATAAAGTTCCATATCTGTATTCAGGATAACTATTCAGCAATGTGGTTTGGATTTATTTTTTTTATGACAATTTCTTCCATCAAGAGCAAAGCAAATTCCAAAAGCATTTTTTCTTACAAACAGCTATTGACATTGTACGTTTACTATTTCAGCAATTTCTTTATTGTAATTTGATTCCCCAAACATCACGGTATGATCTTATCATAGTTTTATAAAGTGCCAATGTTATAACAGATAAAATAGCTTTGAAAAAGAATTGGATGCCTTTTTAGCAAGTGAGAAAATACAGAGTAACTGGTTTTAAAATATACCTTGTAATGTTGATCTTTTTATTGGTGAGCATGATATTTCAGACAAAAACTATTTTTTACCCAATAGCAGATAATTTAGGCAAAATAAAGGGTTGAAATCAATGGATATGTATATAATGCATCTAATTTATTACATTAAATTAAATTACATTAAATTATTAAATTGAATAATTATTATTGAAACTGTATGAACAACCTCATAGGTGGGACTGAGCCAGTACTGAAGTGCAAGTCAAATTAAAACCCGTTGGGTGACTGGAAAGGATGAGAAGGATATGGGTAGAGGAACCAAGATATCCGTAACCAGTCACTTGTCACTGGAGGAAATATTCAGGCCAAAAGCATTTCTATTCCAACCAGAGAGTAGAGACTTTAGCAACTGTCAGTATCCGTATTCAGACCAAGGGTCAAAACTAAAAAGTCAAGAGTTGATGAGTTAAATGGATTATCAGTGTCTATGGAACACTAGCTTTGGCTTGCATACAGGCTGTGTAATGTGTAAGGAACCATGGGTGTCCCTCACAATAAATATGTTACCAATAAAAAACAGCAAGACATAGTTCCAAAAAAAAGTACCCCAAGGAAACCACACTGAAGAATTCTGTTTGAAACACACCCCGAATAAAAAAAAAGGCCCATTAATATTGTATACCCAAGTTCAAATGGCTCATCTATGAAATTGCACAATAACGGTTTCATGTGGTATTTTATGATTCTGTAATATAATCACCCACTGCTATAGTGGATAATCCATAGATTGTAAACTTTGTAGGGTAGGGATTATTAGGGTAGTGCACTGTGTACACTTGTGGTTCTATTTAAATAATTACTTACTATATGGTACTACAACTTTGGACCATTTGGGGTTGGTGATCTCTATAATATACCTTAGATTCAAATATGTGCCTATTACTTAACACTGCAGTTCATAGGCAGCTCTATAGTGTTTACACTGTCCAGAGCAGTGTTGGCCTCCTCCTGGCTGAGCTTATATGGGCAGCACCTGAGGAAGTGACTAAGACAGTCAGGAAACGCGTCAAGCCGTGCTCTCCCCTGCCTGCTTTATGTGTGTGTCCATATAATGCTTTTAATGGAATAATAAATAAGTGTGGATTTTATTATACCCACTCTCTGAATCCTGCAGTTTGGTAAGCTTCTAGGTGCACATCTAATGGACATATGGGCAGCACCATGACAGTTCACCTGTCTCTCGCTCTGTCTCTCTGTCTTGGAGTGGCTAAAGGCAGTCAGGTCAGTCTTTATAGTCTCCAGTAATCCTCTCTCCATTTTGAGTGCCAAGACCAGACTCCTCCCAGAGCCTCCTTCTCTTTCAGCAGTGTCTTTGGACTTGCAGCATTCTCCATACTCCTGCCAATTAGCTTGTTTAACCACCAGCAACCAGGCTAAGCAATGTAACTGGCAGAGATACAGGGGGTCATTCATAAATACTGGGCAATCAGATCTGTACCTGGGCAGTAACCCATGGCAAACAATTTGAGGTGTGCTTCCTTTGTTCTACCTGCAGCTGATAAAATGATTAGTTGCTCTGGGTTACTGCCCAGGTGCAAATTTTACCAGTGTTTATAACTGAGCCCCATGGTGTGAAAGAAGTAAGGTTCTTCTGCCCTTCTACATACAATAAGCACCAGACACCACCTCTATTGAGATGATGTTTGTAGTTACTCTCTATATTTACTTTTGACAACACTGCAGCTAATTTTGCAATAGTGCAGTTATCCATAGCAACAAATCAGACCTTTCTTTCCTTTGTATAACCTAAAATTGTCTGATTGAACCTATATGCCCATTTTTTGCCATTGACAATTGCACTTTAGCCGCTATGTTAGTAAATCATCGAATGCACTCTCCAGCCAATTTCTCTCTATACGACCACAAAGAGAAGGTTTTCCCCATAACCTATGTGAAGTAAAGTGCCAATCTAATATATATAAATTACATATATGTGCCAAAGTGAATAATTTCAGAAATATGGTATCCCCGTAACATGATTCACTTGAACGTTCTCAAACCTTATGACATCATGAAATAAAGCAGTGCTATCAGGAAATGTTTTGTTCTCCTTTTTAGAATCGGAAATGTGAAACGGAGACTGCTTATCTGATAAACCGTCAGTTATTTAGAAGGAACTGGCATTTTAAAAAATAGTCTCAAATAGTTTGTGACTCCCAAATGTGTTCAACAGCCTCTGTACAGCTTAGAAAATAAAATAAAAATTACTATATATAAATATTTAAGTTGCGATCATGTCATGTTTATATCAGTTATACTGCAAACTACTAGGAACAGATGTCAAGAAAATAGATCTATAATCTAAGGGAACATGTCAGTTTTACAGCTGCTGCTGGTGTCCTGTAAAATTGGATTCTAAAATTGATGTTTTAGTAGCAGATATGTGGGGTTTATGTAAGTTTTATTTTATCTGGCTATGTCAGCAGGCAATTTCTATCATGAATTACACTAACTGAATATTCTCATACCAGCCTATTTACTATAACATATTTCTCTCATTTGCTGAACAGCCTCCAGGGCATACAAATACATATATATCTATATATATAATTTTTGTAAATATTATTACATAAAAATACATAATGTAATTATGTAGGTAAATATGTCTGTATTAATTTGCACATTATGGGGCAGATTTATCAAGGGTCAAATTGAAAATTAAAATTTCAAATTTAAAAATTAAAATTTTCAAGTTTATTTCAGTGTAATTGGACTAGGGAATAGTTAAAATTCCAATAGAGTTTTTTTAAAAAATTTTTTTTAATTTGAATATCGATCTTTATCATGTACTGGCCCTTTAAGAATTCAAATTTGACTATTCACCAAACCTGCCGAATTGCTGTTTTAGCCTATGGGGCCCGTCCTGGAGTCAATTTGGAGTTGTTTGGAGACATCCTGAAAATCAAGGGGTTTTTTTGGTGAAAAAATTCGAATCAAATTCAATTAGAATTTGATTTGAATTTGATTCCAGTTTGCAGGTCGATCCCATTCACCCGAATTTGAAAAATTAAATTTTTTTTTCTTTTTAAAAATTTCGATTGGTGGGGTTTTTTTTCGAATTTCGAGTTCATGGGAGTTTATGGGAGTTTTTACAACCCTGTATGCTGAGTGATTTCACTAGTATAGCACTTAAATTACTGGGGCAGTTCTTTTGACCAAAAACATTGCTCAAGGTAGATTATTTCACGAATTCATCAAAATTGGTCGTACCATAAAATGTTATTCGTTGCTTAAATTGAATTTTGCGTTGGCTACAAAAATTTTTAAATCCAGCAAAAAATGCATGAAAAGGGAAAACAACGTTAAAGTGGTTTGCATCTGGTATTTTTATATTTGATCATGCTAACCTTATATCTATGCAGCTTTTTCATATAAATGTTTTTATATCCAACTTGCATACCATAGTGTATAGAGGCATGGGATCTGTTATTAAAAAAGCTCCAACATACAACATTGCCATTTCCCATGGCATCTCATGTGTCAATGGAGGAAACCTGTTTCCAGATTCAGGCTGGCTGTAATTCCGGTGTTCCCTAGCACCCATGTGTGCAGTTGCACCCATTTCTAAAAGTTCTAATGTCTAGCTGGTGCTGTTTGTATACTACGAAATCTTCTGCCAGATGGTAAAGGAGTGAACAATTCATGAGTTGGATGGAAAATATCCTCTACTTTGATATTTGCAAATCAGATGACATATGTTCTATAAAGTTGTGAAATAGGCAAGACTTTTGTTCAGCAACTGTAACATTTCCAAACCAAACTGTTATGTAACAGATTTTGGCATATTGCAAAGCTTGCCTTAATAACAGTGTCCACAAAATATTTGTCTGTGATTAAAATTCTAAGACTGAAGGATACAAGGTTTAAATAATGTATATAGTGTAAGTAAAGTTTATTTTGCTCGACAAACAGTAGAAAAGACTTGAATTATTTTTTTATCATATATTTGGGTGACAGATCTCCTTTTAAAAAACCAAAAAAAAGCAAAATGCAGTAAAAAAGCTTCCACAACAGCCACCAAAAATTCAGCAGAAAAAGCATCTGTGAAATGTTTACTATACAACACCAATGACAAAACAAAAAGTAAACAACTACTGATAAATGTTGGTTCTAATTGACCCAACCTGTTAATGAGTAAATACATGTTGTTATTATTATAGCCAATATTGTGGTCAGATCATGGAGTATAATATACAATGACAAATATCAATAGTCCTGACAAACGTACAGTATCTACTTTTATATGTGTTATTACAATTATGTAGCAAGATGAATGTTGAAAGGAGCAACTGAAAGACACAAGCAAGGCATCAATGTTTGCATACACCCTCCCCCTTGTATTATTTATCATAATCATTAGTCATTTTATAACAGCCTATTAAATGGCATTAGATTAATTGACTTCAAGGCAGGCAATGAACTTTTAATAGAACAGTAATATGTATGGTACTTAAGGCCATCTTTATAAAAACAGACAGATAATTGAATTCCACTTCTGTTATTCATCACCCTGCACATTAAAACCTATAATCGTTTTTTTTTTTTTGGTCTCACCTATTTGCTATGTGCGTCCTCCATATAAAATACAGCGGTTTAATATGAGAGTTCAAAAATGAATGCATATGTCTTATTACACAGACTAAATTGATGGTGACAGCCTCCTAAATTATAAATCCCTGCTCAGCATCTTCATTCAGTACAGCTAGAAAAAAAAAAACCCCAATAATAGGATTTTAGAACTGTGAAAGAGAAAATGGTACATTCTTTGAGGCACTGTTTACAGCTTATTAATGAAATGTTTTAATTAATCTGCTTGAAGACACTTTTTAAAAAGGGCTAATGGACAGCCAGAAAAGAATGAAATATTAATAGAATTTTGCTCTGCGGTTTACAGTAGACATTTTTATCCCAGGTATATTTTGCTTCCCCTGTAAGATCCCTACATTTATACAGATGCCTATCACACTGTCGAAAAATGGTTTGTTATTACCTAAACAATTTTACTTAATAATATAAAAGGGTATTATTTTGATTGTGGCCTTACAGTTTTAAAACATGCAAATTATACTTTGTATAGAGGAGTAACAAATGATGGCCTTTTTTAAAAGGCCTCTTTTGAATTCACTCCCTGCCTACGCTAACTTTTATGTTTATGTATGGATAAAATATATATATTCATATATCAGTAACTAGTGAATATTTCTTACAGAGAAAAGGGGAAACAGTTTGAGTAAATGTATAATAAATACATGAATACAATTCAAAGTATATGAAACTGAGTTGGAAATGTCAAAATAGATAAGTAGGAAGTCCCTGACCCTAAGATTTCACATTCTAAGTGGGTCGGGAACAAAGAAGAGAGTTGAAAGACAAAATCAGGACACTGGCTTATGAAAAGCAAAACTGAATATGACTTGTGCTTAAAGGAAAACTATACCCCCCAAACAATGTAGGTCTCTATAAAAAGATATTGCATAAAACAGCTCATATGTAAAATCCTGCTTCATGTAAATAAACCATTTTCATTATAATATACTTTTCTAGTAGTGTGTGCCATTGGGTAATCATAAATAGAAAATTGCCATTTTAAAAAATAAGGGCCGCCCCCTGGGATCGTAGGATTCACTGTACTGTATGTTAGGTCACATGAGCCAATTAACAGACAGAATTGTGTCTTTTGCTTCCTCATTTCTTCCTGTTACAGTTAGAGTTGAAGTATTTCTGGTCAGGTGATCTCTGAGACAGCACAGAGACCATCATGAAATGGTGACTCAAGGCAAGAGATGTAAAAGGACAATATTTACTTAAATATATATTCCAGTTTGGTAAGATTCTTTAATATGCCACTTAATATGATATGAACTATCTGTTGCTTAAGTGTTCATTTTGGGGGTATAGTTTTCCTTTAAAGATCTAGTACTGAACACATTGAGAAAGAGAGTTCTATACAAAGGAGGCAGCAGGAAAGTGGAGGGCATTTAAACATAGTGCTCTGGGAAGACACATATATCGATCAACCATCACGAAGGATAATACAAAGTTATCAGTTCCTAAACATTTTTTTGGAATCTGGAATTTGAATTGAGATATATAGTTTAGATATATGGTCTCACTCCACCTTGTGGAGGAGAAGGAGACCATGAATTGTTGTTAAGGAAAAGGAAGATTTGGTGGATATACCAGTTGGGGTCATTATGCCCAACTGGACTAACAAATAATTATAATCTTTATGTATTTGTAAATTCCTGTTTGGTTTCGCCTATTGTTTTTTAGGATTTGATCAATTATGTATTTGTAAATTCCTGTTTGGTTTGGCCTTTTGTTGTTTAGAATTTGATCAATGATGTTTACAATGAATGGATAACTGTCTGCTCATGTTATGTTATTTCCTGTGTTACTTGTACTTGTGATAAAACATTATGCTTTCTTTGCCCATGGATTGATAAAGGTGTCTTACAGTTGCACTTTTTAACACATGCATCTATAAATTGCTGCAGTGCTTTATATTACAATAGTGGAATAGCTGGTTCCAAAAGAACTCTGGCAGCAGAGATGGTTTTAGGAGGGGGTAGTTTAGACTGAGGTTTGAAGGTCAGTTAATAGAAGGCTGCAGCAGTCAAGGCAGTCTAAGGTAAAGGTATGGATGTAGGTTTTAGCAGACAGATGGGACAAACATTGGCATCACTGTGGACAGAAAATTGGGAAATTTAGATTTTTTAAATGCCCTGTGGTGCTCATAGTAACATAGTAAGTTAGGTTGTAAAAAGACACACATCCATCAAGTTCAAGTCTATATAAAACCTGCCTAACTGCTAGTTGATCCAGAGGAAGGTAAAAAAAACAAACATTTGAAGCCTCTCCAGAGGGGGAAAAATTCCTTCCTGACTCCGAGATGGCAATCGGACTAGTCCCTGGATCAACTTGTACTATGAGCTATCTCCCATAACCCTGTATTCCCTCACTAAACAGCCATCCAACCCCTTTTTAAAGCTATCTAATGTATCAGCCTGTACAACTGATTCAGGGAGAGAATTCCACATCTTCACAGCTCTCTTCCGAATATTTAGGCGGAACCTCTTTTCTTCTAATCGGAATGGGTGACCTTGTGTCAACTGGAAAGACCTACTGGTAAATAAAACATTAAAGAAATTATTATATGATTCCCTTGTATATTTATACATACTGTATTGACCATATCACCCCTCAAGCGCCTCTTATCCTGTGTGAACAACCCCAATTTAGCCAGTCTTTCCTCATTGCTGAGATATTCCATACTTTTTACCAGCTTATTTACCCTTCTCTGAAGCCTCTCTAATTTAATCATTTCCAGTTTGATCACTGGAGCCAAAAACTGCATGGCATATTCTAAATGGGGCCTTACAGTGCTGTGTACAGTGGGAGGATAATCCCCATCACCTACACCTACTAACCTGTGCTCCTTTTAATACAGCTCGAAACATTGCTTGCCCTGGCAGTTGCTGACAGCCAAGTTTATTATCTACAAGGACTCCAAGGTCCTTTTCCATAATGGATTTGCCTAGTGCAGTCCCAATAAGGGTATAAGTGGCTTGGATATTCTTACATCCCAGGTGCATGACCTTACATTTATCAACATTGAATCTCATTTGCCCAGATTGCCAGTTTGTCAAGATCCTGTTACAAGGATGCCAAATCCTGGATGGAATTAATTGGGATGAATAGTTTTGTGTCGTCTGCAAATACTGATACATTACTTATAATACCTTCCCCTAAGTCATTAGTGGACACGTTAAATAAAAGCAGACCCCATACAGAGGCCTGAGGGACTCCACTATTTATTCTGTGCTATTTAAATAATTCCTTGGTGCCTCAATGAGATAAAAAGCATCCACGGGCAAAGCTCAAAAGACAACTCACTTGAGTTAAGTGCGCATTGTTGCTTTGTCAGGAAAATTGAAAGTGCTTTTTTCCCTCCTAGCACTGAGCGCCATCTACTGGAAGATGCAGGTGTCCCCTAGTTTAAGATCTTACACAATGGGATTATTTGAATTATAGGACCATACAGTATAAATTCCTGCTCATTTTGAAATGGCCTTTACTATACAGCTTTTTATTTCTAATGACTGGTCCTTTAAAGGGAGGGAGGGAGAGAGGAGAGAGAGATAGAGGAGAGAGACCCTTAGTGATCAGAGAGCCTCATAGACGCTACATAGGCACCAGCAGTAAAATGCTTTACTACTTATTTATAATTGCATGTTTTGAAATACCTGTAAAATGAAATCTCTAACTTTATGACCGCAATCCTTTAAAGGAAAACTATACCCCCAAAATGAACACTTAAGCAACAGATAGTTCATATCATATTAAGTGGCATATTAAAGAATCTTACCAAACTGGAATATATATTTAAGTAAATATTGCCATTTTACATCTCTTGCCTTGAACCACCATTTCGTGACTCTATCTGTGCTGCCTCAGAGATCACCTGACCAGAAATACTACAACTCTAACTGTAACAGGAAGAAGTGTGGAAGCAAAAGACACAACTCTGTCTGTTAATTGGCTCATGTGACCTAACATGTAAGGTTTGTTGGTATGTTTGTGAGTACAGTGAATCCTACGATCCCAGGGGGCGGCCCTTATTTTTTAAAATGGCAATTTTCTATTTATGATTACCCAATGGCACATACTACTAGAAAAGTATATTATTATGAAAATGGTTTATTTACATGAAGCAGGATTTTACATATGAGCTGTTTTATGCAATATCTTTTTATAGAGACCTACATTGTTTGGGGGGTATAGTTTTCCTTTAAAGTCAGAAGTACTGTACTTCAAAAAGATTACCCTTCAAGGTAAATGGCTCGTTTGCTACTATAGATTCTGGCAAGTACTCACTTCTGTGCATAAAGGCCATCTTTTAATACAATACCGGAAAAACTCCAATCACAGAGTTGAGATTTGTTTCCTAAATGACTGGTTTCTTTGTTTTAAGTGTCTGGCTAAATCATTCTATACCCTAAGTAGAACAGTACAGTTCAGTGGAAATGAGCTACCTTATGTACATTAAAATGATTTATAACTTAGAAGCTGACCAAGCATAGCTATAGCCAAGATTCCTATAAATAAGCTTCATTTTTGGTCAATTGTATTCTTTATTCCTCAGGATAATTGCAGTTTTCCAATATCAGACTTATATAGTCATATGAAAAGGTTTGGGAACCCCTCTTAATTCTTTGGAGTTTTATCATTGGCTGAGCTTTCAAAGTAGCAACTTCCTTTTAATATAACATGCCTTATGGAAACAGTAGTATTTCAGCAGCGACATAAAGTTTATTGGAATAACAGAAAATATGCAATATGCATCATAAATTTGGGGCACATACATTTGGGCACTCCAACAGAGATATTACATCAATACTTAGTTGAGCTTCATTTTGCAAATGTAACAGCCTCTAGACGCCTCTTATAGCCTTTGATGAGTGTCTGGATTCTGGATGGTGGTATTTTTGACCATTCGTCCATACAACATCTCTTCAGTTCAGTTAAATTTGATGGCTGCCGAGCATGGACAGCCTGCTTCAAATCATCCCATAGATTTCTTGTCTTGTTGGAATATCCAACCCCTGCATAACTTCAACTTTGTGACTGATGCTTGAACATTATGCTGAAGAATTTTTTGATATTGGACCGAATTCATCCGACCCTCGACTTTAACAAGGCCCCATCTTCTTCTATTCAGAAATCTTCGGAATGAGACCAGCGTGATGGCGCATGCGCTGAAACTCATGAAAATTGCCAAAGCGGCTGAAGATGGTTCACGTGAACTCCGATGCCCGAATCTGCACAGAGGGGTAAGTAAAACGTTAAGGGCATTTGTCCAGGGTAACACTTAGGCTGGGGGGAGGAGGGTCTATGTAGGGTAGGGGGTAGGGTTTTTTTAACGTTAGGGTTGAATTCTCCTTTAAACCTCTGAGATACTGTAGCTTTTGTAGCCTTCAGCTAAATCATGATATTGAACAATTTTTGTTTTCAAATCTTTTAAAAGTTGCTTTGAGGATCCCCTGCTGTCACTCTTCAGAGGAGAGTCAAACAGAAGCACAACTTGCAATTGGCCACCTTAAATACCATTTCTCATGATTGGACACACCTGCCTATAAAGGCTTAACAAGCTAATCCAACCAATATGTTGTTACCAGTAATCAGTATTGAGCAGTAACATGCATTTAAATTACCAAAATTACAAGGGTACCAACATTTTTGAACAGCCAGTTTTTCACATTTGATTTAATTTCATACAACTGAATACTGTTTCACTAAGTCGGGTGTATGTAACCCAAGGACTCCCTGTAATAAGAGGTGAGGACCCATTCAAGCAGATTTGAAAATATGTCTATGGACATGGCTGTACCGTACAACTCTGCTGGATAGCAATTATCCCCATTTATAACAATAAATAAATAATTATTTGGCATAAAAAAGCCCAAGGGTAAAGCAAATGTAATATAATATTTATAAATGTATAAACATATTCTAAAGTGCTATAAAACAGTAGGATGTATATGTCAAACATAAATGATATACAAATAATGATTGATATGGGCATTAAAGGTGCCCCCCTGCGCATTAGATCTTACAATGTAAAAGGAGGAGGTATGAGACACACAGTGGGGCAAATTTACTAAAGGGCGAAGTGACGTCATTTCGGCACTTTGCTGATTTACTAACGGTAGCTGGTGCAATTTCGCCAAGGAGATAGACTCTGGCGCAACTTTGCACTCTAACACTAGGCAAAAGAGCGTTACTATGCAAATTCACTATTTTTTTGATTTTACTGACCAATACCTCTGTCGCCAGACTTGCCTTTGTCACCTCAGACCAGGTGAAGTGCAATAGAATAGATAGGAGTTCATCAAAAAAAAAGTTGAAAATTTTTCTAAGTCCCAAAAAACGCTGGGGTTTTTTCCTATTTAAAGGGAGTTAGACTGAAAAAGATCGTAATTTTTTTTTGGGGTACCCTCCTTCCTCCCTACATTTGCTAACATATGGCACCTAAACTATACTGTGGGCACATGTGTAGGGCATTATAACAACTTTTATATAATTTTATTAAGGTTCCCTGGCCTTCTGTAGTGCAATGTATTTGCTGCAGCATATAAGGCCATTGTACTTAAACTGCACGCCGTATGCTAATTAGCCAACGCTTACGTATTTTCGAACTGCTGGCGTAATTTCGCCAGTGTTCGGTACCCTGTGCGCAACTGCGGATCTTTGTGAATAAGCGTTGTCCAGGCGAATTTACACCTAGCGAAGTGTTGCGATGTGCGCAAAGCCATCGCTGGCGAATTTTCGCCGGTTAGTGAATTTGCCCCTGTGGGAAGTTTCTTAATGCTATTTGCAGTTAAAACAATTTGCAACCAGTTCTGTAAAACAGATTTCACTGCAAATCCCATTAAAGAATTAGCTAGCCTGAACTGGCAGACAGTTACTGAAGGTGTATAAAATGCAATACATCTGCATCAGATAAAAGAACTGAATCCATTTCTATATCTGATGCCAACACACGCACTCTAGCAAATGTCATGCAAATGCCTGGGTGCTAGGATATACTGAAGCATAAACATAAAACACATCCAGCAAGCACTCTACAGGTCTTGTTAAAAGAGTGGCAAAAAGAATCCATTTTAACATTTCGGCTGACATCAATGAATATATATCTGATAATGGGTACCAAAGCCCAAACACCTATAAAGTGCTGCATAATAAATGTTTAGCAATAACATTTAAAATAACGGGCAAACTTAGAGCAATTAAAATTTAAAGTATTTTTTACCAAAAATGAAAATTTCTCACATCACGAAATTGATAAAAGCAGAGGATAAAAATACTTTTCAGATTATTAAATATTCACATGAAAGTTCTCTACTGAATATTTCTCAAGGTAAAAGAAAGAATTTTGGTAAAAAAAAATTCTCGGTTATATATTAATATAGAGCAGCCATTTTTGCATCTCATAATCTGTTACCTTCTTCATGCTTATTTCCCACATATTAGTGATGTGTGGTCGTCCGGCTCAAAGCCTGCGGGTTCAGGGTGACTTCTGCTCAATGTTCGCAGGCTGGTTCAGGCTGAACTGTAGCCTGCTGCCACCCTACAACCTTAAAGTGCCACTTTGCGCCTTTTTATACACTTGCTGCTGCGTGCCACACCCATTCCATGACATCAGAGTGGGAGACGGGTCAGGTGCTGCAGAGTCGGGTGGAGGTAGACTTTTTGTCAACTCACAAATCGCTACCATATCATTTCTTCATGGCGTAAATTCTCTATTGAATTTTCAAATAAACTGGTGAATTTCCATTATGCAAAGCAAAAAATCCCCAGTATTATTATGATTTCAGTAAATCCAATTCTTCCCTATCCCTTGTATAATCATTTTTGTACACTTCCGCTCCCTGCTTCAGGAATTTTTCTTTTCTATATTTATTAATACATACAGTTATAGTTAAAATACACAGAATTTGTAGGACAGTGTAGGTTCGCCTATCCTGCAAGTTGGATGTAGTCGAATGGATCAAAATATAATCGGACTGATATAAAAATATGTACATGGATGATTTGCCATCTGATACAAAAGGGAATGTTGCATTTGTATTCAGCAAGATAAGATCTGGTAGTGATTTAAAACAATAAAGGTGAACTATCGCGAAAAATGAAAATTTAATATAAGCTTCATCATAATGAAACTACAGTTCAATAATTCTGTATTGTTTCTGAAATGAAAAATTTTATCTTCACTATCCCTCTCTCAGAATCTATTTATCTTTATTCTGACTTCATGTAGGAGTTGGGTGTCAGATTTTCATTGACAGTTAGATCCAATATATCTTATCGGAGGTGGGAGCTCCCTTTCCTATCAGATGTACTAGAGCTAATTCAAATAACTGATTCCACTACAAACAAAATTTAACAAAAAACTGACTAGCTCAACATTTTCTAGTAATTTTAATAAGAGTGAGCTAATACATCTTCATTTAAAAAATGGTTTAGAATTGAATATTTTGAAAACGTACTTTAGTATGATGAAGCTTGTATTAAATTTTAATTTTCACTAGTTTCCAGTTAAATCCGAATTCAACCCCTTATTTAAAAAAAAAAAAACCCTAGCCTACATAGACCCCCCTCCCTCTAAGCCTAGCTGCTACACCGGGTAAATACCCCTAACTTTTTACTTACCCCTCGGTGCAGATTCTGTCCAGCGAAGTTCACGGGCGCCATCTTCTTCTCTTCAGTAATCTTCTGGAAGTGCCGTATTGGCGCATGTGCAGTTGGATCGGTCTGCTGGTACCGAACAACTGAAAGTCACAATAATTACCAAAACGCCAGAGGAAGACCCAAAGATTACCGAAAAAGAAGATGGCTGCCGTGAACTCTGATGCCCTGGATCTGCACGAGAGGTAAGTAAAACGTTTTTTTAAATAAGGGGTTGAATTCTCCTTTATCATGTGTAAACTTATGGGCAAGGTTCAAAGGAGAAAAAAAAAAACATTTCCCCCCAATTAAGTTTGATTTTTTTCCCCCATAGACTTCAATAGCGTCTATTTTGCGATACAGATACGTTTTTCTTATATGGGAAAATCTGGAATTGAATTAGAAGATAATCTTTTCTTATCAAACTGAATCTGGCCCTTTATGTGATCTGCTTTAGATTAGAGCAGAGGGATCAGGTTTTGCACCAACAAAATCATGCACTGATCTATGGCAGATAAAGTCTGTACACTAAGGGGCCTATTTATCAACGGTCAGATTTGAGAGGTTTTTGAAACCATAACTAAACTCACAAACTACGAATGTCATGAGATTTATTAAAAAAACTAGTAAAAAAAGTACAAATGGAAAATTAAACTGAACGATGCACGAAAAATATGAATACCTAAAAAATGAAGTCCCAATCGATTAAAAGCGGTCCAATAGGATCAGTGCAGCTCCATTGACTTTTATAGGACTGCAACAACTTTTACATGGCAAAGTCTTGTATAAGAGGTTTTCATGGTTTTTACACTTCATAAATCTTAAATTTTTTAGAGCTTTTTTTTATTTTTAAAAAAACAAACTAATTTTTTTCGATCCTTAGGGGGGGGAATCAAAATTAGATTTTTAGTAAATTGGCCCCTAAGGGGCAGATTTATCTGAATGTGACATTACAACTCACAACTTAAAAATTCACTCACTTTATATTCATTCCTATAGGATTTATGGAAGTTAAAGGGATACTGTCATGGGAAATTTTTTTTTTTGAAAATGCATCAGTTAATAGTGCTGCTCCAGTAGAATTCTGCACTGAAATCCATTTCTCAAAAGAGCAAACAGATTTTTTTTTTAAAATCTGACATGGGGCTAGACATATTGTCAATTTCCCAGCTGCCCCAAGTCATGTGACTTAAGCTCTAATAAACTTTAATTATTCTTTACTGCAAGTTGGAGTGATATCACCCCCCTCCCTTTTCCCCCCCAGCAGCCAAACAAAAGAACAATGGGAAGGTAACCAGATAGCAGCTCCCTAACACAAGATAACAGCTGCCTGGTAGATCTAAGAACAACACTCAATAGTAAAAACCCATGTCTCACTGAGACACATTCAGTTACATTGAGAAGGAAAAACTGCAGCCTGCCAGAAAGCATTTCTATCCTAAAGTGCAGGCACAAGTCACATGACCAGGGGCAGCTGGGAAATTGACAAAATGTCTAGCCCCATGTCAGATTTCAAAATGGAATATAAAAAAATCCGTTTGCTCTTTTGAGAAATGGATTTCAGTGCAGAATTCTGCTGGAGTAGCACTATTAACTGATGCATTTTGAAAAAAAAAAAAGTTTTCCGATGAAAGGATCCCTTTAAATCAGCCCCATAGGATAATGAGCTGGCTACAGAAAAAATGTGTGCAACTGATTTTCTCATCAGGGCTCATAGCTTTACTTTGAAAATATTTGATAAAGCTGAAATAATTATGCTGATGCTAAAGTTAGTTTAATAAAAGAATATAATAGAACAAGCAGATAAGGGACAATAATGACAAAGAGGAATCACAAACAAAGAGGGGTATACGTTAGAAGCCTTTTCTCAAATGTCAATTGCCGTCATACCTTCCTTTGATATTGTAGTGAAGGGTGATTTCTGAATATACATTGATTTGGATTAATAATTTCCACTGTCTACATTGTGAAGGAATAAATAAATAAAATATACAAAGACGATAATTTTAGGGGCATGATGGCAACAACTGATTCCCATATATGGTAGCACATAGGGGTATTCAGCATATTTGAAAATAAAGTAATCATTCAACAAAGGAATATATATTCTAATATTTATTTTATTGCAGTATATACAGACATGCATGCAAAATTTACAGTGCGCATTTCTAACATGTTTATATTTGATAAATAGGGGTGAACATATTTTGAAATGGAAATACCTCTAAAATATTTAACATTTCTTTTAAAATAGTGGTAGAAAAAAATGACAACGTATATACAAAAAGAACCATAAAAATTATGTCACAGTAAGTCACAGTATTTAAAAAAAAAATCTTAAATACGATTTCTTCAAATATAAGATTTGGAGTTATACTTTCAGAATATTGGTACAAAATTTAATTTTGCTGCAAGAGATTGGTTTGCATAAGCTTGATGAAACATATTTCTAGTGTAGCTCTTCATCCAGTTTTTTTCCAAAACAGGGACACCTAATCCACAGTTTTAAGGCTTTTACCTGAAATTTAAAATAAATAATGTAAATAGCACAGGAGCTATAATAAATATATTTAGGCATGTACAGGTATGAGATCAGTTATCCAGAAAGCTCCGACTTACAGAAAGGCCGTCTCCCATAGGCTCCATTTAATACAAACAATCCAGTTTTTTTAAAAATGATTTCCTTTTTCTCTGTAATAATAAAACAGTACCTTGTACTTGATCCAAACTAAGATATAATTGATCCTTATTGGAGGCAAAACCAGCCTATTAGGTTTATTTAATGTTTACATGATTTTCTAGTAGACTTAAGGTATGAAGATCCAAACTATGGAAAGATCCGCTATACGGAAAGACCCAGGTCTCTAGCACTCTGGGTAACAAGTCCCATACCTGTACATGCAAAAAAACACATATATATATATATATATATATATATATATATATATATATATATATATATATATATATATATATATATATATATATATATATATATATATATATATATATATCCTCCCCCCTCCCCACTAACTGCATCAGTTTGCCCTGACAAATCTTACACATTTTCTTTAACTGCTAAGAATTAAGGTGGCCATACATGCACCAAAAATATTGTAAAAAAAAAAAAAAAAAAAAAAAAAACTATATTCAGTGCCTTTATGGTGGGAGACGAGGTGACCGATATTGGCAAAAGCCTTGGTTGTCGATTGAACAGGATGGTGTCGATAGGATGGAAACATTTTTATCAGGCGGCTTTGAAGGCACCACGAACATTGGCAAACAACTTATTAGTGTTGCAGTAGACAACACCCTCAACACCCTCAATCCTGCACAGATCAGCATGTTTGGCCCCAAACTCTAGAATTTGGTTCAATTTGTATACTAGAGAAGGCATGCAGTGAATTGAGGAAACCCAGGCATACTTACATGCAACAGTACAAGTCAAACATATAATTCAGGATAACCCATAAGACATTAATACTCCCCTTATTTAATGGAAAGAACTGCATAGCAGCATGGTGTATGTCATATTTTCACAAACAGACTGTGGTTGATTGTGTTTTTGTGAGATTCAGATTGTAATAATTTTTCAATCATTTTCCTGTCTGCCTTTAAACACACAGCATAATTGCGATAGTATATGGGGCTTGTTTAAAATGTGAGGACTATTAAGCAGAAAAGTTATGTAATACGTTTTCACTTCATAAAACTAAACCTAAACTTAAAGCAAAACATAATACTTTATGCATATGCCAGAAAACCACTGAAAAAAGCCAACTACCCAAGTTATGCAGGTCAGGGCAATATAATTTATTTGATTAAAGGGGTTGTTCACCTTTGAGATAACTTTTAGTATGATGTAGAGTGTGATATGCTAAGACAATTTGCAATTGATTTTTATTTTTTTTTTATCATTTGTGGTTTGAATTATTTAGCTTTTTATTCAGCAGCTGCAAAGAGTCAGAAAAAATAGGCAATTCATTAAAAGAAAAATTAAAACCAATTGAAAAGTTGCTTAGAAATTGGTCGTTCTACCATAATAAAAGTTACCATAAAGGTGAACCACCCCTTTAAAGAAGATCATTTACCAGCGTAACAACTCACCTACGAGGTTGATTGGCATCAAATAAAGTGTCATCATCGTCATCATCATCTTGCTCCAGTGGAGTTAATTCCATGTTTCCTAAGTTTGCATCCAAAACACCATATTTCCTTGTTTTCTTATTTTTTCTTCTAGTTCTGAAAAGTAAAAAAAAAAAAGCAAAGAAAAATTGATTCCACTTTACCAGGATTTTATCACAGTATTATTTGCAGAAGTGAATACCAGTGTGAATGTGATGTTTTTTTAGAAGTTGTGGAGCCCCTGGATGGAACTATTTCCAATGTTTAAGGGATAATACTGATTCCTTTTTTTTTTTCTCTCTTTCTTTTTTTAATTATAATTTGTGAGTTTATTGTAGGACTATGATAATTATGCCAATTCAAATATTCAGCAGTATATGAATGGATATGTTATATTATGGAAAATACAATAAAAAAATTATAATGTATACATTACTTTGGTGCTAGTAGACCAATAATCAAGATTCATTTTTACAGTATGCTCAATTTGGCTTTTTGTTTTTGGCTTGCCAGAATAATAGTACCTTTAAGTCTACTTAACTACTTAAAATACATATAGATAACCTGTAAGAGTAAATTTGGCCATAGATGCAAAGATACCGTCATACGAAATGAAGCTTTGTACAATTTTCAGACCTTGTATGGATTGTCCCAACATTTTTCATACCATGGCCATCAGTCATTCAGTCAATTGGACAGGTTAAAAGATCAATACGAAATCAGTTAGCATTAGGAAGAGTGTCGGGGAGAGACATGTAGAGATGTGGAGAGCATAAATCCCCATGGCGTAAACGCTCGGTAAGTGAGCACTCTTTCATCATATAATGTCCTTGCATTTGCGCCTCAGGGATTGAAAAAAATGACCCCTTTACTCTTCAAAGATAATAGAAACAGCTGCATATATAGTGTTCAATAAGCGAGTAATATTTTAAGTATCAGCACTTCTTGGATAGTACAGTCAAAATTTTATTTTTTAACCCCAGGTTCCTATTTACTAAAAAGTGTCAGTACAAATGCAGATGAAGTGAGCAGTTAGTTCAGACATCTCATATTAGATTAAAAGAACTCATGTCAACCGAATAAAATCAAATGGCAAAAATTTAGTTATAGCGGCCTTATTTGTGACAAAAACCTGACATTTTTATTCAGCCTAAAATGAAATGTAACAAGAAGAATTAATAGTGCTATATACACAACAAAAACACTACAAAGTAAAGTCTCAGAGAATCTTACAGAAGGACAATTATCCCAAGCACAAGGTCAAAGTAACACTGGAGTCCATGTCTGGGCCCATACATGGGCTAAAAAGATCCAACTTATTCAACTCAACAGGCAGTTCTGGGAAGAAACCAAAACACAAAGCAAACCGAGTGCAACTTTCTATTCCAATAATTTCTGAAAACAAGTCAAGAGCACGAAAATGTAGCATGTTCCGGATAATAAATGCAAATGGTGTGCTCAAACCTGCGTCTCAAATGCACAAGACAAAAGCCCATATGCAAGAGCCCTTAAAATTTAATTTTATAAATAAATATTAACCAAGCTCTGAATACTTCAGAAAAATACATTTTCCAAAGCGAGAAATGAGAGTGTGTGTTAATTTTTGCATTATATCAACGAATTATCGTGAAAATTCAGTCAATGTAATAAAAGCTGCCAAGTTCTCAATTGTTCCATGCAAGGCTGTCCAACTACTTACCTGTAGGACATTAACACATTAGGAATTAAGTTAAAATGGCTGTCAAAAAGTGTGCATATTTGACCTTTAATGTTTATTAATCATTATTTGCTTGGTTTAACATGATTCTAAGATGTGGAACTTGGCGGTCAGTGGTGCAGTACAGGTACTATTTAACTAACTTTTAAGATTTTAGAGCAAAGAAGCCTGTGGCAAATAGTACAGTATAGTAATACAAGTAGTAGGAGTAAGCCACCTGATACACGAGTATTGTCCTAGACCCTTAATAGACAATATAGTAATAGATGTAGTAGTCAGTATCACAAGTGAAACATTGATTGAGTGCACAAAATAGTATCCAGTGGAGCAAAACATATTAGGAAGGAGGAGCTCAGGGACCTTAGAGCAGTGAGATATCGCTGTCTTTTTGGTATGGTTGAATTTTGGATACATTTATGATTATTTTACATAGTTCAATTGGGTTGAAAAAGTCCATCAAGTTCAACCCCTCCAAATGAAAACTCAGCATCCATACATATACCCCTCTCTACTTTTAATTAAATTCTATATACCCATACCTATACTAACTACAGAGCTTAGTATCACAATAGCCTTTGATATTACGTCTGTCCAAAAAATCATCCAAGCCATTCTTAAAGGCATTAACTGAATCAGCCATCACAACATCACCCGGCAGTGCATTCCACAACCTCACTGTCCTCACTGTGAAGAACCACCTACGTTGCTTCAAATGACAGTTCTTTTCTTCTAGTCTAAAGGGGTGGCCTCTGGTACGGTGATCCACTTTATGGGTAAAAAGGTCCCCTGCTATTTGTCTATAATGTCCTCTAATGTACTTGTAAAGTGTAATCATGTCCCCTCGCAAGTGTCTTTTTTCCAGAGAAAACAACCCCAACCTTGACAGTCTACCCTCATAATTTAAGTCTTCCATCCCTCTAACCAGTTTAGTTGCACATCTCTGCACTCTCTCCAGCTCATTTATATCCCTCTTAAGGACTGGAGTCCAAAACTGCACTGCATACTCCAGATGAGGCCTTACCAGGGACCTATAAAGAGGCATAATTATGTTTTCATAACCTTCAGTTAATGCACTTTTTTATGCAAGACAGAACTTTCTTTGCTTTAGTAGCCACAGAATGACACTGCCCAGAATTAGACAACGTGTTATCTACAAAGACCCCTAGATCCTTCTCATTTAAGGAAACTCCCAACACACTGCTATTTAGTGTATAACTTGCATTTATATTATTTTTACCAAGGTGCATAACCTTGCATTTATCAACATTAAACCTCATTTTCCAGTCTGCTGTTTGTGCACCAAATAAACGATCCATGTGTGGTATTGCGTACTACTGGTATTACTATATTGTTTATTGAGGTACAAGGGCACTATTCACACATGTAACAGATGGCTTACTCTTAAGCACTTACGGGACCTTGAATATTAGAGCGGCCCAATATGCATGTGCAAAAAACGCTGTTAGCGGCCCCTTGTAGATGGAATAAAAAGATACCAAAGATGGCGTCCATGAGCTCTTCTGCGCTACATACCTCCCAACATTTTGGAAGTAAAAAGAGGGACGAAATTTTTTTTTATCTATCTACACCGCTCTCTCTATAAAAGTTCAGTAAAAAACATTTTAGGGCCAGCCTTTGGCTGTTAGGGGTAAGGTGGCATTTTCATGGATGATGGCTGTAGCATGGCGGCAGTAGCAGAGATGTGGCAGTTGCAGGCAGGTGGCAGTTGCAGATCAACAATAGCTGGGGTTTGCAGGCTGACATGACCAACAGGCGACAAACAGTTTTTAAAACTATAATAATCTCTTTATCAGCGCGTCCAACTGTCTCCTGTACTACAAAACGGAGACCCGTGATACTGAGGGGTGATACAGCCCTGTGCATTTTTTGATAGTTTCACGGGTAAACAGAAGTCCCTAGAACACAGCTCGTTTGCACCACAACCACATAGAGTGAAATTACTAGCAGTAACGTTACTCACCTCATTGTCCTTATGACAAAATAAGCAACAACGGCAGCGCTAACCAGTACAAGCACCACAAGGGCCCTCTGTGTCCGGGGCTTGTTGGGCGATTCAGCAGAAGGTACAGTAGCCAAAGCTCCACCGGCAATAGTGCTCGAGTTGTTTCCCTTCTTAGAAACGTCAGGGAGCTGACCGGTAAGGAAGGCAGGGGATGCAGTAGGAGCATTAACAGCAAAACCCACGTCACTAAAAAGACTTAAGGTGAGTAACGCCAATAGCATTCCTCCAGCCGAGCATAGCGACATGATGCAGCCGTAAAGCCCCATCTTCCCAACTGCACCTCGTGCCCTTTCCCGGCTAGGGGAGGGCTGGCGCTACAACAGAATAGCCCAGTCCCGCTGAGACTTGATCAGCACCAGACGAGTCAGTACACTTCGTGCACACAGGTAGTTCCGGCTTCCGGATCAAACAGCCTTGTTGCCAAGCAGCACCTACTTCCGCTATAGACACGTCCTATCCTACGTCATAACGCTTCAGGCACGTGATTCTCATTCTGTTTCTGTTCAGTTTGGCGCGCTCCCTCCCCTTTTCTTTGTTTATTTTGGAGGCGTTTTAAGCTTGTGTTTTGGGGTATCTGCGTGCGCCCCTCTGCTCCTACTAGTTTACCCCTAACACTGTTTATCTGACCTAAAATTGAATGTGTTCCCGGCGTTTTAAGCTGGTTAGGAAATTTTTAATATTACATGTTAGGTCCGCTTGAAAATGGGACACGAAAGGTTTCAGCTAGATTACCAATTTGTAATGTCATTTAAGTGCAGGTACTGCAGCCCTACAACATTCATGTATTAGTGTCATTGAGTTTTCCAATGATTTATTAACTCATACATTAAGAAAGTTTTTGGAACCAGTGGCATTTTTTCATTTTTTGATCCAGGCCCAAATTTCCAGGCCTTTTACTTCTAAAGGGGGTTTGGTGAGGAACAAGGGGGTAGTTGAACTGCAGCATGAGCAGACAGGCGCTTGGCAAAACAAACAAGCTTGTAGTACTGGCAGGGAACAGCACAGGAGCAGGTGAAGTGTCTAACGCTAGTGACAATTCGCCAGCATTGCCACCCACAAGGAGATCGCTAATTCACTAACAGGCACATGTGCCAATTCGCTAGTGAAAGACCGTCGCTAGCGTTAATTAACACTCTATTGCTAGGCAACCTTTCGTTCTGGCGAAAGGTCGTTACTCAGTAAAGTGAAGATTTTACTGGACGTTACCTCTTTCGCCAGAGTTCACTTTGCCACCTCAGACCAGGCGAAGTGCTAAAAAGAAGCCAGATCTTCCTCAATCTACTGTTGCTTACATCATATCCTGTGTGCCGAAAATGCATTAAAGTTCCAAAAACACTGGCAACTTTTCTTTTTTTGAAGCGGGATTGCCTGCAAAAGTCCTAACAATTCTTTTTTGTCTATACTAACGATAGAGTTTAGTATCACAATAGCCTTTGATATTATGTCTGTCCAAGAAATCATCCAAGCCATTCTTAAAGGCATTAACAGAATCAGCCATCACAACATCACCCGGCAGTGCATTCCACAACCTCACTGTCCTGACTGTGAAGAACCCCCTACGTTGCTTCAAATGAAAGTTCTTTTCTTCTAGTCTGAAGGGGTGGCCTCTGGTACAGTGATCCACTTTATGGGTAAAAAGGTCCCCTGCTATTTGTCTATAATGTCCTCTAATGTACTTGTAAAGTGTAATCATGTCCCCTCGCAAGCGCCTTTTTTCCAGAGAAAACAACCCCAACCTTGACAGTCTACCCTCATAATTTAAGTCTTCCATCCCTCTAACAAATTTAGTTGCACATCTCTGCACTCTCTCCAGCTTATTTATATCCCTCTTAAGGACTGGAGTCCAAAACTGAACTGCATACTCCAGGTGAGGCCTTACCAGGGACCTATAAAGAGGCATAATTATGTTTTCATCCCTTGAGTTAATGCCCTTTTTTATGCAAGACAGAACTTTATTTGCTTTAGTAGCCACAGAATGACACTGCCCAGTATTAGACAACGTGTTATCTACAAAAACCCCAAGATCATTCTCATTTAAGGAAACTCACAACACACTGCTATTTAGTATATAACTTGCATTTATATTATTTATAAGCGGTGCTGGCAACAATTCACCCTTTAGTGAATCTTCCCCCTAAAAAAGATGTGCATTAACACCACAAAATACCTGGACCCTCGCTAGCTTTATAGTCCAGGCAAGATGTCACCAGGCTGGTTCAGCTTTATGTTACTGATAGTGCTGACTGGTGGAGCCTTGCAGCAAGTTATCTGATTTTGAGTGTTGCTACTTCTTTTTAGTGGTTTTGTTTCCTTTTTTGTTGTATAATTTTTTGTTGTATAATTATGCAGAACTATATTGTAAATGTAGTCCATAATGAAGTAAAGAAAGAGGGCCACTAAGATATGAAGCAAGAGGACAATATTAAGTCAGAGTCATCCTATGTGACCAAGCAGTGTGCTACAAGAAGCAGTGAAAATAACATTGTATTAATGGTGGAACATGCTGCTAGAACTGACATTGTTGCCTTGGAAAGAACTGTATGAGGGAACACTATTAGCAGTTGGACATCGTCAGCAGGGACTGCTGGTATAATGAAAAATTTAAATAAGTTATATAATTGTAAACAGAGGAACCGAGCTTCAAAATCGAGTTTAGAGCCAGGATCCTCAGTAAAACAGCTAGGGGCACATTTACTAAGGGTCGAAGTGAATATTCAAATTGAAAAACTTCGAATTTCAAAATTAATTTTTGGGTACTTTAACCATCGAATAGGCCAAATTCGACTTTGATTTAAAGTGAAAATGCTTAGACTATTCAACCATTCGATAATCGAAGTACTGTCTGTTTAAAAACTTCGACTTCGAATTGCTATGTTAGCCTATGGGGACCTCCTAGAACAGTGATCCCCAACCAGTAGCTCGTGAGCAACATGTTGCTCTTCAGCCCCTTGGATGTTGCTCTCAGTTGCCTCTAAGCAGGTGCTTCTTTTTGAATTCCAGGCTTAAAGGCAAGCTTTAGTTGCATAAAATCATGTATACTGCCAAACAGAACCTCCTGTTGCCTGCAAGTCCACATAGGGGCTACCAATACCAAATCACAGCCCTTAATTGGAAGCCCAGGATATTTTTTTGAATGCTTGTGTTGCTCTCCAACATTATTTTATACTTGAGTATGGCTCATGGGTAAAAAAAGGTTGGGGACCGCTGTCCTAGAACATATAGCCAATATTTGGCTAAGTTTTGTAAATTTTGATAGGAGTTTGTATGTTCAGGCAGGTTAATTGGCTCCTGATGAAATTGACCCTATTGTGTGTGAATGGGATAGGGACCTTGGATTGTAAGCTCCACTGGGGCTGGGACTAACATGAATAATATATCTCTGTAAATTTGTCAGCACTTTATAAATAACAAAATACAAATAAACGTTACCCAATTAAAACATGAATTGTCCTTTGCTTAACATTTCAGTGCTGTAACATAAGTAGCAGGAAAACTTGTTTTTAATATAAAAAAAACAAGTATTGCATTTACACTATACATAAAATCAAGAGTGCTTAATGTTTAACGCCAAATCCTAGATTATGTGAAGGAAAAATTGCCACTGTCCTAGAAAGTTGGCACGCATACGGGTTGCAGACTTTGAGAAGATGCATGCTCCTTATCCTCTCCTGTTTTTGACAGAAAGGAGACAAGTGACCGCACTAGCTTCATCAGAGAACCTTACGTAGTCCACCACTCCTGGTCCTTCAACCAATTATGTTATACCCTTTTCTGTTTCCATACTAAAATGAAATAGTATTTCTCTGTGCCGAACTCACAACAATTTTTAGTCTTTTGCAAGTCGTTACTTCCTATTGCGCTTCAGCATTTTTGTCCTTCACACTTATCTTAGGTTATAATCATTTCTAAGCTCATTTGCAAGTACTATTTATTTTCATGAAGTAATGTTATGTACACGTCAACATACACCTTTTCTTTATCTCTTTTTAACCACATTCAGACAATTTTCATTAAAACATTTGAACACCAGTTTTTTATTGTAAATTCTCCTAAAAAATCCACTACAAAATGATTTACTGTCTATTAATACAGCTACCATTTAACCATTTACATCTCTTGCTGTTAAAAAAATTGTGTCGGGTGCAAAGCCTAAAAAGAATATTTTTTCACGAACCAATGATCCTAGCACCTTATCCTATAAATACATAAAAACATCTCTGGCAACCCAATACAAATTTGTTAATAGGTTAATAGGTTAGGCTTAGTAGTGTGCAGATTTTTTCTGTTTTGCTTTGCCAAATATTTGCGACATGGCAAAAATTCATAAAATGCAATAAATATATGGATGTTTTATAGTGGTGACTTTTTCAGTGCACAAGACATTGGAGTCTATGGGCATTTGTCACAGTGAAACCTGGTGAAAAATATTTTGCATTACTAGCTAGAATGTTCCATGATATTTTTATCAAATGTAACATATAGGGTTGTAGTTATTAAACGGTAGAGCTCACAGCAGTTCATTGGAGGTGAATTTATGTTCCATGGTGGCATTTACATTTACTATCTATTGTAAAACTGCTTCTCCCCATTTATATGTGCGACTAAGTTTGCATGGGTGCAGCAACACAAATTAAACCACAGGATGTTTGCTTTTAAACAAGTGACCGTCTATTCACTGAACCTAAAGGGTAAGTCAACTCAAAATCACTAGTGTGTTTATACAATAGACTACCTTCAAATTCAGGCTGGCTCCTGTAAAAATTCAACAGTGAATGTCACATTTTGGGCTTTTACTCAATATGCTAGTGCGACATTCGGGACAGTGCATAAAATAGCTGGACGTTGTTGGTGAGAGATGGTGGCAAGGCGCTCAAGGGATAAGACTTACGTTTTATTATTTTCTTTGGTCAATATGGCTCAATTTTCCCAGCAAATAAAAACGTTTTGGATTCTGAGTAAATCATTGTTTTTATGCATTACGAGTTGACCATGAACAATGAATGACTAGAAAAACACATGGGGGTCTATTTATGAGGCTTGATTTTTTCAGATTTTTCGATATTTATTATGCCAAAAATCTGAATTCGAAAATACTCCAGCTAAAACCTGTAGAAGTCATGTAAATATCAATGGCAGATGTCACTTTTTTTAATTTAAATATGTTTCTTGCCTTTATGATCTTCGAGGCTGTTTCAGGCTGGTTTTCGTCTTATAACCAGAATAAGTTGAGTTTTTCGGGCATCAAATCAAAAAAGTCAATACTTTTTTTGCCGACTTTCGATCAGATTTTTTGATAAATTAGGTTAATTTGTGGATGGGAGTTAGGTTGACTTTGTTTTAATAAAAAAAAGGGGAAAATTGAAATCTTCGTAAATACCCCCCTTAGTAATGTACATTGACTAATCCCTTTTTTTGGTTTGTGAATGAGTGCTATAACATCATAGTTTTTTGTATATTTTATACACATATACTATATTATTAACTCCATATTAATTAAAAACATTGGCCAGTTTGGGGATGATATTTGATGCCATGGCAGAAAAAAGATTCTGCATGTTTTCTAGCAATGTTACAAGGCACTGTAGTTAGTTAATATTAAGACCAAATCACCAGCATAAACAACTTCAGGTACAGTATGTTTCTTTAAACACATTATTGGAAAAAAAAGATAATTATGCCTCTTTATAGGCAGCGCCGGATTTCAATAAGGGGCGCCCCTAGGCCGCGCGGTCCGACCAGGCGGCCGCGCGGTCCTAGCGCCCACCTCACCTCCCCTTCCCAGCGCGCCGGCAAAAAAACGCTGGCGCAGCTGCTGTAATTGAATGCGGACTCACGCGTCCCCATAATGCGGCTGGGCGGCATGCCGCCCCTATTTTTTTGCCGCCCTAGGCCCGGGCCTTGCATCAAATCTGGGCCTGTTTATAGGTCCCTGGTGAGACCTCATCTGGAGTATGCAGTGCAGTTTTGGACTCCAGTCCTTAAGAGGGATATAAATGAGCTGGAGAGAGTGCAGAGACTAAGTGCAACTAAATTGGTTAGAGGGATGTAAGACTTAAATTATGAGGGAAGACTGTCAAGATTGGGTTTGTTTTCTCTGGAAAAAAGGTGCTTGCGAAGGGACATGATTAAAATAGCAGGGGACCTTTTTACCCATAAAGTGGATCACCATACCACCACCTTTAGACTAGAAGAAAGTGGGTCTGTTATGAGCTTACACGGCTCTGAGGATCAGGCTTGGGTGAGCAGGGAACAGCGGGTCCGTGCTGATGAGTAGTCCAGTAGAGATCCGCACTCAGCGCCAACGCATTGGTGAGGGTGGGACTGAATGTAACAAGCGTATTCTATGGTTGGCAAACAGGATACCATAAAGGGAATAAAGCTAATGCTGAGTTGAACCATTCAGTGCGTCAGGGTGTTTGACTGATTCACTGCCGATCGGTGGTGCTGAGCGGACCCAATGTACCCCGCTCATCCAAGCCTTATCCTCCGCAGCAGCCGTGTAAGCTCATAACAGACCCGCTGACCGGCAAGCCGCACGCTAAGGGCAGGCTTCTTGGCAAGGTAACCCGGCATTCAGCTCTTCTTTCTATTGGGCGTCTGTGCCTGGAAAGCCTGGGGCAGCTACATTTACTACAAGGACTGAGTGCAGGGGATTTATGTGACCAGAGGAGTGTCCACTTTTCAGCCTCCGTAGGACTATTGCTTCCAGCGGTGTCAGCTAATGAAATCTCTAGTTGGCAGTTTGCTTGTGCTCTAGATTGGTAAGCGACGTTTGACTCACCCATCATGCCTGCCAGAGCCTGAGAGCTGAGCCTCAGCCTCTTTTACATGCTGTCAGTAGCCAGGGAGGAGAAATCAAGCACTGAAGGATGGATGGTCGCTGTGTCGCATGTTTTGAAGAGGACAGGAAGTGGAGTTTTGGTAAGTTATTTCTTAATAAGGCAATTTAAAAGTTTAATTTGTTTTGGTGTTTATTTTTCCTTGTATACTAACGAATTTTTTAAAAATTTTTTTTGATGTTACTGGTCCTTTAACTGCACAACAAACCTCAGAAGTGCATTGGCAGCAATTCCTTAAACTACGCAGGCCCTGTACCGGGCCCCTAAAACCAGATGTTTTTTTTGGGTAATCCGGCCCAGGCTGCGGCCCAATTAAAAATCAGCTGGCCGTAGTTTGAACACCCCTGAAACTGGTCAAGTAGGAGGGGCTATCGGCTCATGCTGCCGGCTGAACTAATGAATACAGCCAGAAACGAGGCAGCTGTGCGGGCCACAGGAGGAGATTTCATGAGCGCAATTGATGCGGTTTGGGTGATTCTGTACATTGTCAGTAAATCTACTATACTCAAGTATATACACGGTATATAATTTATGTGAAAGTAGGGAGGGTGTGTGTATGGATGCTGGGTTTTCATTTGGAGGGGTTGAACTTGATAGGAATTGTCTTTTTTCAACCCATTTTAACTATGTAACTATATCTATGTATGATTTTCTCATATTTGCTGTGCCACCATTCATAAAGTTCCCCTTAATGGGAATATAATTAGTCTTTGGTTTCAGTTTTGTATGTATATATACAGTATATCTTCCTCTTTTGTAAAATTAGTAATACTGTTACCCACACATATTTTTACTTTATAACAATATCAGTGATATTTGTGGCAAACAATCTATTTAATGTTATTCTTCAACAAATCTCTCAGCATCCACAAACAAAAATATTACTGAATCTGTTTGTGGGGCAAAATGCTTAACATTTTTAACTCGTTAGAACAGATATACTGTAGTAACCCTTCCATGTGCATTGTATACACCAAATTGTTGGGTGTGTAACTATTATTGCTTTCTATATTTCATTCCTTCTTTTGTACCACTCTTCCTGTTTTCTGTTCCATTTCTGTCCCTTTTATTCGATTGTCTCTGCTCTTATATATACACCAGAAAAAAATAATTAGTGACTGGACACTAATGACATATAGTAGCCAATCAATTCCCCAAGCAAGCCAGTTCAGAACGTGGTATTGAAACAGTCAGAATTAAGTTAAAACGTAACTTTTAATTTGAATCACCTTTAAGAACGCCCTCAAAATTACACACACTCACTACCAAATAGGACTATTTGTAGTGCTGAATTTGTGGCACATCTGAACACTATCACCATTAACCTCAAAGTAACCTCAGAGAGTAACAAGAACTTTATAAACTTCCTTGATATAAAAATATACCGGGGACTGAATAATGATTTACACACGACTGTATATAGAAAGGAGACAGCCACTAATAGTTTATTATATGCCAGGAGCCAGCATCCTCAAAACACCTAGATTCAGGCTAAGAGGGTATAGCCACAATTCATTGAAACTAGCCTATAAAAAGACACTGGCTAGTGATAGGAACTCACTCCTTGTAACAAACAGATAGTCCCTGTACAACGAAGGGCTAATAAACAAATAAGGTTAATTGGAGACTTCAGCAGAGAATATAAGGAGATCACACACATTCTGTCAAAGCATTGGCATATACTGCAACAGGAGAGAGATTTAAAACAGATATTGGGGAGAGACCTCTGATCACATTCAGGAGAAGTTTGAACCTCAGGGATCAATTGACACATAGTCATTTCAGCACTCCCGTCAAATCCACTTGGTTGAAGAATAGGACCAAAG
Source organism: Xenopus petersii (assembly GCA_038501925.1). Classification (NCBI taxonomy): domain Eukaryota; kingdom Metazoa; phylum Chordata; class Amphibia; order Anura; family Pipidae; genus Xenopus; species Xenopus petersii. Next base: position 197,100,270 of record CM076672.1, read on the forward strand.
GGTGCTACAGATGTGAAAATTGCCTAGCCTGCTCCTTCATACAAAAAACTACATGTATAATGGGCAGAATGGATATCACAAACTACAACATAGCACAGTTCATTAACTGCAAAACAGAAGGCGTAATATTTGTGATGAACTGTGCATGTGACAAAATCTATGTGGGTAAAACCCGGAGAGTATTCAGAAAACGCATTCTGGAACATTATGAAATAAACGTAACACCACAGTGGCCACCCACATAAAAGAGATACATGGGGGCAACACGGGAGTAATGAAATTTGTTGGTGTTGAACATCACACTACCAGAATAGGTGATATCGATAGAAAGCTACTTCAAAGTGAAGCCAAATGGATATATTGGCTAACAGAAAAGCTCCTAATGGTCTGAATGAGGGCTTTACTTTTAGCCTATAACCTATTATCGGCAATAACATGATACAGTGTAGCTTATACTAAAACGGAAATTCACGGGTATACCATGGGTAACTTTCTTTACTTAATTTTATTGTATCATACTATATCATTCCATCTTTGTATTAGGACTGATTCTTTGTATTTAGTCGTATATATGTCATAAAAATAAAATTAATACAAATATGGCACACCATGATTTGGGAATAACATACCCCATGGCATATGGGCTCTAGGATCTAGCACTCATACAAAAACAGCATCATGTGGTTCTGTATATATATGCTGAATACGTTTTTGGAGTTGAAAAACGATAGTCACAGCCAGCGATATCTTAGGACAAATGCAAGACATCAAGATGCTCCAGCTGTTAATAACCCCGAGCATGGTAACTTGACGTGCGAACTGGACCTCTTTTAATACATCGCTGATCGGGTGGATTGCTACTTGCGTTGCTGTGACAACCGTAACGTAACCCAGACTCGTTCGGAATACCGCAAGATTTCGTGAGCCCAGGAAATTTTAATTCACCTATTTAAGGTTTACAAGAAGATGCGCTCGCCACTTATGCCCCTGATGAAGCCAATGTAGTTGGTGAAATGCGTAGGGCGGGCATAGGTGGATGGTGGAGTGCTAAGCTCCCACGCAGTCCCTTTGTAGATAGGCAGGTTGTACACGGGGAAACTGCTTGGAAGGGTGGGAGTGGGTACAAGAATCCCCACTATTTTGGAGGGTTACATTGGCTATTGGCATTTATGCCTCCCTGCTCCACGCATTCACCTTTAGCTAATTTTAATTTATGTTTTTTAAGGACATTGTCCAGCACTACAAATAGTCCTATTTGGTAGTGAGTGTGTGTAATTTTGAGGGCGTTCTTAAAGGTGATTCAAATTATAAGTTACATTTTTACTTAATTCTGAATGTTGCAATACCACGTTCTGAACTGGCTTGCTTGGGGAATTGATTGGCTACTATATGTCATAAGTGTCCAGTCACTCCTTATTTTTCTTCTGGTGTATACATATTACATGCTTGCAGAACAGTGGTATATACAATTTGCTATTGCTCGGTTCTATTTCTGCTCTTATATAGCAAGTTATTTTTTGGTTCTTCACATTCTGTAAGAACAAAACATATTTTTATGCGTGGTAAAATCCTTAGAGACTAAACTGACCACAGAAAACCATGCATTTTTGGAAAGTATACATTGTGACCTTTGTCTGTTTCAAACAAAGGGTGACTCTGGTATTGGTAAGAAGTGTACTAACCTTGTGTTCCATTGCTCAAAAAACATTAGGCCATTAATCTGTGAAACAAAAGCCAATGAACACCTTCTACTTGTGATGGAAGACATGCTGAATATTGTCCAAGGACAAATACTCTACATACAACATGTTTTACATTTTGGACACATTGCTGAGAAATCTTGAAACAGAATAGAAACCAAACAAAGCTTTTGCAGTCTCCAAACAAATATGAAGATACTGAAATTTTGTTTGGGTCATTTTGGATTGCTTGACTCTATTGATCAAATGTATCATTGTGAACAGAAATTAATTTTCATACAACAGTCAGAGATTGGGCTGTATTTATATGTAACTGTTTGTGGATCTTATATGCAAGGCTTAATATTGCAAGCAATTACAGGAACTTTTAAAAATTTTTGGGCTTGTGCCCTTATATACAGTATATATATATATATATATATATATATATATATCTATATATATATATATATCTATATATATATATATATATATATATATATATATATATAAAACAAGCAAGGGAAAGTTGTGCTCACCACTAATTTTTAAAAACATTAAACAGGGTTGCAATGAGGCTGTGACCACAAAATTCATATAGACAAATGCAAGAAGTCCTCTGCAGAATGATCCAGCACTCACAGGATTTAGAAAATTAGAAAGATTTATTGGGAAGATCAATGTTTAGCTCTACATCTCAGACCTTTGTCAAGATGCCCCACCCTCCAAAAACAAACCATATATACCTCAGTGTGGTTTTTTGGCTCCACACTATGGCATCATACATGGTGTTAAACATAGGCGGAGGGTGATATTATTGTTTGGGGAGGCTAAAAGCTGCACAATCTAAAGTTGAATAAAAAAATGAGCATTCAAGAGCCAATATATGACACTCACAATATGGCCAAATTAGCGAGAAATCCGATGTAAAACTGTCTGTAATATTACACATGCAGTTAAAGGAGAACTAAACCCTTACAATGAATAGGGCTAAAAATGCCGTGGTTTATATACTGAACTATTCCACGAGCCTAACGTTTCAGCTTGTCAATAGCAGCAATGATCCAGGACTTCAAACTTGTCACAGGGGGTCACCATCTTGGAAAGTGTCTGTGACACTCACATGCTCAGTGGGCTCTGATTGGCTGTTGAGAAGCTAAGATAAGGGCTCGTCACTAATTATCCAGCAGAAAATGAGCTTCCCCTGTAATATAAGCTGATGCTACAGGTTTGCTGATTATTAAATTCTGATGCTAATTGCACTGGTTTCTGTGCTGCCATGTAGTAATTATCTGTATTAATTACTAATCAGCCTTATATTGTGACATTCTATTCTATGTGTACTGTATATTGTGAGTGGGTCCCTAAGCTCCGTAAATGACAGCAGCACAGAGCATGTGCAGTGAATCAGCAAAAGTAAAGATGGATAGCTACTGGGGCATCTTTGGAGACACAGATCTTTACTGCTAAAGGGCTGTGGTTGCCTTGGGCTCGTACAGAAGCACAAAACATAATGTACAACATTTCTAGCTACTTCTTTAGTTAGGCTTTAGTTCTCCTCCTCCTGCTTCTAAACATTTAGCTTATTTCATGGCCATTTCCTATTTCTATAATTATAAAGAGGCTAAATAGCTGGAATAATAGTTTATAGTATGTAAAGAAAAGAGAATAAGAGAATAGAGGTTCAGTGAGGAGAGAAAGAAAATAGTACTGAGAGTGGGCTCCTGGTCTAAAGGTTTTTGGGTGGGCCCCTGGTGTCCCAGTCCGACACTGGATCTTTACTGCTAAAGGGCTGTGGTTGCCTTGGGCTGGTACAGAGGCACAAAACATCATGTACAACATTTCAACCTACTTCTTTAGTTTAACTTTCCTTGTCCTTTAAAGGTGTGATATTGTGTAAGGTAAGGTATTTGTTGTTGAATTTACAAGAACATGGTGTTCACATGTAAAAACTAGGTTCATGCACTGCTGTTAATTTTTGCAGAAGCCAAAACAGCTTGTGCATAGGTTTTGTGCTCCACAGTTTCATTTCAGTGCTGGAAATTAGAAAGGTAGGAATATTGGCTGAAGGCTTAGTGCCCTTTACAAGAGGCAATTTGGCTTCCAATAATTTTCACATACAGCCTCCCTCTCTGTTAGCCACAGTGCTATGTAAAAAAAGAAAAGCAGCATCCCAAAAACGATGTCAAAAAATAGCTTTTAATGTGAAGGATTTATTGAAAGCCAGCAACTCCTGCACAGGGGCACTGACCCAACGTACTACGCTGCTGACTGTCTGCTAGTCATCAGTATCAGCCGATACCTGCGTGCAGCCATATCTTTTCTGCTCCCACCTCTAAGTACTGGTAACGGCAGTGCAAATCGATAAATCACTAACAGCGCCCCCCAGTGGAAACAGCAATAACTCAGTAATACCACATTTTTAGGACAAGCGATAGCTGTACATTTTGTTGGTATTGTTTTTTTTTAGATTATGTGTTAGGCATGTTTGGGGAGGCTTAGCCTCCCCAAGCCTTAATGAAAATCCGCCCATGGTGTTAAATCAAGTGTAAACACCCCCTAACTCTGGATACATGTAAACAAAGTATCCAGGCTAGTGTTCCAGGCAGCCACTTGTGTTAGGTATTGCAGAGCAGCTCAGTCATTAATAACACCATCGCCAGGTGAAAAAAAAGTGAGAATTGAATAAAGTATGGTAAGTACCAGGGAACGTTTGGGGAGGCATGGAAGATGAGTTTTTGTTAATGATTCGGGAGTTAAATAATCTTTATAGCCCTGTCAAATTTACGTGTGAAATACACACAGAATGGCTAAACTCTCTCGATGTGGAACTATGGATAAGTGAAAACCACATTGAATACACTTTTGAAGAATGTTCTCCTTCACTATAGCAGTTGCCACCCACCAACAATGAAAAAATCGCTACCCATATACCAATTTTGTCGAGTCCTTTGGAATAACTCTAATCAAGTGATGGCTGTGCAACACCTCAATGAAATGTGGATTTGCTTTAGAGACCATGGTTATCCTGCACCGATCCTGGGCCAGGTTTTGAAAGCGGCCAGACGACGCATACAGGAACCACTATTGAAGAGTGAGAAACACTCCAATTTTATATACAGTACAACATTTACCACACATTCCCATAACATTAAAAAGGTGGTTAAAAACCACTGGGACATTATACAGGCAGATGCTGGTCTTACAAAAATAATCCCAGATAGACCTATGGTGTGTCACAGGAGATGTGCGAATTTGAGAGACTTACTTGTAAAGAGCGATCCTGTTAACTGCTACCAGAAAAAACAGTGTACTTGGCTATGGAACGACAAACCAGGGTGCTTTAATTGTCCAAACTGCACCTCCTGCAGGTATAGGACACCCGTAATAGTTTTCTACACCCACAAACTGGCAAGTGATTACTTATTAAACATCACATTACCTGTGTAACTACAAGTCATTTACCTCATAACCTGCCAATGTTTGTTTGTCTTACAGAAAGACTTTACGATTAGGCATGGACGGACATCGATCAGCTATCAGTACCGCATTCCGAGATGGACGTACTAACAAACCGGTAGCCAATCATTTTTTGCAGATGGGACATAGACTGCAGGTGTTTAAATATATTGCCATAGATCATATTCCCTCACCACTTAGAGGTGGTGATAGAATCAAAATGGCACCATCGGAACTGAATGAACACGGCTGTTTTCTTTGCTATTTAAATCAGCGCTAATTGTTTGAGGTGCAGGCGTTCTGCCTTAACTGTGATTTTTCACTATTTTTTCTACTACTTGTTCACGGGGTGCTGTGGATTGAGATGTAGAAGTGATTTCATTCACTGATGAACACTAAGGAGTTTTTTCACAAACCAAATCGGAATTTGTTGAAATGCAATTTTCTGCTTGCAACACTGATGTTATTGGGCACTTGGATTTGATAGTTGGAGTTTTAGTTACTATGGATGCAACCTTTACTTTGCTTTCTGATTATTCATTTAACTTCATTTAACATAACAACTATTATTTTGCAACCCTAGGCTGCAAACATCTTTAACCCTTTAACCGCCAAGCAAGTACAGCGTATGTGCTGGCGGTTCAGGGCTCAGGTTGCCAAGAACGTACATTGTACGTTCCCCTGCAGCTGAGCCCTTCGCTCTGCTTTGGCGGCTTTTGCCGCCTCTGCAGAGTGTCAGGAGGGTAGACAGCCCCCTGGGTAACGTGGCTGGGGGGCTGTCAAGTCGGATCTGCGACGCGATTGACGCAGATCCGACTTTTAAAGTAGCAGAAGCGCAATGGAAGCGCTGCTGCTACTTCCTTACCTGCTCCACCTCGCACCATCCGCCCACTCACTTCCTGCTGCGCAGTAACTCTGCTAACACGCTGCCAGGAGTCCTCCTTCGGTTCCAGCGATCCTCCTGCTACAAAAACGGTAAGTGCACGTTTTTTACACACTTACCTGCACTTAGACATACCTACAGTACATTTATACACTTACACAAACATTTTAGTAAAGATTGGAATTTTTTATTTATTTATTTTTTATTTTAGCACACTTGGTCGATTTTGTACACTTATTTACACTTAATTACATGTATTTGCACACTCAGACAACTTTTATTAGTGCACAAATATGTATACACATATGTGTTTTTTTTTTTTTTTTTTACTTATTCATTGTACCGTTTGTTTTGCCTAAAAACATGTTATTTTGACAGCGTGACTATTGGATAATCGATTTCGGCCACTAATTATGCTGTTGGATCAATTTTGTTATTTCATTGATTTACGCTATTTTTGTGGTTTTATTGCAATTTTATCCCTGCATTATTGTTCCTTATGTATCTTTAGTATTGTTTTGCTGTTTGGTGCTTTGGTATAGAAAGATAGATTTTACTTAGTTTGATTCGCCAGAATATATGCTTTCCAAAAATATATAGTTTTCTGGGAGTCTTTTTACAGTTTTGGGGTCTTAGGGCACATAACCCACAGTTGGGGCTCTCTTTTCTGCAGCTTAGTTGGCTAGCGTGAAAATTCATATGCATGTTTTTCATTTGGGGTTCGTACACGCCAAATACTTTGGTAAATCTTTGCATATTGGGTATCAAACTATTCAGTAGACCTCTGCCATCCATATTTAGGGTGATTTTTCTTTATACGTAAAACATTGTGTGCGATAAATGCTGCAAATTGCAACAATTTTAGGAAATGTTGTAAAAACCTCTACGTTTAGAAAAGCTTTGCAGTTTGGTACTTTGGTGTAGAAAGATGTCTTTACCTTTTTTGGATTCGTCAGAATGTGTACTTTCCAAAAATATATATTTGGAGGGGTCTTTGCTGTTAGGAGGGTCTTGAGGCACATAATATGAAGTCAAGGGTCTATGTTCACAGAAGACGAATCGGCAGCGGAGAAAAATCATATGCACTATTTTCATTTGGGGTCTGCACATGCCAGCTGCCTTGGTATATCAATGCATATTGGGCATCAAACTGTTCAGTAGACCCGTGGCATCAATATTTATGGTGTTTTACAATTGTGTGCAAGAAATTGGGTGAGATAAATGCGGCCAATTGCAATATTTTTAGGCAATTTCAAAAATGTAAAAACTGTTGCTTTTATTGCCAAATTTAGGAAAGGCTTGTGACTTGGTACTTTGGAGTACAAAGACATGCATACCCAATTTGGATTCGGGGGAATGTGTACTTTTGAAAATATATGGTTTTCTGGGGTGAATGTACTTTTTTCTACCTTTGCTCCCCCCCAAAACGATGTAAATGTGTTGATTTTGCAGTACCTAAAATGACAGACCATATGGGGGTCTTTTTTTTGGGGCCCCTGTATGCCACGTGCTTGGGTACACCTATACATATTGGGCATCAAACTGTTCAGAGGACCCTAGGCTTTCATATTTGGGGTGATTTATCTTGATACCTAAAAGTATGTGGGGAAATACAATGCTGCAGGGTAGAAATTTTGAAGTGACTTTTGGAAATGTCACCAAAATCACCAAATTTAGGAATAGTTTGTGGCTTAGTACTTTGGCGTAGAAAGACATGCATACCCAATTTGGATTCGTGGGAATGTGTACTTTCAGAAAATATATGGTTTTCGTGGGTGAACTTACTTTTTTCTACTTTTGCCCCCCCCCAAAACGATGTAAATGTGTTGATTTTGCAGTACCTGAAATGACAGACTATATGGGGGTCTTCCTTGTGGGGCCCCTGTATGCCACATGCTTGGGTACACCTATACATATTGGGCATCAAACTGTTCAGAGGACCCTCGGCTTTCATATTTGGGGTGATTTCTCTTGATACATAAAAGTATGTGGGTAATACGATGCTGCAGGTTAGAAATTTTGAGGTGACTTTTGGAAATGTCGCCAAAATCACCAAATTTAGGAATGGTTTGCCGCTTGGTACTTTGGTGTAGAAAGACATACATACCCAATTTGGGTTCAGGGGAATGTGTACTTTCCGAAAATATATGGTTTTCTGGGGTGAACATACTTTTTTCTACCTTTGCCGCCCCCCCAAAACTATGTAAATGTGTTGATTTGCAGTATCTGAAATGACAGAACAAACGGGGGTCTTCCTTTTGGGGCCCCCTATGCCACGTGCTTGGGTACACCTATACATATTGGGCATCAAACTGTTCAGTGGACCCCAGGATTTCATATTTGGGGTGTTTTACATTGATACCTAATGATGTGTGGGAGATATGTTGCTGTAGAGTGGAAGCTTTGAGGTCATTTTTCAAAAAAATCACCAATTTCTATAAAACATTATAACTTTAGGAAACAATTGCAACTTGGTAGTTTGGAGTACAAAGATATTTTTACCCATTTTTGGTTCACCAGAATCTGTTCTTTCTAGTAATGGGTAGTTTTCTATGGTAAACCTACTGTTAGCGGAATGTTTGGCCTTGAAATCAAAAGTATGCCGTTTGGGGAGCGTTGCTTTGGAAATTTGGTTGTGTACTGCTTGATGATTTTGAGCTATACAAGTGATAAATCTCCATAAAACTATATACAGATGCAGCCACTTTGGTTTGTCTGTTTGACACAGAATAACTAAACACAGATATCCCATTTATCTCATTTAACACAGAAAACTGTGTCACAACATCCCATCTAATTAAAGCATTCACCATTGTGAACAATGGAGCTTTGGTATGCTAATGAAAAGGTTAAATGCATTAAATGAGTTAAGATGACTTAAGATAACACAGTTTCTTCAATTACCCCTGAGTCATGACGCATTTAACTCACAAATCCAAGTGGCTTCATCTGTATATCTGGTATTGCCGCGTTCAGGAGGCATAGACCTTTCTAAATCGGCTGTGTTCTTGTACATAAAATAAATGATGTTTCTGATATATGTGATTGTTCTTCGTGAAACATGATTTTTTTCATTTTAATAGACACTTAGAAGCCTATATTTTTTTACAGAAGTAGAATTACACCTACATTCTTGCATATTGTGAAAGTTTAGGTTGTCCTGAAAAAAACAATATATTGTTTTCCTGGGTAAACTAAAAGACCACCCCAGGAAAGGCCCTTAAAGTGAAAGAGTGCAAAATATCTAAAAACTGCTTGGCAGTAGATGTTCGCATCTAGGACAAAACGGCTGGCAGGGAAAGGGTTAATGGGTTCAAGGGACCTCTGCCATTGACTTCTACATGACCTTGACAGGTTTTAGCTGGATTATTTTTGAATTTGCGCTATTTCCAGCTTCAGAGCATTCTTTTTTTTTTAAACCTTAAAAACTTGTGCTTCTTTTGTTAAATCAAAAATTCGAGTTTTTACTGAAAACTACCCTCAAAAACTTTTTAGGGAAAATCACAACTCGACCTTTAATAACGCCAAAGTGATGGAAATGTATAAATTCATCATGGTCATACAGAGACAAATTACTTTTCCCTGTAACTGTAGGGAATCGTTTATTATCTTATATTATGTTTTGTTTGTTCTTAAAGTAAAACATTCTGCTTTCCTTCATACTAAGACCAAGTTATCACATTAAAATGTGTGAATTTTACTAAATGAGTGTTTCTTTATTATGAGAGCTTATTTATAAAAAACTTGAATGAATAAAACTGTAAAAAAAACTTGACTGCATAAAATTCATATTCTACTAACAATGAGTCTACAAACTTTCCAAATAATTAAATTTAAACTCTAAGGGGGTTATTTATTAAAGTCTGAATGCCAAAAACTCGAAAAATTTGTTTCTTTGCTATAAAATCAGAATTTTTAGTGAAAAAATTTTTTCAGGATTTTTTATACACAGAGGAAAGAAAAAGTCAGAATCCAAAAATCTGGCATTTCAGCCCTGCCAAGGTTGCATATAAGTCAATGGGGCAAATTTAGTAACCTCCGAAAATTCACCAGCGACAGCTTCACACACATCGCAACACTTCGCTAGGCGTAGATTTACCAGGACAACGCTAATTCACTAAAATCCGAAGTTGCGTCCAGGGCGCCGAATGCTGTCGAAGTTGCGCTAGTGTTACTGTGGCAAGCAGAGCAAATTTGCGCTAGCGTTGGCTAATTTGCATATGGCAGGAAGTTAAAGTTGAATGGACGTATAAGTTACAGCAAATACATTACACTACACAAGCCCGGGAAACCTTAATAAAAAAAAGAGTTGTTATATTGCTCTACACATGAGCCCAGTGTATAGTTTATGTGATATATGTTAGGAAATGTAGGGGGTAACCCAGTTACCCCCCAAAAAAATTATACTCTTTTGCAGCATATCACCCAGAAAAAAGGAAAAGACAGCAGCGTTTTTTGGGACTTAGAACATTTTTCAACTAAACTTTGAGGAACTCCTATCTTCTCTATTGCACTTCGCCTAATCTGAGGTAGCAAAGGCAAGTATGGCACAAGAGGTAACGTGCAGTAAAATCCGCATTGTAGTGAATTTGCGTAGTTACGTCCATTCGCCAGAGCGCAAATTTGTCGTTAGGGAGTGAAGTACCGCTAGAGTCTATCTATTTCGCTAGCGAAGTTATGCCAGCGACCGTTAGTAAATCGGTGAAGTACCGAAATGACATCATGCTGGCGAATTATCGCCAGCGTTAGTCACTTCGCCCTTTAGTAAATTTGCCCCAATGGGAGGAGTCCCGAAGATATCTTGATATCTTGGTAAAAAGTCAGAGTTTTCATGGAGAAAATCCAAACTATTCGTACAATATGAATTTTTCAAAAACTTTGTGTTTTTTTGACGGGAAAATATATTGATAAATAATGGGGAAAAACCAGTGCGGATTGGGTTGGAGTAGTTTTCAGAAAATAATGAGATAAATTTGATAAATGGGCCTCTTTGAATTTAAAAAAATAGCTTTCATATTGTCTAGGATAACAGCTTTTAGATGCAGAATTTTTAAATTGGATTTTTTTTTTCAAGTTTTGGTGCTTAAGAAATCTTTTTTTAAACTCTTTTTTATACTCTAATTCAAATGTGTGAGTTTTAGTTTAAAAAAAAATTGAATAAAGGTAAATATTTGAATACAAAAGTTTATAAAACAGCCTCTTAGTATATGATTGGACAAAATCATAATTAAAGGTAAACTTTTGGTTCAAAAAATTTATTCAACTGAGTAGTTATAGTAGTAATGTGTGAATCTGACCTGTTTTGCTTTGCCAGAAATTTGCAACATGGCAAAAAAGTTGGCAAATGCATTGAAGTCAATTGGCGTTTTTTCTTGGAAAAGCAAGGCAAAATTGTTTGCTCATCCCTAGTTATTATCTATACAGAAAAATCACCAATAGAATATAGCAGGCTTTCTTACATATGTAAAGGAGAATTCAACCCTAAAGTAAAAAAATATCCCTCTACCCTACATAGATCCCCCTCCCTCCCCCCAGCCTAGCTGCTACAAATGCACCTAACTCTTTACTTACACCTCAGAGCATTTTCATTCCAGCAGAGTTCTTGGCAGCCATCTTCCGGCTCTTCTGTAATATTCAGAATGAGAGCATTGCTTAGGCAATAGTCGGCACTTTCGGCGCATGCACAGTTATCCGGGAATGGGAACATGGTCCATCTGCACATGCCTCGATACTGCACTTACTTCCCAAAGATTACCGAAGAGAAGAAGATGGCTGCCATGAACTGGACACAATTTGCACCGAGTGGTAAGTAAAGAGTTAGGGGCATTTGCCCGGGGGAGCAGCTAGACTTGGGGGGAGGAGGAAGGGGGGTAGGTTGTTTTTAAGAGGGGTTGAATTCTCCTTTAAGTAAATATTTAATGATTTACATCATGTACCTTAAGCAGCAATTTTAGCTTATTTCAACTTCTCCCATTGCCCTGCATGCTAGTTCACTGTAAGAGGTATATTTATCAAAGAGAGAAGTTTGATATTTATCAAAGAGTGGAGTTAGAGAATGCCACAGTCCGCAGAGTGAAATACCGCCACTCTCCATTAATTTCTATGGGATTTTTAAAGGCGTATTTATCAAAGGGTGTATTTCACTCTGCGGACTGTGGAGATCTCTAACTTCACTCTTTGATAAATATACCCCTATGCCTCATGTGACCCATCAAACTCACAGTCATGCCTCCATCCTTTTTTTGGAGCCTGGGGATATACTTCATTTTCTTAGACTTTCACTTTCTCCTCAGGAATAGTGATGGGTGAATTTCTCCCGATTTGCTTCGCCGAAAAATTTGCGAAGCTCGAATCTTGACGCCGGCGTCCAAATATTTTTGACACCTGTATTCTGATGCTGTGTCAATTCTGATGCCCATTAAAGTCAATGGGCCCCTAGAATTGTCGCCGGCATCGGAATTGTCGCCGGTGAATTTTTGCAGCAATTTCGCAAATTTATTCGCTGGCGATGAAACACGGAAATTCTCTGCAAATTCGTGCCTGTCTAATAAATTCGCCCATCACAGGAAGTATATATTGCCATTGAGAGCTGCAGCATTTCTTGCAGTCAGAATAAATATTTCCCCAAAGGTATTTATAAAGAAATGCTACAGATTTTTACATTGTAACAGTTATAATGTCTTTTCTTTATGGTTTAAAACCTTTTTTTCAGAGCCGTAATATCCTCATTACATGTGCTGTCATGTAAGATCCCACATGCATGTGACAGTGACTGAACAGTAGGGAATCTGCACTGGGGGCTGCAAGTAATGGTTGGAACTGGTGACATGGCAAATAAATGTACAGTGAAATATGAGAACAGAAGTAAAACTATCTTTAATGGATACAATTATCCAAAAGTAAAAGATTAAATTGACTTTAGAGAATGTTTATATGTATTTGCTTACCTAAATGAATACATTTCTCTATGTCCAAACTATTTATAGTTGAAGGCCTCTATTGGTTCATCACATTATATGACAATGTCAAGCAGGGCCGCCATTAGAAATCACGGGGCCCCGTACAACAAAATTTTTGGGGCCCCCTGGGCCCCGCCCACACTGACGACCAAGCTCCACCCCATTTCCCGCCCACTCCACATCGCAGTTAAAAGACCACACAGACATCAGCGCTAAAAAAGTAACCCCCCCCACACAAGTTGTAAAAAGCTATTGATGGTCAGGGCCCCCTTATAAAAAACTTGGGGCCCCAAAAAAAAAAATTAAAATTTTTTTTTTAAAAAAAAAACATTGGTGGCAGGGGCCCCCTTATAAGTTAAAAAAAACTTGGGGCCCCAACAAAAAAAATGTAAAAAAAACTAAAAAATAAACAAACATTGGTGGCAGGGGCCCCCTTATAAGTTAAAAACAAATTGGGGCCCCAAAAAAAAATTTGAAAAAAAAAAAAAATTTTTTTGAAAAAAAAAAAAAAAAAACATTGGTGGCAGGGGCCCCCTTATAAGTTAAAAACAAATTGGGGCCCAAAAAAAAATTTGAAAAAAAAAAAAAATTTTTTTGAAAAAAAAAAAAAAAAACATTGGCGGCAGGGGCCCCCTTACAAGTTAAAAACAAATTGGGGCCCCAAAAAAAAATTTTTTTGAAAAAAAAAAAAAAAACATTGGCGGCAGGGGCCCCCTTACAAGTTAAAAACAAATTGGGGCCCCAAAAAAAAATTAAAAAAAAAAAAAAAATTTTTTTGAAAAAAAAAAAAAAAACATTGGCGGCAGGGGCCCCCTTACAAGTTAAAAACAAATTGGGGCCCCAAAAAAAAATTTAAAAAAAAAAAAAAATTTTTTTGAAAAAAAAAAAAAAAACCATTGGCGGCAGGGGCCCCCTTACAAGTTAAAAACAAATTGGGGCCCCAAAAAAAATTAAAAAAAAAAAAAAAAATTAAAAAAAAAAAAAAACATTGGCGTCAGGGGCCCCTTACGAGTTAAAAAAAAAATTGGGGCCCCAAAAAAACATGTTTTAAAAAAAAAGATTGGTTGCAGGGGCCTATAGAATATTAAAATAATACATTGGTGGCCAGGAGATTAAAAAAAAAAAAAATACACAAACTGGTGTTCAGTGGAATTGAACTCACGGCTTCAGTACTTCAACTTCACCTCCTTTCGTGACTTCGGGTCTTTTCACTGCTTCAGGACTTCGGCTTCGGCTGTTTTCGTGACTTCGGATCTTTGCGCTGCTTCAGGACTTCGGCTTCGGCTGTTTTCGTGACTTCGGGTCTTTTCGGCGCTTCGTGACTTCGGCTTTTTCCGTGACTTCGGGTCTTTTCGGCGCATCGGCTTCGGCTTTTCGGCACTTCCGCATTCGGCAGCACAGAGGCAAGACGTACGGCTCGGGCGCTCGTAAGGGGGGCCCGGATCTTCAAAAAATGCAGCGCTGCCGGGCCCCCCTTCATGCCCGGGCCCGGTACGCTTGTCCCCCCTGTCCCCCCCTGATGGCGGCCCTGATGTCAAGTACTTCATTGTTAAAGGGAAAAAGAAAGAATATGGGCAGCAAAGTGGGCAGGATATCTGATTTGCAGCAGAGTCACTTTTTTAGGCCTAGGCGCTAATGCAATATTGTGAGGAAGAGGAGAGAATCTAGATTGCCAATTATGGTCACATTTTCCTAAAGCCATTTTAAGAACTGTGACTAACATATGAATAACATTATTTGGAAAATGCTTGTAGATAGGTTTACCCACCCATTTCTTTCTGGGCTTTGAAAAGACCAGTTTATGTCTTCATCTGCCAGACACGTGAACTCTGGCAATGCGGGACAAAACAGCTAATTTCGTTCTTGTCTCCATTCTAACTGTTAACACTTCTATTTCTCCTGTGTGTGTTGATCTATGAAATGAAACATAACAGAATGCCGTTTTTTTAAGCATTTGTACATTGCCAACACTTGTACTTGATGACCACCATAAATGGTTTGTGATAGCAGGAACCCATTCTAATAGATTGTAGCAAATCATTTTCTGACTAGCTTTTAAGAGCTTTCTTTTCACTCCCTTGGCATAATGACACACATCACAGTCATGCTGTATGTTTTTTTTTTTGAAAAGGTCTTCATTAGTAGTTTAATTCCAGTATGTCTGTAGCTATTTGTTTAATCTTAAATCCTTCATATAAGAGCCTGTTTAGACAAATGGTAAAGGCTTTCTTTTCCATAACTGATGAAGTTGATTCAAAGACCTGTTCTATCTGAAAATCCAAAATTATTTTACTGTCTACATCCATGAAAGTATAGGTACAGCATTTTGCACAAAACCAAGGGCTGTCGCATTGACCATTGCCCATCAAAGTAATGCGTACATTTTTAAATCCTGAAACTGCCTGAAACTTTTGCCAGTAGAAATCCATATATTGTACATATTTTTTAATAAATTTGATAAACTAATTCTGAACTTAATCTCTGCACATGGCAAAAATCTGCAAATTTGTTGTAACTAGAATAACTAGACTAATACTGCAGCTGATACTGCCAAATTTACTGCAGGTATATTGCCTACTAATGGCTGGTTTTCCAATACATCAAACAAGTGATCATTATGGTATCCTTTTAACCCTCAAGAAACTCCCAACAACCTGTTTTTTTAGTTCTATGATGGGTACCTGACAATTTGTATCTGCAGAACATTTAGATGTATGAAATAGCTTCTCCAGATACATTTTAAACACAATAAACTTTTGGTCCTGAATTATTTGTTCTTCTAAGAACTCGCTTTCATATAAATAATCAGGTAGCTGAAGATGGTGTAGATGGTTTCTGCATTACTGTAGAATGAATTTCTGGTTCTATATTCATCTCTTAATTCCAAGGATTGACCTGCTGTGTTTTTTCTTTTTTTTTATCATATTCAAATCAGTGTCAATTTTCCACTGTTCTGCATTCACGAATAATTCATACTACTCAGGCCACTGTATCCCTTTACTTTTAGTAAAAAGGTTGAATTTATTTTCCATCTGCAATTTTTTGTATTAGGATTTTGTTAAGATTAATGATATTGGCATAGCATTTTATATAGAAACTAAAAAAAATCATATATTTACACTTGAATATACTGTATAGGGTTTTTAACATATCACAAAAAGCCAAGGTTTTCGAGTTTTCCCATTTATTTTAATTCTTTGGAACGCATCTGAGTATCTAATGAGTTCCATCGAAGTATTACAGAGAAGTGGTGGAAAGAGGAAAGCTACATTTAAGAGCCTGTCTAGACAAATGGTAAAGGCTTTCTTTTCTATGGCAACTGATGATATTTATCTGTTCTATTTCTGAAAAGCCCAAATTCTTTTACTGTCTACATCCATAAAAGAATAGGTACAACATTTTGCACAAAACCAAGGGCTGTCCCATTGACCATCGCCCAACAAAGTAAGGTGTACATTTTTAAAACAACTGGCTGAAAGTTTTGCCAGTAGAAATCTATAACATTGAAAAGATCTTTTTTGAGTTTAAAAATTATGCCGAATTTATTATCTGCAAAGACAACGAATGACAAAAATCGGGAAATTTGTTCTAACTAGAATAACAGAAAAATACTGCAGCTGCTACCGCCACATTTTCTGCAGGTAAATTGCCTATTAATGGCTAGCTTTCCCATGTATGAAACAAGTGATCGTTATGGTATCCATTCAAGCCTCAAGAAACTACCTGTTTTATTATGTTCTATTATGGGTGCCTGACAATTTGTATCTACAGAACATTTAAATTGATAAAATAGCTTCTCCAGACATATTTCGAACACAATAAACTGTTGGCCCTGAACTATTTGTTGTTCTGTGAGCTCACTTTCATATGAATAATCAGAGATAGCTGAAGATGGTGTACTGTAATCTATATCTAATGTGTTGGTTTCTGCATTACTGGAAAAGGAATTATTGGGTCTATATTCATCTCTTTATTCCAAGGATTGTGCTTCTGGTTTTTCTTTCTTTTCTAATTTCAATCATTGTCAAATTTCCACTGTTCTGCATCCACATTGAATTCATACTCATGCCACTGTATCCCTTTACTTTTAGTAAACAATTTCACTTTATGTTCCATCAGCAATTTTTTGGATTAGGATTTTGTTTAGATTAATTATATTACCAGAGCATTTTCTATAGAAACTAAAAATCATATACTGTATTTCCAATAGAATATATGGGGTTTTTAACATAAAGAAGAAGGTTATAATAAAAGCCATAGTTTTCAGTTTGTTTTAATTTCTTGGAATCGCTCGGAGTATCTAATGAGTGGTTCCATCTAAGTGTGAAAGAGAAGGGGCAACCTTATCTAATGAGACAAATACATAAATTATTTAGTTGTCATTATTCTAGCTTGTGGAGTTGAGTATATCAGTCTTAACAAAGTAACAAAAGGGCAAATGAAACCAAATTTATCACAACAATAAAAAACAATATTCACACAAAACATTATCAAGCCTTCTCAGGATCTAAGCTGATAAAAGAACAAGGTATACTTATTTTTTTAGCAGAGTACATTACATTTATTTAAGTTTAGATATTTCTATATCTTTTTTTTTTTAACAAAACTTGCTGTGGAGATGACTTTACCTTCCTTAAGGATGAACTTAATGGAAAACAAATCTATTGCATGAATCAGAAAATTCAGAATCAAAATATTTAGCAATTTATAAAAGAGAATAGATATCCCATCCTCCATTTTTCTGCTGGTGAAAAAACTAAATTTCCAACAGAATCTCTCTTTAATTTTTCAAATTCTGTTTCAGATACAGAAGGCGTGTCTTTTAGCACGTCAATGTATGATTTGTTTTATTCTTAAATTAACCTTTTTCTTTATTCTTTTTTAGTACATTCACATCCCAGGTGGTTTTGTTTAACATTGTAAATTTTTAAATATATATATTGCTGATCCTCCTACATGCAACAGATATTTGGAAATTATAAATTATAATAAATATCTGAACATCAACCAATTATCTAAATCATTTGAGCAGAGATGTGTAAACATTAATATAAAAAACTTCAAAAACATAAAATCAAGGGGCCTCTTTACTTTACTTCAAATTTCTATTTTCTCAAAAATGTTTTCGCAAAAATTGTTCGCAATTGGTTCACAATGTGAACATTTTTGCCTTTGCAAACACTTTGCCCCGACAGAATAGTTATTCCAAATATTATCATTTGCGCCAGTGTGCAGTGTATGTAATAAAACTTTTTAATGAAAAAGTTTACGCCACTTACAAGCAGGTGTGAAAAGTTTGCAAAGCGCAATTAAGATTTGCAACGCAATACAAACCTAATGAAAATATTATAATACAACATGCAAATTTTTATTTGCAAATTTGTTCTCTTTGCAAATTTTATTACATTTCTCCCTATCACTCAAAAAATTTGAGATTTATAAAGCATAAAACCACGAACAACGATATAGTATACTGCAAGTAAAAGCAGTTAAGGTCCTATATAAGTCAATGGGAGTGCTCAGTTTTTTTTTCGTTTATACTTTTTATATTCAGATCTTTTAATAAATTTACAAGGCATTTGTGATTTTAAAGGAATAGAGTTTAATTATAGTTTAAAAAAATCTAAAATCAATACAATCTGAATCTTGATAAATGGGGATTCACAATTTTAGTGGTCTAAAGGACTGTGGACTAAACTCAGAAACTCTAAAACTACAAATGTCATGAGATTAATTTAAAAATCGGAATAAAAAAGCATGAGATTACGCTGAATGATGCAGTAAAAAATACGAATAACCTCTAAAAATTTGAGTTTTTCAGACAATTCCTAGCGAAAAAAAATACTAAAACCTCTAAAAGTCCTAATTGATTTAGAGTGGTCCAATAGGATCAGCACAGCTCCCATTGAATTCTGTAGGATCTTGACAGCTTTTACCTGACTTGGTTTTTGTGGTTTTTACACTTTTTTTACACAAATCTTAGAGATTTTTCAAAAAAATAGAAAACCACAAATTTTTACAGATTTGTGGAAAAAGACGAAATTTGATTTATAGTAAATGGACCCCATAGTTTTGGAGTATTAACTGATGTGTTTTAATTTATTTTTGGAATTATATGATTAGAATATGTTATGCTTCTTTTACAGACATTTCAGATGAGTCATGTTCAAACAATGATGGGCCTACTGAATTATGAAGCGTAATTTTACCACCTTTGGTGATAAGATGCATTTGAAAAATGTCAGAACAGATCTTATAATTAGTTTTTTTTGCAGATAGTATTTTGTCACACAAAATGTAAATTTAATCTATTGAATAATGCTTTGTTTGCAATAACCAGTCACTTATTCTTGGAACATTGATAAGGAACTTTTCATTATTTATGCTTCTAGTAACTTTCCTAAAGGTTAGTTAATTGAGCAACTTCACAGGCTATGAGAGTTGATTCATTGCAGTTTGGATGAACTTTTTTTACACACTCAAGTTCTGCTTTGTACTATTCAAACTTTGTGTTCTCTGATGAGCATAAACACAATGAATCTAAATAGAATAATTGTAGACAATACTAGTATAGGTGAATCCATAGTTACGGTATAGTATTTGCATCACCTTAGTTCAAGTGCACAGATAGACTTACAGTATGTAGTGTATAGATGGGGAATAGGGAAATCTCTGTTCAAAAATTTACTCTTCAGCTGTTCTTTAACCGCAATAAGAAAAATAACCCACAAGCATCCTTTCACTATTGAGACGTTACAAAAATTGTTATTAATTTTCAGCTGGTGGATTGCATGTTTGAAATTCACAAACTATAGTACACTGTCATGCACACCAAACCTAGAAACAGTAACTCCTCTGCGTTATACTTCAACCCAACCATGATGCTGGACACAGTACTCATTGGTCTTACAGTATTAAATTAATATTTTATCGGTCCCATGAGAGCTGTGTCCAGTATCCTGTATTATATTTAAACTATAACTCAGTGGTGTTACTGTTTCTAGATTTGATTTGTTTGACAGATATGAAAATATATAGATTACATAACCGACTACTGCAAAAGAATCATAGCAGCCCAGTCAGATTGGAACAGTGTTGAATGAATAGTAAGACAAAGGCAGAGGACAAATTATCTGAGGGCAAAATTGTAAAGCCTTTACAAAGAGACAATGTAATGGGTATTTAAAAAAACATTTTATTTTTGGTGTCAGTATAGTGTTAATTATTAAAGTTCTTTTAGGCACGGGCTTATTTATCTTTTCTATGGTTTATTGCATTTTATATGTAATCTTTATGTTTACTTTATATACCCATGGACAGAGTTGCAGAATATGTTGTTGCTTTATAAATACGCCTCAGTAATAATAATTGTATTGCCAAAAACTTTTTTGAAGCTGTGGGTCATATACTTAGGTAATTCTATATTAGAGAACCAACCAACATAGAAGAAATCTTCTATTATTCCTACTTTTTTTTATCTGATATCCCCACCATTAGTAATTATTCAGGCTCTGCATAGATTCTTTGGGGCTTTTTGGAACAAATATACACAACAGACATCCCCCTCCCTAATGCATGTAGGAATGTTAAAGATCACAAACCTTCTTCATTCTATATTTCTGTTCTTTATACTTATAATTCTGTCAGTACGGTCTTTATACTTATAATTCTGTCAGTACCGTGTTTTTTTTCTATATGTATGTTTTGTATTCTTTTCATGGCTTCTCTTCCACCCTCTTTTCTATAGTGTGCCATAGTCTTTTTCTTTGTTTTCTTTCCATTGTTCACATTATCCCATGTCTCACGTCATCTCTTGATCTTCCAATTTCCATTTTAGTCCTTTTATCTATCCCTTTTAAGGGCATAGTTATTACAGGGTGAACTCTTTGTTGTGGTTCTAGGAGGTCCCCTATAGGTTAAAACAGCAATTCATCAGGTTTTAGATGGCGAATGGTTGAAGTCAAATTTTTAAAGAGACTGTGCATGATAAATTTTGATATTTGAATTTTTTTTCAAATTCCAATCAAATTTGCACTATTCCCTAGTAAGTAGTACACAACAAATAGCTTAAAATTCGATTATTTTTCATTTGAGATATTTGTTACAGAGCATTGAAGAATTTGGTACATCTGGTAAATTTGCATTGAAATCTTACATAAAATGTATTATTTCTCAGTGTTATGTTAGCTGGCTTTTACTGTATTACGTACTGTGTCAAAAGTGGTGCAGAATGTTATTTCTTAACAGTTCATTATTTAAGTACATATTTTAATGTCCACTCATTGAGAGCTTTACATCAAATATAAAAAAAAGTGCTCCAATCCTCTAAAATGATTTCTAGTTACTGGTGCTAAGAGAAATTGAACTGCCTAGCAAACATGATTTTTTTCTAATATAGACATTTTTGTAGTTTACTTTTTATAAGAAATGTGTCAAGTGATTCATTCTTTTTATCCACAACACATTTTTGTGCCTGAATGCTCAACTGAACTTGCTCATTGCTTTTTTTTCTTTGCATGATTGAAAACAACTTTGAAGATGTTTCTTGGAGGTTACCGTAACTACACATATTTCTCACATTTCTGTCAGGTTTCATTGCAGAAATCTTCTCACTTACTCGTAATGTCTGATGATTTTGTTTTGCATTCATTTTCACTGCCATCTGGCAAATTAGATTTGCTTTTAGAGGTTTATCATTGCATGAGTTGCCCTGGTAGAAGAACAATTTGCAGTAGAGCCTTAGGGCGAACAAATTCTAATCATAAATAGCATTTTATGATGAAAAAAACTGCTTTTTAGTGATTATGCTAAAATACTTTCTGAAAATCATTTCTTCTCATATTCAGTTTTGAGCATGCATAAACTGCTCCCCCCACATGATCATTGCCTGTAGAATCATACTTAAAAGGATCTTTTGCCAATCAGTTTATCAATGTGTCAGACATTGAACTGTTAGATAATCATGGGTTAATCTGCTCTAATTATCTTTCTTCTCCAAATATAACAGTCAGTTAAAAACAGTCTGTTCATAAAAGTCAGTCAATCCCTACATGATCATTGTGACACTATGGGGGTTATCAAAGGTCGAGTTGTGTTTTCCCCCCACAAAATTTAGTTTTTGAGGGCATTTTCAGTAAAAAACATGTATTAAGGCTTGACTAAGTATTAGTAGAAACTGCGACAGTAGATACACTCTTCTTGGGTGATAATTGGCTCACAAGCTTCTGGAGGTGTTTATTTGTTTTAAGTATACATACATCTGGGCATAGGTAGGGATAGTTTTCCCCATGTGTAATCTATTATGTGTCTTTATTATCTCACTACTTGATTACCATTTTAATATGATTTCATAAATGGTATGCAATTATTTAGATTTTGAAATTTATTTAAGATATTGAATTGGAGCCTCTCTTTCCTTAGGTACCTTATGGGCTATATGACACAGTGTTGCTGGAAGTCCAGTTTATACAGGGATTTAATTTATTCAATGAATGTATTCACTGAATTAGTCATGGAATAGATGACTGTTACTGGCCTAATACTGTAGTTCTTTTGGCATCTTCATTATGTTGCTCTTTGTGCAGGAAGTAATTGGCTGGGTAGTCTCCATGGTGTTACTTTTAGAGATATAAAAACAGTTTGTTACAAGATACCTATTTTTGGTTGAAACAACTCGATCCTATGCTGATGCTGTAATGGCAAGTTATAGCACTGTGTGCTTTGGTGGGCTTCTATTTGTTATCATTTTCTGTGCCCAAAATATTACCGGTGTCCCTTCTTATCTTAATTGCCCTTAAAAGAGATTAATCATATTCCTTTCTTTGATGGATCATTATGTTATTTTACTGCAAAGAATTCTTTTGGTAGTAGTGATGAAATTTATTCATCTCAAATTCTCTATTGGATACCTTTTTTTTATTAATATAATTTGAAAGTAAAATGTACATACTTTAATATTCTTAGTCTCGTCTGATACAGGCGGACGGCTGCTCAACTGATATTGTAAAATGATTTATTGATATCCTATATCTGTGCAAGAGTTTCACTAGTCCTTTATTCAGATAATTCAACATAGAGAAAATTAACCAACTTTTACTTAATTCACATGGTTATGAATGTTGCTTTATATGAGCAAACATAATTCTGTAGAATCATTTTGTTTTTTAATAGCATATCTGATTTGTCAATACAAATGTGAGCAAAAATAATCCAAAATATATAAAGCAACACAGTTTACATTAAACTAATATAATAGCAGCAGTTTCTAAAATTCATTCATGACACTGGTAGCATCATGTTGTAGGGGTGCTTTTCATCAGCAGCAGGACCATTGCTAGAGAAGTTTTGTCAGTCTACTAAAAGATCAAAAATTGGGGAAAAGTTTGTCTTTCAGCAGGACAATGATTCTAAACACAAGGCTAAAAATACATTCTAGTTGTACAAGAACAAAAAAGTAAATAACTTAAAATGGCCTAGTTAAAGACCTGATCTCTAGCCAAAAGAGAATTTGGACACTATTTTGAAAATGAGATGCACAAGCATTCACCTGATAATGTAACTTATGTATAATGTAGACAGTGATATTTTAAGACAGGGCTGTCAAGTTGGAGGCCCATGGGCCTCATGTAGCTGAACCAAAAGATTTTTAGGGCCCCTAGCCTGCTAAAGTTTCCACAGACCACTATATGCCCTCAAACATGCAATATAAGAAAGAATCAGCCCACTACAGGTAATAAGTTGAACAGCACTGTTCTAAGACAATATGCAATTGGTATTTGTTGTGGTAAATCTCTCATCTAATCATCTTTAACATGGCAGCTAGAGGTTTTCAAGGACAGACTTATCAGTGGATACAAGAGTGAATGAAACAGATAGTAACAATAACACTTTAGGCTGAAGGCACACTGTGTGTACAGTTCGCTTCTCTCAGCCTGTGTTTTTTAGGCAGACGGAAAGTAACGCCACTTCTATACTCTTCGATTTGTAGCTGCACTGACAGGTACCACGTCTGCCTTTACTGATCTGTGGAGCATAGATTAGCCCAAAAATTCATGCATTCATGTTTTTCAGTCCAATCTCTGCTCCTCACCGTGTACCTGTAAGTGCATCTACACACAGAAGCATATAGGAGAAGATGTGCTTCTCTCCACCTGTCTAAAAAGCACAGGGTGAGAGCAAACTGTACACACAGTGTGCCCTCAGCTGTAGCCTTACAAGGCAGTAATTTTTTTGTTGCAGGGGATTAGTCTGCCCTGTAATGCTGTCACATTAAAATACATTTATTCATTAAGATTTATAAAAAAATTAAACTAGGGATTGCTCAGGGTATCCCATCAGTTCAAATTCTCTGCCAAAGATTTCCAATAAGTTTTCATTATGCACATGTGTTTGATACAAGATTGTGGAACCCCCTCGATCATACATCACACTTTCCCTCATAGTGCAGATGGCATAGAATTTAAAAGTAGAATTCTCTGACCAAAATAGCATTTTTTCGCCCGACTGAAGTGAGATAAAACATTAGTTAAGTTGTTCTCATTGAACTGAATCTGGCTCTTTTTCTGTTAGGAAATGTTTTTAGGACATGTAAACAAATATCAAATCGGTGAACAACCTCTTTGATATCTTTAAACACCTGTCACTTAATAATAAGGCTGCAACATCCACTGAATCACTTAGTATTCCTTCTTCTCCTATAACCCACTCAACCACATCCTTTGGAATTTCATTTGGTTGTTGGCCACTGAGCATGCTCAGTTCTTCTCAATTCAGTTTGCTGGTTCTCCTCACCTCATTTGGTTGTTGGCCACTGAGCATGCTCAGTTCTTCTCAACTCAGTTTGCTGGTTCTCCTCACCTCTGCTGAGCTCAGCTTAACCATTACAGTGGTCAGTCAAAGTAAGTTGCGCCTGTGTAAGCCTACAACGCATGAACTCTACAGCAGTTATGCTGTTTGCAGATTAAAATGTCACTGATGGTATCACTTTTTTGTTCTTTTTAAACAAGTCAATTTGTCAGAAGTTTGGCACCCTACCGATTTATATAGCCCCCAGAAAAGAACAGCATTAGGGGTCACTTAATACTTGCAGAGCAAGGTTTAAAGTGCATCCCACCATGCATTGTATCCTGTCCTGCAGAAGAAAAATAACTGCAGGTCTCTGTGCTTTATTTCAGAGGGCAGAGACCCACAAATACAGCTTTGCCTGCACTCACAAATGTAATTTTTAGTATTTGCACAGGGTCCCAGTTGCATTTAGGAGCCATAATAACGTTGAAAATAATTTTTTTTAAAATTAAGGTTCACATGTACCTGTTCCATGTTTTATATTATTGCCAATGATATTGACTTATGGTTATTTATAAGTGTCCCTGGCGCACAAGCATGCCACTTAGGGGGAAATGTAATAAAATTTGCAAAGAGAACAAATTTGTGCACAAATAAGAATAAAAATTTGCATGTCGCAATGTAATATTCTTCATTAGGCTTTTATTGCACTGCAAATCTTAATTGCAGATTGCAAATTCTTTAGACCTGCTTGAAGGTGGAGTAAGCTTTTGGTGCAAACGGAACAACTTTTTCATCATCAAGTTTAATTACATATGCTACACACTATATTGCAAACTATAAAATTCGCAATCACTATCCTACTTGGAGGGGCAAAGGGTTTGCAAAGGCAAAATTGTTTGCAATGTTAACATTTATTCCCATTGCGAATGATTTTTCCATTACAGTACAAAGTAACCTGTCTATAAATAACATTTAAATATCTATAATGTTTAAATATCTAGAATGTTTTTGAATAATTTAAATGAGGATGTAGAGAAATTAATTAATAATTATTTCTATAGATTTGATAAAGCAGAAGAGCAGATTTACTATGCCCTGTTGTTATTTTTTTCTTTTATGGGTAATACTTGTCATTACTAGTCTTAAAGCTAACGAACAGGGCTAATGTTTACCAAATGTGACTGAATTTAACTAACATTTATTTCAACATTTTAAAATTCATTAATTTGCTTGGGTTTAATGATTCAGTGGGTGTCAAAACTTAGGGGGTTATTTACTAAGCTCCTAATACACGAAGTTCCCCGAAATCTGAAAAACCCAGAGGGCTAAAAAGCCCGAATTTAAAAACATGGCATCTCAAACCTGTCGAGGTTGCATAAAAGTCAATTGGAACAGTCCCATTGATTTTTGGTTGTTTGGGGGGTTTCGGACAATTTCACAATGTTTTCGGAGCTTTCAGGTGAAAACTCAGAAAAATTCGGAGATTTCTGGGAAAATCCACGAAAAAATCGTGAAATTCTGAGCTTTTCCCGCATAGCAAATTTTCGGGTAAAAAGCAATAATAAATAAGCGTTAAAAACCCGAGCGGGGTAGATCGGAGTTTGTAGCAGCCAATATTGAGATAAATTTGGACCTTGATAAATAACCCACTTAGTCTTGTTAAGATGTAGCACCCCATAGTACATAACTCTAAGCAGTTGAACATATTCCGCTGAATGGACACTTTGATCCAAGTAGTAATACTTCAATTATGTTTCAGTTAGTTAAACTCTTTCTTGACCGTTTTCCCTTTCTATTACCCAGTTTGATATTTAGTGAGTAACCTAATCTAGGAAATGTTTGCATGGTGTGAAACAACTTGTCCTGTGTAACCACTTAAACATATTATTCTGTTTCATGTCTTTCTCTTTATCTGTAATTGTACATTTGTGTACCTGTCATTTTAAAATAATCTTATTCTGTTTTGCATTGACCTTAAATATAATATATAACTTAACAGATTTGTTTTAGTTAATACAAAATGCTTTTATTGCAGATTGACATATCTACTTGCCCGGGTTAATCTCAAAATGAGAGTTTTGGGAAAACAAAATTGAAAAAAAAAAACAATATATAGTGCAGTGTTCTTGTTAGTTAACACACATTGTGTAACACATTTACCACTCTCTCAGAAAGAGAGCCTTAAACCCTGTTTAAGAATGTGTGGCAACTTTAAGTGCATACACAAAGTATGCACTTAAAGGTGAATACACAAAGAGGCAGCCCAGTATATGTGAGACAGCAGATTTTTATTCCCTGATTTGCCTCCTGTGTTCCATTATACTCCCAAGATAGGTAAGGGCATATAAAACACTTCCATCTAACTTGTAGACTATTTCACAGATCCTTTTATTCTTTGTAGGGCCAATACAAAGAAGTGGCATGTACAGAAAACGGCCTTGCACTTACGCTTGTGACTTCAGCGCTGAGTTGTTTCGCCTCTCAGCTTCCTCCCTGAACAATGATCATGTTTTCAAAGTCACAACTCTTTATTGAATTAAAACACTCTTAAAGAACTTTATTGTTCCAAAAACACTTAGAAAACTTAAAAACATTTCCCTTACTTCCCACTAGGGTAAAGTAAAATAAATGATGTACAACAAAATGATAATTTCAAAATCTTATAAATTACACAGCCATAAAAGTATATTTCCATAAATGTTACTTAAATTCACATTACTTTATAAATATCTTAATTTACATTACAAAAACTCTAAGATTAAAATCTACATTGAGTCCCTGGGGTATCATGTTTCATCAGTAACTAAATCTCCCCCCTCCAATGTGGCTTAACTATCTCAATCCCAAACCAATTTAGCCCCTTTGGACATTTATTATGTTTCTCCGAGAAATGTTTAGCTACTGAATGTTTTTCATTTCCTTAACATAAATTATGTTCTCCATTTCTTTTTTTAAGTTCCCTATTAACAACTTGGGGCCACTTACATCAATTGGGAACTACAGATGTGGGAGCCACAGATGCATAACATGTAGACATATGAAAGTATCAAAAAAATTTAAATCAACAGTGACAGGGAGGGAGTTTGACATTAAAGGTTATATCAATTGCAATACTACTTATGTGATATATTTAATTACGTGCCTTAAATGTAGGCTGTACGACTAGAAAACTGAAGGAAAGAGCAAGGGAACATATGAGCCAGATAAAAAACCTGCGAATGGCTGAAAAGAGCAATGTCACTAGACACTTTACTATATGTAATGGAAATGCCTTGGAATTTTTCAGTATTCAGGGGATAGAGAGAGTTAGATTGGGAGAGAGAGGAGGAGATCAGTTGAGCCTTTTAGAGAGGAGAGAAGTATTTTGGATATTCCATCTGGGCACACGTTTGCCCGTAGGACTTAACCACGAATTCGATGTAACCTACTATACTTGAAAGGGTTAACAAGGTTCAGGGGTTTAGGATGGGGTTATCTAGACTAAAGAGGGAGCTATTGACGGTTTATGAATAATAAATGCAAAAGAAGTGAGTGCAATTGACTTTCGGTAAACTACACTGTTGTGATATATGCTGTATTTACTTTATAACTATTATTATACATAAATAACATTTGAATTTATAAACAGTGATATATGTATAGGAATACAAACACCCCATATAGGCAAGTTTAGAAAGCAATTAACAAAATAGGGTTAATCCCTCATAGAATTTGATTGGTTTTAAGGAAAATGGGAGGGATTGATAGGGTATAAAGCCCGCAGAGGCTATGCTGTTTACAGATACACCTATGACTAAGCGCCGGAGGGTGCGAAACGCGTAAGGTGGGCCTGGTGGGGTCTGTTTGTAATTGAATTTTTAATGCTAATTTAAATTAAAAAAAAATTTTTATGAAAAAAAGCCTTGGGACAGCTATCTTTGGATAAAAGGAATTTATTATATGTTCATCGCCTGTGAACTGGGGCGAGTCCCTTGGGCTTAACTAAACTTAAATCAGATGTGGACTCCCAATTTTTGTATACTGTAGAGACCACAAGGGCACTCCAGTACATAAATTACACTTATTGAATTACATTTAATCATCTCCTGGATTTGAATGTCTTCCTGGTACTAAAGCTTTAGCCTTCATAATATATATAAATATATATATATATATATATATATATATATATATATATAATACACAAAAGCCATGAATATCCTGTAAATTATATCCTTATAAACGGTGAGTTCTGATGTCCTCAGTTATAAACGGTGAGTTCTGATGTCATTTCTGTCACATGACTCATTGAAACTTGTGTATTATAATAAATAAAGTACCCCCAGTTGCAAAATATGAGGATATTAGAAGTTACCTCGGAGTTCCATGACCAATATAAAAACACTCGGCCTTCGGCCTCGTGTTTTTATATGGTCATGAAACTCCTTGGTAACTTATAATATCCCTATATTTTACAAGAGGGGGTACTTTATTCACTATATATATATATATATATATATATATATATGTTTTACAAAGACTACATGCTTTACAAAGGGATTGTATTCTTATTTTTGGATCTTGGACTTTAGAGGTTGGAGAGACTCAGTGTGTTTCACTAGATTGGTATATATATATATATATCCTTCAGAATGGACCAGCACACCAGGTTTCCAAGTGGCTTTTGTTTTTTATACAAGATGCAATAAAACTTTTTGTATTACTTTATTAATGCTTCGTGACTCCTGGATTCTATTTGATTTGATTATATTTTTGGGATACCGGAGTAGTGCCATCTCTATTTTTCGTGTTTTGTTTGTATTTTTCCACCTTGCTGAGGGTTTGGAGTATGAGCACCCGGATCCTATATGGAAAGCGGTTAGCTTCCTTATCTATACTTTTTCCAATGTCCTTAGCTTTTTATTTAGTTTTTTCTCAGGTTTCCAAGTGTTCAAATTTTCTTTATTGCCATAACACTCGTGCATCCAACGTTTCGGCCCGCATTGGGGCCTTTATCAATGATCCTTGTGAAGGATCATATTGAATTTTCGAATTAAAAAACTTCGAATTTCGAAGTAATTTTTGGGTACTTTGACCATCAAATAGACTTCAAATCGAAGTGAAAATACTTCACAAATTCGAACATTTGAAGTACTGTCTCTTTAAAAAACTTTGACTTCGACAATTCACCACCTTAAACCTGCCGAATTGCTATGTTAGCCTATGGGGTTAAAATCGTATGATTAAATTGTTTGAATCGTTCGATTCGAAGTACAATCGAAGTACGACCGGAGTACGATCGTATGATTTTAAAAATCCTTCGACTTCAAATGTCGGACTAGTCTATTCGATGGTCGAATTTCAACGTTTTTTTCACATCGAAATGCGACCCTTGATAAATCTGCCCCATAGTGTACAGAAGGTGCATTTATGTAAAGTATCTGAAGTAGTCTGAAATTATGAGTCCTAAATTATAAATTTTTTGAGTCCTAAATTCTAAAGTAGAGCTACATGCTGTACAACATTATCACCATCTTTGGGTGAGTGTATGAGAATCTTTCTCTTTGTGTACCTGTGCACATTTTCATGCATGCCCGACCTTTCTCAACCTCCTGCAAATCACTTTTTCTTTTCATGCTATGCATCTCTGTCTCTACAAGTCTGTCTGTGTATATATTAAGTACTTTCTCAGATTCTTACAGCTATGTAACAATTTGATCTTAGAATGATTTGTTGCTTCAAACAACTAACAATTCAGTGCAATTTTCTGTACATTCCTAAGATGATTTTCCAAAGACTTTTAAAATTGGCATTATAAAAACAACATTTTAAATGGAAAAATGATTGATGCCATAGTTATGTTTTTAAGAACAGACACCATAGTTTGAAACACATTTATGTCTTTTAGAATCAGTATAATTTACTGTCCTTAGAAGGGAGGGTGAAAGAAATGCCGAAAGCTATACTAAAAGTTCTTGACAAGTTTTTTTAACCTTGGATCAAAAGCTGGTATATAAATGTTTGCTAAGGAAACTGTTTGGTTGATCTGTCATATGAACTAATTGGCTCAGGTCAGTGGCGCTATGATACAACATTTGTATAAGACAAATTTTCTCTACTACACTCCACTTTGTTTCAGTCAGATGGGGCCACCAGTTTTACTGCAGAAACAAAATTTATTCACTCTATACTTTGCTTCAGCTTGATGGGGCCACCAGTTTACGGCAGAAACAAAATTTACTTCACTCTATTTAGACATCAGAAATATGCCATTAAGTTTATACTGTAGGTAAGAGAGAATATATTCTTCTATAGGACTCCAGAAACTTTTGAACGAAGAGGCCATGCAAAGGGCATGACATACGTTTTTAGGAATATATCTTTTGAGTTTTAAGCAGTGAAGTGTTTCCATAAGATTCAGTACTCCTGGAGCATCAACCCTCCATGGAGCAGGTGGCGATGAGATTGTGTACTGTATGTGTTGCATGTGGGCATGGTAAAAAATTCATTAAAATTCATTCTTTATGGGAATACCTATTGTATATACCATTATGGCATTTTCTTGAACCTTAAATAATTATCACCTGTGGATTATAGGGCACCTACCATAGCAAACTTGTTTCCTCTATTGGAGGTGTAGGGTAATAGCATTGTTTCCACATACTGAAGTGTGGGCTATGTTAACCTCCACCGAAACAATTATGCTGTAGTAGGTGCCCTTTAACAAATTCATTATTAGTAATATTTATCCTGCCTAATGAACTACTTAAAAGTCTTTAAATAAGGAGCACTCCTCTGACTTCTCTCCACGCCGTGTTAAAATGTACCAAGCAGCCCCCAGAATGCCTCATGAATTACACACTGGAGCCACGAGCATCACTGTGTCAGAACAGATGCAACTGCCACCCATATTGACACAATAGAAACACAAATGGCACTTTTGTGTAGTATGGGTACCAATTTGTGGTAAATCATGTGGAAGTTTAGGCATATGCTGCTTTTTACTTTTACGCTGCAGCATGGCATTTTGGTTAAAAAATAACTTGTCAGTGTGAAAAAATTTGTACTTTGTATTTTGTAATTCCTTCATAAATGAGCCTTACAATGAGCTTTATTTATTTGAATATGGAACAACTTTAAGATTATATTCTTTAAAAATAAATGCATTTCATTCATTTGTTACCAGTAAAGTGTTTAATGACATGCTGTAGCAAAGTGTTTTGAATGTAGGTTCTCTGCATTGCTTTTACCAAAGAAAATCGTACTGAAATGAATAATTATGTGGGTGAATAATGTAACAAATATTATACTAACTCCACAAAACACATAGAGGTGCAATATTTAAAATAAAAGTAAGAGGAACATACTGTATCTACCATAGTTGAAATATTTTTTGCCTGTTAATGATGCAGAAAAACATTTTCTCCTAATTCCTCCTAACTGTTAAATGAGTTAGTTCCTGGGGATTGAAAGTTTAGAAAATATTACATCTTTATTACACTTTAACAACGTGCATGACCTAAACATGTAAACTACATTATGGGGCAGATTTATCAAGGTTCGAATCTCGAAGTACAAAAAACGTCGAAATTCGACCATCGAATTAAAAAACTTCGAATTTGAATATCGAATTCAAAGTTTTTTCAGCAAATTTGGCAATCCTGTAGTCGAATAAAAATTGATCGAACGATTAAATCGGTCGAATCGAACAATTTTAGCGTACGATCGAACGATTTTTATTTGATGTGTAAGGACTTGTAAAAGGTCCGCATAGGCTAACATAGCACTTCGGCACGTTTAATTTGGCAAAGTATTGAAGTCGAAGTTTTTTTTAAAGAGACAGTACTTTGATTATCAAATGGTCGAATATTCAAACGATTTTTACTTCGAATCGAAGTCGAAGTAAATTAGAAGTCGTAGTATCCTATTCGATGGTCGAAGTATCCAAAAAATTACTTCGAATTTCGAATTCTTTTACTTTGAAAATTTCCTCAAATTCACTTCGACCCTTGATAAATCTGCCCCTTAGACTACATTTTTCTAGCATGTATATAAGTTGGGCATATCCTCCCCACCCAAGCCACATCATTTGTATGGCAAATACCCCTTCTATGTGCCAGCGCCATCACATTTTCCTAAAACAAATAGCAGCTTTCACCCGGCAGCCATTTTCCCTCTGACACATCATCATTAACATTGACATCTGCAAACAGGACACGTATGCTGTAAAGTTCATGCAATGTACAATGCAGGTTTAAGCTGGCCATAGATGCAAAGATCCAATCGTACGAATCATTGTACGATCGGACTTTCCCATATCCCGACCCGCCACTAACCATTCAGATCAAAGTCTTACCAGTCAGATTAGTTAAAGAACAGATCAGCAATGTTCTGCCCCTGACATCAATCGTACGATAACTATGTCCAACCAAAGCTAGTGACAGTCTCCCACTGAAAATCGTACGATCGGCAATACACGCAGAGATATTATCGGCAGCCGACAGAAATTTTCTAACCTGTCCGATCGACCAAACAACCGATCTCCACCGGACGAAAAATGTTAGGACTCTCCACACACGGTTCGTAAATCGTACGAATCCTCGATTCGTATGATCAGATCTTTGCGTCTATGGCCAGCTTTGCACAGGCACAGCATACTTTGATAACAAGTTCTGCTTGGGTTGAGCACTATAATGGTTAAAGGAGAACTAAAGCTTAACTAAATATGTAGGCTAGAAATGTTGTACATTATGTGTTGGTCTTCTGTACCAACCCAAGGCAATCACAACCCTTTAGCAGTAAAGATATGTGTCTCAATTAGCCCTTCATCTTTTTTTCTGCTGATTCACTGCACATGTTCTGAGCTGCTGTCACTTACTGAGCTTAGGGACCCACTCACAATATACAGTACACATAGAATATAAATGTCACAATATAAGGCTGATTAGTAATTAAAGCAGATAATTACTACATGGCAGCACCAGTGCAACTAGCATCAGGATTTAATAATCAGCCTTGTAGCTTCATTAAATTACAGACAAACCTCATTTTCCACAAGTAAATTTGTGATGAATTCTAAGCTTAGCTTTTCAATAGCTGCTCAGAGCTCACTGAGCATGTGGGTGTCACAGACACTTTCCAAGATGGTGACAACCCTGTGACAAGTTTGAAGTCCTGGATCATTGCTGCTATTGAGATGCTAAAACTTTAGGCTGGTGCAATAAGTTCAGTATATAAAAGATGGCATTTTAGCCATATACATTTTTACGGTTTAGTTCTCCTTTAAAGGAACAGTTCAGTGTAAAAATAAAAACTGGATTAAAAGATAGGCTGTGCAAAATAAAAATAAAATCCCAATCTAGTTAGTAAGACAAAAATGTAATCTACAAAAACTGGAGTGAGCAGCAGGACTAACAGGACAGAATACAACTCCCTGCTTTTCAGCTCTCTAACTCTGAGTTTGTCAGTGACTTGAAGGGTGGCCACATGGGACATAACTGTTCAGTGAGTTTGCAATTGATCCTTAGCATGCAGCTCAGATTCAAAAGCAACAGTTAAGACCCATGTGCCCCCCCTTTCAAGTCACTGATCGGTTACTGCCTGGTAACCAATCATTGGAAACCAAGAGAGCTGCAAAGCAAGAAGTAGTGTTCTGGCTATTATATTAGACATTCAGTCACTCCAACCTCTAACTATATTAGAAACATTTTTTATTTTGCACAGCCTATATATTTACCTAGTTTTTATTTTTATACTATACCATTCCTTTAAGCTGAGCTCAGGAGAGGTAGTTAGGAGAAGAAAATAGGATCAGTCAGCTAGAGTTTTTATGGGAACCAGCAATTCTATGTCTTCATTAGCTGTTAGACTGGAGGGTGGGTTTAGTAATCTGAGCTGAGAAGAACTGAGCATGCTCATTAGCCAACAGCCAAATAAATTCCCGAAGGAGGGAGCAGAGTGGATTAGAGAAGTACAAGGAATTATAAGTGATTAAGGGGATGCTGCAGCCTTACTGTTAATATTTTAACAACCAGAATGGCAGGTTCCTAATGATTTCAAAGAGGCTGTCCGCTGATTACATTTTTGTGGGGGGGGGGGGAGGTGGTTTACATGTCTAGTAAAACTGCAGGGATTGTATGAATGCTTAAAGTGTCGATTCCAACTTGGTTTGCTATTAGCAGAAGAGCACAATTTTGGTCAGCATCTCTTATTTACCAAATAACTACAAACTGGCATAATTTATTATTGGAATTATGAGTAATTTGTAGGCCCTTTCCATTTTAGACACTAGAAGACAGTCACATAAAAATGTGCAAGGTGTAAATGCACACAGGCCTGATAACAATACAACACATTAATGAACAATAGGAAAGCAGACTGATGGAAACTACAACTCAGGGATGAATATACGAAAAAGGGCTGCTTATTTCTTAGGCTACTGGCACATGTTGCACTCTCCATTGGGTAATATGGTGGCAGGGAACTCTTCACAGTGAGGTTGTGGAATGCACTGCCGGGTGATGTTGTGATGGCTGATTCAGTTAATGCCTTTAAGAGTGGCTTGGATGATTTCTTGGACAGACATAATATCAAAGGCTATTGTGATATTATGTATAGATAGTATAGTATAGATATGGGTATATATAATTTATGTGAAGGTATGGAGGGGTGTGTGTATGGATACTGGGTTTTTATTTGGAGGGGTTGAGCGTGAACTTTTTTCAACCCAATTTAACTATGATTCAGCCCCCTTCTGTACATGTGTGTTTGC
The DNA here is from genome assembly GCA_038501925.1 of Xenopus petersii. Classification (NCBI taxonomy): domain Eukaryota; kingdom Metazoa; phylum Chordata; class Amphibia; order Anura; family Pipidae; genus Xenopus; species Xenopus petersii. The sequence goes on from CM076672.1 coordinate 197,135,787, forward strand.
ACTGACAGGCAATGTCAGGCTAAGCCTCTCCAAACCTGCCTGTAATCAACAAAAAGCATAAAAGTGAAGAAAAAGTCAATCCAACTGACTGGTTTCCAGATCATCCAGAGTGAGGGGGTGGGACTTGCTGGTGGTGGAAGCAGAGAGACCCAGGAGGGCCTAATCACATAGGCTGATAAAGATAAGCTTTAACCAGCCCAGTTTTCTGGTATGTTTCTTTGTTAACAGCATTCCCACATGTGTCAGTGCAGACGTTCATATGTACCTGTTTGTGTTTGCTTTCAATAAATCTTTTATGTCAAGTTTCCCAGTCTGAGTCTCCGTTGCTTATATAATTGCTGTCTATTATATCAGCTGCCTATTAATGGAGCACATGGGCAACTGGTATAACTAATTCACTAGCAGGTGTAGGGGACAATTTGCTAGTGAACTAGACCTGTCGCTATCGGTCGTTTGCACCTTATCGCTAGGCGACTTTTCGCTCTGGCGAATGGTCGTTACTCTGCAAATTCACTAAGTTGCGAATTGTACTGACCATTACCTCTTTCCCTAGAGTTTACTTCGCCACCTCAGACTAGGATAAAATGAACTGATAAAACAAAGCTACATCTTCCTCATCATATACTGTATGCCGCAAATGCATTAAAGTTGAAAAAACACTGGCGACTTTTCTTTTTTTAAAACTTCTTAAAAAACTTCTGTCCACTCAGTGTGAATTAGATGAGCCTTTGCTTTTTTGGTACTGTACAAGCCGGACGGGATTTATAGTGGATGGCAGATATGTATCCCCGGTTTTTAGGTTCTGAGTCATCCATTTATGAATAATCCCTTTAAAGGAGAAGGAAAGCTACAGAGGCATTTTATTGCCAATAGATTAGCTGCATTAGTGCAAGCTAGAATGCTATATTTATTCTGTAGAATGTTTTACCATACCTGAGTAAAAAGCTCTAGAAACTCACTGTTTGTTTACGATAGGAGCTGCAGTTTTAACATGGTGTGACATCACTTCCTGCCTGAGTTTCTCCCTGCTCTGGGCTCAGATTACATCAGAGCAGGGAGGGGAGGGGAAGAGGAGCAAACTGAGCATGCTCTTGCCCAGGGCAATGAGGGTTAAGCTGAAGGCAGGAAGTCTGATACAGAAGCCCATGTGTACACAATAGAAGGAAAGAAATGCAGTGTTTATTTTGACAGGGGACTCAGAGCAGCACTACTTTGAGGGTTTACTGGTATATTTAGATGGACCTTTCTGATAAGGCTTACTTAGTTTTAACCTTTCCTTCTCCTTTAAGAAACATCAGAGGGTTAAGCAGCCAGAAGGTGGGCTGGACAGCCAAGGGGTGTTTAAGGGAGTCAGCAGCAGGTGTGCAGGGTGTGAGAGTAGGAGCTGCACAGGAGGGCTGGGCTGTATTGTTGGAACGGTTGTACTTTTAGTACATTGCCTGCATTTATGCTAACAATCCCGCTGTGATCCCCCCAAACTTCACAGTACTTACTCCAGGATTCATTGTAATGTAGAAAACGAACAATGTACGTGATCATACTGTACCTCAGCTTAGTCACAGTAGAAAAGCTGTCCAAAAAGGCCAACGAATCTGATCCGGATCACAACATTTTAATTTAAAGCACATGATGGATAGGGCAAAAGCTGCATGAAAAGAAATGTGTTGCTCTGAACTTTTCCTACAAATTTTCCAAGCTTGTCCTAATATCATATATCTGCCTTTCAGGTTTCTGGATAGCCTTTCAAAGCTACAAAAAATTGTACAAATTATTGATAAAGACAAGCGTATAAATTTATTGCTCAGCAGCAAAGGTGGCAAGTAAAAATATTTACCTCGATTACCTTTTTAACCAAGCACAGTTCTATAATCTATAGTTTTGAATTCCTTTGCTAAAATGAACATTACAGAGCTCCAGTTCCCTGTGAAAATGAAAAGTCAGCATAATGAAAATGCACACTCACATGTCGTAGTAGATAAATTCAGATAAAATGAGCTCCATAAACCCAATTTATGTAAATTACATTGATTTATAGCAATAAACATAAAATTCCAAGTAGTAGTGATTTATATATATTTCACTTTCATTATAAGAGGTCAGATAAGAAGGAACAGTATACCAGCAGATGCCACTTATCCTGATATTTCTGTTGCTAAGGAATCCATCCATTTAGACCACAAGCTTTTAGGAAAGAAACCCCTTCCTCTTGTCTCTTAACCCTTGACACTCACCACAGAAAAATTCACCCACTTTCTATTCATTTGTATGGGATTTCTATAAGGGGGTTATTTATCAAGGTCCGAATTTATCTCAATATTGGCTGCTACAAACTCCGGTCTAACCCGCTCGGGGTTTTAACGCTTATTTATTATTACATTCTCCCGAAAATTACCTTTGCGGGAAAAGCTCAGATTTTCCCAATTTTTTCATGAATTTTCTGAGAATTTTGACTCGAAAGCTCCGAAATTGCCCAAAAACCCCTGACACAACCAAAAATCAATGGGACTGTTCTCATTGACTTTTATGCAACCTCGACAGGCTTGAGATGCTGTGTTTTTATATTCAGGCTTTTTAGCCCTCGGGGTTTAATAAATTCCGAAAAATTCCTGATTTTTTTAAAACTTATTATAACACAAAAAAAAATCACGATTTTTTTTGGATTTCGGGGAATTTCGGGTATTCTGAGCTTAGTAAATAACCCCCTAAGTGTATTTATGAATGTGTGAAAGTGAAGAGTTTGATAAAACTGTTTCTAAAAAATTCCATAGGAGTGAAGAGAAAATGGGTTTTTCTGTGGTGATCTCTAATTTCACCCTTTGATAAATCTGTCTCTAAGAGGCAGATTTATCAAGGGTCGAAGTGAAAATTCAAAGTAAAAAAAAATCGAATTTCTTGCTATTTTTGTGTACTTCTACTAACAAATAGGCCAAAATTCAATTCAAATTTGAAAAAAAATCGACTATTCGAATATAGAAATGTATCATGTACTGTCACTTCCATTTGCCATCTAAAACCTGCCAAATTGCTGTTTTAGCCTATGGGGGACATCCTAGAACCTACCTGGAGTCATTTGGTGTTTTTGGGGCAAATTCTTCGATTCAAATCTGATCAAATGTTCTACAACTTCAATTCTCACTATTCGAAAACAACCTATTCACCCAAACTTAATAACTTTGATTGTTTTAATAAATTTCGATTGGTCTTTTTTTTATTCGAAGTTATGGGATTTCAGAAAACTCCCATTACTTTAAAATTCGACCCTTGATAAAGCTGCCCCTTAATCTTGAATGTGAAGTGTATTCATTGTATTTATTCATGGTCTATTGTTGTATTGATCCCTGACTTTTCTATGATTGTAATATACAACCCAGCATTCACAAGTAGCGCTCTATAAATAGAATTATACATACAGACATCCCATTTGTTTTCTGTGTGTGTCTCCTTACCCAGCATAATCCTTTAAGTAGAACAGATAATAGTTCACTCCGTATGTGATCTCAGTTTCAGTTACATCCCAGTATGATTATTATTTGTTGCTCTGTTGTTTGCTTTTGTTCAGTCTAATTATTTAGATCACTGTTATTCTTCTCTATCATTTTTGTTGTCTGCATTTATTTTGTGGTTCAGGGTTCCTCTTTGAAAACTGAACATTGGAAACACATGGCTATATACTTGTGTGGTTTGCTCTTTTCCATTGATCTGTCTTAGATATTTTGCACAGTTTTGTTTTTTCTTTTCCCTTGAGTCATTCATTTGTAACTTGAAAACGTCTACATTTGTTAGCTTTCCTGACACAAAATCAATAAGGAATAACAGATTGCTTATAATCGTGGCTTGCATAATTCGTACATGTGTAATGGATGATGATCGTAAAAGAAAGAAACTTAGAAAGAAAAATGATCAAATTATATTGCTCTTAAAGTGGAATTGCATCAGGTCAGAATCACATTCATATAAAATATTGCTAATAAGAATATTGTTTTTCCAGAGCATGCAACACTCTACATTTCAATATGTTAATGAAAACTACAACATTTATTAAGCAGAAAACTACAAAGCAAGGTTGCAGACACAATGGCACAGGTCCCCTTACAATTCATTAATAGTTGATGTATGTGTTTCTCAGACTTATGTGGCTCGCTTTCAAATCTGGTAAGGGTAAAATGTCAGTCCCCTCTTATACTATACTGAAATGTTTCTGAGCCACGATTTCTTACTACAGTGAAGGTTTCCTTTGTATTTCTAAACACTTTTGGGAATCACACAAATGGCAGAAGGTTCAATACAACTGTTTTTTTTTTTTTTTACAAAACATGGTACGTTTCCATTTCAAACAAGGTATGCAAACAAATTAAAGTTTATTTTTCTGACACCAAAATAGACTAGTCACAGACAGACAAACATGCTCTTTCAAAATGTATCACCATCTCAAACCTGTCGAGGTTGCATTGGGTGTTTCGGAGCTTTCGGGTGAAAACTCATGAAAAAATTGTGAAAATCTGAGCTTTTTCCGCAAAGGTAATTTTCGGGAAAATATAATAAATAAGAGTTAAAAACCTGAGCGGGTTAGATCGGAGTTTGTAGCAGACTATATTGAGATAAATTCAGACCTTGATAAATAACCCCCTTATTGTGGTTAAAACTTCATCCTTGTAATTTTGTAAAGATATGCATAACAGTAATGTAAAACCTGCAGCTTCAAATATAATCCAAGTAGTGTTTTTTCAGTTGGCAATGACTAGTGACAAGAATGTGAGACCTGCATAAAAAATGATTTAAAACCCTTAGGCACAGGACACAGGAATTCTAAGACTCAAGAAATCATGGTCATATTGCTTCAAAATTGCAACCATGTGCAAAATTGCAGAAAGTCCTAATTTTTTGCTGCAGATTTATCCAACTGAACACAAATGATCAAATGGACAACAAAAAATCTGCATAAATTAATGGAGAAAGTAAAACTCTTTCTTGTGTTGGACCTCAGAAAAACTTCATAATTTCCAGGTATGTAAAATTGGAATTATACTGTAGATGCAATTTCTTATTTTCTTTAACTTTTCTGTGTCAGGTTTTGTGTCATTAGGGCATGACCAGTCTTACCAACTGGGGGGGCCCAATTGGAAGCATTGTGACGGGCCCCCTAGACAGGCTTTTGCTGTCTGACACAAGGTTTTGGGGCAGAGTGGGCAAATAGTGCCTGTTTTACCCTCTGTCCAAGTGACTGCTGCCAATTGGGGTTGGGCAGGTGGGAGAAAGTGTTTTAAATGTACTTTGAAGCATGTGTGGTGGAGAGTGAGATTATATGTCTCCTGCTTTTAAAAACAACTTGTCTGCCATAGAGACCACCAGTGTTCTTTTATTCGAAAGCGTTTACTCCACACGTGACGCAAAATAATTTTTTCTCCTGGCAAGGAAACAAATCATTAAACTTTCTGCTGGGTTAATGAGCAGTCCAGAACCACTGGAGTGTTGATTTCAGTAGATTATTCAAATGATTACTGGAAATTCTAATTAAAAGATGTAAACCAAAATGCCAGCACAGTATGATTTGCAGAAAATTACCTAGTTCTCTGTGTGCAAGGTTCCTAAAATTATTGTAATAATCCAAAAAATCTGAAGGCAAATGATCACTAAAGAAGTGATTAGAGATGAAAATCTGATGCAAAATAGCTGCATCATTTATTTGTTGATTACAGTTAAAATAATGATACAGCCAGCTGGCTTTTAACATTATGGGTCCTATGTAAAATGACCAAGTTTATGTAAATCTGATTTGAAGCTGAAGTATTGTAGTTAAAAAATAGAGGAAATATAAAGGGGTGTTTATTTTACTGGTAAAAAGATAGCCCTTCAGTTATTATGCATGATACTGTGCATTTTCTGTAAAAAGTTATTTTGATATACTTTCAGTTCATTCTTTGCCTATATTGCCTATTGCCTATATTGAATATACTTTAAGTTTTTAATTCGTTATTTTGTATTCATTATAGCTAAGGAAATGTGTCAGGCTCATGTATGTAAACATTTGCATAAAACTGCATATTTGCACAGACATATTTTAATAAATCTGCCTCTTATCTGATTTATCAAAAACAAGGTTGGTGGAAAAAAAAGCTCAAGTACTTTCTGGAACCTTAAATAGTTGGAATTTATTAAAGAAAAAAAACACAAAAAGTCAGCAGAAAAAACTTGGCAAGAAAAAGCTATCAAGGTTGTAAAGAAGTCAATGGGAATATTCTCTAACAACATTATTTATTTTCCTAGTTTTTTTTTTAAAATTGAGATTGTTAGCCTCATTGAAAATTAATGGAACAATGTATATCCCACTGGCATGCAACTTTTTTCTGCGACAAAAAACAAGTGTGGGAATATTTTGTGTTTTTTTTGTTTAATAAGCTAGCATTTGAGAACAAAGTTGGGTGAGTTTTGTCAGAATTCTTTTTCTGAGTCTTGAATTATGATAAATCTGCCCCTATGTGTATTTAACTCACCATGGGTAGCTACATTTTTTAATATTCTTCATTTTACATTTTAATAAAAATGAATCTTGAAGGAGAATGTGCTAGGAATTTCAGTGCTGTCTGACATGCTAAAACTGCTGGATTTTTTATTTTGATGTATATTAATATTTTTATAGAAAGGAAAGCTAAGGTAAATACATACTTCAGTGCATACAAAAAGCTACTTCCAGGTACAACTAATGATGGTGACCTTATATGGATAAGAAATAACATATAAACAATTGTAAAGGATCATCAAGAACAGCAGTAACAAGGAAAATCAAAACTAAGAAAATAAAAGATAAAAGAAAAGGACATCCTTCAGACAATAGCAGCAAGCTCTTCAAAAGAGCAAACAACTAGGATAAGAAAACATTAATGCAGTAGAAATCCAAAACAGATGAACAAATAGATGCTCAAGTAACCTTTACTGCAGAATATATCCACAGGGGATGCAAAATAAACAGAGTTACACAGCAGCACTGAAATGTTCTCCAAGGAGACAATATTTATGGCCTAAAAGACCAAATTACCTGAAAGATCAAACATTATTTTTAGGAGGGCAAAGAGGCAAGGAACTTAGAACAAAAAGGCACCTTTAACTTTATTCTAGGAAAAAGAGAAGAAAATACAACTTGTAGATATGAAACGAGAAAGAAAAATGTCAATAAAATGAATTTGAAGTTATGATATTAGAAAATCTCATGTGAGCATGCAAATTATTTCCGACCCATTCAAAAAGGGGCAAAAAGGCTCCAAAATGGGAAGAAACAAATATGGTTCCAGGAATGATCACATCTATTTTATCAATAATAACATATTTTATCAATAAAATCTTCTCAAGAAACCGAGCAGCAAAAAACACTTGGGGGTAAATTTACTAAGTGGCCAGTGCAACACTTCGCCATGCTATAATTCGCTCAGAAAACGCTAATTTATTAAAATGCATAGTTGCGTCCAGGGAGCCGAACGCTGGCGAATTGTTGCTAGCATTACTTTGGCAATCAAAGCGAAGATGCGCTAGCATTCAATTATGCCTACGCTACTTCGTTAGAGGTCTTCGCTCAGGCTAATTTGCATATGACTGGAAACAGCAAATGTGTGGTGCACACTCTGCAATCCACTGATCATGTCTGCTGTTTGCAGCCTGCCAGCCCAGAGCTGATCGTTAAGAAAGTACAGGAGACAGCGTGGCTGCATAAAGGTTTGTTTCACTGCTCCACACACTCAGTACAAAGGGAAGGGGAAGAGGGTTTTTCTCGGGCATCTCAGTCTCAAAGTACTGTAAGTTACCACTCTGCTTTTAATCTTAATGACAGCTCATGGGACGCTTCATAGGGGCCAATTTACCACGGCAGGAGGTCTTGAAGGAGCCTGTCACTGTGGGGGGCATATTCTGCTATATTTTTGGAATTTGCTGCGGGTCAATTAAAAATGGATAGTAGGTCGCAGTTGGCCCGCGGGCCGTAGTTTGGACACCCCTGATGTAAGATGACACTACGAAACCAAACATCAGACCTACATGTCCTACACTGGTGTGGAACAAGAACAGAAGGTTAAGCAGATGAAAACTATCTTGCTATCTCAACAACAGTATTTTTCCTGTGCCCAAAAAACTCAAGAAAATAACACAATAGCCAGCTATGAGGTGGCTCAACTCATTGCCCAGCATGGGAAGGCTTTTTCAGATGGTGAATTCATAAACCAGATGAGGCAATACGTACTTCACCTCGAGAGTGTGGCCCGGCTGTTTGTGTATTTTACCGCATATGGCCCTTGGTGAAAAAAAGTTTGGACACCCCTGTTCTAACTCATCTGCCATAAATGGAAGTCCCCCCTGAAAATTATATTGGATCTAGCTGTTAAAGAAAATCTGACATCTAACTACTACAGGAAGACAGAATGAAGAGAAGCACATGCTGTGAGAAGATGAACTTGATTTCAGAAATGGTACCGAATTATTTTCAGAGTGATGAAGCTTACATTGAATTTTAATTTTTGCGATAGTTCCATTTTAATAAAAAGCACTTGTGGCCCAAAACATGTTGTATCAATAAAGTTCTAATTGCAGTTGACACCTGCATTGTGAATGAGATCCCATGCATAACCGTGTTGCGTTCCCACAAATGATGGATGGTCGTTCGTTCCCATGAACCAACCTGCTACTAATCATTCAGAATAAATAAAGTAGTAAAAATAACAAATTAGACAATGCTCTGGTCATTAATTGACTCCTGCCACTACAAAAGGGACAACAAAAGGGGGGGGTGGGGGGTTTGCGCCGACTAGGTTTCCTTCCCCTTTAAGTGCCAAGAATGTAGGAGCTACAGTACGTTCTTTACTAAAACAGCTCTCTCTCTGCACACACTGCAAAATCAGCGTGCAGAGAGGAGCAGCTAGCAGCAGAACCCCCTAGGCAACGAGCTTACCTGAAAAAGATCGGCGGTCCTCCACTCCAGGGTCGCAGAGAGATGCAGCAATAGCAGCAACAGATTCAACAGCTTCCATGTTGAAAGCACCAGCAGCTCACATGCTCCAGCTCCGCCCACGCACTTCCTGGTGCAGTGACTCAGCGTTTCTCAACCCTACAGCACTGAAAATGACTCCTCTTCATCTAGAGTTGATAAGTGCCCCTTTTTTTACTTATTTACAGGTATTTACAGGCATTTACATATACACAGTACACATACTAGTAAAAGTAGTTTTTTTGTTGATTTTCTGTTTTTTTTGATTTTTCAAACTTTTGCACATATTTACATACTCAAATACATATATGCACATATTTATACACTTTTTAGAGCTGTACATCCATGCATACACAAACACACACTTATGGGTTTTTTTTTTTTTAGTTCATTTTCTAAGTTTCCCTTATATTATTTCCCTAAAAACTTTAGATTTCACAGCATGACTACTGGATCAAGCATTCTGACCTCTAACCACGCTGTCGGATCAGTTATTTTGTTATTTTGTTGATTTTCCTAATTGTATTTGCTTTTTTGAGATTTTTATTGCAGTTTTATGCTTGCATTGTTTTTACTTATGTAATTTTTTAGCATCATTTACACTTTGATAATTTGGGGTAGAAACACATTTTTAGCAACTCTGTGTTCGTCAGAATGTGTACTTTCCGAAAATATATGGTTTTGAGGGGTCTTTGTACTGTTAGGGGGTCTAAGGCACATTATATGCAGTCAGAGTGCTATGTTCACAGAAGGCGAATTGACAGCTGAGAAAATTCTTATGCACTGTTTTTATTTGGGGTCCGCACGTGCCCACCTGCTTTGGTTTATCTATGCATATTGGGCATCAAACTGTTCAGTAGACCCTTAGTGTCAATATTTATGGTGTTTTCTAATTGTATGTAAGAAATTGGGTGAGATAAATGCGACCAACTGCAATACTTTTAGGCGATTTTCAGAAATGTCATAAAAACCGCTGCCTTTAGCATAGTATTGCAGTATGTAAGTTTGGAGTAGAAAGACAGTTATAGCAAATTTTTATTCAGCAGAATGTGTACTTTCCAAAAATATATGGTTTTGGGGGGTCTTCGTACTGTTAGGGGGTCTTACGGCACATTATATGGAGTCAGAGTGCTATCTTCACAGAAGGCGACTTGACAGCCGAGAAAATTCTTAAGCACTTTTTTCATTTGGGGTCCGCACGTGCCCACCTGCTTTGCTATATCTATGTATATTGGGCATCAAACTGTTCAGTAGACCCTTGGCGTCAATATTTATGGTGTTTTCTAATTGTATATAAGAAATTGGGTGAGATAAATGCGACCAACTGCAATATTTTTAGGCGATTTTCAGAAATATCATAAAAACCACTGCCTTTAGCGTTGCTTTGCAGTATGTACATTTGGAGCAGAAAGATAGTTTTAGCAAATTTTTATTCGGCACAAGGCGTACTTTCTAAAAATATATGGTTTTGGGGGGTCTTTGTACTGTTAGGGGGTCTTACGGCACATTATATGGAGTCAGAGTGCTATCTTCTCAGAAGGCGACTTGACAGCCGAGAAAATTCTTAAGCACTTTTTTCATTTGGGGTCTGCACGTGCCCACCTGCTTTGGTATATCTATGCATATTGGGCATCAAACTGTTCAGTAGACCCTTGGCGTCAATATTTAGGGTGTTTTCTAATTGTATATAAGAAATTGGGTGAGATAAATGCGACCAACTGCAATATTTTTAGGCGATTTTCAGAAATATCATAAAAACCACTGCCTTTAGCGTTGCTTTGCAGTATGTACATTTGGAGCAGAAAGATAGTTTTAGCAAATTTTTGTTCGGCACAAGGCGTACTTTCTAAAAATATATGGTTTTGGGGGGTCTTTGTACTGTTAGGGGGTCTTATGGCACATTATATGCAGTCAGAGTGCTATGTTCACAGGAGGCGAATTGACAGCCGAGAAAATTCTTATGTACTGTTTTTATTTGGGCTCCGCACGTGCCCACCTGCTTTGGTTTATCTATGCATATTGGGCAACAAACTGTTCAGTAGACCCTTGGCGTCAATATTTAGGGTGTTTTCTAATTGTATGTAAGAAATTGGGTGAGACAAATGGGGCCAACTGCAATATTTTTAGGCGATTTTCAGAAATATCATAAAAACCACTGCCTTTAGCGTTGCTTTGCAGTATGTACATTTGGAGCAGAAAGATAGTTTTAGCAAATTTTTATTCGGCACAATGTGTACTTTCCAAAAATATATGGTTTTGGGGGGTCTTTGTACTGTTAGGGGGTCTTACGGCACATTATATGCAGTCAGAGTGCTATGGTCACAGGAGTCGAATTGACAGCCGAGAAAATTCTTATGCACTGTTTTCATTTGGGGTCCGCACGTGCCCACCTGCTTTGGTTTATCTATGCATATTGGGCATCAAACTGTTCAGTAGACCCTTGGCATCAATATTTAGGGTGTTTTCCAATTGTATGTAAGAAATTGGGTGAAAGAAATACGACCAACTGCAATATTTTAGGAGATTTTCAGAAATATCATAAAAACCACTGCCTTTATCGTTGCTTTGCAGTATGTACGTTTAGAGTAGAAAGACAGTTTTAGCAAATTTTTATTCGGCAGAAGGTGTACTTTCCAAAAATATATGGTTTTCTGGGGTGAACATAGTTTTTTGTACCTTTGCCTGTTGCAAAATCCTGTATATGTGCTGATTATGCAGTATCTGGAATTACAGAACTCGTATGGGGTGTCTTCTTTCTGGGGCCCCTATATGCCACATACTTAGGGGTACATATGCATATTGGGTATCAAACTGTTCAGCGTACCCCAGACTTTCATGTTTAGGGAGTTTTATCTTGGTATATAATGATATGTAGGAGTTACAATGCTTTAGAGTTGGAGTATTGAGGAGATTTTTGTATATGTCATAAAAATTGCGAAATGTAGGAAAGCTTTGCGGCTTGGTACTTTGGAGTAGAAAATCGTGCATACCCATTTTAGATTCGTCAGAATGTGTAATTTCCAAAAATATTTTTCTCGGATGAACATAAATTTTTGTACTTTTGCCCCTTGAAAAATGCTGTAAATGTGCCGATTTTGCAGTATTTGGAATTACAGAACTGTTTTTGTTCTATGGCCCCTATACGCCATATACTTATGTGTACCTATGCATATTGGGCATCAAACTGTTTAGCGGACCCTGGGCTTTCATATTTAGGGTGCTTTTTCTTGGTATATAATGATATGTGGGAGATACGATGCTTCAGAGTTGCAATATTGAGGTGATTTTCTGTAATGTCATAAAAATTGCCAAATGTAGGAAAGCTTTGCGGCTTGGTACTTTGGAGGAGAAAGATGTGCATACACATATTAGATTCGTCGGAATGTGTACTTTCCAAACACATATGGTTTTCTGGGGTGAACATACATTTTTGTACTTTTGCCCCTTGAAAAATGCTGTAAATATTCTGATGTTGCAGTATTTGGAATTCCAGAACTGATAACTCGTATGGGGTGTCTTCGTTCTGGGGCCCCTATACGCCACATACTTAGATGCACCTATGCATATTGGGCATCAAACTGTTCAGTGGACCCTGGGCTTTCATGTTCATGGAGTTTTATCTTGGTATATAATGATATGTGGGAGATACGATGCTTCAGAGTTGCAATATTGAGGTGATTTTCGGCAATGTCATAAAAATTGTGAAATGTAGGAAAGCTTTGCGGATTGGTACTTTGGAGTAGAAAGACATGCATACCCATATTAGATTCGGCAGAATGTGTACTTTCCAAAAACATATGGTTTTCTGGGGTGAACATACATTTTTGTACTTTTGCCCCTTGAAAAATGCTGTAAATCTGGTGATTTTGCAGTATTTGGAATTCCAGAACTGATAACTCGTATGGGGTGTCTTCGTTCTGGGGCCCCTATACGCCACATACTTACGTGTACCTATGCATATTGGGCATCAAACTGTTCAGCGGACCCTGAGCTTTCATATTTAGGGGTGCTTTTTCTTGGTATATATTGATATGTGGGAGATACGATGCTTCAGAATTGCAATATTGAGGTGATTTTCAGTAATGTCATAAAAATTGCCAAATGTAGGAACGCTTTGCGGCTTGGTACTTTGGAGTAGACAGACGTGCATACCCATATTCGATTCGTCCGGATGTGTACTTTCCAAAAACATATGGTTTTCTGGGGTGAACATATATTTTTGTACTTTTGCCCCTTGAATAATGCTGTAAATGTGCTGATTTTGCAGTATTTGGAATTCCAGAACTCATAACTCGTACGGGGTGTCTTCGTTCTGGGGCCCCTATACGCCACATACTTAGGTGCACCTATGCATATTGGGCATCAAACTGTTCAGCGGACCCTGGGCTTCATAGTTAGGGTATTTTATCTTGGTATATAATGATATGTGGGAGATTCGATGCTTCAGAGTTGCAATATTGATGTGATTTTGGGCAATGTCATAAAAATTGCGAAATGTAAGAAAGCTTTGTGGATTGGTACTTTGGAGTAGAAAGACGTGCATACCCATATTAGATTCGTCAGAATGTGCACTTTCCAAAAACATATGGTTTTCTGGGGTGAACATACAGTTTTGTACTTTTGCCCCTTGAAAAATGCTGTAAATGTGCTTATTTTGCAGTATTTGGAATTCCAGAACTGATAACTCGTATGGGGTGTCTTCGTTCTGGGGCCCCTGTACTCCACATACTTAGGTGCACCTATGCATATTGGACATCAAACTGTTCAGCGGACCCTGGGCTTTCATATTTAGGGTATTTTATCTTGGTATATAATGATATGTGGGAGATACAATGCTTCATATTTGCAATATCTAGTTGATTTTCGGTAATGTCATAAAAACTGCGAAATGTAGGAAAGCTTTACGGCTTGGTATTTTGGAGTAGAAAGATGTGCATACCCATATTAGATTCGTCAGAATGTGTACTTTCCAAAAACATATGGTTTTCTGGGGTGAACATACATTTTTGTACTTTTGCTCCTTGGAAAATGATGTAAATGTGCGGATTTTGCAGTATTTGGAATTCCAGAACTGATAACTCGTATGGGGTGTCTTCGTTCTGGGGCCCCTATATGCCACATACTTAGGTGTACCTATGCATATTGGGCATCAAACTGTTCAGCGGACCCTGGGCTTTCATATTTGGGTGTTGTATCTTGGTATATAATGATATGTGGGAGATACAATGCTGTAGACTGGACACTTTGAGGTAATTTTTCAAAAATGTAACACATTTTTATAAAAACTGCTAACTTTAGGAAAGAATTGCAACTTGGTAGTTTGGAGTACAAATATATATTTACCCATTTTGAACTCGTTAGAATCTGTTCTTTCCAATAAGGGGTCGTTTTTTAGGGTAAACCTACTGTTAGAGGAATGTTTGGCCTTGAAATCAGATGTATGCTGTTTTGTGGAGCGGTGCTTTGGAAATTTGGTAGTTTACTGCTTCGGAGTTTTTGATCTATCGAAGTGAGAAATCTCCATAAAATTATATATATTTGGTATTGGCTCGTTCGGGAGACACAGAACTTTCCAAATCTGCCATGTTCTCATGCATAAAATAAATTATGCTTCTGATATATGCGTTTGTATCATGTGAAACTGTTTTTTTTTTTTATACACTTAGAAGCCCATAACTTTTTACAGGACTGGAACTAAATTCTTGCATATTTTGAAAGCTTAGGTTGTCCTGAAAAAAACAATATCTTGTTTTCATGGGTAAACTAAAAGACCCCCCCAGGAAAGTCCCCTAAAGTGAAAGAGCAAAAAATGTTCAAAAACGGTCTGGCAATAGAAGTTCCAACATGTCCAAATTGGCTGGCAGTGAAAGGGTTAATATAAGATCACATAATGCACATTTATTTGTATACACATACATGCATTGGGAAATTATTGAGGGGTTAATTCAAGGGGTTCAATTATGTCTTTATTTAATCCAACTACTGTATGTAACTATATCATAATGTCTTGTATGTGATTAAGGGTTAAAACAAATATCCAGATTGTTCAACTATAAAAAGGTCAAAGAGCTGACAATTACATTGCTTGTATTTAAATTGATTTTAAGATGGTTTAGGGTTTATTGTCCTCAATGCAAATTTGTATTTTCTAGTTTACTGAAACAACACTAACACTGAAGAACAGAGCTATTATATAGGGTTCATTTACTTTGTTTTTAATTTATCAACTTTTACGTGATGAAAGAAAAATCAGGAAATCTCACTTGTCCTTTATGGGTACTGTTAAAGCAATGTTTAAATAACAAAAAAACTTTGTTGTTAACATCGACAGTTGTTGATTGCTTTTATTGATTAACACCAAAGTATATTTACTGGCTCCTGTCTGTTTGAAGAACTCTTGATAAGGTCAAATATGTTGAAACAAACCATGTCAAAGTTCATTTGAGAAGTTTGAGATGTAAAATAACTCATTTTAAGACTGAAACAATGAAAGAACAAGTCTAAGACCTGTAAAATTAATTAAAGCTGTGCTTCATGTTATTTTGGCGTAACAGCACATTTTAGCTATAGCACAAGGCCAAAGCAGTGAAGTGCAGATAAAAAGGATTTACTGTCACTGATAAATAAGTGATTAGACACTGTGGTAAAATAGCATAGATGCATAAATAAACTTTGTTCTGAGATATAACTGCATCCTGCCATTTTATTCAAGCATTATTGTAATGTAATTTTTGTACATTGTGTTTCCCGGTAGTTGGGTTATAGAACTTTCACTCTTTGCTTGCCAATATTTATAGCAAATGTGAGCTTTCATGAAAACAGAGCTAACGTAACCAGCAAAGCTAATAGTTTCCAGAATGTTTACTTGGATCAAACTTATCAAAGACTGAATTGGGAATCCTGCAGTTTAATTATTATCACATATTTATAAAGTGCTGCAAAGCTAATAGTTTTCAGAATGTAGACTTGGAGCAAACTTATCAGAGACTGAATTGGGAATTATGCAGTTTAATTATCACATATTTATAAAGTGCTGACATATTCAGTAATGCTATACAATAGATGGGTATATAC
Source organism: Xenopus petersii (assembly GCA_038501925.1). Classification (NCBI taxonomy): domain Eukaryota; kingdom Metazoa; phylum Chordata; class Amphibia; order Anura; family Pipidae; genus Xenopus; species Xenopus petersii. The sequence continues at coordinate 197,151,826 of CM076672.1, forward strand.
ATATACAAAATACAACCTATAACCAATACAAGAACAATACATACATTGAAGTGTTGAAGGGCAGTAATCTAAAGGATATGGTAATGGTAATAGCATTGCTATTGCAGACTTTACATGTTCTACATCATTTCACATGGGATTCTATAATTCCTCAAGGTGGAATAATAATCCACAAGGCTCCAATAAACTATTTGCAGTAAAGGATCTAGTCCCTGGATCACAAGTAAATGTTTTCATAAACTGCCATACTTAAGGAAATGCTTGAAAAAAACAAATTTACAATGTTATAGATACAACTAAAGCATGTTTTTCAAGCCCACTTTGGCTTTTTAAATGTAGAAACAGGAATGATCTCATATGAAGCTAGATTCAGGGATCCAAACATTACCAAAAATCCTTTCTCATATATAAGTTTATTCTTACAGTGTCTCCCATGCCATTTAATAAGGCTAGCAATCTAAATGGAGCGCCATGCATGAAAAATAAATGATGAATATTGGGAAAAAGTGACTGATCACTTGTACAATTTCCTTGTCTCTACTAGGGATATCGCCGTAAATGCCATGCTATGAACTCAGGTGTTACTCACATGGTTTGGGAACGTACCCATATTGCTAAATACTAGACAGAGGTTGTGAAGTATCTAGATGAACAACTTGCACTACCCAGAGTTAAATCCAATGAAGCGTGTCTCTTAAATCATGACTTTTTGTTACAAAACAAGGAAGTAAAAAATGTTTTCCCCTTTCCACCCCCTAATTTGAATATGCAAATCCAAAATAGTGGATTCGCTGCATCCCTAACTCAAAACAATGAAATAGATTACTACAGATTTCTAGAATAAGGCCTATGTGATCTCCAAATGCATTAGGATGCGTCCCCTGACTCTTTATGGTGGTATTATTGAATTGTCAAAATGTTTATTTTTAATAGTTCCCTTAATTTAAGAATCTATTTTGGCATACAGACAGCAGACAGATATATACATTGGCGTGCCTTTGGATTACCACTGGCTCCGCATAAAATTTTCCTTTACATTTATATACAGTAGTTAATCGAAGTCTATAAATTATTCTGTGCTTACAGTATCATTGCATCAGGAAACAGTGTATCATATTGATCCTGTAGATGCTTTTGTTATTGATTTTTTCCACATTAAATGTAATTAAATAATAATAGTAGGTAGTTGAAACACTCTTTGGTACAGCAAACATTAAAAGATTGTTACTTTGCAAATAGCCATCTCATCTCCCACAGCACTATAATGTGAAATGGAATAATATTTAATTACTGTCACTAAAAATCATGCCATTATTACTTTTGTCTTAGTTACATATTAAGGTTTTATTTATTTTAATTAAATGCAGGTAGCATATCCCTAATCTAATTATCATTTGAAACAAAACAATACAAAATATTTTAGGGCCTGTTGACATGCATACTAAAAAAATGTTTCCAATGACCCAAACTTTTTAGCTCTTGCACGTAAAGAAGATTTTAAAAACACAAAATGTAAAACTATCTAAAACCTGTGTAGGCCAGGTAGAAGTCAGTGGGAGCTGTCTTTAACATATAGTAAAATATTTAGTTATTTCATAGTAAAATATCTAGTTATTTCAGAGTTTTTAAAGTTTTTGCCCTAATAAACACACAAAAAATTCAGAGTATACAAAGTTGTATTCTTTTTCAGGTTTGTTCCACATTTTTATTTGTACCTGCTTTTTATTTTCAGATCTTTGAGAAAACTATTTTTTTTCTTACATTTTTTTAAATGATATATCTGATTGCTTTACCAGGCAATGCTGAGTAGAAGTCAAACTACTTATCTGACCTATGATAATGCGGAGAGCTATAGTATTGGGAAACTGCAGATATTTTATTTTGCAGAGTGTTTTTTATGCTATTTTAAAGATGTAACATAAAGGGGGTTATTTATTAAGGTTCGAGTTGTGTTTAACATGGAAATTTGAGTTTTTGATTTTTGGGGTAAAAAAACTAAAAATTTTCTTTTTTTTTTTTAAACTTGAATGTTTTCATGATTTATTATACCCTGACCCTAGAAATAGCTTGAATCCAAAAATACACCAAGGAAAATCTGTCAAAGTCATCTAGGAGTCAGTGACAGAGGTCTTTGAACCATTTGAAGATGTTAAAAGCCTCCATGATGTTCAAGTTTTTTATATTTTTTTTGGAAGGTTTTGCCCAAAAACATGCAAAAAACTTGATTTTTATTATTTAAGATACCATTTGAATTGTGAATTTATTTGAGGTATAGAAAAAACTCAACATTTGACCTTTGATAAATAAGCCCCCAAATGTCCTGGGCATTCTCAGGGACCTCAACTAATATTTATATTGGGATGTGCTTTATTATATTTGTTTCTTCTGTGTGTTTTCTGCTAAAGGTTCTGTTGTAAACTTTTAATATCACATTTTGATTTATTTGTACCATAATACCTGCAAAGATATCATTCAATAAAAAGTAAAGGTCAGCTCTGTCACTGGTCTATGTATTCTTTTCCATCATCTGTCAATTAAATGGGGACATTTTCTAGTTCCAGTTTATTCATGGCTATCATTGTTACCTGACAGACCCCCTGGTAAATCTCAGAGATGATTATGTAATTAGGAAAGATACATTTTTAGATATAAAAAATGATCATTTATTTTTATAACATAAAATTTCAATAAAAATCAGAATGAATGTAATTAGTTAGGTTTTTGTATTTTCTACATTGTTGCAAAGTAAGAAAAGGTTAATGTGAAAGTAACATAGAAATAAATATGCCCTTAAATTATAGTAGATGCTTAATAAATCTTTTCCAAGAATAGTTTTTTCTTATTGTTTGTGAGGTATAAACCATGTGTTAATATGCACCTTCAAGCTAAGATTTTTCCCCTTTTGCAAACAACTCAACCTTGCTGTTTCTATAGTACATTGCAAGTTGTGGAACAAGCCAGCTGGAGTAGGTGACACACAGCATGACCTGGAAAATATATTAGGTTGGATGAACACCCACATGAGTTGTTACATATATGGCCGGATATATCAAGGGTCTAATTGAAAATTCTAATTCTTATTTTTGAATTTTTTATGGCCAAAACTGTCAAATTCGACTAGGGAATCAAATTGCTGTTTTAGTCAATGGGAGACATCCTGGGATCAATTTGGAGTTGTTTGTAGCCTTCTTGACATTTGAGGTTTTTTCGGAGAATCAAATTTGATTTGAATTCAAATCGAGTTTTCGATCCTATTCACCCCAGTTTAGAAAATGTGATTTTTTTTTTCCTTTAAATATATTTCGATTGGTCGAATTTTGAGTTCATGGAAGTTTTAAAAACTCCCATGAATTCGAAATTCGACCCTTGATAAATCTGCCCCATAGTGTATATATAAAAATATAATAAAAGACTATTTTGTAAAAATAGATTTATCAGATCTTTTTGTGCCAGTTTTTTTTCACACTTTGTTAAATGCCAGGCATTTCCTTGCCTAGACGATACAAGTCCAAGTGCACTTTCCAGCCCATAGTTGATGCATCTGTTACTAACAACCTAAACTGAGGCTTAGATAGTGGTACACCTTGCCTTAAATCTCAGTGAGCCACCACTGAAGTGAGGCCAGTAAGGGCAAAGAAAGCTGAATTGGATGTCTCTTTTCTGCCCTAGGGCAGCCGGTAAGGACATGGCTGATCTGCAAACACTGACACTGTGGTCTGTAGCCTTACCAGAGGACCTGGCTCAATGATTAATAAGTGATGTGGTTGTCTTCTCACAGTCATAGTAAATGACCCTCTTTCACTTTTGTTTCTGGAAAGGGATACAGCTTAGAGAATGTGCCTGGGAGACAAATTATACCCTTCTAAAAGCATTTTGCCATTTAGTCAATCAGGTCAGAGACTTCCCAAGAGGGAAACAACATAATTAAGGGTTTTGGAACTATTTTTTTAGGCCAACATTTGTATTACTTTAATACATTTCAGTCTAGGGTTTCACCCTAGAGTGCAGTCCCAGAAGGCCAATTAGTTATATTAATCTCTCGCAAATCATAATCACTAAAGCAAAAAAAAAAATATTCGCAGTATGTGCCACAAAGGATACCACTGGAACACAAATGCAGAAATGTGTGTTGCACATTGTGTGCAATATACCAAAACAGACACTTAATTGTGTCCACATTGGTGCATGGCATGCAAGTTAGAGTGGATTCGATGTAACGTACCTGCAATTACTACTGCATTCTGGGTAAAAACAAGTAACGTATTTATCCGAAACTTTGCACTCTTTTGTAAATGATGATATTTTGTATATCCCAAGTTATAAGCTATGCAGACTTTATTCATTAAATATGCATTAGGCAATTGCTGAAAGGCTTCATTCCAATGCAATAATGGGAGCAATAACCATTTCTAGCTTTTTTTTTACTCCTATTTTATGTATTCTGCATTTAAACTGTAGGGTGGTGTTAATGAATAGATCTACAACTTGTTGACATTGAATGATTCCATAAAAATAAATGAATCTCTAAATATTTGCCTGTGATTAATGGTGCAGTGCCCAACTAATTCATTTGTTTAGAACAAAAGGCAAGCAATAGGTATCTCTTCCATATCATTAGCTCTAAAACAAAACAAAATTTCCTTTTTATCTGTAAATCTTACTGTACTCACATGGGAACAGTTATTGTCATCCCCATGTACTGTGATACGGTATCTCAAATTAGGTTTATAGCTCACATTAATCTCCCAGGATTACAGGCACTTTAATTTAAATACCAATAATATAATTAGCTTTTCTTTGTAGCACAACATTAGTGCCTCCAGGTAATATTAATAGTCCACTGATGCTTAGCCAAAGAACAGGGCATTCAAGTTTAAATGCTTACCAGCCTTGTAAATAAATACAGTACATTTCTCTATCATTTTTTTGTATTATGGATTGCAGTTTGCTATTACATTGAGTTCGCTGCTTAATTAATTTTTTTAATTAACTAATACAGTTTTTCTCATAATGCATTGATATAGCATAAGGGACTTAAATATTTGTGTATTGATTTCTGCAGAGCATACCCTTTATATTATGGCAGCATGGTTTTGTTGAGCCACTCTTTTCTAAATATATATTCAGTTATGGGAATATAGAAAGAGTAAAATGTTGTTTATAGCCACATTATTAGTAGTAATGATCCCCGGCGATGGGCATTTGAAGGCGGCACAGTAAGATTTCACAGTTTGTACAGAAATGGTAAAAAAAAGGTGGAATGGAATGTGGAGTGAAGGAATACAGAAGGTGTCAAGTCCATGGGGGCCACTGGACTTTTCACCTTACTCTTGTATTGGTATGGGATCCATTATGCTAAAACCCTTTATCCAAAATTACAGAATGGCTATGTTTCATAGACTCAATTTTATCTAAATAATCTCATTTTTTAAAAATGATTTCCTTTTTCGCTGTAACAATAAAACAGTACCTTGTACTTGATCCACACTAAGATATAATTCTTATTGAAAGCTAAACCAGCCTATTGTGTTTATTAAATGTTTATATGATTTTATAGTAGACTTAAGGTATGAAGTTCCAAATTACAGAAAGATCCGTTATCCAGAAAACCCCAGGCCCCAAACATTCTGGAAAACAGGTCACATACCTGTATATTTAAGGATCAAGCTCTCTCCAATTATAATTAGGAACATAAAGACAGCCACCACTTAAACATATTACTAGCTTTGTGAGAATCATAGCATTTCACATGGAACAAATTAATTTTAAAAACAAAAATGAATTAGTCTGTTTATTTGTCACTTTGATATAGTTTAAAAACAGTATTCTCTGCTACCCTATGAAGGCAGCTGTTATAGGACTTGTTAGCCTATATTGTATATTGAAAGGGGTTCCTAACTGTAAGGGAATGAGGTTAGAAAACTCCCTGCCATGGGAAGTAGTGACTATGATGTTGGACTTAAGTATATAAAATATTAATGTAGTAAATTATGAGTTAATATATGCATTATGGGTTGATTGGGGAGTTATATTATTTTCATTTGTTAAGACAGAAGTGACCATTTACACTTGCAAGGCAAGAGCTTTGTTTTCCTTCCTATGGACTATCACATTCCTCCTTAGCAGCGGTTTACAAATAAAGTTATACATACATACATATATACATACATGGAATGGTTCTGTACTGGCTGAATTCCTGTTACTACATTACTTATTTTGGGACTACACCTATGGCAAATCCCTCTATCCCTCTAATGTTTTATTAAATAAAAACAATTACCTAAAAAGTAAATAAAATAATTGTATACCCCAATAGGCCCCTAACTAATCCCACTGACCATACATGGTAAATTCTGCTTGTTTGGTACCCAAATTGGAATAATTAATTTAACAGTTAACAGTTGCTTCATAAGGGCGTCTTATGTGCCACTCTGATGTGCTCCTTACTCAGCATTTTTGTATAACGTTCCAAGAGCCACATAGGCTAATAAGAGGTGGAATTGGCAGCTTTTATCAGCCCATGTATAGCTAACATTACATTTTGGTACACAAGTGTCAAGGGTTTGCCCTTGAACTTTCACTTTTCGATCCTCCTTTATGGCATCAGTCTGGGAATTGTGTCTATTGCATTCAATCTCCTCAGGCAGGTGCACTGAAAGCAGGGTTGTAGTTTATTACCAACCTAATGTACACTAATCACTGTTCACTATTTGGGGTACACCACTACTGACTACAAGAATCTTTGGAGTCCACAGAGCAGGTAGAGAGGAGGCTTAGGGAAGTAAGGAGTTTACAAGTCAAAGGAGATATATTCTGGATGGCAGGTATACTGTACATCGCCATTTTGTAGGTCCTTTTGAGAGAAACCACTGAGTTAACCAGCCAGAAGTGTGGGCTGGACATCAAAGGTGTGTTTTAAAGAAGTGAGCAGCAGGTGAATTGGTGTGAGAGTAGGAGCTAAACATGGGAGCTGCTTTGCTATTCATCTGCTGAATTTATTGAGACCTTTGACAGCTTTGATTTTTATGCTTTGTTGTTCATCTGTGGGATTCCCTAAAAGACCAGCCTGTTTAGTCTCAAACTACTAAAGTAAGCACATTTTTGAAGTCAGTGGGAATATGACAGCTCAAGACTCACCCCACCACCCAATGCCCCTCCAATCAGCTCCACAAACTCCATGTGCTCAGCCACCAGCATCCAAGCTGTTATATAGATCCAAATGAGCGATACAGACGGCACTCCAGATAAATTAGAAGGAAATTATTGCAACATTAGGGTAACAAAATCGCCTTATGCGTTTCGGGAAATATTCCTATGATTAATGGAATATTTTCCGCAATGCGTAAGTCGATTGGATCTAAGCAAATTTATGCTTAATTAGACTTTTTGTTGCTGAACGCAAGCTATATTGGGTTGCGATTTTACTGCTGCCGGAAAAGCTCTCATGAATTTAAAAATAAACAATTGGTTTTCCTTCACTCTGGAGTGGCTTGTATTTATGGGACAAATCCCTAAGTGATCCTGCCAAACTTTACATGGGCTAAAATTAATAAAAACCTTATTTCATAGTAATACAGTGGACAGAGTTAAACCATGTGAGTGCAGTTTTCATTATTTGCTTGGGCATTGTTTTGGCAATGAAAGCATTTTAATTAATATTGAAAATTAACAAAATGTTGATTGTACAATAATGACTGTCATAGACAAATGGTACACTGTTATCACAACACATGTACGCTCATGGTACAGAGAAGAAGACTGAGGCACTCAAAATGTACCATAAGTCATATATTTGAATGCCCTTATTTGAAGGGAATATTTCATTTGAAAAAGGATGGGAAAAATGGAGCTTAATTAAGATTATGAGAGAACTGTCAAGTTATCTTGTAAATATCTTGCAACATTACTGACTTATTTTTCACATTTAATGATGACTGCTACTTTGAGACAGTTTGCGTGTGTGATGTGTTTGCACTGTATCAAGCTAATTAGGTCACACAAAATAAGACTGACTTATACAATCTAAAAGGAATGTGTCCTAATTATTTGACTTTGTTCAGATATTACCAATTACTGTAGTTTGACTGAAATCATTTGACATTCTATGCGTTTCTATTAGAAGTCTTTAGCTGATGAATATTCTAAAAATGCTGAAATAAAAAAAATAAATGAAAATAGGATGGGCACACTAAATCTGGAACGAATAAGCAGTTTACTGCCAGCTTAAATAGGTACTTTCCTGATAAAGCAAATGACAAAAAGTTCTTCTTATGAAAAATAAGGCTTAAAAAATAAATCACCAAGCACATCAGATAAAAGGAGAATATTTAATTTAAAGGTTTGTCACAAAATAGTAAATTTACAACCAAACACCTAGGGGCACATTTACTAAAGTGTGAATTTTCTCCTCACCTAACCTCAAAAAAGTTTGCCTCACTTCACCAGGTGTATTTTCACAACACATCTCCATATTTACTAAAAATTGTTCACTTTTATAACAGATTTTTCTCTGTGCGTAAATTCTCTGCGAAAATTCGCCAGTATGTTTCCAGATAAAATGGGGTGGATTCACTAAAGGGCAAGCGGCCGACGCTATCGAAAATTCGTCAAAAATCCTATCCGCAGGGACATCGCCAATTCACTAACAGGCGCAGAGGACAATTCGAACAAGACCATCACTAGCATTCATTTGCACCCCTAACGTCAGGCAACTTTTACTGAACGTTACCTCTTTTGCCAGAGTGTCCTTTGCCACCTCAGACCAGGCAAACTGATAAGATGAAGCCACATCCTACTCAATCTTATGTCAGTGACATCATATCCTGTATGCTGGAAATGCTTAAAGTTGTCAAAAATGCTGGCGACTTTTCTTTTTTAAAGAGGGATTGCCTTCAAAAGTCCGAACTATTAAAGATTTATGTGTGAAATTTTTTTTAAACTAATTTGAGGGGCATGCCACATTTGTTTAAAAGTGGGCTCATGTCTAGGGCATTAGAGTATCTGTTCTGTCTTTATTATGACTCATTGGACATGTGTTTGACAAAGTGGCCACTTCAAGCATTTGCACCAACATTACTAATAAAGACGTCCATATGACTCTTAGGTACTCCCCTATTCAAATTGACCTAAACGTAAGAGTGCTAGAGAAGTTTAGCTAGACACAAATGAATGCTAATGAAAATTTGCATCTGGCAAAGTGGCGTGGAGTGTGGCGAATCGGTCGGTGGGAAAAATTCGCCCTTTAGTGAATTTGCCCCAATAGATGTGGGGAAAATTCTCTAGAGAATTTTTGCAAGAGAATTTTGACCATGGAGAACGGTAGCATGGAAAGGGCAATTTAAAAGTGGCTGCTCCATCTTTATAATGGGAGTTCGCCAGTCTGAACATGGTGAAGTACACTGTGGAGAAAAGGGTATCATTCACACTTTGATAAATTGACGCTGGCAAAACTTCTTAGCACTCAGCATTTTGCTAGCGAATTGTCCAATTTAAGTTTTAGTGAATTTGCAAATTTTCAGGGAATTGTCATGTTGGCAAATTTTCACATAAAAAACCCCACAAGTGCCCCCTAGTCTCTTTGACCACAGTTTCTACACTAATATCACAAAAATCATCTCCTCTCCTGTATATGGCAGGATTATTGCAATCATATGCATAGTGCAACTGCGGTGGGCATTGTCATCCTTTTTCAAATAATGCTGAGGAAAGCCAAAAAATGCCTGCATAGGGTCAGAAAAGGCACGTATAAATCTTGTTTAATTTAGGGGTTGGAAAGATTTCTTGAATCACATTGTGACACATTTAATTCAGTCCTCACTCACTGCTGCTCAGCATTCTAATTACACAGTGTCAATGAGTTCAAAATTAATGCTTTAAGTGTGCCAAGTCTTCAACTGAATTGCATAGCATTGGCAAGATAGAAGGTTTTCATCAACATAAACACTCTATCTCCATCATCCCATGGCAGTTGTGTACACGCCAGGGCAATCACTTTGTGAGTGTTTACAGTGCTTGATAAATGTTGTTTTTATAAAGTACTTGAGAAGCAGATAATGAATAATAATATATTAAATGAGACAGATTTAACTAACTTAGCAGTTGAAAGTGTAAGACCTTCTTAGCGCACTAAGAAATGATGCAGCTATTTCATTCCATTATTAGTATTATGATGGATCAGAATTATTGTCCAATTGGTACTCAGTTTGCAGGGTTAAACTAATGAATTTCTTCATCTCCATCTGTGAATTTGGCACTACTTTTTATAGCATTTTCAATGACACTTAACTAAATGTTTAATCTGCAATCTGCTATATTAGTAATTAGAATGATGAAATGAGACTGTAATTAATTTATGAGTAGATAAGTGCAAAGTAAAACTGTGGGGAAAATGCAAAATAAAAATGGCATGCATCAGGATCCTTTCCACTGTTATTCAATGTCATGTGTGTTTGTACATAATTATTATAAAGAACTGATGCAAAAAAGACAATTTTTCTGGTACTGATAAGGCCTGTTTGCTTCCAAAACAAATAGTTTTACAGGCATATGTCAGCAGTTTTGCTTTGTTACAATCCCTTGTTGTTGTAGGGACTGCATTAAATTGTTGATAAAACTGTACCTGAAATAACTCACCCTCATGATAGTGTTGTGAAAATTATTCTAAATTAAATTAAAAAGGAATTACTTTAGATCATCATCTGTTTTTGCAATCATTATTTCTTTATGTGGTACATAATGGTATTCCAACTTGCCACCTTCAGGCTGGAGTTTAAAGGGGTTATTTATCAAAGTCCAAATTTATCTCAATATTTTCTAACCAAATCGGCACTGTTTTTACTCCTTATTTATTAATACACTTTTCCGAAAACATTTTTGCGGTAAAAACCCTGAAAAAATCATGAAAAAAATAATCTTACATTTTTTTGGGATTTTCCACCTGAAAAACTTGCAGATCAAAAAATATTTGGGACTTCTCCCACTGACTGATATTGCAACCTCGGCAGGCCTGAGATGCCTGTGATTTTCGGATTCAGACTTTTTCCATTCCATTCTATTTTTGGGGGGGTTTTGGCATTCGGTTGAGCATAAGTAAATGTAATGTCTTCACAATTCGAAAACTTTAGGAACTCTGAACTCTTTAGGTTTCTGAAACAAATTGATTTATCGAGGATAAAGTTATTGACTTATCTAAGAATCTGCATACTCAGCTCTAGTGCTTTAAAGGGGTTGTTCAACTTTAAATTAAATTTTAATGATGTAGATAGCTATTTGCAATTGGTATTAATTTTTTTTATCATTTGTGGGTTTTAAATTGTTTTGCTTTTTGTTCATTAGTTCTCCAGTTTAGAATTTCAGCACCTACCTGTTTTCTAGAGTACACGTTACCCTAGCAATCAGGCAGTTGTTTGAATAAGAGACTGGCATATGAATAGGAGATGAACTGAACAGTTAAATAAGTAATAAAAACTAGCAATAATAATAAGATTCTAGCCTCACAGAGTAATAGTTTATAAACTACCACAATTCAGTCAGTGACCCCAATTTGAAAAAGTCAGAAGAAGAAGCAAAATAATTAAAAATTGACCAATTGAAAAGTTGCTAAGAAATGTCCATTGTATAACATACTTAGGGGGCAGATTTATAGAAATGTAAAGTTTGAAGTGTAGTTATCAAAAGGTGAATTCTACCTTTCACCCTTAATATATACACTTCTAAAAATCCCATAGGAATGAATAGAAAGTGGGTGAGTTTTTCCGTGGTGAACTTGAAGGTGAACTAACCATTTAACAATAAATCAAAGCAGCAGGTTTATTTCAAAACCAACTCATTTCTACATTTTTTTGGTGACATGGGGGCTTTAGAATTGCATTGCATATTAAGATAGGAAAATAAGTTCTTTTGAATACTGAATTGTATTCTCAACACAATTCGATGGATGTATTCATTTTAAGCTTTGAAGTTATAATATATAATAGTAAAAAAATAAAGCATTACTAATATTCTTTTAAAGATACAGTACACTTTATACAGTAAATTAGACATTTTAAAAACAAGGATAATGTATATATTTGTAAAACAGGGATGGCCTGACATCTGAGAGATTCCATATTCAAAATAAATGCTTTGTAAAACTAAGAAAAAGGCTCGTAACCATTATTCATGGCAAGTTGACCACCGAAGAAGAACAATAAAAGAAAAAAAAAACACAAAAAAAGGTGTGTACTGGAAAAGTGAGTTTTATAGTAGTGACCTAAAGGTTAATAAGAAATCTATTTACAAACATATTGAAATAAATGGAGAACCAGGATGTTGTGTTTTGATAATGGAAAGTGCAGGCAGGACTGCCAGTTCATGGAATACAACAGTCAAACATGCTGGGAGTGTGTTATTTTAACAAAGGTTACTTGCTAGAAATCACACACATGACCCTAAATAAATGAAATAAAATACTTTAACTTTAACCTTGTAGAGTTGCACTTTTCTTGGAGAAAAATAAGGTCGAGGGGAATGGGCTGAGCAACTTTAACAATCTGCAAAATACAAATGATGTTGTATGTATAAATTTATATAGTGCTATTTGTGTATTTATGTAACACTGTACATTAAAACACTACATTAAGGCACACATTTTAAAGGGCTGAAATGAAAATTCTTAAATTTGAATTGTGAATTATGCAAACTCAATTTGAGTTTTAATTCGAATTTCGAGATTTATCATACTCTGGCCCTTTAAGAACTCAAATTTGATTATTCGCCACCTAAAACCTGGCCAATTGCTGTATGTCAATGGGAGAGGTCCAGTGATCAATTTGGTGATGTTTGTAGCCCTCCTGACATTCGAGTTTTTTTGGAGTAAAAAAATCGATTTGAGGTTTTTAAATTTGAATACAAATTTTTAAATTTGAATCTAGTTTTTTTTTTAAAAATTTGAATCAATTCTTTTAAATTTGAATTGAGTTTTTATAATTCAAACCAAATTCGATTCTTGTTTCGGGTTGTTTAAATTCATTTGAGTTTAACAAATTCGATTGTATTAATAAATTTCGACTAGTCGAATTTCACATTTTTGGAAGTTTAAAAAAACTCACATGAATTGGAAATTCAACCCTTTGATAAATGTGCCTCTAAGGGGGTTATTTACTAAACCTAAATTTTTCCTGGTCTGGCTTTTTGGGGCAAAAACTGAATTTTTTTTGCAGAAAAAGTCAATGACAGATGTCCTTATCCCAATTTGAAGATATTGTGGTCTGTGCATGTTTAGCCAAATCATTTTCGGGTGATAACCCAAAAAAATCAAGCGATTTGGGAGTAAAGCCCAAAAAAATTGTAGTTTTTTCCCAACCCGGCTTTTTGAGTTATTTTATTAATAAATAAGATAAAACCATGGATGGGAGTTTGGTTGAGATTGGTTTAATAAAATATGATATAATAAAATATGGTAGTAAAGCCCAAAAAAATTGTATGTTTGAAGCGTATGCTCGGTTTTATTTAGTTTTTTCCCAACCCGACTTTTTCGAGTTATTTTATTGATAAATGAGATAAAACCATGGATGGGAGTTTGGTTGAGATTATTTTAATAAAATATGAGATAGTAAAATATGGTAGTAAAGCACAAAATAATTGTATGTTTAAAAACCATGGATGGGAGTTTGGTTGAGATTGGTTTAATAAAATATAAGTAGTGATGGGCGAATTTGCGCCGTTTTGCCGAAAAATTCGCGAATTTTGCCAAACGGCGAAAAATTCACGAAATTTTCAGACAAATTTTCGCGTGCTTTACGCGAATTTATTCGCTGGCGGCGAATTGCGCAAATTCGCCGCAAATTTGCGCAAATTCGCCGCAAATTTGCGCCTGCCGAATAAATTTGCCCATCACTAAATATAAGATAAATTTGAGTTTAGTAAATAACCCCCTACAGAGGAGTAACAATACAATAAAAGAATGTTAAAAATACATTTACTCTCCCAGATTAAGAAACAAGAAGGATGAGCTCCCTCCCACATTGTATTGTTCACACTTCATGCTCAGATCATCTTGTGTAAAAACAAATGCCATGTTCAGTGTTTGATTCTCATTGCCAAATTATTCTAAATCCACATACCATACATAACTAGAATATTTAAAACAAAATAAGTTGGGTCAGTATATAGAGAGCTAGCTGGGTAAAATCCTAGTTATATTAGGAATTTAATGCTATTTACTAGGGTTAATTTTCTCCCATCATTAATTGTAATTCACTGAGGAACATAATTCTGGATTCGGACTAGTTTCCTGTTTTTCTTTTTCGTGCTTTTTTATATTAGGCTGTTTTAATAAATTACTTGGCATTCAGGGTTTTAGAGAACATGAGTTTTTTTCTTGGTTTCTAAAAACTCTAAAACCACTTAAATAGTAGTTTAATGATATTTAATTATCATTAAAATAATAGGGTATGGTATAGATTGCATAAAACATGCACTGTACAAGCAATGATTCTAAGAATTGTTCACATGTTAAATATTCACATTTTATTGATTTTAATATAATTATTTGCCTTGTTAAATGAAAAATAGCAAAAGAATAAAGAGCCAATACATATATGACTAAAGTTCTGTGCATACTCTAATTTATATTTTTGCACCTAATTTAACTAATAGAGTAAGTTTAAAATGAATTGCATCCTTTTGCAATCAAGTGGAAAGTAGTGTATCAAATCATGGCCTACTGATTTTTTCGTTATCTATGGACCACTTTTACACACATCATTACCTGAAACAAATGAACGGTGAAATGGAATTTGCTGGTGAAAAGTAATTGTTCTTTAGGATAACCATCTGTAGGTAAAGGATGTATCACAATGAACAAAATATGCATATACTTTCCATTTCAGATCTGTGTTACTTGGAAATATAATAACATCTAGGGGCAGATTTATCAAGGGTCGAATGCCGAAGTAATGGGAGTTTTTTTGAACTCCCATAACTTAGAAATTTGAAAAAAAAAGCCCAACCGAAATTCATTAAAGAAATCAATTTTTTTCCTGCGGGTGAATAGATGTTACTTTGATAGTTCGAATCTAAATAACATAGTCAAATTTGATCGAATTCGATTCAAAGTATTTTCAGAAAGAAAACTTCGATTTTTTTTAAAGTCCACCAATTGACTTCATATGGGTTCTATATCTAGGAGGTTCCCTATAGGCTAAAAAAGCAATTAGGCAGGTTTTAGATGGCGAATGGTTGAAGTCAGAGTTTTAAAGAGACATGATGAATTTAGATTTTCGAATTTTCATTTTTGTTTCGATTTCGAATTTGGACTATTCCCTAGTCAAAGTACAAAAAATTACCGCAAAATTCAAATTTTTTTACTTCGAATTTTCACTTTGACCCTTGATAAATCTGCCCCCTAAAGTATATGTTTTGTTTCAATTAAGGATGATCAGAAAAAATTGAAATCACCTTACTGATAAGTTCACAAAATAGTTTTCTATATCCATTTTAATTTATAAACCAGTAAAATGCATATAGTATGTATAAAAAGAGTGGATCTTTGGATATTATATGGGTTGGGTTTGGCACCTGGTTTGGACAGCTGAACAAGTCCAAGATTTTTTTTGAATACTTTTGAATAATTTTGCCAAGGGTTTCACTTTTTCTGCGGTAGTGAAACAGAGGGATTATGTAATAATAAAAGTCCAAAATTCTGTGAAAAGTATAATGTGATGCTCAATCTGGAAACTCTGCTGCTAAAAGATATATATATATATATATATATATATATAAAAATGGCAAATAAGGGCCGCACACCCTGAAGGGAGGACGAAACCTGGGTGCCCATGCGTTAAGGAATTATATATAGGGTAAAAGGTGATGGCACTCACAGGATTTGAAAAAACAACATCTGGATAAAGAAGAAAAAAAGTTTATTGATCCAACGTTTCGGTCCCACACAAGGACCTTTTTCAAGGAAACACAGTGCAGTGACAGAGTACAACTTTTATAGCCAGAGAGAGGCTATGTGCAAATAGAACCACACCCCCATTGATGACATCACTAGTAGCCACCCACCATGAAGTTAAAAACACTTACTGGTTGTAACAATGGGCACTGGAACTGCCGTCCCTATAAGGACCAACTCGCACACCATAGGGGCCCCCAGCACGGGTATTTAAAAGGGTCAACGGATGCTAGCAGTGCCACGCCTAACGCAGTAGAGGTGGGCATGCCCTTGGTGGGCATCGGACTGGGGCAATACTCACACACCAAACCCTCACTATGTGGGGGAGGTGGAATACTTAAATACTGGGCAGTATTTAAGTATTCCACCTCCCCCACATAGTGAGGGTTTGGTGTGTGAGTATTGCCCCAGTCCGATGCCCACCAAGGGCATGCCCACCTCTACTGCGTTAGGCGTGGCACTGCTAGCATCCGTTGACCCTTTTAAATACCCGTGCTGGGGGCCCCTATGGTGTGCGAGTTGGTCCTTATAGGGACGGCAGCTTCCAGTGCCCATTGTTACAACCAGTAAGTGTTTTTAACTTCATGGTGGGTGGCTACTAGTGATGTCATCAATGGGGGTGTGGTTCTATTTGCACATAGCCTCTCTCTGGCTATAAAAGTTGTACTCTGTCACTGCACTGTGTTTCCTTGAAAAAGGTCCTTGTGTGGGACCGAAACGTTGGATCAATAAACTTTTTTTCTTCTTTATCCAGATGTTGTTTTTTCAAATCCTGTGAGTGCCATCACCTTTTACCCTATATATATATATATATATATATATATATATATATATATATATATATATATATATAACATTGTGTGTAGAGCTCAATAAAACACAAAAAGGATTTGGAATATTTGCTGTTGTGGCATCTGATGTTTTCTGAAACAGAGGGATTAGTATAAGAATAAAAATATTAAAATATCATGGTATAGCTCTAGTGAACCTGGGGATGTCTAGGATCCACTGTTTTCTAAAATAAAAATGAGTTGGCTCCTTTTAAACATTCAACCATTGTTTTATATTTAATCCTAGTCTTTAATTAACCTTCACCACTTTTGAGCTCAGCATGTTCTATATTCTTTTTATGTTATATATACAATTTCATTGACAGAATTCTGGAACTAAACCAAAACACACACTCAAAATATTGTATTCATTTTAACAAGCATTTATAAAGCATCATAATATTACACAGTGCTATACAATATAAGGGAGCATACATGAAACCTACAGATACTGATTTAATAATCTAAAGGAAAATACCTTTTCTAAAATCTAAGAAAAATACTATTTTTAAGTCTCTTTCAAATATCCAGTTAGTAAAGACTTTGGGGTAATATAATAAAAGTTGCAAAGAATAAAAGTTTGCATTTCGCAATGTAATAATCTTCATTAGACTGTAATTGCATTGCACATTTTAATTGTCTACTGTACACTTTAATTGTGTATTGCACACTTTTAAGGTATACTTGAAGGTGGTGTAATCTTTTGGAGCAAACATAACTTTTCCAATAAGAAGTTTTATTTTATTACATGCACTGCGCACTGGCGAAATCTATAACATTCCCAATCTTTCTTCTGTCGGAAGTGGTTGCTAAACAGGTTCCAGGTTTGTAAAAGCTTTTTGTGCAGAGGCATACATTTTTAAATAGTGAATTGTGTTACCGACTTTTATTACATTCCCTCAGTTTTATTGTCGTTTTTGTAGTGATCAGTATATGCAAAATGCCAAGAGGTCATTGGGTTAAAGCTTTTGAGCTTCACTGAATTAATGGAAGATATTTTCCTTCACCTTCGAGTGTACTTTTATTCTTTCACTACCACATCACACTTTTACTTCCATTTTCACCTCCAAGTGTCAAAGAGACAGGAATGACTTTGATGTAGTTGGCCAGCTTGAATATATTGCAGTATATACACAAACAATCCCTGTTTTTTGTTTAATGTCCTAATGTATTGATAATGGGTTGAGTGCAGAGTGTCTATAGAAAAAGTAGACAGCATTTTACCATTTTAAAACATATATTATGCATTATAATATACAAAAAAAAACATATTAAATTCAGCAGCAGCACATACTATGTTTAAAAGAAAAATAGATCCTTTATATAATGTTGACACATTTGCGCATTTTTGTACAGATACTGTTCATCATTGTATTGTTTACTGTGCTTTCATGCTTAAAGGGATACTGTCATGGGAAAATTTTTTTTACAAAATGAATCATTTAATAGTGCTGCTCCAGCAGAATTCTGCACTGAAATCCATTTCTCAAAAGAGCAAACAGATTTTTTTATATTCAATTTTGAAATCTGACATGGGGCTAGACATTTTGTCAATTTCCCAGCTGCCCCTGGTCATGTGACTTGTGTCTGCACTTTAGGAGAGAAATGCTTTCTGGCAGGCTGCTATTTTTCCTTCTCAATGTAACTGAATGTGTCTCAGTGGGACATGGGTTTTTACTATTGAGTGTTGTTCTTAGATCTACCAGGCAGCTGTTATCTTGTGTTAGGGAGCTGTTATCTGGTTACCTTCCCATTCTTCTTTTGTTTGGGTGCTGGGGGGGGGGGGAAGGGAGGGGGTTGATATCACTCCAACTTGCAGTACAGCAGTAAAGAGTGATTGAAGTTTATCAGAGCACAAGTCACATGACTTGGGGCAGCTGGGAAATTGACAATATGTCTAGCCCCATGTCAGATTTCAAAATTGAATATAAAAAAATCTGTTTGCTCTTTTGAGAAATGGATTTAAGTGCAGAATTCTGCTGGAGCAGCACTATTAACTGATTCATTTTGAATTTTTTTTTTCCCATGACAGTATCCCTTTAATTTTGTCTGATGACCAATAGCTTCTACTTTACTTGCCTAATAACTAATACGTGATGGTTTATCATGTGAAAACTCTATTGAAGTCTATGGGGAAAAATTTGGATCTGAATTAGGTGAAAAAAAATTTTCTCCTCAAATTGAATCTTGTCCATGACTTTTCATGTGATAAAACATGAGGTAACTCACTGAATTTGGCCAATTTTTTAATGCATTTTGCACAAGTACTAGCCAATTAAATAGATCAACTGAGCTTCAACTAAATAGATTAAACTAGTTGAACAAAAAGCAGCAAAATGTTACAAGTGTTTAACTAGTTTCAACATTACAAACCATGGTGACCTCAATATAACATAATGATAGTACAGGTATAGGATCCATTATCCGGAAATCCGATATCCAGAAAGCTCAGAATTACGGAATGGCTGTCTCCCATAGACTCCATTTTATCCAAATAATCCAAATTTTTAAAAATTATTTCCTTTTTCCGTGTAATAATAAAACAATAGCTTGTACTTGATCCCAACTAAGATATAATTAATCCTTATTAGAAGCAAAACTAGCCTATTGGGTTTATTTAATGTTTAAATGAATTTCTAATAGACTTAAGGCATGAAGACGGGAAGATACGTTATCCGGAAAAACCCAGGTCTTGAGCATTCTGGATAACAGGTCCCATACCTGTAGTAGCAGAGTGAAGGACAGTCTCAGAACCACCTGCAACTGTAAATAGGATTTAGCGCACTGTTTCTTAATCATAGGTTCTTATATGTTGCTAGAATATTACTAGCTGCATATATTTTAATTATTTTAGCACATAGTGCATGTGGCACACTATTTGGGAAATGTAGGGCACACTTTAGATGTAGTCCGGCAGGAACTCATGTTAAGAGAAAGGGAAATATCATATGTTTATCATAGCTATCATAATCTGGCCAAAACCGTCACCATGACTGAATTTTCAAGGGTCTACATGCAATCATTTCATATACAATTTTTAAATTTCATCTGTATTTAAGTTTCAAATTCACATTATAGTAGAAAAAATAAATTGCAATGATTTATATAAAAAATTCAAAAGAAGATGTTTGGACATCATCCAAATCTCCCCCAGCCCAATCTAACCCATAAATTAGGTGGTCAAATCAAGGAAAAGATCTGTTCATTCAACCACAGCAACAAACAGATCTTTCAGTGCATGGTCAGCTTAAGGGCTCTTTTCTCTGGAGTTTATTTCTTCTTTGAAATGGATTTATTAGGCTACCAATGAATATCTTCATCTAAGCTATTTTATTTAAGATATACTACATTACTTTAAAAGTTTTATGTTTTCTTTACAGTGGAATAATGATTAATCTCATGATGTCATTCCTAAGGGGAACGAGCTAGGCATTTTTCTATCAGTAGTGTGGACACTGTTGAGAAGCTAAAGGTAATTTCCTTTCCATTACAGCTGTAAATGTGAAATGTCTTGGAGGCTCTATTTTGAAGGATTTATTTGAAAGTGTTATCAAGATGTTATTCACACTTTCCAAATGAAAATCTCACCAATGCTCTGCATGAATGTGACATTAGAGAAAAAAATATGTTGGTGTCCAGATAACATGATTAATATGAAAATAATCAGATTCTGAGCTGCTCTTTTCTATTATGTGTTAGGTTGGAAATTGTTTTTCATTTTGATAATGCCAATATTATTAAGTATTATAAAGGACAAGTTATTTCAAAACCACTTATTTCACTTGATATGCCATTTGTTTCAAAAAATGCTTTTCTTGAACAGACTTCCTTGTTTTTATTGCAATGAGGTGTTTCTTTTTGAAAGTGCAGACATTGAATAGAAATGACCAAAAAGAGGAATTCTTTATACTGTACATATCTATAGTTGTCTACTTTTACAAGGGAGTCAACAAAGGAAGGTATACAATTGTCAGCTGAATCAGAGACACATAAAAAAAATCCTCTGTGTGTTTGCAATTGGTCTATATCTCTTCTCTGTGGTACCTTTAAAATCTCAGATCTATCAATTTAATTTTTTATTGGGAGTTCGTCACATCCATACAAATTCACTATATAATAATACAGTCATGTTACAAACAATATAAGAATAAGTAACCAATAAAGATAGTTTGACTCATACAATAATCTTGTATCTGTTTAACGGGGTACAGAACATGATGAGTGGGATACGAGACCATCTGAGTTGGGTTAGCATTATTCACACTTCCAGGTTCACCACTACACCTAGATAGAGTGGGTGTATTGCGACTTATTTTCCTTTTAAATGAAAACAATAAAAGTAAAAAACAATAAAATAAACCAGCTAAAGTAAAAAAATGACCATTGTTTGCCTTAATTATGGATATTTGAGGTAACCATTACTGCCTATATGGTGGTGGGCTCTGGGAGGCAGCCAGTTTCATTGTCAGGTTAAACTGTTGTAGCTAGAACTTGGGGGATGGTGCCTCACAGCCTTTGGAGTATAGCAGTTTGTTTTCACTAGGTTCATAGAGGGTGGGGTAGGGGATTTCTGCAGTATGGCTTTTCTGGTTGCTGCAGCTAGTCTTTTGTCTGGGCTCTGTTGGCTTAAGACACTTGTTGTGTCCCTCTAGTTTAAAGAGAGCCCATTCTATGTTGGGTTTGAAGTCATGTTTAGTGTGGCAATATCCATAAACTTCTAACCAGAAGTTGTAAATAATTGGACAAGACCATATACAATGAGTCAAGGAGGCTTCTGTTTCTGGGCATCTTAGGCATGTTGAGTTGGTTAATAGACCCATTTTAAATCTCTGTTAAATCTTCTAGGTCTATGCTGTTAAGTTTATGAATGTACATAAGACGCCGCATAGAGACGTAACACGCATTAATTAAGGTATGCGCTGGGGGAAGGGGGACAAAGTGCTCAGGGCACTTTGTGGTGGGGGACCGTGTGGATGGCAGAGGGGGAGTCTGGAGGTCGGAAAGCATGCAGGTGGGGGGTTGGAAGCCCATGCAAGTGGTGTAGGGGGGGCGGGCCCAAGGGGGTGCAGGCCCCTGAAGTGACAGTCCCCGGTGGGCCCAGACCCCCCAGTCCGATGCTGAGAACATCAGAGCAGTGGTGGACAGTGGGTCAGTGATCCTGGGAAATGCAGGATGGGCCAGGGCGCTTAGGTATAGTGTGTATGGCAGCGAGCAGGAGCAGCACAGTGAGGTCCCGGGTGAGCTGGGTGACTTACTAAGGGTCAGTGTCTGGAAAATTAAGACTTTGAGGGTTGTATAATCGAAGGGTTGGTAGAGGGTTGAATAACTGGCCGGAATAGGGTCAATCAGTCAGGGCCTGACCCAATATACTGTACATGGCAGTTATAATGCTCAAGCTAAAGACCATCCCTCATCAGCTAAACTACAACTCCCACCATACTCTCAATGGAAAGGCCTTGGAGTTAGCTGCAGGCAGAAAGAACTTGTATTACTGTGTCACAAAGATTGGTCATTGGCTCTGCCACATCTTAAAGGGGACCCGTCACCCAAAAATATTATTCAAAATCCTATTTCATCACATCAGTCAAGCAAAATGAACTTTAATTACACTATATAAATTATTTGAATCTTGTTTCCTTCATTCTGGGAATTCATAATTATAGCAAGCAGGCAGGAGCCATTTTGTGGACACTGTTATTAAGGCAAGCCTTGTATCATCTCAGAATCTTGTTTATGCACCAGAATGGGGGACCTGGTGTCCATCCCCATGTTCTAGCTACACAATTAAATGGCGAAGAGAACGGGGGAATATGGGGAGAGCAGCAATTTCTAGGAAGTTTTGAATGGAAAGTGAAAGTAATTGTCTGCCCTATCTCTATGCCCAGGGCATAGAGGAGGGGCAGACAATATTTGAGTGACAGCTGAGATGTTTAAATAAGCTTACAACAGCTATGAATGCTTTAATAAAAAATAGAAATTGGATTTCATGTTTAATTTGAAAAGGACTTTTATTATACAGCTTTTTGTGTCTGGGTGACAGGTCCACTTTAACATCCTCTTAAGATCCCACACATAAAGCTGCGTTTCAGTGTGCATGCAATTGGGGGTAAGGGTGGCAGGGTAGTGACAATCATTTGTTTTAGTCAATTTTATGGGGTGCCTCTGTGTCACTGCTGAACTGTACAGTATGTGCAATGTATGCTCTTGGGGTGGAGATTTAATGGTGTCAGTGTCATGCAGCATTTGTGGTGTCAGTACTGTGTGATGCTTTTAGGGAGGAGGTGATGTGACCATAGTGGATTACACTGATTTCTCTGTTTGTTGAACTGTCTTTTCCAAACCCCTTACAGCATCTGGAAAGTCGGCCACATCATAAGTAAAAAGACTTGTACTGCACAGTATTGTGACATGAAGGAAGACCTAAGGTAATTCAGAACAACAGAAGTATATACTGTGTAATCAAGTGAATAAACTGCAAACATTCTTAGAGTCTCCTTTCTTGACCCCTAGAGCAAATCAGAGATCACTTGACCATACAGTATATGAAAATTTACCATCTTGTCCACAAACGCAGCCACCATATCGTAACAAGAATTATTACCATTAAAGGGTACTTTTGGTAAGTGCAACACTCATGAATACAGTACTGTATGTTGTGATTGCAGAGGGTTTTCTTGCATTTTGTTGTGTGATACTGTGTTATTGTGTGTGTTGCTGTGTGTGTTAGAGTACGGTATGATGTGTACTGTACATGTTGTGTATGTTTGTGCAGTGGAGTCTGAGTGGGGGGTATAAGCACACTGTATGCTGTACACAAAGTAAAGTTTTTGTACATTTCTAGGTACAGAACAATGTGTGAAAAGAACAGTCCTGAGAAGAGAAAAAGAAAATTGTCATTCTAAACCAATCAGACTCATATCTTTTTTTGATATTTTTTTGATAGTTTCTTTGGCTCAATAGCTTGGTATCCCTGTTACAACCTGACCACAATAATAAAGCAAAGAGCATCAATTGAAGGAAGTGCAGATAAGTGTGGTCCACAAGCAAAAAAGTGAAAGCATGTGACTCAGTCCAAGTATGAACAGATGGAGAAGTTGTTGCAAGAATGGTTTGCAGGTCTTTGTGCTTCAAATGTCCAAATAAGCGGCATCATGTTAAGAGAGAAAGCAGTTCACATTGCCACAAGATTTGGTATTGACAACTTTATTGTATCAAATGGCTGGATAGACAGATTTAGGAAGAGATACAATGTGGTGTAAAAAGCTGTAGGTGGAGAAAGCAAAAGTGTTGATATGGATACTGTCACCAACTGGAAAGAAAACCAGCTTTGCCGCTGTCTTGAGGGTTATGAGCACAGATGAAACTGGCTTTTTTTTCAATGTCCTTCCAGGAAAATATGTTTTGCTTCAAAGCAAATGTGGAGGAAAGCTCAGTAAGCTGTGACTTACTGTTTTGTTCACAATAAATGCAGATGGCAGTGAAAAATTAAAACCTCTTGTAATTGGCAAGTCAATGAAGCCTGGATGTTTTAAAAATGTCAACACTCATAGTTAAATTGGGTTGAAAAAAGACAAAGTCCATCAAGTTCAACCCCTCCAAATGAAAACCCAGCATCCATACACACACCCCTCCCTACTTTTAATTAAATTCTATATACCCATACCTATACTAACTATAGAGTTTAGTATCACAATAGCCTTTGATATTATGTCTGTCCAAAAAATCATCCAAGCCACTCTCAAATAGTAATTTAATAATTTAATACAGGTATTGGATCCCTTATCCAGAAACCCGATATCCAGAAAGCTCTGAATTACGGAATGGCTGTCTCCCATAGACTCCTTTTTATCCAAATAATCCAAATTTTTAAAAATGATTTCCATTTTCTCTGTAATAATAAAACAGTAGCTTGTACTTGATCCCAACTACGATATAATTAATCCTTATTGGAAGCAAAACCAGCCTATTGGGTTTATTTAATGTTTAAATGCATTTCTAGTAGACTTAAGGAATGAAGACCCAAATTACGGAAAGATCCGTTATCCGGAAAACCACAGGTCCTGAGCCTGTAGTAAACTATTAAATACAGCTACATTTCAAATCAGAGCTGTTTTTTGTTTTATTTTCTGTGCCTGTACAATAAAATGTAAAAAATAACTGATATTAAGCTAAACCTATATTTGCTGAAATAATTACTGGATAAAAACCTAGGATCATCTGATCAACTAAGCTTTTCTTGTTATTAGTCTGTGTATTGGTTCTCACTTTCATTGACTTTAGTGACATCACAATGAACTGGTAGAACATTATGACATCACCGTATGCAAATGAGCAGGAGCCAGGTGTTTCAAAATATTCCTATGACCACACAATGAGTTTTACTGGTAGAACATTGTGACATCATACTTTATGCAAATTAGCAGCCTAGGTGTCAGGAGACACCGGGAATCCTGAGTCATTTCTAGTTATTTTTTACCATGGAAACATCTAAACATCTATTAGTCTTTATTTTTTTTATATTATTCTTAATTCAAACAAGCAAATTCCAGATTGCAGGTAAATATGTTTTTATAGAATATTTGCCAGTGAATATGTTATATTTCTATTCCTGTTTAATGTTATCACTTGTATTTATACTTTATATAACTGATTTCAATAAGATACAGTAAATGAGACTGTGTGTGTAAACTGAATATATTAACAAATACTGAACTACACACCCAACATATTGGGCTCAGAATTAATGTATTCAAATGTTTATTGGTAAAAACGGGAAGCAGATGTGGGTTTTCCTGATTGAAGAATAACAAATTGTTCTCTTTCTCTCTTTTGCAGAAGCATTTAACAAGAATGGTGAGGATGAGGACTATATAGATAAAAACAATTCAGCTGAGATGAAACATGAAAGCCTGTATCCTCTATAACTATTTATGCTGATGGTATATAAGGAATAAATCCATCTCTTTTCTTTTCTCTGCAGATGAAAATGTAATTGCTCTGAGTCGAACAAAGAAGAATCATATATTTAGTAAGATTTGCTCTTCTCTTATCTGTATAATCAACACACTAGGCCCATATAATCCTAAATGGCAGTCCCATTAGCGATACACTTACCAGATCACATAGTCTGTTAGGGAGCCCGTGGCTTATTTGTACATAAGGTATAAAGGATTCTATTTTACATACAGAAGCAGATGAAAATGCGCTAATGCTGATGAGGAGACATGATAAATATTTGAAGAGGAATCCTGCTTCTTTCCCTAGTATAGAGAGATACATATGTTTCTAATTGCTGCTTTATTTAACCATAGCTAATTCTATTGGCTAAATAGTAGAGCTATAGAATTTACACACACCTAGTGACCATATGAGAGATACAGAGGTGGGACAGTTAAATGATGGGCTTTTCATCCTTTCAATTGGACAAAAATAACACCCATAGATATTTAGAAATTTAAAGCTCCATACCCTAGTTAGATTTAATTTATACTTTTTTTTTTCTTGCAGAACAAGGAAAACCAAGCGTTGCTCCTCCTGTTAATGCAGGAGACGACGAAGTGAAATGCATTCCGGATGAGCCAGGTAAGATTTAAATACACATATTAATATGCTTTAGGCTTTCCCTTGCTCAGACTATTAGTACAAATACACTTCTTATATGCACCAAACTTTCCTTCTCCCCTTTTTTAAAACATGCAATGAGTGTGTTTCCTCAACCTTCCAATGTAAGTTGCATTCTATTCTGTAGGGTTAAAATGCCTAATGTTTTCTGTATCTGCATTTACTTTTATGATATTTCATGCTGCCATGTAATCTTATTTACTTACAGAAATTACAGACCTATTTTCTGATGAAATGGACAGCACTAAAAAGATAATAATCTACAGTGGTTGTGGTGTACTTGGCTTCATAGCCGTTGCAGTGCTGATATATATTTTTGTGATAAAACGCTTCTTCAAGAAGTAAGTATGGTTTTCTCCTTTTCCTCTTTATCTTGTACCCCCTTAAAATAAACCAATTATCTTATTCTTTTCCTGTTTCCTATTACAGAAAAACTGATACTGCAACAGATGGATTAAAGGAAGCAGAGGAAGGTGAGGCAGGACTCGTCACCATAGATACAAATGAAAAAGAGACCCAAGAGAGGGCACAAGTGAAAAGAAAGAAGAGAGTGAAAAAGAAAGCGAAAAATGATGATGATGAGGAAGAGACCCAAGAGAGGGTAGAAGAGGAAGAGACCCAAGAGAGGGTACAAGTGAAAAGAAAGAAGAGAGTGAAAAAGAAAGTGATAAATGATGATGATGAGACCCAAGAGAGGGTACAAGTGAAAAGAAAGAAGAGAGTAAAAAAGAAAGTGATAAATGATGATGATGAGACCCAAGAGAGGGTAAAAGAGGAAGAGACCCAAGAGAGGGTACAAGTGAAAAGAAAGAAGAGAGTGAAAAAGAAAGTGATAAATGATGATGAGACCCAAGAGAGGGTAGAAGAGGAAGAGACCCAAGAGAGGGTACAAGTGAAAAGAAAGAAGAAAGTGAAAAATGATGATGATGATGATGAGGAAGAGACCCAAGAGAGGGTAGAAGAGGAAGAGACCCAAGAGAGGGTACAAGTGAAAAAAAAGAAAAAAGTGAAAAAGAATGAAAATAACGATGAAGTTGAGGCAGAGACCCAAAAGAGGGTAAAAGTAAAGAGAAAAAAGAAGAAAGTTATTGATGCAACAAATGAAATTGAAGAGGCAGCTGAAGAGGCTCCGGAAAGAACAAAAGTGATGAAAAATAAAAAAACTGTAAAAAGGACAAAGAAACGGAAGGTGCAGGAAAATGAAGAAGAAAGCAGTGAATAATTGTTCCAAGATACGTAACATACAGGACAATCATTTTAGATATCAGTAGAAAAGTAAAAAAGTACACAAATAAAATAAATGTGCAAAAATAAAATTGCATATTCTTTTTTTTTTTTTTTTAACTTGGTGCCGTGCATCTATGATGTTTAAAATAAGAATAAGAGATTCAATATTCAGACTCCAAAGCAGGGATATAAGCGGATCATAGTATAATATCATTTTATTAAGAAAATGGTAAAATGTTAAAATTCATACTCACATGTTTCATGAGTTAAAAGTCGTGTATAAGCGTAATTCCTTTTTTTTCAGGTAACGTGCGGTGTTTTCAAAAGGGGAGAAGGAGTTTGCCGGCGTCTCCTTTCCCTCGTAGTATTTTCCCTGCCACTTACGTCACTTCTGCCTAACGCATTATATATTTTCAAAAGTACAGACTAAGTGAACGTTATGTGTAAATAGTTCTAGGGCCGTTTATTGTAACTGGATCAGTTAATATCCTCTCCTCCTTATCTGTAAACCTTATACACAGATGGCAGTTAATGGCAGTTAATAGAAGGGAAGGCTTTATTAATAGAACCCAGGCATGTACCTAAGTATATCACTCCTCCTCTGCTGCCCTGAATATTGCTTCTCATCTAAGATTCTCTAGTACAATTGGTGTCCATAAGACTTTGTTTTGTGTCTGTTTGGAAAGCAACAACTATGGGATAATGTTGGCACAAGGGTTGGAGTATGTAAATACAAATATTCTCCATGGGTATGGGATCTGTTATCTGGAAACCCGTTATTCAGAAAGGTCATCTCCCATAGACTCCATTTTATCCAAATTTTAAAAAATGATTTCCTTTTTCTCTGTACAGGTATGGGATCCTTTATCCGGAAACCCATTATCCAGAAAGCTATGAATTACAGAAAGTCTGTCTCCCGTAGACTCCATTTTATCCAAATAATCCAAATTTTAAAAAATGATTTCCTTTTTCTGTGTAATAATAAAATAGTACCTTGTACTTGATCCCAACTAAGATATAATTAATCCTTATTGGAAGCAAAACCAGCCTATTGGGTTTATTTAATGTTTAAATGCATTTCTAGCAGACTTAAGGCATGAAGACCCAAATTACAGAAAGATCCATTATCCGGAAAACCCCAGGTCCCGAGCATTCTGGATAACCGGTCCCATACCTGTAGTAAACTATTAAATACAGCTACAGTTAAAATCAGAGCTGTGTTTTGTTTTATTTTCTGTGCCCGTACAATAAAATGTAAAAAATAACTGATATTTAGAAAACCTATATTTGCCGAAATAATTACTAGAAATTATTCTACATAACTACCCAATAAAGGACTTAAGCAAACAATCCAGACACCTATCCAAACACATCTTATCTGCAGCAAAGTGGAGCCTAGCGATCAGCTGGCTGACACCTGATATAATTTGGCAACAGACTTTACATAAGATGCAAGTAATTTATACAATGGAGCAGTTATCAGCCCAAGTACAAGGTACTATGGAGACATTTACTGAGATATGGGCACCATGGATCAGCCATATGGCTAAAAAACAACTTGTTTTATAATAATGCTAGGCCGGAACGAAATATGTTGGGTGATAACTATCATTTATTAGTATGTCTAAGGCGGAACGTGGGGGACCCCACTCTTCTCTTTCTTCTCCTGCTTCTGCTCTTCTTTTTCCGTTTTCTTTTTTCTTACAGCATACAAAGATTGCTTATTGCTGTGATGTTTATTGTATTGTTTTCAATGACTCCATTATATGTTATGCAATGTACATGTACAACAGATTACAAAAATGTATTATTCCTGCTTATTTTTCTTTGGAAAATAAAAAAAACTTTGAGTAAAAAAAAAAGTCAACACTCTACCAACAAACTACACTGCAAATAAAAATCCTGCATGACAAAATTATCTGAAGAACAGATGCAAGCATTGAATAACAGAATGAGGCTTCAAAAATGCAAGATACTCTTATTTCTTGATATGTGCCCTGCTCACCCACCTGTCTTACATCTTCCAATGTCAAATTGGTATTCTTCTGCGCTAACTGTACTAGTCAGCTACAACCACTAGATTTAGGCATAATCCATTTTTTTAAATCCTACTACAGAAAAAGTCTTGTGAATAGGGCCTTGAGTGAGCTTGAGAGTAGCCAAGGTCCCAAACAACTGAAAATAAATGTGCTTGATGCTTTGTACTATATTGCACAAGCGTGGAATCAGATTAAGCAATCTACCATTGTTAACTGCTTCCAGAAAGCTGGCTTTTATGGTGAAACTGAAGAGATGAATGAAGTCAACCTGGAAGAAGAGAATGATGAATGGAATGATGCTTGGGAAGAATTACAAATAGGAACAACATTCAGCAACTTTGTGGCAGTTGACAACGACGTTCTGTCTTTTGATGTCCGTAACACTGATGAAATCCTGGATGATCACATTAATGAAACAGAGCAAGATTATGAGGATGAGACGTCTGAGCCAGTAGAAGATGAGGAAATCCATATTCCCACAAGTTCTGAAGCACTGTCCGCAATTGTTACACTCAGAAATTACCTCTCCACTGTAGAAAGTAATGAATCTCTTTTTGACAATTTGTACAAGGTGCAAAAACTAATTGAGCACTTTAGCAGGCAAAAACTGACAAAGCAGTGTAAAATATCATATTTTTTGGCAGGTACATGTGATGTACAGTGTATGTACAGTTAACAAGCTGTAAAAGTACTGTACCAGGTTATACCATTTTGACATTGCAAAGATGTAAGTGTGCACTATGTTAAATAGCAGTAAATGTACAGTTCTGAACAACGGTGTAAAACTGTACTGTGTAGACACTGTACAATATTATATGCACAATAACTACTGTTAAAGTTTAATAAAGTTTAACTCTTAGAAACACTACTACTGTATACTATAGGTACAGTATGTACTGCACTTTTTCTCAAAACAACTGGTTTGTTCAATTCATGGTGTGCTATGCTGCATGCTGTAGTTACATTTTTAATGTTGTCCTTGATTCTACATTATACCATACTGTATTAGTTTGCTGTGTAAGGAAAACTAATTTTCATGTAAATGAGAGTTGAAAATGTGTAGAGCTGAAGTACAGTACTTTGCAATACAGTGTTGTACTACTACAGTATACAGGTACTGTATGTTAAAACTTTTAGCAAACACAGCTACATTTAATGCAAAATGTTTGATAGTACTGTGTTTAAAGTTTTTTCGGTACTTAATTGCTAAAATCTGTGCAATAACTCAGTAAAGTAACGGTTTTGCAAATTAAAAATGATTCCTGTACTTATTTCATTTTAAGAGATACTGACACCAGAAAATATTTTTTTTTATATCCATCATAACATCATTAAATACTATTTATAATTTTGACATAAAAGTATTTGCCTGATGCTTTTCCATGACCTTTCTTACCCCCATGTTCCTCTGTGTGGGGGCCGCCATATTTGTGCAGCAGTAGTTGGTTAACATTAGAAACTCTAAATGACAGACAGAGATGTGACAGTCAGGTTGGCAAAACAGTCAAGTTTAAGAACTTCAAGTAACAATTACTAACAAAAGCAGAACTATCAGCAAAAAATTATCAACGAATATAAATGTAGATTAATATTTTGAAAAGAAAATTGTTAGTGTCAGTATCACTTTAAATACTTGACATTTATGTGTCCTTAACACATTTCCCTGATTTTACATTTTCCCTGATTTTACATGTTTTTTTCCTGGTCCCCTGAAAAACATAAAATGGGGGTTCTACTGTAACTCTATTTTGCTACAGTTTTCCTGCATTTACTAAGCTCGAGTGAAGAATTAGAATAAAAAATACTTCGAATTTCGAATTTTTTTTTTGGCTACTTCGACCATCAAATTGGCTACTTCAACCTTCGACTTTGAACTAAAAATCGTTCGACTATTCGACCATTCGATAGTCGAAGTACTGTCTCTTTAAAAAAAACTTTGACCTAAAACCTACAGAGCACCAATGTTAGCCTAATATAGGGAAGGTCCCCGTAGGCTTTCCTAGCAATTTCTGATCAAAAAAAAATCGTTTCATTGATGGATTAAAATCCTTCGAATCGTTCGTTCGAGCGAATTACGGTAAATCCTTTGATTTAACTTCGATGGTCGAATATCTAGGGTTAATTAACCTTCGATATTCGACCCATAATAAATGTGCCCCTTCATGTCTGAAAAGTTACCTATCTCTGATACTGAATCTTAAAAACATCTAATAATCCTCCACATATACTTTAAATTGGGCCTGCTCTCATCTACATGTTTTACTCTTATTCTTGGCTCAGGCTGCTATAGTGCTAAAAGCATGAAATAGAAGCTTGATTAACTAAAATGCTGATTGTGGTAAAAAAAATACTTCCACCTGTTTAATAAAGGGGAGAAAATATCAGAATACAGAGCAAAATGTAACAATTAGGGCCACCCTACTTCAGCATTGTAGAAGACAACTGCATATTGTCTGTACAGGAAATACAGGCAACAGCCTAACTTTCTTGGTATCTAAAGTAAGCTCTTCATGGTTATGGCATGCAGGGCACTTTGTCCTCCTGTAAAAAATTCCCCTTTACCATGAACAAAAAGCCTTTATCATTTCTTGCTACTGCTAATGCCCCATTCACCATCCACAATAAAATATTGGTAGGTTTTGTACCACATATTCCAACCAGATGAACAATGTTAAACGTATTATACAGAAACATTGGGCAGTTTTATAACAGGAGTTAAAAACTCAATCAGAGCAATTAAAGGTTTAATAAATAGGCCCTTTAATCTACATATTCCAGTTTCACAATACAGCCATTGGTCAGATGTTTGCTACAATTGGTAGAATGTTAACAAGCAATAGCTGCATTACAAAGCATCTCTTAGTATGTTATTTTACTCATTACGCAGAATTACTTAGTATAATCACTTTTTAAGAAGATAAAATGCAGATTTCTGCTTGATTCATTTTATTTTACTCAACAGGGCTTTTGTATGTATTCTGCAATGCATAATAGAATATGTAAGGGTAAGTAGTATTCTTTTTATAATACTACTGTGTTTTAATAACCAGAACAGATGTTGCTTGCATTTGAAAATAAAAAGAAGTCATATTGTTTGGATGTTAACTTAGTCTGTGTTATTATGTGGGTGTATATAAAATACCTACATTTCTAAAAAGATTTTCATTCATCCACGTCATGGTATATCTATTAGAAGTAAATCTAGAGCAACTGGGCTTGCTGAGTAATTATTGAAAACTGTCACTACTCAACCAAGCAGCTTATTCAGTTCAGACTGAAGATGAGTTGTAAACTTGTGAAACATGTTGAATAATTACTCAGCAAGGCTCTAGATTTACTTCTACTAGATATAGATTTCTAAAAGATAAGCTAACTGTGTAAGTGTATACATTTATCATCTTGTTGAAGAGAAGACTTTTAATACATTGGGCCGGATTCAAATTAATGAGAATATTTTATTTTATGGTTTATCATGTGAAAATGTATAAGCAAGATTCAATTTCAGAATAAAGGAACTTCATGATTCAGTTAACCCTTTCCCCCATAGAATTCAATAGAGTTTTCATGTGATAAACAGTGAGTTAAATATTCATCATTGAATTGCTTCTTGCTCTATGGGACAATCTGAAATTGAATAAGGAGATAAATATCTTTCTCATCTAATGGAATCTGGTGTATTATTTTTAAAACGATAATCAACATTAATTTGGTTGTGTCCCAAAGTTCACATCAATAAGAATATAATAATATAATAATAGAGACATGTTGTTTCAGCTGTGCCCACCTTCTACTTAACTGTGTACCTCTAGATGCCCATTTTTGCACCAAGTGACACATACAGATACAAAAAAGTACACTATGTACACCTCTAGGCTTTAAACAGAATTAACACCAAGTACCTTGGTCCAAGCAAGTGCAAGACACAGGCTTATATATAATGAAAAAAAACAGAGAAAAGGAAAACACGTTCACAAGTCTGCTTTACCAAAATGCTATGAGTTAATTGACTTTGGATAAAACTGCTTAGTGAAATGCACGTCAGGGCAACAACCTGCAAAATAGGATTTTAACCTTGATCTTTTACTTGTGTGAGACGCTGAGGTATTTCTCACTGGTGTATGGTAGGCATCTATTAAGTTATTTCACTGGCCATTTTCTAATCAGTTTGAATCGGTATTTTCAAAGGTACCATAGGTTTGTGTTTTTTTAGGCAAGCTAGCCCTCCTCATTTTCTATTCCTCTCCACAGCCCTCCACACCAGATTCTAGCCCTATACCTGAGCATACAAAAATTGCTTTCTCAATGTTCTTCATCCCTACCTTGCCTATTTGCCCATATTTATAATAAGTATTGCCCATATTAAATATGGGTACTTAAGACTATACTGTTTCCTTTCTCTATAATAATTAATTATTACAGAAAAATAAGGACTTCTACCATGTCTTTTAATTGTTTAAAAGTACATTTTACAATTAAAAACTAAGTCATTTGTCCTACGTTGACTTGCAGCTGCAGTTATAATCTTGGGAAATGCTATTTTATCCTTGTGTATAATAAATTCATTTTATGCCTTTAACTTTATTATATAACTTAGCCAAAACATTGCACAAATTGATAATTTAAATAATATACTGTCTCAAAAATTAAAGCATTGTACAGGATGTAGAATGCATTATAAAGCAATTGGCTTTCATTGTATCATTGGGACTACTTGGCAGAGCACGCAGCTGTTTTGTAGCATGAGAAAACGCAAAGTCCGTCATACACCCTTCAATAATTGCTAAAGTTGTGAAATCATTCCATGACTAATCTTCGACTGCTGAATAGTTTTGTGCTGCTTAAAGCTATGATTTTTATTATTCAACAACTGAGAGATGTTTTATTGCAATGCCTCACTAAGTTTAATTGTTTTCTAAAGAGATATAAAGTATGTGGAAATTTTGAAAGCATAGCGTTTTTAACAATTGAACATACATCAAAAACTGCATTAGGAATGCAACTTGTTAGGCATGGGTTGTATTTAAGGTTATGTTCTGCGAATTACACCATTGGTCACAGCATCTTTGTGCTACTAAACACTTTCCACATTTATCTTTTCAGCATAAGGGTTGGCAGGAAAATATTTGAGACTCAAAAGAATAATGATGATTTCGCTATATAAAAATAATTTACTATCTACATTTAAAGATATCATTTCAAAATT
Source organism: Xenopus petersii (assembly GCA_038501925.1). Taxonomy (NCBI): domain Eukaryota; kingdom Metazoa; phylum Chordata; class Amphibia; order Anura; family Pipidae; genus Xenopus; species Xenopus petersii. Next base: position 197,186,683 of record CM076672.1, read on the forward strand.
TAAGGGATGCTGGCACATTCTAGATTTTGAATGGAACCTCTTTCCTTTCCCGACCCCATTATAGTGTTATAAGCAACAACATTTAATCCGAGTAGTGTCTCAGGTGTGATATCAGGCTTGCATGGGTAGGGCGAAGACTCACATATTTTGGAGAACAAAACTAAACAGTGGCCCAGAACCCTGCAACCCCAACAAAACACCTTAGACTTGCCAGACTAAAATTTTCTGTTTTACATGTAGATTGTTACTATGGAGAAAGACATAACCCCCTATATGGCAAACACCACAAAGTGACACATATATGGCCAAGTTTACTGAATGAAAAACACCTATAACCCCCCCAAAACAATAAATGCCTTGTCCCTCTGATACACAGTAGTAAGTGGATTTTTGGGTGGTTGTCTTATAAAATATGTGTTACATGTGCATGATTATGCTGCATATATACCCTTTCCATGTAGTTGTCATAATGACAGGATGAGTAAACATTTGAAAATGAAAAATATAAATATATAGAGCTATACATACTACCAGTAATTTTTACAGCAGTGACTATAAGTATATAACATTCCTAATGGAGAAGTTTTTAGTCCCCTCCCTGGTGAACCTAGATGCTACCCCTTTTACCCAGAGCTAGTGCACCTCTTCTTAAAAAAAAACCCATTGGTTTTAATGATACAGTGTATTGTGCTTGGGTACCAGTTAAATACTGTATAATTAAATGTATACGTTGTCTACCTTTAACTTAAGGAACAATTTGGGGCAGATTTATCAAGGGTCGAAGTGAATTCGAGGGAATTTTTGAAGGAAACAATTCGAAATTCGAAGTAATTTTTTGAATATGTCAACCATCAAATAGGATACTTCAACTTCGAATTTACTTTGACTTCGATTCGAAGTAAAAATCTTTCCACTATTTGATAATCGAAGTACTGTCTCTTTAAAAAAACTTTGACTGCAGAATAGCCAAATTCCATGAATAAAAGTTCGAATTCGATATTCAAAGTATTTTAATTTGATGGTCGAATTCCGAAGTATTTTTAACTTCGAAATTCGACCCTTGATAAATCTGCCCCTTAGTATTGCTGAAATTGTTTTTGATCTCATGTAGCCGGCAACTGCATTGGTATGATTTAACACCTGTGTTAGTAAATGAGTCCTTAAGAGTAGGAGGATGCTGAAAAATTAGGAGTCGCTTATCCTTCCAGTAATCAAGAAGTATTGCGGCCTTTATGAAGAATAAAGCTTCTGTGGTTGTTGACTTTTTTCATTCATTCATCCATTTACTATACAACATGAAAACTATAAGCAATATCAATAGCATTTCAACTGATGGAACTGCTGAACAAGGCAATGAATGTAACTTTGAGAGTTTTATCAGTTTTCATGAGTCCTGAATTTATTCTGGCATTGTTAGATCTATCAGACTAAAGCTGGCCATAGACGCAACGACCCGGTCGTACAAATCGAGGATTCGTACGACTATCGTACGACTTTCGGATCGTATGTGGGGTGCTCCGACATTTGTTGTACTATGCCGATCGGTCGTTTGGTCGATCGTACAGGTTAAAACATTTCTTTCGCCTGCCGATCGTATCTCTGTGTGTATTGACAATCTGACGATATCCATGAAACCTCTGACGGAAGTACACAACAATATCCATGGCCACTGACGGAAGTATGTAGAGACAGTCGTAGGTTGAACATATAAGAACGTTCGCAACGAACTTTCGTGTGAAGCACCTTTCTCTCTCCCTCCCCCCCAAATATTTTACTACATAACTTTTACACATACCTGAAACTCAAAACAAATTTGAACAAAAAAAACCCTTTTATTTCTCATACTCTCACGTTACATGTGTTTTGTTTCATGAATATATCACACATATATATCAAAAATGGCCCATGAAACCAAATGCTGCAGGCTCTGCATGATTAAATGGGAGGCAACACACGTTTGAGAGAACATGGAACCAAAGGCTGCAGGCTCTGCATGAGCAACTGGGAGGCAACAGACATTTGAGAGATTTCACAAGACATATGAGGATATTGGGATATTAGAAAAATGAGGATATTGGGATATTAGAAAAATGAGGATATTGGGATATTAGAAAAATGCTGGGCACTGTGTCCAGCAAATGTGGCCCATGGAACCAAATGCTGCAGGCTCTGCATGAGCAACTGGGAGGCAACACACGTTTGAGAGATTTCACAAGACATATGAGGATATTGGGATATTAGAAAAATGAGGATATTGGGATATTAGAAAAATGCTGGGCACTGTGTCCAGCAAATGTGTAACATGGAACCAAATGCTGCAGGCTCTGCATGAGCAACTGGGAGGCAACACACACTGTATGCAGATATTTTGCTCTACATTTACAAACAACCAAGTATTTAGGATAAAACAAGACATTTTGAACACGTTTCTGAACACATTTAAAGGAAACATAAAAAGATTATTCTGTGTCATTCTCCATTTCTTCAATCAAACCAGTGATTTGCTCTTGAAGTAATAGTATGGCTTCCTTCGCACACTGTAAGCTCTCAATGCAGCTCCTCAGTTTGGTCTGGTAATGGTTTTTTTTCAACATTTTTTTATGTGGTGTACTAACTGCAACTTCAACATCTACAATAAAAGATACAATAATTAATTAATAAAATTAGGTATTAAAAAAAAAATTTGCACCTACACTGCACTATGTACAAACCTGATATTGGCAGGGTGTCTTGCGAGGAGCTGTGAGGCTCTCCTGTAATATCCTCCTGATTTCCATCCAAAAAGCCCTCTGTCACCTGTGCCACTTCAGCCACTTCTGCTGGGGCATCTGCTGTGCTGTCTGTGAGGTCTATAGCAGAATCCTCACTTGGTTGTCTTCTGTTTCTTTTGGCAAGAGCTCTTGCTTTCTTGATTTGTTCTAAATATAAAAACAGAATGATAGATAATCAGATATGAAAACTTAGATGCATCATAACGAACGAACGTGTGCTGCCCGCACGACTATTCGTTCACACCATAACAAAAACTAACTACCACACTTTTTGTTAAACTTTTACTTACTTTTCTTTATTATTCTGTGAATAATATTGAGTTGTTCTCTCTCCCTCAGTTTCAGGTCTGACCATCGCTTTCTGAGTTGGTCTTTAGTTCGCAGCACTCGAAATCTACTGTTCAAGCCTTCAACAATTTTGGTGAGTATGCCATCTTTCCTGGTATTAGCATGCTGATATACCGCTTTTCTGCCATCGTAATTATGTTTCTCCAGGATCTGCACCATGTAGACCATCTCAGCACGGGTCATAGCTGTAGCCCTCCTTCTGTCTTGCTCCATGTCCAAAAGAAGACTGCAAATTGGCGCCAGCAAACGATGTCACGTGACCAATGTGACGTCAGCGGAACTGACGTAGCACCACGAGATATTCCGGAAGTGGTGGTACAAACACGAACGATCGATCGGCACACGAACATTCCCTCTGGTAAACGCACTTTCAAAATACATTGTTAGTACATAAGAATGCATTCGTAAACCTGTAAAATAGTTCGTAAAGCTGTACAATAGTTTGTAAAGCTCTAAACTAGTTTCTTTGCAGGATTGTTTGCACATACAGCAGTGATACGTTCACAGTCACTGGGGCCGAACGTTCGTACGACTATAAATAATGCCGTGGCTGTGTTTTGCTTTTTTTCCCAATACCACTGTCTATTTAATTTCTAATAATTTGTTTGATTACTTATATATATATATATATATATATATATATATATACATTTTTTTTAGATGGCTGCTGAAAAGTTTATGCATCCTGAATTTTTGAGAGAATTCATTGATCTTTATCAGTCTTTGCCATGCTTGTGGAAAATAAAGGTGGCGGAATATTCAAACCGGCACAAAAGAACCGAAGCATATGAGACACTGGTGCAACTATGCAAGAGAATCAATCCTGCAGCAAATGTCGACTTTGTAAAAAATAAAATATCAAACATAAGGACTGTTTTTAGAAAAGAATTTAACAAAGTGCAGTCATCCAAAAAGTCTGGTGCCTCTGCAGATGATATATATACCCCAAGACTATGGTATTACGACCTCCTCTACTTTATGGTGGACCTGGAGATACCACGAAGCTCTATCACTGTTATGGGTACAGCACTTGAACCAACACAGGAAAATGCACTTCACGGTCATGTGAACAAATTCCTTTTCCTTTTCACAGGTAAATATGCAAAAACACATTGGAAGGTTACGTTTGTTAGTTTCCCATTTTCTTATATCCTTTATAACCATACTACATTTCATTCCTACAGACCGTGAACTCTGAGAATGTTCAGCAAACACAAGCATCACAGCCAGCACAGCGCACAGTACCAAAAGCAAAGAAAAGAAAACCACAGCAGGATGATGCAAAAAGTAATTTTTTTAATGAAGCATCAGCCATACTTGCAAAGGCTGATGATGAACTTGATGCATTTGGGTTTACTGTAGCTGCAAAATTACGGAGGATGCATGAAGAACAAAGGCTGCACTGCGAATTATTAATTACTGATTTGCTTCATAAAGTCCTACAAAATAAACTTTCGGAAAGTACCGTAATATTCAGCAATACGCCACCAATGTTACCACATACATACTGGAACCACTATCCACAATACCCTCCTCCGACAAACCAATCATTCCCTCAGCCATGTTCCTCTACCCCTTCTCCAGCTGCTAGACATCTTTCTTTTTCCAGCCCTTCCCCGGTACCCAATGACCTTCATTACCTAGAATCTGAAGAGAATAATAGGTATGCACCTTTGTAAGCTTTTGGATATCTTTGAAAGCTTTTGGAGTTAACTGCACTTTAGTTTTGGACATTTTTTTCCCCGATTGAACCTGTTTGCTTGTTTTTATAGTACTTATTTAGTGCTAAAAAAATAATATATAGTATATTATAGTAATTTAAATTGGTGTATTGTACTTATTGCTCTTTTATACAAAACAAAATACAATAAATGTTCTTACAAAAAAATGTATTTATTTATTTTGTACAAAGTTATGCAATGACTGTATTACGCAGTATACAATAATTGCAAAAGGTAAAAGATGAAAATTTAAACCATCCGGTATTGCCAGTCTGCTTTGCCAACCCCATTAAAATACTGTACATAATTTTCTCGGTTGGTTTTAGCATCAGCTGATGTTTTTCTGGATTGTGACCCTTGCAGCTGTAGAAGCATATTGCTCTCATTTCGCCATTCAGCAGGTACAATGGTCCCAGTCTGAACATCCTCATGATCCACCATGCTGACAGGGGCATAGGAACTGTGGTTGTTCTTTCTCAGAAAATTATGCAGAACACAAAAGGAAAGAACTATAATGTCTATTTTGTCAGGGCATAAATTTATGGAGGTGTGAAAGATGTGAAAAACTATTTGCCATTATTCCAAAAGCATTTTCAACTACTCGCCTTGCACGTAACAGCCTATAATTAAAAAATTTTCTCTCGGGTGTTAACATCTTTTGAGTGAAAGGTTTCAGAAGATTTTCAGTGCAAAGGCCTCATCAGCAACAAATGCAAAATTTAGTCCTTCCTTGGTCTCCTGGTTTGTTGGCAAATGTAATTCTTTGCTCTTTAGTTTGCGATTAAATACAGTCTGCTCAATAACGCCACCATCGGATAGTCTCACGTTCTTTCCAATGTCAACCATTATAAATTCATAGTTTGCTTTGACAATTGCAAGTAATACAATATTAAAGTATCCTTTGTAATTGTAAAAATATGACCCTGAATTTGGTGGTGGGTTAATGCGGACGTGTTTCCCATCTATTGCACCACCACAGTTCGGGAAGTTCCAATAATCGCAGAACTGTTGAGCAATTGCTTGCCGCTCTTCAGAAGTCTCAGGAAACTTTGGAAAAATGAAAAATATATATTGTTAAAACAGTTCCTGATAAACTAGCCATTATACATTAGTTAGACAGTGTTTTACTCTGGGATTCAATATTACTATGGCCTGCTTTAGACTTGCATCTTGATTTGTTGATCTTGTTCCATTGACTATGAAGATTTTCATTCATCCAGGTCATAGTATATCTAGTATAGGTCAATCTAAAAACAACTGGACTTGCTGAATAATCAATGAAGACGTTTCCCTACTCATCCGAGCAGCTTCTTCAGTTCAACTGACTGGTGTGGGAAGTTCTCGGCATATAAACTCTTCCACTAATCCATTTACAATGGCACATTGTAACTCTTCAAAGAGGTGACATCTGAAGAAACTCACAGAGGTGTTGATTCTGTGTAGTTGTGATAGGATTATCCAATGTGTCATGCAACTCCTAGATACAGGTGTTACTTGTGAGAGTTGCATGAATGGATGTGTGAAGTGTTCTGAATCCGCCGGGGTACAGATGTTAGAACAGCATTGTATGTAGCAGACAGGTGGTGTCGAAGGCCCCCAACTCTGTTCAGAGATGGTCTCTCCACCTTGACATGAATCGCCTCTTTCACGCCTCGTTCAAACCAGCGGTCTTCTTTATCCAAGATTTGGACCTTGCTGTCTTCAAAGGAGTGTCCCTTGTCTTTTAAGTGTAGAAAGACAGCTGAGTTTTGCCCTGTAGAGTTCTCCCTCCTGTGCTGAGCCATTCGCTTGGTGAGCAGTTGTTTTGTCTCCCCGATGTATAGATCTGTGCACTCCTCGCTACACTGGACTCCGTATACCACATTGCTTTGTTTTTCTTTTGGTGTTTGATCCTTTGGGTGTACCAGTTTTTGTCTCAGTGTGTTGCTAGGTTTGAAAAACACAGGGACATGGTGTTTGTTGAAAATCCTCCTGAGTTTCTCTGACACTCCAGCTACATATGGGATGACTATGTTTCACCTACTATGTGTCTCCGAGGCGTGAAAGAGGTGATTCATGTCAAGGTGGAGAGACCATCTCTGAACAGAGGTGGGGGCCTTCGACACCACCTGTCTGCTATATACAATGCTGTTCTAACATCTGTACCCCGGCGGATTCAGAACACTTCACACATCCATTCATGCAACTCTCACAAGTAACACCTGTATCTAGGAGTTGCATGACACATTGGATAATCCTATCACAACTACACAGAATCAACACCTCTGTGAGTTTCTTCAGATGTCACCTCTTTGAAGAGTTACAATGTGCCATTGTAAATGGATTAGTGGAAGAGTTTATATGCCGAGAACTTCCCACACCAGTCAGTTGAACTGAAGAAGCTGCTCGGATGAGTAGTGAAACGTCTTCATTGATTACTCAGCAAGTCCAGTTGTTTTTAGATTGACCTATACTAGATATATCTTGTTCCATTGTTTGCTTCATTTCTGTTTATAGTGCAATAATAATAAGAATAATAATGTAGCCATGGCTCCTTTGGACCACTATAACCAACAAAAAAAATTGGTCAGGAATTTACCAAAGTGTATTAAAGACTATACTGACCTTCTAAATAAATTGAATAACTTGATCTTCTAAATAGATTAAATAACTTCACTACTCTTGTAGGGGATATTATCTAATGCAGCTGACACAGTGAGGGTTATTTACTTAAATCCAAATTTACCTCATTTTTTAAATAAAAAAACCACGAACAAACTAAGATACCCGATTTGACCTTATTTATTTTTAAAAAGCTTGATTTAATTGGTTTGGGTACAAACTCAATAAAAAACCTGAATCTCTATATTTTTTGGGGCTTTTTCCTGAAAAGCCTGAATTTTTCAGATTTTTGCCTGAAAAGCCCAACCTTTTCCGGCTAATTCCAGCACAGACCTCAACAACTTCAAAATAGGATAGGGACCTCTGCCATTGGCTTATACACAACCTCTGCAGATCTGAGATGGTGGATTTTCGGATTCAGACTTTAATAAATTTCGAAAAATTTGAGTTTTGCCCCAAAAAGCCAGACCTAAGTTTAGGAAAGGGGGTGGTGGGTCATGATAATGGCTTTAGGGCATTAGAGGATCTTTTCTGTCTTCATTATGGCTCATTGGACATTTGTTTTAAAAAGTGGCCACTTCAAACATTTTCACCAACATTACTATTAAAGACATCCATACGACTTTTAGGTACCCGTCCTATTTAAATTAACATCAGCACAAGAGTACTAGCGAAGTTTCGATAGCTAGAAATGAACGCTAGCAAAAATTCCCTTTAAAAATTTGCCAGCATTTGGCTACTGAGATGCAATTTTGCATTTTAAGGAATTAGTGTAGTGAGCTCCTGGCGAAGTGATGCAGAGTGTGGTGAATCGGTCGCTGGTGAAAATTTGCCCCTATGGCTTAACTCATGTACTACTTTACTTAACAATGTGACAAGACGAACAATCCTAAACAACACACAATGCTTAATCTACTATAGATAATAAAATAATTAAAACTGTTGCAGTTCTGTTATTAAAGGACCACACATATACCCCCCTTCAAGTGAGGCTGAAATCACATTGAAAATATATATGTGTATCATTACATGATGCACATCATTAAAATGTCCTTGCAGAATGGTTTATGTGGGAAAACCCACATGTCTGGTTAATATACACATTAAATAACACAAAAACAATATTTCTAATTTTAAGAAGGACTCCTACATGGATACCCCTGTATGTAGACACTTCTTTGTGAATAAACACAGCATTTGCGAGCTTTAATTAAAAATTTTAAAACTTGTATAGAAGCCAAAAAGTGGGGTGATTGGAATACATTACTGTTACAAAGGGAGGCCAGGTGGATTCAAAGGCTTGATTGCGTCATGACTAAAGGTATGAATAAACACTACAGCTTACTTTGTTTCTTGTAGTTCTGACAATTATGTTTATTTTTTGCAGGCAATTATAGATTGAGCTAGTCTTGGGGAACACAGATCTCCTGCCATAAATTCTGTATTGGTGAGACACCCATTACAGGAGATAAGCTATTAAATGCATGCTGGCATTTACATTATAAGTTTACTATGTATACCAATTGTTTGATGTAAATATGATTTGATTAATAAAATGTAACACTGATTAGCCTGCCTACATGGTCATGTAAGGAATCTATGACCCTGGATAGACCCCAATGGGCGGTTTCTTGATTCCAGTATGGCTAGGTGTATACTATGGCCCTCTAGAGTGTGCTTATTGGACACTGGAACTTTTTGTGGACATTTTCTAAAAGGACTTTGGACTCACATAATGAACTGAATTAACTTTGGATTCTGAAACATTTTCTTCTAATTTAATATTTATGAATACACGGTGGTTTCAAATCAACAATTGACGCACTGTCACTTTAATTGTTTACTTATTTAATGCTCAATCACAATGCTGTGTGTGTAGCGGGTCAAAAGTTACATGGGTAGAACACTGTCTCTAAAGTTTAATTACTAAAAAACCTATTCAAGCATAATAGGAAGGTGCAATAAGGTTAATTCCCATGTGTTTCTAAACCTGCAGGCATGTTGTAAATTAATACTTAAAACTAATATCATGTTATTATGTTAACAGGTACCTTTACATAAATTATTAGGAAAATCAGTATATCCTCAAGCCAAGACTTTTAACAAGAATTTCTTTTTATGCATTGATATTTATGTAATTTTATTCTGAGGCACATTTGCTGCAGGGCTGATTTATTATTTATCAGTATTTTTACAGAGTAGTAATGATGGTTAAAATATCACAGAGTAGTAATGATGGTAATATCACCGGCTTCATTAAGTGTGGCTATATAATAGCTGAGCTTTTTCACTAGTGAATTGTGTTTTTTGCCTTTACATAAAGGGGGGCAGATTCACTAAAGGGCAAGTGACTAACGCTGGCCCAAATTCACCAGCGTGACGTCATTTCGTAACTTTGCCAATTCACTAATGGTCGCTGGCGTAAATTCGCTAGTGAAGTAGACCTACTCTAGAGCTACTTCGCACCCTTACGCCAGGCGAAGTTGCACTATGGCGAATGGGACGTAACTACGCTAATTCACTAAGTTGCGCATTTTACTGAACGTTACCTCTTGCACCAGGCTTGCCTTCGCCACCTCAGACCAGGTGAAGTGCAATAGAGTAGATAGGGATTGCTTCAAAAATAGTTGAAAAATAGTTGAAAAAAAAAAATGCTGGCGTTTTTTCCTTTTTTAAGGGTGATAGGCTGAAAAAGATCGTAAATTTTTTGGGGGCTACCCTCCTTCCCCCCTACATTTGCTAACATATGGCACCTTAACTATACTGTGGGCACATGTGTAGGGCAAAATAACAACTCTATTTTATTTTATGAAGGTTTCCCAGGCTTGTGTAATGTAATGTATTTGCTGCTACATATACGCCCATTGTACTTTAACTTGGCGCTGTATGCAAATTAGGCATCGCTAGCGTAACTACGCTTTGCTTGACGAATTAACGCTTGTGCAAATTCGCTACTGTTCGCCTCCCTGAGTGCAACTTCGGATTTTTGTGAATTAGCGGCACCCTGGTGAAAATTCGCCTGGCGAAGTGTGGGGAAGGCGTCGCTAACGCATTTTCGCTGCTTAGTGAATTTGCCCCAATGTCCCTGGAAATGTGCTTTGTTTTTTAATAAATTTGCCACTTTATGTCCTAATCACATCCAACATTTTGAATGTTACCATGGCACCATTTTCTTCATGTTAATCATCTAGTTGCCATTCTCTGATTTAAATATGCATATGTGATATATATATATTATAAAACGCCTTTGTTTGAATAGTATGCACGGCCCCCCTGTATGGTCAATAGGCACAAACAGCATGGAATTGAACTGATCACAGCATTGATCAGATACATTCTTTAACATTAAACAATCTCATCATGTTTCCATAAAGAGATTAAGCCTAATTTCCAAACATTGGTTCCACAAGCCCAGTAACCACAAACCAAATAAGTAAACACAAAGGATCCCACATAAACCAAAAGAAACCTGTAACATTACAATAATGACAAGGGGCGACAGCCCTCCAAACCAGCAATTGCATTACAATAGATAAGTTACAATCATCTTTATGCTTGTGACTAGTGACGGGCGAATTTATTCTGCAGATGCGAAATTGCAGCAAATTTCCAGGTTTCGCTGATGACTAATAAATTCACAAATTTGCCACGAAAATTCACCGGCGTCAAAAAGTCATGTTTCAAGAATTTTTTGCCCGTTTCATGAATTTCGTGGCGAAGCAAAACAGGAGAAATTCTCCCATCACTACTTGTGACCCCTTTTTTATTCTCATAACTATGCCATGTATTTGCAAAATATCTTTTAAAAATAGGGTGCCTTACCACTAAAGATGAATGCCTGACTTCTCAGGCTTTTATCTTCATCTATACCTCATACATTTTTTTCAAGCCCTCCTGTAGTCCCATATTAAATAAATCAAGACCAATTTTATTTAAATGCACCCCATTAGGTCTTAATAAAATTCCCTTGAAATGCATTGTTTTATGTCAGGTTACTAGTTACTTTCATTTTCTTTATTATCTTTTTATTATTATCTTTTCTTCTATCTAAAGCTTCATGTGACCTAGAATTCCTCCATTTCTTCTTGGAATAATTTCTAACTATATCAAGAATGGTCAACAATAATTCCCATATATCACTCTTCATATCCCTAATTAGGTTCTTTGTTGGATATGCTCCAAAATTATTAACACCTACATGAATTAATATTATACAAGGGAAAATGGGCAGAACTAACTATATTCCAAATACATGGTGTCACTCGATCCCATGGCAGCTTGGGGCCGTAAACATTGGTGCAAAATGGCATATGGGATAGTGGATGGGATATGGTTAATAGGTGATAGTTAACCTGCGTTAAACTCTTATGGGAAAAATGTAGCAAGCCCATTGTCAGAAAAATACTGCAGGATGTCATACTCAAGTGGGGGTAATAAATAGGACTCCTCAGATGAGCTTTCCTGCTGAAAGCGAACGGTTGTTAGCCATCTGGGAGAAGCATGGCACACATGGAGAGAGGAACTGCAGAGAGAGAGCCATCCATTGAATAGATGCTGGAGTGGATACAGAGGGAGGCTGGCCTGAAGAAATAAAGAAGGCTGTTCAACTTTTACAGGGTAAAATAAACAACAGCGTGGAATCTTCAGAGAAAGCAGCGAGCTCTGAGCCCATGGAGGAAGCCGTCATCAACCCGGGAAAGAGGAGAAAGGCAATGGCTGCAGCAGCACCTACATCTTTTAAAAAAGGCGCTCCGGATGACAGCAACAGGCCAATGTAGAACAGAGTTCGGTTGGTTCGCGCCTCTCCCAACGCAGCACATGCCCGACAATGTCACCTCCGCTCCTCCCAGCAGGCGGACTTCCCGGCAATACCTCTACCTCCTCCTGGACTAACCCACATAGTGCTGTATTAAAGCCCTTGGCACCTGAGCCGAGCTTGGAGCTGCAGTCAGCGGTTGTTCTCCAACCCCCTCCCCTTTTCATTTCTCCTCTAGGGGCAGATAATGCAGGCATTACATCCGCCATGGGTCACACTGCAGCCTGCTCACGCAAAGGGGGTTATTTATCAAAGTCCGAATTTATCTCAATATTTTCTGCTACAAACTCAGATCAAATCCGCTGGGTAAGTTATACCAGCTAGTCCCAAAATCAAAGGATTTCACTAATGTAAATTTACCTAAAACATCCGGTGTGGCTGTAAGGCAATCTAGCATGGGTGTTCTGCTTTTTCTGATGTTTTAGTTTGTAACACAACCCCATTAAGCTTGCATTTTGCAGCAGCAGTAAAAGAAAAAATAGTAAAATATGTAGATTTACTTTCACTGTTACCAACACATAAAGAATTCTTAAAAAATTATAAAAAGGGTGATACTGAAGAGAACTGGAGAAATGTACACGAGTTTTGGTGGCATTGCTTGATACACATATGATAGAAATTCCGACAATTGATGTCAGTTGTCAATGTCTGTTACTAAGTCCCTAAAATGGGGTACAAAAGATATAGATCTGTAGATGGGGATGCTCATTTCCAAGCCACAATATCACTGGACACAAAAAAACAGGTCAAGGGGCGGCAAGTCAAAACAGAGCAACTTGCTGTTATGCATTTAATGAAAATACTGTATATGCAGATTTCGTGACCACTGTAGTTATACAAGCACGAATGTAGCATCTGCTCAGTTCAGCACCCAGCCTTTAGGTGCATTAAAGGAGAAGGAAAGGCTAAAATTAAGAAAACTTTATCAGAAAGGTCTATATAAATACACTAGTAAACCCTCAAAGTAATGCTGAGTCCTCTGTCAAAAGGACTGTGTACACATGGGCTTCTGTATCAGACCTGTTTTCAGCATAAACCTCCAGGGCAGGGCTTGAGCATGCTCAGTTTGCTCCTCTCCCCCTCCCTCCTCCCATCCCTGCTGTAATCTGAGCTCAGAGCTGTGGGTGAGCAGGGAGAGACTCAGGCAGGAAATGATGTCACACCAAGCTTATATGGCAGCTTCTATCCTAAACAAACAGAGACAGTGTCTAGAGCGGTTTACTCAGGTAGGGTAAAGCATTCTGCAGAATAAATATAGAAATCTAGCTTGCACTATTGTGGCTAATCTGTTGGCAATAAACTGTCTTGGAGTTTTCCTTCTCCTTTCAGCGCTTCATGCCCACAGCTAGCAAAAGAAATATCAAAGAAATATCAAAGAAAAAAGTGCAAAAGGTGAAAACACCAGTGAAAGTGCAGGAAATGTTGCCATTCTTAAAACTGTACTTAAACCAACAGATGGCCATGTTAATAATTGAAGGTTTTAAAGAGGGTTTTATCATCCCCTTTTCAGACATTTACACTTATTATTTTATTTGCGACAATTTGAAGTCAGTATACAAATAACCGGGAGCAGTAGAAGAAAAACTTAAAAAGGAAAAACAATTTGACAGGATAGCTGGTCCTTTTAATGAGCCACCTTTTGATTTTTTGAAAATCTCCCCTCTAGTTGTAGTTCCAAAAATTGAGCCCAATGCATTTAGATTGATACATCACCTTTCATGTCTGAAAGATTGTTCAGTTAATGATGGCATTGAGCCCGAATTATGCTCAGTCTCATATACACCATTTGATGCAGCAATAAGTTTAGTCAGACAATGTGGACCGAGGTCTCTATTAGCTAAAGTGAATATTCAATCAGCCTTTAGATTGTTACCCATACATCCAAAGTGTTATATGTTAGGTTTTCATTTCAATGGGTATTATTATTTTGTCAAATTTTTGCCCATGGGATGTGCAATTTCATGTCACTATTTTGAAGCTTTTTCGAGCTTTATGGAATGGGTGGTGTCCTTTATTACTAGTTCTAATTTGACTTTACACTACTTGGATGATTTTTTATTCATTGGCCCTGAAGGGACTTCCACGTATGACATGTTGTTGAACGCATTCATATTAATAGCGGAAAAATTTGGGATCCAACTTGCAGAAGGCAAAACAGTTTCTCCAACTCAAAAAATAAATTTTTTAGGAATTGAAATTGATACAGTCATGATGCAGTTCAGGTTACCCCCAAGAGAAATTTTTGAAATTAAGATTTAATCAAAATAATCAGATCAGCGAAGAAGTTAACTTTAAAAGAAATTCAATCACTAATTGGTCATTTCAATTTTGCTACATGGATTATTCCCATGGGAAGGGTCTTTAATAAATGGTTAATAGCACTCACTAAGGGAAACACTAATCAAAAATGGCATATTAGAATTTCCAGAGAAGTCAAAGAGGATCTTTTAATATGGGATCAATTCCTAGAAGGATTTAATGGAAAAAAACTGTATCCAAGAACAATTTCTAGATAGTGAAACACTTCAATTATCAAGGATGCAGCAGCAGCATCAGTTGGTTTTGGAGCATATAATTCGGGGCAATGGTGTATAGACAGTTGGCCAGAAAATTGGGTGGAATATGGCCTTACCAAAATTGTATTATTAGAAATTTTCTCAATATTAGTAGTATTGGAGGGGCAGCCAGCTGGCTAATAAAAGAATATAAATGGTCTGTGATAATATGGCAGTAGTACAGGTAATCAATAATCAAACAGCGTCATCACCACCAGTTATAATAATTTTGTGTCAGATTGTTCTCAGGGCATTGCGATATTGCAAGGCATATCTCTCCACAATATGCCCACATTCAAGTGGACGATATCAGGCTGATCCGATCGTGGGCCAATAAACTGCTGACATGGTCTGTCGGCAGCTTTTATCGGCCCGTGTGTGGGGGCCTTTAGTCATGGCAGGCTTTTCTAGAAGGACATAAAAAATGGGAATCGGAATTGTATATACTAATGCTTTTTATTCGGGATTGTGAGGGTTCAAACTTGTTGTCAGCAACAATTACAAAAACATATAGCAGCGATCTCCTTTTTCAATAAGTTACTAAATAAATTGGATCACATAAAAATGCCAATAGTCAAGCAAATATTAAAGGGTATTCAACGAAAAAAGGAGAACAAAGATAAGAGAAAACCAATAAATGCCCATATTAGCGAAGCTAGTAGAGGACCTTGATGCAGTTTGTTAGTGATGGGCGAATTTGCGCCGTTTCGCCGAAAAATTCGCGAAGCCAGTGTCCGTTTTTTGGCCGCGAATTTTGGCCGCGAATTTTCAAGGGCGTTTCACGAATTTATTCACTGGCGGCGAATCGTGCAAATTCTCCGCGAATTCGTGCCTGGCGAATAAATTCACCCATCACTACAGTTTGTTATTCCCAGTATGAAAAAAAGTTTAAGTGCTTATTCATAATTTGTTTCTTTGGAGCACTTAGACTAAGCAATGCAGTAGCTCCAAACAACAGTGGGTGGTTTGCAGTTGGCAGATGTTACCCTCATCTACATCTCATCTGCAGGTCAAAAACTGACATTGCAGCGGTTATTTGGCTCCGTTCTTTCAACTACTTGGGGCTTTGCCCTGTTAAATCATTTAGTGAATTTTTGCTAATACGAGGTAACCTAGATGGTCATTTATTCAAGCACAAGCATAGGGAATTTTTGTCTAAGTATCAATTTTCTAAAATTCTCAATAAAGCCATTG
Organism: Xenopus petersii; assembly: GCA_038501925.1. Lineage (NCBI taxonomy): Eukaryota > Metazoa > Chordata > Amphibia > Anura > Pipidae > Xenopus > Xenopus petersii. The sequence goes on from CM076672.1 coordinate 197,202,689, forward strand.
CTAGAATAGGTCTTAATCCACTTGACTACAGCAGTCACTGCTTCAGAATTGGAGAAGCAACGCATTTAGCCTTATTCGGGCTACAGAATCACATAGATCATGAATGCTGGAAGATGGAAATCAGTTAGATACATTCACTCGTCATTAATAGATGATGTTTAATTTCTTTTATTGTAGGTAGTCTTCATTATTGGTCATTCCTTTATACACTGGGCTGTGAAAAGAGCATAGAGCAGAACTTACAAAGAAAACCTTGAATTCAACAAAGACAAAAAAATTATAAGATGGTTAGGCATCAGGGGAGCCAGATGGGCAGATCTACACAATCTTTTATAGACAAGTTGCCAGCTTTGGAAGACTAGACATAGTCATCAGAAAAATCAAAACAATTCAGTTAATTTGCAACATTAGGGGTGATTTAGTCCAGATAAGTTTTACCTTTTCGGGCACAATATTTCTTTGGAATAAGAGAATAATAAGAGAATAATATTTTTTGGTTATCTAAAAGATGGACTATAGTTAAAGTTATAGGCTCATCGCAGTTAAGGCGGGAGCAAGTGCCGGTGCACACATTATTTATGTTTTGTATAACAATAAAATGGTTGTCATGAGTAAGAATAATTTAGCTGATTTGATTGCATGAAGAATAATAAAAGCTGTGGCCTTTACGACTCCAGCTCCAGATGTGTTAGTGTGTTATTTTTGTGTATGTGTAATATCCATCCTCCTTATCCCATGCTATTCCTCTCTTTTACCTTCAATCTTCTGTTAAAAACCCAGCTGTCTACCATCATTTTGGATTTCTACTCTTGCCATAACCCAGACAACAAAGGAATGTCCTACAATCCATGAAATACAATTTGATGTACTGCCTTGGAACTTTCACCTTTTGTGTGTTTTGATACTCATGTGTAATTGCATTTTCTGTGCGTAACTTATGTAATCTTGCGTAACTGCATTTTTAGATTCGATATTATGGTGCTCTTTGTCCAATACTCTGTTATGCTCTCACTGCAGCTTCTCATATTGGCACACTCTTCCTATTATCACTCTTCCTAGTATTCCTGTATGCTGATTGCTCCTTTTATTCTGGGTCTTTCTTTCTAAAAGATTATTGTCCATGTTGTCACCAGTTTTATCTGCCTCTTTCACTTGCCTTCTCTCACTTCTGTTTCATCTCGCTCACCAATTTGTTCCCTTATAGCCGAACTTATCCTCTTCTTTGGTAGGCTTCTGCTCACATCTCTGGATTTGCTTGCTGTACTCTTCTTCGCCACACTGCACAGACTTGCACTCCTGTGTCTCCTGCCTGAAGCACTTGCCTGTGAATGACTATGATACTCTGACAGACCCATTCTCTGTACAGTGCTTTGCTTATCAGTTATCCCATCCTCTGTGTCCACTGACAGCTCGGGTAAGTTTTAGACTCGCTCTCTAATCTATTGGAGGCCATATTGGTCCACTGTAGCCCATATAGACTATATTAACTCCTCTAAACCTGACATATTTCAGGTCATATTGGTATATCATTTGTACTTAAAGGGGTGGTTTAACTTTTATTATGTTATAGAATGCTCTATTCCTAGCAACTTTGCAAATGGCCATTATTTATTAAAGTTTTTGAATTATATCGTTTTTTATTTATTTATTACTTTCTCTTCTGCCTCTTTTCAGCTTTCAAATGGGAATCACTGACCCCACCAGTCAAAATGTATTGCTCTGTGAGGTTACAATTTTATTGTTACTGTTACTTTTTATGACTTATCTTTCTATGCAGGCCCTCTACTTTCCATATTCCCATATCACTCGTTCAAACTACTGCCTGGTTGCTAGGGGTAAATAGTTTACAACTACTTTTTCTGTTTCCATTCATAAAAAGCAAGTAAAATATGTAAATTACAAGTCACTGCTTGTGATTTATACATGTTTAGATCTGCACATATTTTTATATTATCTAATGCTGAAAACACAAAATAAATATATATACGTGCATATTTAGGGAGAAATATATTTTTATATATAAATGTTTTTAACTTCAATTGTGAAAAATGTTATGGAAAATGTGTTTTATTTTTCTTAGATTAATTATATTTTCTTACATTAATTCTTGTTTGCGCTCTAGCTTTCATTCTATTTTGACATATTTAGCTTTGAATTATTATCTTCATCCACCTTTGCCAACTTTGTTTTGCTAGTAGCTATAAAAATGTGCCTATTTTAATGACAGACAAAATATTAGTCAGATGTTGAAATATTTGAATTATGATCATAAAGTTTCTTTAACACAAAGTGTACTTTTAGGTAAGCACATACTAAACTAAGATTGCGTTTCTGGCCTGGTAAAGAATAAAATATGGAATTAATATATTTATAAATTATTTATATTTTAATGACATTATAATGATATTGTCCAAAATAAATGCAATAGGTTTGAGAAGTAGAAAAATTTTCCATTTAAATGAACTAACTCCAGATGAAGAAATAATGCTAGAGATTTTGAATTCCAGCACAAATAACTGGTTTAACTGATTCTGAGCTTTAGACAGCTACAAGGTAAGTATGTACAGGTATAGGATCCCTTATCCGGAAACCCGATATCCAGAAAGCTCTGAATTAAGGAATGTCTGTCTCCCATAGACTTCATTTTATCCAAATAATACACATTTTTAAAAATGATTTCCTTTTTCTCTGTAATAATAAAACAGTAGCTTGTACTTGATCCCAACTACGATATAATTATTCCTCATTGGAAGCAAAACCAGCCTATTGGGTTTATTTAATGTTTAAATTAATTTCTAGTAGACTTAAGGCATAAAGACCCAAATTATGGAAAGATCCGTTATCCGGAATACTGGATTCATGTCCCTTACCTATACTATGAATAGCATCACAGTGTAATTTCTAATATTAATTACATTTGTTCTCTCAGTTGTTTTAAGTATTTATGTTTTTAATTACAACTAAAATACATGTAACGTTTAAAAATAGTTTTAATATTTTAAAACCAATTATATTTGTAGTAAAATTCATTTAAATATAATGTCAATGATAAGGTAGCTGGGATCAGCTTTCTGGGAGTAAAGCAGCCCACGGCAGAATCACAACTCGTGAGAGTGTTGTCTCCTTTCGGCAGTTTATTTTTTACTTGCAGCAAATAAATCATATAAACAGTTTAAAGTAAAAGCCTTGCCACTTAATGAGCATCTAGCTAACACAGGTCAGTTGTCCTAACTAACCAGGAGTAGGCCTATCGCCTGTCTCCCTAAACGAATATTTAGAAAACAAAGTCCCAAGCCTTGTGGTGATTTTAAGCCTCTCAGTGAGCTCACATAGGCAGCTTTACTGTGTCTTTCCCCAGACTGGAGCTCTTCCTTCTGGCATAAGCTGGTGTTTTAATTATACACCTGAGGTGCCTCAGTTGCCTCAGGTAAACACACAGGCTGGACTAGCCTACAGGAACCACTCCGATAGGAACCGGAGAGATAAATAATTTCAGTCTTGGACTTTCCCATGTATCCTGATAGTGACCTCACTACATACCCCTCTACTTGTTTCAACCCATTGTTTGGAACAACTGAGGCCCAGCTGGAATGAACCCAGGACAGGGCATCAACATTGTCCATTTCTGACCTGGGCCTATGTCTCACTGTGAAACAGTAGTGGCTGGGGAATTCTGTAGACCAAAGCGCAATACTTTGTACTGGAAAGAACCACCCGGAGTGACAAAAGCTGTTTTTTCCTTGGCCTGTTCAGCTAATGGTATCTGCCAATACCCTTTTGTTAAATCTGTAGTCAGATAGTGAGCAGTACCCATCCTGTTACTTTCACATGGCAGTGGGCAACTATGGGGTTAATACCCCCTGATAATTAAATTGGCAGGAAATTACCAAATAAAGTTTTGCTTCTGCCCCTGGCTGCCATCTTTTTTTTCTTCCTGCACTCCCCCCGAATTGCCAGCAGACTGCCTCTCCACTGCTGAAGCTCATGGATGGGGGTGCATTGAAATCCCTGTGTGAGTCCACGGAGAAAGCCCCAGGCTTTGGCCAGTCCGTGCCTCCGGTGCAGTAAGCCGCAATGCTGATGACGGCACATGCGCACTAAGACGTAGACGACATGTCAGCTTCCAATATGGCGTCTGAATGCACCGTCAGTGCCAATACACTTGTGCATCCCTTACAGTCGCTCAAACATGATGCAATGGAAGCACAGATGCTGACCACTTTAAATCTCAGCGCTTTCACCTACAAAGCTGCCTACAAGTGGTAAGATCACTGAAGGTCACCGCGCTTGCACACCCTTGCCTTCCAGAAAATGAATACCTGGTGCTTGGTGAAGGAGTCCTCGGCAACCTCAAAAACTTGTAAGTAGAAGGCCCTCAGGTTAATTCAAGTAGGGATGAACCATTGCTAAGTTTATTTTTCGAAGGTGCAAAATTCGCAAAATAAACTTAGCAAGGGTTCGTCCCTGCTTGAATTAACCTGAGTGCTAGTGAAATTCCTTCTACTTACAAGTGGTAAGACACAGCAAACAGCTTCTGATTATACTGCCCAAGTGTGCCTTGCGCTAAGGGTACTACGGTAATTATTAACCTGATCCTTGAGGCCCTACTCTTTTGAGATGAGACGTGTTTGGTTTTCAACCCCTCCATGGCAATATTTCTTCCCAGGGTGAATGACATGAGCTCCAGACGTTCTCATTCGGGCTCCAGGGGGGTGAGTGTGCTTACCGGAGAGAGGCTCATGGAATGTTTAATCTAACTCAAAAAATAAATATATACCATATGGTAGATACTCACATGGCTATTTTTGCTTTCAGAAGCTCATCGAACGCTGATGAAAAGAGAAGGAAAAATGCAAGGAAGCAATCCATCTCCTGCTTTGAAACAGCACTACCAGATAAAAGGCTTTGCAACAAATGTCTTCACTATGCGGCTGGACCATCTTCAAAAAATTTTTGGACTGGATGACCTGGATGAAGGATTCCTTTAACCAAAATATGGTAACCATGGTGTCGAAAGTCACCCAAAATGTCCTTAAAACATTTGACCACCTTCCTGAACATGTGAGGGTTACAGGAACAGAGACAAAGGTTTATCCAGTCTGGTCAGAGATGAACTTTAGGATTCCTCCTCAGAAGGAGAAATTTCTTCAGACCAGCAGGACCAAAATGAGTCTGGCGTCAACTTAGATATGGTTGAACCTTTAAAAAAAGCTCTCAAAGACTTTGGACCTCGACAATTCATTCCCGCAAAAAAACTACATTTTAAAGCCAGTTCCAAAAAGAATCACTTCTTTCCAATCCACAATGTGATCAATAAAGTAGTAGAAGCAGTAGCAAACTCCTGACAAAAGAGTCTCACTCTCCAGAAGATAGATGTCTCCCTGAAAATGGCGAACACTGCAGCAGAAGCATCATACCTATAACCACGTTCACCAGAGCCAACAACATTTGGCTACAAGAATTGGAAGCCATCAAGAAAGGAGAACATCATGGGAAACTCAAAGACATGCTGCAGGACATCAAGGTGGGTAATGATTTTGTATCTGAAGCCTCTATGGACACGTTCAAATTCACGGTTAAAATTATGGGATCATCAGTAGTGGCCAGAAGAGGATTGTGGCTTCGCCACTGGAATGCTGACATGCAGTCCAAATACAACCTAATATCTTAATTGGGCCAGAATTGGATTTCATCATCACTAAAGCCTCCGTAGGTAAATCATCATTCCTACCCCAAGATCATAGGGAAATAAAGATGGGAATCAAAGCCATCAGAAGCCGCTTTAAAGAAGCAAAACAATTCAAGCCTGGCAGAGCCTTCTCCAGACAATGGAGACAGAAGGATCAGTCCTTTCAGGCTAAAAGAAGTGAAACAAAAACCGAAAAAAGAACATGGAGGTTCGGCAGCCCCTTTGCTCACTGTAGGAGAACGGTGTTCATCCTTCAGGGCAGTGTGGGCTTGTGAAATTGAGGACAGCTGGGTCATGGATATCATATCCAGAGGCTATCCTCTAAAACTAGATCAAGGGTCCCAACAGCTCAACATTACCACGGGATATACTCTCACCTATTTCTATAAATGGGGTTTTTCATGTTATACTTAACCTCAAACATCTAAACCAAAACCTACACATTCCTACCTGCAGAATGGAAACTCTGAGGTCAATTGCGCAGTGCCTAAATCAAGGGCATTGCTTATCAAAGATAGATCTTAAGGAGGCTTACCTAAGCATCCCAATTTGGAAAGGCCACAGGAAATTCCTAAGGTTCCAAATACTGATTATACAATAATAGGCGTTTGTGGGAGCACTCAAAAGGTTAACTCAAAGTATAATTTATATTTAAGTATAAGGGAAGTGCTATTTTTCAATGCACTTCCCACCATACCACGTCAAGGCATACCCCATATGGCAGCCCCTAACTTGTTACTTCTGGTCATAGTATAAAGGATCTAGTGCCTCTCTGCATAGTAGAATTGATTGAAGTAAAAGTCTGCTGAACCTTGGTTTCAGCCTGAAGGCTAAATCCTCCCCAGCTGCTAACTTGCAGCTTTTAAGAGAGAGTAATTGCCCAAACCAACGCCCATTTTAAAAAAAAAAAATTATAAGGATGTAAAAATAGTGAAGTCAAAGTAAAATTATATGTATAGGGGCACACTTGGAAAGTGTATATATATGTCGGTATGGGTATAAGTAGGTAAGAAATAGGTGTCAAATAAAGTAAAATTATATGTATAGGTGCACACTTGGAGAGTGCATATATGTGTCAGTATGGGTATAAGTAGGTAAAAATATAGATGTGAATTAAAGTAAATAAAGGACAAACTAAATAAGGTGTAGTAATAGGTATAGTGAATGGGTTCAATAGTGTTACTTGGTGCAGTAAAAAACATAGGATATATATATACAATAATAGGAGGTTGTGGGAGCACTCAAAAGGCTTAGTTAAAGTATAATTTATATTTAAGTATAAGGGAAGTGCTATTTTTCAATGCACGTCCCTGGTCCCCTGTTTCACAAATAATTCAGTATAAATGCAAGTGCATATGTTTACGAAACAGGGGTTTTTTGTTACAAAGTTATGATCATAAAGTAGCCAACATACCACATCAAGGTAAACCCCATATGGCGGTCCCTAACTTGTTACCTCTGGTCATAGTATAAAGGATCTAGTGCCTCTCTGCATAGTAGAATTGAATTGAAGTAAAAGTCTGCTGAACCTTGGTTTCAGTCTGAAGGCTAAATCCTCCCCCGTTGCTAACTTGGAATATATTATTGTATATTCCAAATACTGAACCAACATTTCCAGTATAGGGCCCCGTCTGTCGTATTATACATTTTTTTCATAACTAGACTAAATACTTTTCAAAGCCCTATCCAAGGCTCTACTAACTCAACAAGTGACCATTGTCTCAGACTATCTTCAGAAGTTAGGGTGGATCATCAAGTGGAAGAAGTCACCCATCCCCAAACCATGGAATTCTTGGGGAAACCATCAACACATCCTCTTTCAACCTAGGTCTCCCAGTCCACAAGATCCCAAACTTACAGTAATGTATCTCAAACCTCATCCAGTTTTGCACAACATCAGCAAAGATTTGCCAACAAGTACTAGGCAAAATGAGGGCCACGATAGACTGTGTCAAGTGGGCAAGGATTCACTCCAGACCTCTCCAGTTCGAGTTTCTGGCAAAGTGGGATTACAATTAACCAGAGTAGATCACCCGGCTTTCAGATGAGAAAGTATTAGCTCTATCATGGTGGTTTCAGACCAAACACCTGGCAACCCCAGTAAGCCTGCATCAAAGGAATTGGATCACAATCATCACAGATGCCAGGAGCCCATATCGGAAACCTAACCACCAGAGAAATATGGTCAACTCAAGAAGCAAGTCACTCTTCCAACTGGAGAGAACTGAAAGCTATTTTTTTTACATTTCAGAACCAGATTCAGAAGGATGTCGTAATAAAATCAGACAACATGTTTGTGAAGATTCTCATTCATCCAAGTCGTGGTATATCTGTAGAAATCAGTCAAATCAACTGTACTTGCTGTGTTTTTTTCTTCTTCCTTGAAGTCATTTTACCAGTCATTCAAGGGGAAAAAAACACAGCAAGTCCAGTTGATTTTACTTTTTTCTACAGATAAAACCAGACTACTTCACGGTGCTCAGATACCTGAACAAACTTGGTTGGACAAAATCCGAAACTCGATTGCATTTGACCTTCTTATCTTGAGATGGGCAGAAATGTATCTGACAGATCTGAAAGCAGAACATATATAGGGAACCTTGAACACGGTAGCAGACAAACTGATTCAGACTTTACCCCCAGCCGGAGAATGGGAACTCCACCCCACAGCCTTTGCTATGATTCAGGCAAAATGGAGTCCTCTCTCGATAGAACTCATGGCCACCAGAAAGAATGCAAAACTCACCACTTACAGGGCATGGACTTCAGAACCAGGGGCTCTTGCAACAGACATAGAGGGCATATGTTTTCCCTCCATTCCTAACCATCCCTAAAAATTTTTTTTTTATAAATATCCCCTTACCAACTAAATAACAGGTTTTATTCTAAGCATGAGCACTGCAGAAATACAAATAAATAATTTATGCATCACAAAACAATTCAATAATTCCATTAAGTCCAACTGCAATTCTGTTAGAATTCTGTAGTTAAAATTATTTAACCAAAAGTTAATTTAAGGGTGATCCCAAATATTTAGTGATGTTTGCCAGAAAGGAGTATGAGCAGCTAAAACACCCCGAAAAAAGTGGGTGTAGCTTCTCTGTGAATACTCCACCAGGTAGAGCTACATTGTAGAGGACCAGAGTAGGCAGCGGATTCTTGTGCAGTCTTAAGGTGGCCATACACGGGCCGATAAAAGCTGCCAACAGACCGTGTCGGCAGCTTATTGGCCCATGTATGGGGACCCCCGATGGGCTTCACTGATCGAGATCTGGCCAAAAGTCGGCCAGATCTCGATCGGATGGGACAAAAAATCCCGTCGGATCACGGCCGCATCTATTCGTTGATGCGGTCCCGCGATCCGACCGCCCATTGCTATTCGTTAGGATCCGATCGTTGGGCCCTAGGGCCCACGATCGGATCAGCCCGATATTGCCCACCTCAAGGTGGGCATATCGGGGAGAGATCCGCTCGTTTGACGACATCACCAAACGAGCAGATCTCTCAGTGTATGGGCACCTTTAGAAAAGTTTCCGAAACAGCCCACCCCCAAGTTGATGTCCATACAATAGCCTTAAAAGAAGACCCTTGTTAACCTCAAACACTTGGTTATCAAGTCTAACTTGATTCCTGGAATTGTTTCTTTGATTTGTGTTTATTCCTTGGCTTACAGCTTGACAGTTTAACTAAACTATAAGAGGGATGGACAAAGAAGAAGACTTCGCCCCATACTGAATGTGAAAAGCGATCTTCCACTTGTAATGGAATAGCAGAAATCTTCTTTGACCATCCCTCTTGGTTGCACTTTCAAGCGGTAGGCCACTGAAGATGTAGGTCGGCAAATGCTCCTTGTGTGCATGTGTGGAAATCAACACTGGGCAGTCAGCAGTGACATGTGTAGGTACAGAAGCACATTTGTGGGTCTGTATCTTCAGTAACTTATGGCTTGATAACTGGCATGTGTGACAGTGTTAACATCTTCGTCTCCTTTTGAAATAAGTCTACCGTCATTTGACAATTTCCAGCACCTTGTTATACTTCCTTTGTTTAATGGTTGCTATTTAAGTAGTTCATTGCCCAAAACGTACTTTGCTATGGGGCAAATTTAATAACCTCTGAAAATTCGCCAGCGACGGCTTCGCTCAAAGCGCAACACTTCGCCAGGTGTAGATTCGCCAGGACAACGCTAATTCACTAAGATCCAAAGTTGCGTCCAGTGTGCCGAACGCTGGCAAAGTTGCGCTAGCATTACTGTGGCAAGCAAAGTGAAGTTGCACTAGTGTTGCCTAATTTGCATACGGCGGAAAGTTAAAGTTCAATGGACATATATGTTGCAGCAAATACATTACACAACACAGGCCCGGGAAACCTTAATAAAAGAAAATAGAGTTGTTATATTGCCCTACACATGAGCCCAATGTACAAATTATGTGCCATATGTTAGGAAATGTAGGGGGGGAAGGCAGGTACCACAAAAAAAATTTACCATCTTGTGCAGCCTATCACCCTGAAAAAAGAAAAAGACGCTTGCGTTTTTTGGGACTTAGAATTTTTTTTACTGTATTGCACTTCGCCTGGCCTGAGGTGGCAAAGGCAAGTCTGGCGCAAGAGGTAACGTTCAGTAAAATCCTTATCTTAGTGAATTTGCGTAGTTACGTCCATTCGCCAGATGGCAAATTCGCCTGGCATTAGGTGAACTACCAACAGAGTCTATCTCCTTCGCTAGCGAAGTTACAACATCGACCATTAGTAAATCGACGAAGTACCGAAATCAGGTTAGTCACTTCGCCCTTTAGTAAATCTGCCCCTATGTGTGCTGTTTTCTAAATGTATATGTATTAGGGCAGAACTACATGAGTGATTTTACCTGCGATAGCATCCATTTTGACATGTAGGATGCGCCGACTCTAAGGTAAGTATTAGGAATGCCAGGTGTTGTTGTGCGGGCATCTGACACGACTTTACTGTCGGATGAAGTTGCAACTTGCAGCGTTCACATGCAACAGTCGTGTCTGATGCATGCAGCGACAACGTCCGGCAGTCCTATTACTTACCTTCGATTTGGCGCATCCGACGTGACGCCTACGATTCATCACAGCACGTCTGAACGAATGCTATCACAGATAAAAGCACTCGTGTAGTTCTACCCTTAAGGCTAAGGCCACACTAAGCGATAGCTTAAAATGGTCCCCACTGGACACGCGGCGATCTTTTTTCTATTGTCGCTCAAAATCGCCTAGCGAGGCAATTTCGAGCGACAGTAGAAAAAAGATCGCCGCATGTGTTTTTACGCTGGCGATTTTTCGCGATTCCCCATAGACGCCAGCGCAAAAGTTTCCCCAGCGATTGCGGCTTAAAAGTCGCGGCGAAAAGTCGCCGCGAGTCAAATCGCGGCGCTATCGCCTAGTGTGGCCTTAGCCTAAACAAGTATAGCATCCATCATCTGGAATCCCATTATCAAGATAGATATGAATTATTGAAAGGACATCTCCAGTGGGGACCATTTTAAGCAAATAATTAATTTGTATTTCTGTTTTCTCTGTAATCATTAAACTTTATCTTGTACTTGATGTTAACTAAGCTGCATGAATCCATATTGGTGACAAACCAATCCTGTTGGGTTTATTTAAAGTTTAAATGATTTTTTAGCAGACTTGAGTTATGGTGATTCAAATTATAGAAATATCTGTTATCCATGAAACCCCAGGTCCCCCATTGGTTCCTCAAAAAATGTTCTGCTCTTTCCCATCTACGTCTGTTTAATGGTACATGGATTAAACTCCATTTTATAGTATTTATAGTAAAATGATATATGATATAATACAATCTGGTTTCATAATTCACTCAAGACTGCTCCAAGCTCCCCCAGCTGCTCCTAAAGACCAGATGCTCAGTCCACAGCGTCCCCACTGTAGCAATATGCACAAATCATACAATTGGGCACTATGTAACACGGCTAACGCGTTTTGGTAATCACTCCATTAATTGATAGCCTATAATTAAGGGGGTGATTCCTGAAACGCGTTAGGCATGTTACATCTGCAGCCTGCTGCAATAAATCTGTTTTTAACCAGAGTGTTGTCCAATTGTATGATTTGTGCAAAATCAGATGGAAGCCCCAACTGTTCAGTTGCCATAAAATGAAGATAGCAGGGTAAGCAATAAAGCATGTTTTGTCTTGTAAGAGCAGTCAGTAAAATGAAGATATTTATCATTTATTTAATTGAGAAACCTTTTCTAGGATGCAGTACAAATGTCTAGTCATACACTAGAGAAACAACACATAGTCAGAGCTCATGCATATTAAATCACAATCATGAAAATAAAATAAAGTAATCTGATAAGTGTTTTATGAGTGAAATTAAATATTAAAACGGGATGATAGCATAGAAGCAGAAAATGAACATAAATAAAGAGAGACAAATATAGTGTGACAAAACAAGGCTGCAAACAGGAAATATTCAGCAAATAAAGTGCTTGAATGCCTACCCATTATTATTTTATAGCCTAAAAATATTAAAATTCATACTTAGATTTGGCAATGTTCAGTATGTCATTGCTCAGCAGTCAAACTGCAGATGCCTTGAATGCCAAACAGTTTGATTCTTGCAATACATTATAAAAGCGCAGGTATCTGAAATATTTTGACATAATATTCTAGTCTTCATGGTCTTATTGTACAAATAAGTGCCATAGCCAAGACATGCTAACTACTTGTGGGTATCATTTGTTTGTTTTTAAGAGTAAAAAAACATCAGTGGCTGACCATACAAGTCGAAATATTTAATATTTTATGAATATATGTTATAAATTGAATAAATCCTTTTCTGTCTGTCAAGACTTTAAGATCTAAGCAAATCCTCCTTTTCTATTGTTGCTTCTTTGTATATATATGAATTTAAAATGCAAATCAGAATATTAAATAATGTTGAATAAATCATTCAAATCTCAATGATGGCTTGCCTTTGAAGATATGCTATATAAAAGACAAATATTTCTGCCAAATGGTTTAGACTGAAATACTTGTTCCCTGGAAAGATGCCCTGAGAACTCACTGCATTCTATTTTATATATATATTTTATATATTTTATATATTTATATATATATATATATATATATATATATATATATATATATATATACACAATAGAAGTAAGATCGTATTCGTTCGAATTCAATTCGAAGTATTTTCAAAAAGAAATTTAGATTTTTCAACAAATAGACTCCAAATTGGTTCTAGGAGGTCCCCTATAGGCTAAAACAAAAATTTGGCAGGTTTTAGATGGCGAAGGGTCGAAGTTAAAGTTTTAAAGAGACAATAAATGATACATTTCAATATTTTCAAATTGTAATCGAATTTTGGCCTATTCGATAGTCGAAGTACACTAAAATAGCTCAAAATTCAATTTTTTTGGCCCGGTGGGGCACTTAATCATGGGCTATCTTTACCTCCCAGAAAGTAGGTATTTATAGGAGACATGACCAATGAAAACCAAGATACAAAACATATTCAAATTCGATTTGCTTCATTTACCAAAGATACACAAAAAAAAGATAGACCCCCACTAGGAAGACCAATAGTTGCGGGAATTGGCTCTCTTGGTGAGCCTCTGTCTGAGTTGATTGATCTTCAACCTCTGGTGCTAATTCTACGAAGTTACATTAAGGATAGTGGCCAAATAGTACATACCATGGGTTCCATGGAGTGGCATCCTGAATATAGTTGGGCCACAGTAGATGTTCTGGTCTTATATTCTTGTTTTCCCCCCCATTTGGGCATGAAGGCCATCCCTTTCCATTTAGAACGGTACAGTAGTTATGAACGCCCATTGAGGGATTTTATACTTTAAGCCATAGATTTTTTTACTAACACACAATTCCTTCTTGTTTGACAGTAATTATCTACAAAAGCAAGGGTCCGCCATTTGCCCCATCATATGCCAATTTATACATGGCATGGTTGGAATATATGTTTATCTATGGTGATTATAATCCCTTTAGAAACTATATTCATTTCTAGGGGCGTTATATAGATGACCTCCTGTTCATTTGGAAGGGGGACAAAGTACTTTTTAAAGAATGTATTGAATATCTTAATAAAATTACCTTAATTTACAATTTACATCAGATTTTCATAAAACACGTATCAGTTTCCTTGATGTTAAATTAGAGGCTATAAGAAAGGAGGTAGTCACCTCTCTATATAGAAAGGATTGCACTGCCATTATGATTTTTGAAGCTACACCATCCAATCCTATACACCTGGTGCAAAATATACCTGTGGGGCAATGTTTACACCTTAGGCATTTATGTTCCAATTTACAAGATTTTATAACAGAGGCCTGTGTTTTGGGAGACCGGGTGTTATAGAGGGGATACAAAGTGTGAGTTCTGATTGAAACTTTTAAGAGAGATTTAAACACCCCTAGAACAGATCTTCATAAGTATGAGAAAGTTATCAACTTTTGAAAAAAACCCATTTCGATCGAATGCACCTACGGTGCTTGTATTATGACGTATAGCCCTCAGTTTTCCCATAATAAACAAATGTAAGGATTCGGAAGCATTTATTGGATATTCATGTCAGTAAGGAGACAAATTTATCTAGACATTTTTTCGGTCATGTGCTATGGGGAAATACAAACTACTTTAGGGTACAAGGCATTGAGAATGTAAGTCTGAATAGTGGTGGTGGGGACATATTTAAAGCTATACGGAAACAAGCTTTTTGGATTTACACATTAGAGACCAGACTACGGCTACCACAGGGGATTTATTCAGAATTTGATGTTTGATGTTACTATTAGTTAACCCCCCTTTTTTGAGGCCTTTTTGACACCCCTTGGCTGTATTTCTACTCCTCTCTACCCACATTGTAATTTAAGTCTTTAAGTTCTGACCATAATGTTTATTGGCGCTATGTGAAAAAAATGGTAACTTAGAGTGGTTCCATACTTATTTCAATGTGTTTGCGTTTTCAGGGTTCAACTTAAATTTGAAGAATCTGTTCAATCAATACCCTCTTATCGTTTTCTTTCTGAGCTGTACATATCATATATATATAAATTATATGTCATTTTCATACTGTCATTTCGAATCTGTATATGCATATATAAACTTTTGAGATTGTATTTTTAAGAGACATTTTGAGATTGTGTCCCTTTAAGAGACATCCCACTTTTTTGCTTTGAATATGTTTTGTATCTTGGTTTTCATTGGTCATGTCTCCTATAAATACATACTTCCTGGGAGGTAAGGACAGGCCATAATTAACTGACCTGGAGAGCAAAATCAAAACATTTGTAGGGCCAATGGAGATACTTTTCCTTTTTTTAATGAAACTATAATAAATATCCCATCTTAACCTTATTTTTGGTGGCCCTTGTGGAGTTTTTCAGAGTGCCCTATACCACTCTCCTTGTATTTTGGTCCATTGGGGGGAGGAGAATTCCCCCTCCTTGTGGGCATGGGATGAGGGCAGGACACCGGGGGTTAAAATTACCCCGCTGAGTGGGTTAAACATAGTGGTACCACCGGCAAGAGGGGCCAGCGCGGATTGGATGTGGTTTCCCACGATGCGCTCGCCCCTAGCAGAAGTTATAAAGCAGCCCTAGTACCTGGTTACGCCAGTGCAGCCTGGGAATTACCGCGGGGAAGCTCTCCCCATAACCGCGGGCCAAGAAATAACAGCTGCGTCATGGCAGGAGTGAGAGTAACTGACGGGCAGGTTGTAGGAGAGGCTGGGCCAGAGATTGAGCACATCATTTCTTTGATACTTCATGCTGACCCAGAGGCTGTCCAGCCCATTATGCGGCAGGCGGGTCTTATCACAACAGCCAACGAGAAGGCTGAGGAGGCGGCAACTCTGGATTCAGAGGACGCCCCTAGCATGACAAGCAAATTAAGGGTAAAGAGAAAAAGTGCTTTTAAGCGCTCGGCTTCACAAAACACCGCCAGAAAGAGTTAAAGGGGTAGTCCCCCTCTGTACCCAGCACTAGCAGAATATTACTGGGGGAGTTATGAAGGCAGGCTAATTTGAGTCATTAAATATGTCAAATGTATTATCCTCTCCTTCACTGTCTATGCAGCAGGTACAGAGCACCAGCAGAGGGCAGTTTGAAACACCCATACAGCAAGCAGGTAATGAAGCTGCTGTAAATGAATTGAACACAATTAAAGAGTTTTGGCATTCTTACCAGGAATGTTTAATAAGCTACAAGATAAGGAAGTTCCAAAGGAAAATGTATTGTCAAAAGGAGTATCCGAAAGCAGTTTAAGGGATGTAATTACATGTGCATCTACTCCTTTGGGTTTACACTTATCATCAGCTGTAAAGGATAAGATAACCAAAGGGGAATATATGCTGTCTTTATTACCTGCATACAAGGATTTTCTCAGAACTGAAAAAAAGGGGATAGGAAACACTCACCAACTGGTTACAGGCATTTTGCATATTTGCCAATGTATTGTGTGGAAGTAAACCACACCTGTCCCCCCAATTGTTTAAATACCTAGATATTATACTGGAGGCTTATCGCACATATGGAGGGTTATCATGGTTTTACCTATGATGACCGCTTCCGTCAAAAGCTAGCGGTACATTCAAGTTTGTCATGGGGACAAAAAGATGTTGATTTGTGGATGGGAATGTTGGCACCCAAGCCGACATTTCCATCCACCACACGCCCTGTTCCAACAAAGCCCAATACATGCTGGGCATATAATGAGACGGTGTGCAAATGGCAGAACGCATGTAGATACAAGCACGAGTGCTCCCACTGTTCAGGGAATCACCCGGCATTTTGTCTGCAAATTCCCCACAGGACTTAAGCCAAATGGCAAGTTCCAAAAAAGGATCCAAATTAATTTAGTTTGATACATCACTTGTGGCTTACGAGTCAGTTTGGAGTTCCATCGGCTCCATAAAAGACGGTAGAACCTATTACCGTAACTAATTTTCTTGGAATAGAATTAAATTCAGTTCTTATGGAATTCAGATTACCTCCAGGTAAAGTAGCAAAATTGTGTTTTTTGTTGATTAATGCTTTATCAGCAGCAAAATTACAACTCAGACAATTGCAGAGCCTCTTGGGACACTTATCATTTGCCACAAGAATTATGTCGATAGGACGAGTTTTCTTAAAACCTCTGTCTGCATTAACAGCTGGGGTATCAAAACCTAATTGACATATTCTTATTACAGCAGCTGTTAAGGAGGATTTGCTAATTTGCTGGAATCTTATAGAACATTACAATGGCAGAAATTGTTGGCAGGAGGATTTTGTCGGCAATGAGGCCTTACAATTATATACAGATGCTAAGGCATCGGCTGGTTTTGGAGCTTTTTTCCAAAACCAGGGGTGTGTGACCACATGGCCTGATCATTGGAAGGAAACGGGCCTCACTAAGAATATGGTTTTGCTGGAATTTTCACCTATTTTAGTATCATTAGATATTTGGGGACCTGCATTACAAAACAAGATCATTTAGAATTGTGATAATTTATGAGTGGTACAAGTAATAAATAATTTGTCAACATCGTCACCCCCAGTAGTGAACTTGTTACGATAATTTGTGTTGAGAGCCTTGAAATATAATATCCTTATTAAAGCAAAGCATATCCCAGTATAGCTAATCGTACTGCTGATTCTTTATCTCGTCTGCAGTTCAATGTTTTCTGGAAAATAGAGGAGCAAGCAAGCAGAGTGGGGATCCCTTGCCCAAGCTACCTATGGGACTTGATATAACCAGTGTAATGGCCATTTTGCAAGGCTCAGTGGATTGTAAAACATGGGTGAACTATAAATAAGCCTGGTTGCAATGGCAAACATTTAAAAGACAAAATTCCCTTGATTTAGAGGATGAAGACCTCTTTGTAATATATATTTTGGATTGCTTTCAGTCAGGCCAAACAGTTAGTAATATCAAAAAGAAATTAGCTGGAATTTCATTTTGGCCAAAGTTGATCTTGCCAACAAATGTGACAAAAAATCAACTAGTGCAACAGATTGTCAAAGGTTTGGCGCGTACACATGTTAAGCCAGATGCTAGAAGGCCCATTACTATAGTTGTATTGTATAAACTAATGGCAGTGTTGCCACAAATTTGTTCAAATGAATATGAAACATTAGAGCAGCATTCTCTATTACCTGTTTTGCAGCATTGAGGTTAAGTGAAGTAGTCTCCCCAACAAAAACCAGACCCGGGGGGATTTTTTTGGATGACATACATTTAATAGAGAGTAGGCTCTGTATCAATATTAGGGCTTCCAAAACAGACAGGGAAGCCAGGGGATGCTTAATTTGGATTGGTGAATTTATAGACCCATTTCTATGTCCAGTGGAGAACTATAAAGTTTTTCTTGAGAGAAGAATTTCAAAGAAAGGCCCTCTCTTAATATATGAAAACGCTGAGTTTTTGTCAAAATACAAATTCAATAGGGTGCTCAGCTTATGTTTGGAGAAACTGGGTCTGGAAAAAAGAAAATACCACTCTCATTCAATTCACATAGGAGCGGCGACACAGGCATCTCAGGAAAGCTCTCCCCACCCTCCCACCCTAAAGTTATGTATACAATGTTAAATTATGTTAAAATGTAAAAAAAAAACAAAAAAAAAACATTTATGTCACAGCCGTTTCAATTTGGATGATGTTTAAATACTTAATGGCGAAGGTCAAAAGTTAATGGGAGTTCTGGCAGGTACATGGCGGAACTCTAGCCTCTTGTATGGTGAGCTCTGTGAATAAACAGAGCTTGACTATGAGTCATTTAGAAGATTTATATATATGTTACATGCAGTAAGCAAATTGATTGTTTTATAAATGCAGTATATCATTAAACACTGCTGTGGCCTCCCTCCACACAATTTAATGGTGTCAATGTGTTTTATTTATTAGATATTTGTCGAATTGTTAAGGTGTTCATGCTTACCTATCCCATGCTGGTTTATCCGCTCCCTAAGCTGAGGGTCTGAGGCTGGTGCACCTGGACCACCTGTTTCACGTGGTGAGTGATCCACATATTTTGTGTCCTGTGCCCCTGTAATAAATGGGTGAACCTTTATCAATATTAATACTTGTATTAAGTAATATTCATACAGGATGAAGTGCTTAAATCTTTTGATATACTGCTTGTGAGCAATAAATTACACAAAACATTTACTTAGCGTTGTGTGATGGTAATTACAATAGCCAGTTCAGCATCAATTCAGCACAATCAGGAAGCCCCACAACCTTTGGTTCATCACCCTCAGGTTCCCGATAATCAAGCAATGATCCAAATCCAGGCACCCACTCATGAGTCCGATGTGAAACTACTCAGCTGAAAATTATGGTGTGCTGTATAATCAACAGCTAAAGAGACCTTTAACCCCGAATGCTGACCTAAGCGATATTGTTAGATTAAGAAGGTCTTCAGCCCAAAATGCTGTCGCAACAATGCCTAGTGTTTGCTATAGAACGTTTGCCCAGCAATATAACTACAGGGACATCGGACTCAAATAACTATCCCAAAATCTGCTGAGTTATACTTGCTCAAACTTAAGGTTTTATTCACTATAAATCAGATATATTGTAAATCATTAAATCAAATTAGAAAGTATCCACCTTGCTACAGACCCCTCTATTGGTGGTTTAATATTAATAGTTTTGCTTCAAATCAGGATTAATTATATCTTAGTTGGGATCAAGTACAAGGTACTGTTTTATTATTATAGAGAAAAGAAAAATATTTTTTAAAAATTTGAATTATTTGAACAAAATGGAGACTAAGGGCAAAGTGACGAACGCTGGCAAAAATGTCCCAGTGTGACATCATTCAGGCACTTCGCCGATTTACTAACGGGTGCAGGCATAACAGACGCTAGCGATCATTCTCACTCTATTGCCAGGTGAATTTTCGCTCTGGCAAATGGACGTAACTCCGCGGATTTTACTGAACGTTACCTCTTTCGCCAGACTTGCCTTCGCCAGCTCAGAGCAGGCGAAGTGCAATGGAGTGCATAGGACTTCCTCAATTTTGGTGGAAAATTTTTCTAAGTCCCAAAAAATGCTGGCATCTTTTCCTTGTTTCAGAGTGATAGCCTGCAAAACTGGGTTACCCATACATTTTTCAACATATGGAACACAAACTATACAGTGGGCTCATGTGTAGGGCATTATAACAACTCTTTTTTCTATTTTCTTTATTAAGGTTCCCTGGTAGGGATGCACCAAATCCACTATTTTGGATTCGGCCGAACCCCCGAATCCTTTACAAAAGATTCGCCTGAATACCAATCCGAGTCCTAATTTGCATAGGCAAATTAGGGATGGAAAGGGCACATTTTTTTACTTCCTTGTTTTGTGACAAAAAGTCACGTGATTTGCCTCCCCACCCCTAATTTGCATATGTAAATTAGGATTCGGTTTGGCCAGGCCGAAGGATTCAGCCAAATCCGAATCCTGCTAAAAAAGGCCAAATCCCGAACTGAATCCTGGATTCGGTGCATCCCTATTCCCTGGACTTGTCTAATGTAATGTATCTGCCACATAATTTCCCGCGGTATGCAAATTAGCCTGAGCGAAGACCTCTAACAAAGTTGCGCTAGGCATAATTGAACACAAGCGCATCTTCGGTTTGATTGCCAGTGTAACGCTAGCGAAAATTCGCCAGCATTCAGCTCCCTGGACGCAATTTTGCATTTTAGTAAATTATCGTTGTCTGAGTGAATTTTCGCCTGGCGATGTGTGTGACGTAGGGATGCAACAAAGCACTTTGAAGCACATGGAAATATATTGTTATATGGGTTTATAAACTATTAGTACACTAAATGCTACACTATGAGGCCCATTTATCAATGTTCATATTCATAATCATATCCCCCCCAAAAAACAACCCTCACACACAAGCAAGAATCACATTTTTCATTTTCAATGAGGTTGAAAATAAAGTTGTTAAAAATGAAGTTGTCAGGAACAACTCCCACTGACTTCTATAGAAACCCAATCGCTTTTACTTACTTACACTTTTTTTTTTCCTTAAAGGGATCCTGTCATTGGAAAACATGTTTTTTTCAAAACGCCTCAGTTAATAGTGCTACTCCAGCAGAATTCTGCACTGAAATCCATTTCTCAAAAGAGCAAACAGATTTTTTTATCTTCAATTTTGAAATCTGACATGGGGCTAGACATTTTGTAAATTTCCCAGCTGCCCCTGGTCATGTGACTTGTGCCTGCACTTTAGGGGGCAAATTCACTAAGATGCGAAGTTGTGCCAGGCGCAACTTCGCCAGGCGTATTTTCGCCAGCACTCTGCAAATTCACTAAAATCCGAAGTTGCGCACAGGGGTAGCGTTAGTTTGCAACGTTGCGCTAGCGTTAATTCGCCAAGCGAAGCGAAGTTTTGCTAGCGATGGTTAATTTGCATACGGCGCGAAATTCAAATTTCAATGGAGGAATACGTATCTGCAATACAAATGCCTAGAAAACCTTCAAATCAGCAAATATAAATTTTATTTTGCCCTACACATGTGCCCACTGTCTAGGTAAGTTGCCATGAGTCAGGAAATGTAGGGGGGAAGGAGGGGAGCCCCAAAACATTTTTCGATCTTTTTCAGCCTATCACCCATTATGTAGAAAACACGCCAGCGTTTTTTGGGACTTAGAAAAAAATTTGACTTTTTTTGAAACAATCCCTATCTACTTTATTGCGCTTCGCCAGGTCTGAGGTGGCGAAGGAAGTCTAGCGTAAAAGGTAGCGTTCAGTACACTGCGCAAGTTAGTAAATTTGCGTAGTTACATCGCTAACGAAAATTCGCCTGGCGTAAGTGTGCGCAGTAACACTAGCGAATTTACGCCAGCGTTCGTTAGTGAATTTGCGAAGTACCGAAAATGCCAAACGCTAGCGAATTGACGCTAGCGTTCGGCGCTTAGTGAATTTGCGCCCAGGAGAGAAATGCTTTTTGGCAGGCTGCTGTTTTTCCTTCTCAATGTAACTGAATGTGTCTCAGTGGGACATGGGTTTTTTACTATTGAGTGTTGTTCTTAGATCTACAGCTGTTATCTTGTGTTAGGGAGCTGTTATCTGGTTACCTTCCCATTGTTCTTTTGTTTGACTGCTGGGGGGGGAAAGGGAGGGGGTGATATCACTCCAACTTTCAGTACAGCAGTAAAGAGTGATTGAAGTTTATCAGAGCACAAGTCACATGACTTGGGGCAGCTGGGAAATTGACAATATGTCCAGCCCCATGTCAGATTTCAAAATTGAATATAAAAAAAATCAGTTTGCTCTTTTGAGAAATGGATTTCAGTGCAGAATTCTGCTGGGGCAGCACTATTAGCTGACGTGTTTTGGAAAAGACATGTTTTTCCATGACAGTATCCCTTTAATGGCCTTTCTGACATTTAAGTTTTTTTCTATTTGAGTTTTCGAGTCGGTAACATTCAATCGAATTTTAGACGTTCACCTTCCATAAATAAGGTGCCATTCGAGTTGTGAGTACATTCGAGTTTATTAGAGTAAAAAAAACTCATATAAACTCTGAAATTCGACTTTTGATAAATAACCCCTTTAGGATCTAGGTGTGTAAATATTTATATTTCTTCTTGGTTTTTCTTTATTAGTATTAAACACTGCTGATATTATGTGTAAGGCTAACAACTAATAAACTAAAATCCATTTGTAAAAAATAATGAACATACATTACACTTGGCATCCATGTTTATATTTACTAAATGCATATGTCCCATTAAAACCAAGCCATAAAAGCATCCACATAGCACACGTCTTACAGGACTGTATGCCTCATGTCATGAACACCCACAGTTCACTTGTAGTTTATTCAATAGTTTAGGGGGGTTGTGAGGTTTGCAAGGTTTTTTATACCTAAAATAAACTCACAATTTGAATGTTTGCTGATTTATGAAAAAACTTGAATCAGTGCAATCACGGGGAAAAACTTGTATACTCAAAATGATTGAGTTATTGGCGAAAAAAACCTCTAATCGCTGAAATTGTTTGTGTTATTGAGCAAAAAGCTCCAAAAAAACCCCAAACATCATGAAGGTTACAAACATCTCCGAATGGTTTAAGGGACCTCTGCCATGGACTTCTACATGACATCGACAGGCTTTATCTGGAGTATTTTCAGATTCAAGCTATTTGCAGCTTCATGGCAAAATAAATCTCGAAAAATCTGACTTGACGTTTGATAAATCTGATATTCAAAATAAGTTTTTATTTTTTAATTTTTTACAGCAATTGAAGATTTCTTTGCAGAAAAAATCATAAATCCCAGTTTCTGAAATTTTCTAGATTATGTGCAAAAAAACATTAAAACTCCACTTCAACATCTAATGTAGACATCAATGGGAGCTGATAAAAATTCAGGTTATTTTTTAATTAAAATTTAGCAGAGATTACAAATAAGATTTCCCTATGTTCTAGTTGTTTTTATGTTTCATGCAATCGAGTTTTTAAGATTCTAATTTATTAAAGTTCACATTTGAAATGTTCACATTTTAATCTAAATCAAACTGCCTAAAACCAACATTAACTTAAGGAACAGTTTTTAATGCTTCTGGCTTCAGGTCTGGACTGGGATTCAAAATAGGCCCTGGCGTTTCCTAGCCCCTACTAGCAAAATAAATAGTGGCTATCTATATGTCTACGGTATCCTTCAACAGCAGCCAAAGATTAAGGGTTATTTACTAAACCTTGTTCTAGAAATTGAAGATATTGTGATCTGCGCTGGGTTTCGTCCAATAACCAGAAGAATTAATCGATTTGGGCATCAAATCTGTAAAATTTGTACAATTGAGTTTTCACGCGATTTTATCAAGTTTTTTTCCTGACCCTACTTTTTTGTGTTATTTTATTGATAAATAAAATCGTGGATGGGAGTTTGGTCGAGCTTGGTTTAACCCTTTAAGTGCCACAGAACGTAGAATCTACGTTCTGTGGCAAAGGTACTTGAAATGCCACAGAACGTAGATTCTACGTTCTGCAGCACTTCCGGGTTCAGAAGCGGAGGAGCGGCTGTTAGAGCCGCTCGCTCCGTTCCTGCTCGATCCCCTGCCCCTAGGCAACGAGCAGAGCAGGGGATCGAGTGGCCCCTGGGGCGCGATCGCCCAGGGGCCCAAAAACAGCAGCAGGCACGTGTTACTTACGTGTCCTGCTGCTGCAGCCTGCACCGGATCGACGATCTCCGCCCCCACAGCACACAGACAGGAACCACGAGGCAGATGTCTTCCAGGGGCTCTTCCTGATCGCCTGCAACAGTCTCCAGCGATTTTTTCAGGTTAGTGCAACAATTACACACACAAACACACCAACACACACTTATTACAGTAATACACACTTAGATTCACACTTACACACACTTACACATACATTTTTGGGGATTGGGGGGGTCACTTACACTCACTGCACTTACACACACGTGCACACGCACACACGCGCACATAACATGTAATTTACCATTTGTACACACGCACACGCACATACATGGCATTGTGGCTTTTTTTTTTTTTTTTTTTATCGCATCGTCTCTTTTTTTGGCTGAAAAAAATGTTTTATTGCCATTACGAATAGCGTATTCGCTAACCGTACTGTGCAATATCTTTTTTATGTTATTTCGGTGATTATATTGCAATTTTGGGTATTTTGGTGCATTTTTAGCCATTTTATTGAATTTTTAGCCATTTTATTGCATTTTCAGCTCTGCGTATGTTGTGTTCACTTGTTTCTAGCCGTATAACCTGTTTGGCCCAGCTAAAATATTCAAACTGTGATTCTGACGGCCGATAACACTAGTCTGGAAAAAAAACATTGATTTTTGTGGTTTTATTGGATTTTTTTGCATTTCACTCTTTACTGCCTTATTTTGTTTTGCCTTGTAAATTTTATCTACTTTATATCCATTTGGGGGTCTCTGTGCGCCACATAGTTTGGTATATCTATGCATATTGGGCATCAAAGTGTTCAGTAGACCCCTGGTGTTCATATTTAGGATGTTTTATGCTGATACGTTACGAAATGTGGGGCATATAATGCGGTAGAATTCAAGCTTTGTGACGATTTTCAGAAATTTGATAAAAACCCTTACGTTCAGCATTGCTTTGCAGTTTGGCAGTTTGCAGTAGAAACACTTATTTACCCATATTGGATTCGTCAGAATGTGTACTTTCTGAAAATATATGGTTTTCTGGGGTCTCTGTACTGTTAGGGGGGTCTAATGTCACATAATACACACACCAGGTGCTCATATTGCAGCAGCCAGCGGGTCAGCCGTGAAAATGTATATACACTATTGTCATTTGGGGGTCTCTGTGCGCCACATAGTTTGGTATATCTATGCATATTGGGCATCAAAGTGTTCAGTAGACCCCTGGCGTTCATATTTAGGATGTTTTATGCTGATACGTTACGAAATGTGGGGCATATAATGGGGTAAAATTCAAGCTTTGTGACGATTTTCAGAAATTTGATAAAAACCGTTATGTTCAGCATTGCTTTGCAGTTTGGCAGTTTGCAGTAGAAACACTTATTTACCCATATTGGATTCGTCAGAATGTGTACTTTCTGAAAATATATGGTTTTCTGGGGTCTCTGTACTGTTAGGGGGGTCTAATGTCGCATAATACACACACCAGGTGCTCATATTGCAGCAGCCAGCGCGTCAGCCGTGAAAATGTATATACACTATTGTCATTTGGGGGTCTCTGTGCGCCACATAGTTTGGTATATCTATGCATATTGGGCATCAAAGTGTTCAGTAGACCCCTGGCGTTCATATTTAGGATGTTTTATGCTGATACGTTACGAAATGTGTGGCATATAATGCGGTAGAATTCAAGCTTTGTGACGATTTTCAGAAATTTGATAAAAACCATTATGTTCAGCATTGCTTTGCAGTTTGGCAGTTTGCAGTAGAAACACTTATTTACCCATATTGGATTCGTCAGAATGTGTACTTTCTGAAAATATATGGTTTTCTGGGGTCTCTGTACTGTTAGGGGGGTCTAATGTCGCATAATACACACTCCAGGTGCTCATATTGCAGCAGCCAGAGCGTCAGCCGTGAAAATGTATATACACTATTGTCATTTGGGGGTCTCTGTGCGCCACATAGTTTGGTATATCTATGCATATTGGGCATCAAAGTGTTCAGTAGACCCCTGGCGTTCATATTTAGGATGTTTTATGCTGATAAGTTACGAAATGTGGGGCATATAATGGGGTAAAATTCAAGCTTTGTGACGATTTTCAGAAATTTGATAAAAACCGTTATGTTCAGCATTGCTTTGCAGTTTGGCAGTTTGCAGTAGAAACACTTATTTACCAATATTGGATTCGTCAGAATGTTTACTTTCTGAAAATATATGGTTTTCTGGGGTCTCTGTACTGTTAGGTGGTCTAATGTCGCATAATACACACACCGGGTGGTTATATTGCAGCAGCCAGCGCGTCAGCCGTGAAAATGTCTATACATATTGTCATTTGGGGGTCTCTGTGCGCCACATAGTTTGGTATATCTATGCACATTGGGCATCAAACTGTTTAGTAGACCCATATGTTTATATTTAGGATGCTTTATGCTGGTAATGATACATGGACAATACGATGCTGGAAAGTTGAAGCTTTGAGGCAATTTCCAGATATTTCACCAAAACCGCCAAATTTGGCAAAGCCTTGCGACTCAGTAGTTTGGAACAGAAAGGCATGGGTACCCATTTTAGATTCTGTAGAATGTGTACTTTCCAAAAATATATGGGGTTGGGGGTAAACATATATTTCTGTGTTTTTACCCCACAAAAATGCAGTCAATGTGTTGATTTTTCATTAGCTGAAGTTACCCACGGGACTGTTTGTATGCGCTAACTTCATTTTGGGGCCTCTAAATGCCAGATACTTTGGTAAACCTATGAACAATGGCCACCAAACTGTTCGGAGGAACCCTGGCAATCATATTTAGGGTGCTTTTTCTTAGTACGTAATGACACATGGGTGATATGGTGCTAGGAAGTTGAAGCTTTGAGGCAATTTTCAGATATTTCACCAAAACCGACAACTTTGGGAAAGCCTTGCGACTCAGTAGTTTTGAGCAATAAGGCATGGGTACCCATTTTAGATTCAGTAGAATGTGTACTTTCCAAAAATGTATGGGTTTGGGGGGTAAACATATATTTCTGTGTTTTTACCCCACAAAAATGCAGTCAATGTGTTGATTTTTCATTAGCTGAAGTTACCCACGGGACTGTTTGTATGCGCTAACTTCATTTTGGGGCCTCTAAATGCCAGATACTTTGGTAAACCTATGAACAATGGCCACCAAACTGTTTGGAGGAACCCTGGCAATCATATTTAGGGTGCTTTTTCTTAGCACGTAATGACACATGGGTGATATGGTGCTGGGAAGTTGAAGCTTTGAGGCAATTTTCAGATATTTCACCAAAACAGACAACTTTGGGAAAGCCTTGCGACTCAGTAGTTTGGAGCAATAAGGCATGGGTACCCATTTTAGATTCGGTAGAATGTGTACTTTCCAAAAATGTATGGGTTTGGGGGGTAAACATATATTTCTGTGTTTTTACCCCACAAAAATGCAGTCAATGTGTTGATTTTTCATTAGCTGAAGTTACCCACGGGACTGTTTGTATGCGCTAACTTCATTTTGGGGCCTCTAAATGCCAGATACTTTGGTAAACCTATGAACAATGGCCACCAAACTGTTCGGAGGAACCCTGGCAGTCATATTTAGGGTGGTTTTTCTTAGCACGTAATGACACATGGGTGATATGGTGCTGGGAAGTTGAAGCTTTGAGGCAATTTTCAGATATTTCACCAAAACCGACAACTTTGGGAAAGCCTTGCGACTCAGTAGTTTGGAGCAATAAGGCATGGGTACCCATTTTAGATTCGGTAGAATGTGTACTTTCCAAAAATGTATGGGTTTGGGGGGTAAACATATATTTCTGTGTTTTTACCCCACAAAAATGCAGTCAATGTGTTGATTTTTCATTAGCTGAAGTTACCCCGGGACTGTTTGTATGCGCTAACTTCATTTTGGGGACTCTAAATGCCAGATACTTTGGTAAACTTATGAACAATGGCCACCAAAATGTTCAGAGGAACCCTGGCAATCATATTTAGGGTGCTTTTTCTTAGTACGTAATGACACATGGGTGATATGGTGCTGGGAAGTTGAAGCTTTGAGGCAATTTTCAGATATTTCACCAAAACCGACAACTTTGGGAAAGCCTTGCGACTCAGTAGTTTGGAGCAGAAAGGCATGGGTACCCATTTTAGATTCAGTAGAATGTGTACTTTCCAAAAATATATGGGTTTGGGGGTAAACATATATTTCTGTGTTTTTACCCCACAAAAAATGCAGTCAATGTGTTGATTTCTCAGTAGCTGAAGTAAAGTCCTGAACAATTTGGATGTGCTAACTACATATTGGTGTCTCTAAATGCCAGATACTTTGGTAAACCTATGCATAATGGGTATCAAATTGTTCAGCGGACCCCTGGCAATCATATTTCAGGTGCTTTTTCTTGGTACCTAATATAGTTTGGGATATGCGGAGCAGCAAAATAAAACCTTTGAAATGATTTTTCAGAATTTTGAATTTTTTGTTGAAAAACCGCTATGTTCAGACAAGCTTTTATGTTTGGTAGTTGGGAGTAGAGAGACATAGTTACCCATTTTGTAATCGGCAGAATGTGTACTTTTCAAAAATGTATGGTTTTCTGGGGTAAACCTACGGTTTCAGGATTTTTTGCCTTGGAACCTAAAGCATGCCGTTTTCTGCCTTAGTGCTTTCAAAATTTGGTAATATACTGCCGGGAGTTTTTGCTGTACAGAAATCCTAAATCTCCCTAAAACTATACATATCTGGTATTGGCACGTTCGAGAGACATAAGGCTTTCCAAATCAGTTGGATTTTCATCCGTAAAATGAAATATTTTTCTGGTATAAATTGATATACGATGAAAAATGGTAATTTTTCATTTTTTTTTGGTATTTAGCACTATAAATTTTTTTGCACAGGTGTAAATACATGAAAACTCAGGCAGATTTAGAAAGCCCAGTTTCTACCGAAAAAAACAATGTATAGTTTTCCTAGGTAAACTATAGGTTTCCCCTCAGAAAATGCCCCTAAAGTGAGAGAGCACAAAATGTTTCAAAAACGGCTGGCATTTCGCGTAACCAAAATGTGAAATTCTGCTGGCACTTAAAGGGTTAATAAAAAGATGAGATGAGTTTTAGTAAATAACCCCCTAAATGTCTGGCATAAATTTTTACCTATTTTATTTTGATGTACTGTATGTGCACTTGTCTATTTTGCAGTGAATTTTCCATGGAGGAGCTATATTATGTTGCTTTCATAATTGTTGTTGCCTTAACAAAGTGTGTGCATTTTTATAGGATTGCAGTGACCCCTTTGTAAATTTTCTTATAACAATTGGTTTTGTGTTTTACATTCATTCAAAACCATGTATGATAGTGAGAACGAGCTAGTATATTCTACTTGGAATTAATATGCCTTGGACATTAAATAAGAAAAGAATTCTGATCTGTTAATGTCGGTGAAAACTTCTCATTAAATAAATATGAGCACTTATTGAAAGCTTGCCTTGCCTTTTTAATAATTCATAAGCAATCGTGCTTTAGATTTTTGTTACGTCTTACATCTTGGTTCAGTAAATATGTGCATAAGAGGTTTTCATTCTGGTGAAGTATTACCCATGGGGCAATCACATTTTGTAGGAGCAAGTACAATGTTTCAGGATAGGCTAATTAACAAATCGTGAAGATCCCTTTCAACTTTCTGCCATTCAGAGTTGTAGTTCCAGTAGAGTTGTCATTTTTCACTCAGTATGACGGTTGTAAAAGCTTATTTTGGGTTTCCAATATTGTATTAAAAATAGTTCTTTAAAAAAAAAAAAACTTTATTAATATATTGTAGTAGCTACCTTTACACTATTTGACTTCAGGAGGCCACAATTACACTGTTTAAAGGGATGCTGACATATTCCTATCAAAACACATAAGCCTTAGTAGCCAGGCACAAATACAAAGTTTTTCAGCTAAAAAAGGTATCCCCAAGCTGCTTCTAGCTCAGTGTTACCTCAAGAAACAATGTGCAAAGAGATCCAATGGAGAAAGAAAAAGACACATCCTTATCCCTGAGCTGGAGGTGGTGTAATCCTTTCCTGGTCTAGAGATGTTACAAGTCCTTAAGTCTATTGAAAGATAGCCTGGCCTCCAGCCTAACAAGAGTGATAGTACATATCCTGCACTTCCTAGCATCTATGCCTTGTCATGGTGTTGAAGTAAGTACCACTGGCTAGGCTAGGAGTGACTGGGGGCACTATTACAGGAAAGAATTTTGTGTCCAATCTTACACAGTGATACTGACTCCTATCCATTCCTATTGCTATCCATTATATGAATGTGTCACTATCACTAAGGGAAAGACATTCTATCATAATATTCTTATGAGTCTGCTCACGGAGATACTGTAAGTGAAAACATTTTGCTCTGTCTTTAAATTTCATTCTATACAATGTAATATTACACCCTTATATTTTTTTTCAGCAAAGCAACTGAGGTCAAAGGACAAGGAAAGGTACAGATTAATAGCGCCACATAAAGGTCAATGTGAAGTGAAAATAACTTGCCACACTGCTGCATGGTTTTCTTCGATCATGTAATAATTCCACATTGCTTCACTGCTGTTTCACTGGATATCCATTACCAGGACAAATCCACTTCTCTGGGCGTGCATATTAACAGAGGAACAGTTCCTAGTCCTGCAAATGAGCACATATACTTGAATTATTTATGACAGAGCAATACAATAACTTACACTTGCATAAGTGTGTTTGGGAAAGGTCATTACCAGGAACCAAGATGGTGGCCACAAGGTACTCCAAAGGGAGCTTAGTTTGGGGCCAATAGGTTTGAAAGAAAGATTTGAGAAACAAAATACTGCAGCTTTGGAGTGCAGTATTAGCCCAATCCCTATTCATTAGACTGTACTTCTACCTTTCCATCTCCTTTAAATAAACCCTGATAGCTGTGTTCCTCCTAATACCTGTTCACCAAGGGGATAACAATTGAGTTAGTCTTTTTTCCATGATTCAAAAAAAAAAAAAAAAAAGAAAGCAGTGAAAAAAATTTGAGAATATTCTCTGGAACCTCAAATAGTCAATATGCGTTGTCCACCAAAACTCGCCAGAAAAAACATGGCAATTAAAAGCTGGCGAGGGTCAACAGAAGTCAAAGGGAAAAATCTCTAACAACTTTATTTGTTTTTACAGTTCATTAAAACATTTCACATTTTGTTCTCCTCTCGAAAATTGATAAATAGGCCCCATGTGTTCAAAATTAGATGGTAACAATAAGGGGCAGATGCACAAAGCCTCGACTGTTTTTTTACTTCTAATTCGACCTTCGATTCGAACGGTCGAGCAATCCTCCGATCAGGTGAATAGTCGAATTCGATAATCGAAGTGGACAAGTACGATTATCGAAGGATGTATTAGTTCGCCTATTCGACTATCGAAGGATGCATTAGTTCGCCTATTCGACTATTCGACTACACTCGAAGGATACCTTATTTATCACATTTTCCCCCGAAGTTTTCTTTGTACCCCATCTTTGACCTACCGAAGTTGATTTTGGACTTCGACATTCGAAGATGATCGAATAGTCGAGGAAAAATAATCGAATGGTCGAGGTAAAAAATCGTTCGCCTATTCGATTTCCTACTATTTTCTTTGCTGGTGCTCTCCACTGTTGTGGGTGTATAGTGACACCTATGGGATCACTTTATAAACTGTTTTTTTAGTTCTGGCTGCACTATAGGTTTGGTGAATTACATTAAAATAAATACTGACACCAGAAACATGTTTGTTTTTGTATCTATCAGAATATAAGCTAAGATTTTCAAGTATCAATGGCTTAAAAGATTATTTTTTAGTTCTATTTTTTTTAAACATCACTTCAAATATTAATTGGCCCTATCTATCCTTACGCTTCACTAAATGGTTAAAATGTTTTAAAGCTGCATGGAATGCTGGGAAACACTGGCTTACTTATAAAAACCCCCACCAGATGCCATTTGGCTTAGATTTTTTTCAGAATGGACATTTTGCCAGCAGCCATTTTTGAGGCCCAAGAGCAGGCTGAGGAGCAGGAACACCTTGTCCCTGCTAGGATCAGGCAGGATCACTTCAGGAGACCTGTACTTTGTTTGGACGAGTTGTCTGATGATGAGCTTGTGAGGATGTTCCGTCTGAGTCGTGCAGCCATAGTGCAGGTTTATAGTCTCATCAGTGAGGCCATTGAACCTGTGACGGCACGGTCTCAGGCACTGCCTGGGATGTGCAAGCTGCTTGCAGTTTTGCATTTCCCGGGCACTGGCAGTTTCCAGCTGGTTTCTTCATGCCTCATTGGCATGAGCCAGCCCACCTTTAGCAGGATACTAATACAAGTGCTCAGGGCACTACTGCAGCACTCGCGAAGGCTCATTTCCTTCCCCTAAACTCAGGCAGAGTGGATAAGATTGAAACAGGATTTTTTCCTAATTGGCCAATTTCCAAATTGCCTAGGAGCCATTGATTGCACTCATGTTGCGCTCACACCACCTCGCCATCAGCAGGAGCGCTACCGAAATCGTAAGCGCTCCCATTCCATCAATGTGCAGGTGGTGTGTGATTCCAACATGCGCATCATGAGTGTGAGATCTGGCTTTCCTGGAAGTGTCCATGATGCCACTATCCTGCGTCAGTCAGCTCTCCATGGCCTCTTTACCCGAGGAGAAATGCCGGACGGCAGGCTTGTGGGTAAGTTCTATTTTCAATTTCATACAAAGACACTTCAAATATTATTTTAAAGGTGATATGTATGTATTTTCAAGAATTGTTTCCCTTTTTGCAGTCTGGCTACAATAGATGCACTATGCATCTTGGGACCTGTAGTTTAGTTCAATCAGCTCACTCTGTTAGGGCTTTTAATTCTTGGCACCTGATTCAGTTTACAGGTGTGATGTGTTAAGGGGATGATTTCTTCATGGATCTGCACACACACAATTATTTGCATTTGGGGGGGGATTACCTCTTTTATTGTGCGACCAATGCTCATTTGAACCTGGGTGGAGTCACCTTTAGAAAACATATCGGTAAGTGGCAGTGTTTGTTTAGCAATGACCGGCTTTTGTGTGGCTACTTAAATTTATTTTGATTTGTGTTAATGAATTTTTCTTGTTTGATCTACACATATGGCTTCTTCTGTTTTTTTTGTTTCAAATGACATTACCCATGTTACTACATAGTTACATAGTTAAATTGGGTTGAAAAAAGACAAAGTCCATCAAGTTCAACCCCTCCAAATGAAAACCCAGCATCCATACATACACCCCTCTACTTTTAATTAAATTCTATATACCCATACTAACTATAGAGCTTAGTATCACAATAGCCTTTGATATTATGTCTGTCCAAAAAATCATCCAAGCCATTCTTAAAGGCATTAACTGAATCAGCCATCACAACATCACCCGGCAGTGCATTCCACAACCTCACTGTTCTGACTGTGAAGAACCCCCTACGTTGCTTCAAATGAAAGTTCTTTTCTTCTAGTCTAAAGGGGTGGCCTCTGGTGCGGTGATCCACTTTATGGGTAAAAAGGTCCCCTGCCATTTGTCTATAATGTCCTCTAATGTACTTGTAAAGTGTAATCATGTCCCCTCGCAAGCGCCTTTTTTCCAGAGAAAACAACCCCAACCTTGACAGTCTACCCTCATAATTTAAGTCTTCCGTCCCTCTAACCAATTTAGTTGCACGTCTCTGCACTCTCTCCAGCTCATTTATATCCCTCTTAAGGACTGGAGTCCAAAACTGCACTGCATACTCCAGATGAGGCCTTACCAGGGACCTATAAAGAGGCATAATTATGTTTTCATCCCTTGAGTTAATGCCCTTTTTTATGCAAGACAGAACTTTATTTGCTTTAGTAGCCACAGAATGACACTGCCCAGAATTAGACAACGTGTTATCTACAAAGACCCCTAGATCCTTCTCATTTAAGGAAACTCCCAACACACTGCCATTTAGTGTATAACTTGCATTTATATTATTTTTGCCAAAGTGCATAACCTTGCATTTATCAACATTGAACCTCATTTTCCAGTTTTCTGCCCAGTTTTCCAGTTTAGACAAATCACTCTGCAAAGTGGCAGCATCCTGCATGGAACCTATAGTTCTGCACAATTTAGTATCATCTGCAAAAATAGAAACAGTACTTTCAATGCCCACCTCCAGGTCATTAATAAACAAGTTGAAAAGCAAGGGACCTAGTACAGAGCCCTGCGGTACTCCACTAACAACATTGGTCCAATTAGAAAATGTTCCATTTACCACCACTCTTTGTAGTCTATCTTTTAGCCAGTTCTCTATCCAGGTACAAATACTATGTTCCAGGCCAACATTCCTTAATTTAACCAGTAACCTTTTGTGTGGCACTGTATCAAATGCTTTAGCAAAATCTAAGTAAATCACATCCACTGCCATCCCAGAATCGAGGTGTCTACTTACATTCTCATAAAAAGAAATTAAGTTAGTCTGGCAAGATCTATTACGCATAAAACCATGCTGGCACAAACTCATAGTATTATGATTTGCTATGAAGTCCAGTATCTTATCCTTTATTAACCCTTCGAAAAGCTTTCCTACCACTGACGTCAGACTAACTGGCCTATAGTTTTGAGGCTGAGAACGGGATCCTTTTTTGAATAGAGGCACCACATTAGCAATTCGCCAGTCTCTCGGCACTATGCCAGATCTCAATGAATCCTGAAAAATTAAGTAAAGAGGTTTGGCAATCACAGAGCTAAGCTCGCTAATTACCCTGGGATGAATACCATCTGGCCCTGGACCTTTGTTAATCATAACATGTTCTAGTCTCTTTTGAATTTCATCATGTGTGAACCATGCATCATTAGTTGTATTACTAGAATTGGGACTGTTAAGAAGGAAACCTTCACTTACTGATTCCTCATTTGTGTAGACAGATGAAAAATATGAATTCAGAATCTGCGCTTTTAATTTGTTTTCATCAACCAGCTGACCCCCCTCTGATAGTAAGGGACCCACCCCTTCCTGCTTTATTTTTTTACTATTAACATATTTAAAAAATAATTTTGGATTTTTTTTACTGCTTACTGCAATATCCTTTTCTATAGCAATTTTAGCTTGCCTTATAGCTTCTTTGCATGATTTATTGGCCTCCTTGTACCTTATAAATGATTCGGATGTACCAGCTAACTTGAAAGTTTTAAAAGCACGTCTTTTCTTACCCACCTCAACACCAACGCTTCTATTGAACCAAAAAGGTTTTGCTTTGCAATGACGTTCCTTGCTTACAAGTGGAATATACTGACAAGTATATTTATTAAGCAGCATTTTAAAGACTTCCCATTTTTGTTCTGTGTTTAACCCTGAGAAAAGCATTTCCCACTTAATATGTTGCAGAGATGCCCTTATACTGTCAAAGTTTGCACGTCTGAAATTTAGTGTTTTAGTTACTCCCTTATAGAATTGCTTCTGCAACAGAATCTCAAAGGAGACCATGTTATGATCACTATTCCCTAAATGCTCACCCACACAAATGTTAGAGATGAGTTCAGTATTGTTAGTTATTACAAGGTCCAAAAGAGAGTTATTCCTAGTAGGTTCTTGAACGAGCTGGAATAAAAAGTTGTCATTCAGCATATTT
The DNA here is from genome assembly GCA_038501925.1 of Xenopus petersii. Taxonomy (NCBI): domain Eukaryota; kingdom Metazoa; phylum Chordata; class Amphibia; order Anura; family Pipidae; genus Xenopus; species Xenopus petersii. Next base: position 197,238,143 of record CM076672.1, read on the forward strand.
ACAAACCTACTAGCTTTTTCTGTCTTAGCAACCCCATTACCCCAGTCAATGTCTGGATAATTGAAGTCACCCATAGCAACAACTTGACCCAGCTGTGAAGCCGCTTGTATCTGCAAGAGTAGCTGGGCTTCATACTCGACACTTATACGAGGTGGTTTATAGCATACACCAATGATAATTCTTTTTGTTACCTTTTGACCAGTCAAAATCTCTACCCAGAGTGATTCTATACCCTCACCAGTGCCAGCTATTGTTATTTCTTTAGCGCATGGTTTTAATTCAGGCTTTACATACAAACACACTCCTCCACCCTTTTTAATCCCTCTGTCCCTCCTAAAAAGGGTGTAACCATTTAAATTCACAATCCAGTCACAGGTTTCATCCCACTCTAAATTTTTAGAGCATGCAATTAATTCCAGGTCTCCCATTTTACCTGACAAACTCCGTGCATTTGCCAGCATACAGCGGAGGTTACTACTTTTACTTTTGAAATTTGCATTACTTAGTGAAGAATTATATGTTAAGTTAGTATTATTCTGTTTTCCTTGTAACAGAGGGACCTCCTTAGCTGGTAAAATGTATGCCCCCCTCACTCCTCCCCCATGACCCCTTACTACTACCTTACTTCTTTATCTCACCCACCCCCCTCTTGCCTAGTTTAAACTCTCCTCTAACCTCTTAGCCATTCTTTCCCCTAGCACCGCGGACCCCCTTCCATTGAGGTGCAAACCGTCACGACTGTATAGGTTGTACCCCAATGAAAAATCAGCCCAGTGCTCTAGGAACCCAAACCCTTCCTTCCTGCACCAAGACTTGAGCCACGCATTTAGCTCCCTAAACTCCCGCTGTTTTCCTAAACTTGCACGTGGCACAGGCAAAATTTCAGAAAAGATGACATTGGAAGACCTTTCCTTGATCTTAGAGCCTAGATCCCTGAAATCATTCTTTAAGGTCTTCCATCTACCATTTATTTTGTCATTAGTACCGATATGCACTAAGACAGCTGGGTCATGCCCAGCCCCACCCAATAATTTGTCTATCCGATCAACCACATGCCGAACCCTGGCACCAGGTAGACAGCAAACTGTTCGGTTGTAGCGATCCGGACGACAAATTACCCTATCCACTTTCCTAATAATTGAGTCCCCTACAACCACAATCTGCTTAGGCCTGACTCTACTCTCCTCCCCACCACTACTAGAGAAACTGGTCTCCCGGCTGTTAGAGAGATCAGCCCCATCTAGAATTGCCAATCCAGAGTTCATACTCCCATCATCCTCACACAATCTGGCAAATTTGTTGCGATGTATAATCTCCGGATCAGCCTCCATTTTCCTTTTGCCCACCTTAGATTTTCTAACTGTCACCCAGCTAGCTGCCTCAACATCCTGCTGCTGTTCTGTTCCCCCCAAACTATCTGACCCCGCTAGGTCCTGCTCAGTGAGCAAAAGACTCCTTTCAAGATTGTCAATCGACCGCAATGTTGCAATTTGTTGCTCTAGTGCTCTAACGTGAGCCTCCAAAGTGGCAATTTGCTCACAACCACCACAGAGGTAAGCATTTTGGAACTCTTGTTCCAAATCTGCATACATATGGCAGACTGTGCACTGAGTCAGACCTTCAATCTTGCTAGCACTCATTATCCCAGTTACAGATCAAAACAGAAAAAAAAATTAAAATATATAAAATAAAAATGAGGGTTTAGGACAAACTTTTGACCTAGTTTGAACCTCCTTTAGTTTTCAACTCCGGTGTTTGTAACTCCACTTACAGAACCCCCACTTAACTCCGGTGTTTATAACTCCACTTACAGATCCCCCACTTAACTCCGGTGTTTGTAACTCCACTTACAGAACCCCCACTTAACGAGCAAACACTTAAGAGAAGCTAACACTAGAGCAAGCTCCACTGGAGTCCCAGGGGTTCTATTTATACAGTCTGTTCAGGTGCAACTAATCAAACCCCACCCCCTCAAACGGAGGGAAAACTGCAAAGTAAAGCAGGTTGTGACAAACTTGCTCTAAGCACACTAGCACACCAAACTTTGCTGTTTAGCACCCAAGACAGAAAAGAAAAAATATACCTTTAAAAAATAAAAACCACAGTAGTTAAATATAAACCTTAATATAAAATAGCAGTTAATAAATACTTATCCCTTTCAGATGATTTGTTTGCTTTAAGTTGCTTTATCCAGACAGCAGACTGATTCAAACAGACTCACTGGAGTGCCAGGGGTTCTATTTATACAGTCTGTTCAGGTGCAACTAATCAAACCCCACCCCCTCAAACGGAGGGAAAACTGCAAAGTAAAGCAGGTTGTGACAAACTTGCTCTAAGCACACTAGCACACCAAACTTTGCTGTTTAGCACCCAAGACAGAAAAGAAAAAATATACCTTTAAAAAATAAAAACCACAGTAGTTAAATATAAACCTTAATATAAAATAGCAGTTAATAAATACTTACCCCTTTCAGATGATTTGTTTGCTTTAAGTTGCTTTATCCAGACAGCAGACTGATTCAAACAGACTCACTGGAGTGCCAGGGGTTCTATTTATACAGTCTGTTCAGGTGCAACTAATCAAACCCCACCCCCTCAAACGGAGGGAAAACTGCAAAGTAAAGCAGGTTGTGACAAACTTGCTCTAAGCACACTAGCACACCAAACTTTGCTGTTTAGCACCCAAGACAGAAAAGAAAAAATATACCTTTAAAAAATAAAAACCACAGTAGTTAAATATAAACCTTAATATAAAATAGCAGTTAATAAATACTTATCCCTTTCAGATGATTTGTTTGCTTTAAGTTGCTTTATCCAGACAGCAGACTGATTCAAACAGACTCACTGGAGTGCCAGGGGTTCTATTTATACAGTCTGTTCAGGTGCAACTAATCAAACCCCACCCCCTCAAACGGAGGGAAAACTGCAAAGTAAAGCAGGTTGTGACAAACTTGCTCTAAGCACACTAGCACACCAAACTTTGCTGTTTAGCACCCAAGACAGAAAAGAAAAAATATACCTTTATCCATTTTAGACAAGCGCCTTGGCAAAAAAGAAAAACAAACACACCCAGTAATGTTTTAGTGGCTTTACTGACACAATCTTTGTCAAAATCCAAAAAAGTTGAACAACAATAAAAAGACAATCTATATCTGTATAAAGTTTGTTTGTTTTTGGAACACACAATGTTTATTTTAAACCATTAAATATGTACCTTAGCTGGAAGCCACAGGAGGAATTTGGTCTCAACATATATTTCAAAATATAGCAGCCCCTATAGACCACTAAAGGGCAAAAGCTTTACAAAGCATTTGTTGCATGACATTGCTAATGCACCCCAGGATTCATCATGGCCAACTTTACATTAAACAGTATCCAAAAATTTGGCCCTTGATAAGCTTGTGTCCAAAACAATAATATAACAATCAATATGATCTACAAATGACACTTGTCACTATATGACAATTTGGCCAGTTTAAAAGTATCAACAATATGAGATTAGTGCTGGCCAGATAGAGTGTTGGACACCCAACAATGCTTGATAGTGCAAAGTAACAACCAAGGCTTTGTGCCTTTAAGGCATATCATACACCTTGGACTTGCTATTTAATGAGCACAGGTGGAGGAGGAGGACGTAGGCGTTAGCACCTATTATGAGTGCTGGGTAGCCAAAGTAGGCCAGAGGTAGCCAACATAACTTCTCGTGCAAAGTAACAATGCTTTGTGCCTTTAAGGCATATCATACACCTTGAACTTGCTATTTAATGAGCACAGGTGGAGGAGGAGGAGGAGGAGGTAGGCGTTAGCACCTATTATGAGTGCTGGGTAGCCAAAGTAGGCCAGAGGTAGCCAACATAACTTCTCGTGCAAAGTAACAATGCTTTGTGCCTTTAAGGCATATCATACACCTTGGACTTGCTATTTAATGAGCACAGGTGGAGGAGGAGGAGGAGGTAGGCGTTAGCACCTATTATGAGTGCTGGGTAGCCAAAGTAGGCCAGAGGTAGCCAACATCACTTCATAGTGCAAAGCACAAGGTACACTGTTTTCACTTTGACAGTTGCAGAATATAGGCCATTGTTACATGAATGCACATAACATGTAAACCACATAAATACAGAGCTTGATTAGCATATGGAACCTTTGAAGCAACACTGCACTAGTGATAAATACACCATAAAAAAGTGTAGTCATATGCTTGCAATAGAATTCATTGACCCTTACATTTTTTGGCCAAGTGAATGTGTTCGGCAACACTGCATCATCGCCATAGAAATATGTTAGAGCAAATGCACTTTGATGTTTGTAAGTGCTTTTCCAGATGTTATTGGAAAGGGCGCCAATGGGTGTTAGATATGGCACACCTTGGTGCTGATAACACCATACATATATACATATGTTAGAGCAAATGCACTTAGATGTTTTGAAGTGCTTTTCCAGGTGTTATTGGAAAGGGTGCCAATAGATGTTAAAATGGCACCCCTCAGTGATGAGAATGGAGCACAGTGTAAACAATGGGATGTGTTGTTTGGGAGTCAGTCCCATTGCTGGGTAACGGACAAAGTGATACCTGAAGCGTCAATAGGGCAAAGTTTGTTACCAGGAGAAAAACAGGCAAAGAGGCCAGTGTCAGATGGAAAATGACACAGACTGGAGCTAGGGACGTTTGTCCCTTCGGACAGGACCGTCTCCCCTTCTATGCCCCCTTTCCCTCCGATGTTGAGGAGCTTAAGGGGGTGGAGGGGGAGCAGCAGGTGGACCAGGGACTTCACCCTCAGCAGAGCCCCCTGGTCAATGAGGCTGGGCTGCCATGGCTGCCACCAGGTCCTGGAATCCACGATGGATGGTCACCTGGGTCTCCCGAATATCCCTATGGATTTGGGCCATCCACCGCCTCATCCAGAGTTCCTGGTGGCGCTGCTGGTGGAGCATAGGCTGCATGGCAGACATCATGGCGTCAACGAGCCCCGGTTGTGCCGCAGGTTGATCACCCAGTCGCCGTCCTTCCTCCTGTGGTGGTCCCCCAATTGCTGCAGCAGCAGCAGTGGCAGCAGCACGACCTACAAGAAAAATCAAATCTAAGTATATATATATTGGACATGTGCATAACCCACAACAAACGAGCGGATCTCTCTCCAATATGCCCACCTTGAGGTGGATCCTAACGAATAGGAACGGGCGGTCGGATCGCAGGACCGCATCAACGAACAGATGCCGCCGTGATCCGACGGGATTTTAGTCCCATCCAATCGAGATCTGGCCCACTTATGGCCAGATCTCGATCGGGGAAGCTCGTCGGGGGCCCCTATACACGGGCCAATAAGCTGTCGGTCTGTCGGCAGCTTTTATTGGCCTGTGTTTGGCCACATTTAGATTGGAGGTGGTGTTTTCTTTTGGGGGGGTGGCATAAACACAACATTAGAGTGAAAATTTCACACCAGTCTGTAGCTTGGAAAACAAGTTTTTTTTTTTTTAGACAAAAAAAATGTTTGAAAGGACATGTAAACCCTCCCTCCCAGTGAGGAGGAGCTTCAGATACCTGCCACTGGTTTTTAAAAGGTTAACAGTAAAGTCTGCAGTATCCCCTTAATCACTTAGAATTCCTTCTCCTCTTCTAACTCACTCTGGCCCTCCCTCAGGAATTCCCTTTGGCTGTTGGCTAATGAGCATGCTCAGTTCTTCTCAGCTCAGATTACTAAACACACCCTCCAGTCTAACAGCCACTGAGCAGATATCATTACTGGTTCCCATAGAAACTCTGCTCTAGCTGTCTGATCCTATTTTATTCTCCTAACCACCTCTCCTGAGCTCAGCTTAACCAATACATGCCATCTTTGGTGACACACAGACAAATAAAGTAAGGGGTTATTAGTTATAAAATTACTCTTACGTCTGGGGGGCACCACAGGTATCACAGCTGGTGACTGGGCGCGGCTTTCAGCTCGGTGTTCTGTGATGTGAGATAGGACATTAGTAATGCTGTAAACAAGTCGAGGAAGCAACTACATTGGCCACAACATTGAACATGTCTGTACCTTGAGCTTCCGGGGCTCTATCATGATCATCAGCCTCACCCTCTTCCTGGGGTTGCTGAGTGGCGTCGTCCTGGTCCTGGTCACTGCCCGAGTCAGGCCGCGATGTTTGCGGCGGTACTGCAATTGTGAATAAAGAAAACAAAAAAAGTATTAAAAAAACAAAATCATATGGAATTGCAAGAGACCTCCCACATGCTACAAATCTATTTTATTTCTCATTCCAAATACTAACTCCAATGGAATGGTACAGCAAGTGAGATGGAATGGTTAAAACTTAAAGGAACAGTAACATCAAAAAATAAGTGTTTTAAAGTAATGAAAATAGTGTTGCCCTGCACTGGTAAAACTGCCGTGCTTGCTTCAGAAACACTACTATAGTTTATATAAATAAGCTGCTGTGCAGCAATGGTGGCAGCCATTCAAATGAGAAAAGGCTCAGGTTACACAGCAGATAAACTCTGTAGAACATAATGGAGTTATCTGTTATCCACTATTTAACCTGTGCCATATAGATTTTTTTCAATTCCTGTTCCACAGCAGCTTGTTTATATGAACTATAGTAGTGTTTCTGAAGCAAACACACCAGTATTACCCATGCAGGGCAACAGTACATGACATTTTCATTACTTTAAAACACTTATATTTTTTGGTGTTACTGTTCCTTTAAATACATTTGCAATGGTGTGAGCAGACGAGAATGTAATATATGACAATACTTGTGATTTTAAAGTTATTTAGCTTTTTAATCAGCAGATCTAAACTTTGCAGTCTCAGCAATCTGGTTGCTAGGGTCCAAATTAGCATAGCAACCATGCATTCATCTGAAGAAGAGACTGGAATATAATTAGTGGATGGTCTAATTAGTAATATGAGTAATAAAAACTCACAATAACATCACATGTGTAGTCTTACAGAGCATTTCTAGACCCACATTTTAAAGCTGGAAAGAGTCCTTTAATTTTAAAAATAAATAATGAAGGACAACTGAAAAGTTGCTTAGACTTGGCCATTCTAGAACATACTTAAGGTTAATAAAGAAATGGCTGCCATTTTGTCTATGTTACAGCTGCACTTAATAACTAGTAATGAACAAACAGCAAAGTTGTAAAGAAAAGCACAAGAAACTCCTCTAATGCAAAACAGGAGCAATATTTTAGCAAAGAAGTGAAATGCTAAAGGGGAAATTAGACATTTATCTAAATGATGTGAATGTGGAAAAAAGGAGTCAGATGTTTGTTTCTATAAAATTCAACTTACTTCTCCAGTCTGTGTCCAGTCCTTCACTGCCCTCTTTGCTCAAAATGTCCAGAAGCCGGCGCTCGTAGGGCTTCAGTCTGAGTGGAGGGACATGCCCTCCGCCGGTCTTCTGGGCTTTAGCTCTCCTGGTAACCAGCTTTGCCCTTAGCCAACGCTTCAGGTCACTGAAGCGCTTGTACACTGTGGGGCGATCCCTGTGTAAAGTGCCCACAGTGTTCACCTTGTCCGTTACCTGCTGCCAGTGGTGTTGACGTCTGGCAGCACTGATACGATGGGACCGACTCCCAAACAGCACATCCCATCGCGCTACCACCTCGTCCACCAGTGCTCCATTCTCATCACTGGTAAATCTCCGGGCCATTTTGTTGGTGGGGCCCTCCTCTCCTCCGTCATCATCATCACCCTCCTCCTCCTGTCTCCTCTCTGAGGCAGTTGGTGGTGCCTCCATCTCCACCTCGCTGCTGGGCAGCCTCTGTGTCCTCCTCTCCGAGCCCTGGGTGGGGTGCGTGACACGCTGCGTGCCCCAGATGGCGAGCGAGACACGCAGCGTGTCCTGGGGGACTCCCTGCGTTGGCTGGGGGACACCCTCCCTACACTATACTCCTGCCCCCCTGCCCTACGCTCCTCCCTCCCTCTACGGGACCCCCCTGCCCTACTCTCCTCCCCTCTATGGGACCCCCCTGCCCTACGCTCCCCCTCTCTACGGGACCCCCCTGCCCTACTCTCACCCTCTCTACGGGACCCCCCTGCCCTACTCTCACCCCCACTACAGGACCCCCCACCTGCCCTACTCTCTTCCCCTCCCCTACGGGACCCCCCACTCTCTTCCTCCTCCTCCTCCTCCTCCCCCCAGGAACCCCTCCCAGTGACTCCCCAGCCTGTGCCCCCCTCTCTCCCCCTCCTGCGACCACTAAGATCCCACATAGTGTGGGATCCAGCCGCCGTTGGCACTTCCCCAGGGCTGGAGAGACGTTCCCCCTCCTCCTCCTCCTCCTCCTCAATCCTCCTCCTACCAGCCATTTCCAGCAAATTTTCCACAAAAAAAGCAACCTGCCTGAGACACCTCCTCCACCTGTGCAGTCTAAATAGCAAGTGCGCAATTAGGCCGAAAATGCACCTAAAATGGCCTCTAGAGGGCTTCCTGTTTGAAAAAAATGGCAAAAAGGAAGTGGGGCATAAAAACTTCGAATCGATCGATTCGAATACAAGTGGGGCAAGGTTCACTTCGATTTTACTTTGATCTTATTCGACAGTACGCTACGACCGAATTCTTCGAATCGAAGGCACTATTCCTTCGATCGCAGAATAAATCGTTCGATCGTACGATTTTACTTCGAAAGGAAATAGCACAAAAATCCTTCGACTTCGATATTCGAAGTCGAAGGATTTAAATTCCTAGTCGAATATCGAGGGTTAATTAACCTTCGATATTCGACCCTTCGTGAATTGGACCCCAAATATGATGTTACTAAATTCATTTTGGCTTTTTATGAGGTTTTGTTTTTATTGTTTGCTGTTTACTACTTTCTCCAATTATGTTTATTCCCTCCTTATTTATGTTACTGATGGTTTGGCAACTACTCAGGGATAGTTAAGAATTCATTATTCTATGTTTACATTTCAAAGAAGCTTTCTAGTGGTAGTTTATCTCTGTGCAATATAGGTTTCCAAATCAAGTCTGCTCTACTAATGTAGTGTTATAATATTTTGTTCATAGAAAAGTGTTTGAAGAAGGGCATTCTGCAAGTCTAGAATATTTCCAATCAAAACATAATACAGGATTCAGTTCCACTTCTCCAAACCTCTTAACAACCTCATAGTAAGCAATTAGATATATTATGAATATGAAACTGAATGCAGTTCACTGAAAGTTTTATATAGGATTTGTGACATATTAAGGTATTAATATGGATGATGTTTTTTTAGCTCTATAGTTAGTATAGGTATGGGTATATAGAATTTAATTAAAAGTAGGGATGGGTGTATGTATGGATGCTGGGTTTTCATTTGGAGGGGTTGAACGTGATGGACTTTGTCTTTTTTCAACCCAATTTAACTATGTAACACAATACCTGAAACTCTGTAATGTTATAACCAATATATATGGGTAAAGATTAAATTAATATGAATAATGAGCATGTCAAAGAAATTGTATATCTACCATTATACAGTTTATGGGCAATGTATTAGAAGGTGCAAACCCAAAGCAACCAAAAAGCATGTAGATTAGTACCAACATGGATATATATATTTATATATATATATCTATATTTTTTTATATTTTTATAAATATATAAATAAATATACACCTGGGAGCTCTCCGGACACATCCTAGAGTGGAGGGAAGTGTAGTGCTCCTGGGAGAGACAGTGCCTGAAAAAAAGAGAGTATGGCAGAGGCTGATGGAGAAGGGACTGGCAGAGGCTAGTGAGCCTGAGTCCCAGGAGGGGAAGCGAGCAGGGCTGAGAGAGAAGCCCAAAGACTCTGAAGTTCCAGAGGGTCGAGTTTTCCTTGATGGTAAACAACCTGGTGGAGAGAACACTGATGGTTTTTGTTTTGAAGTTGTTGAACTGTACCCTGCATGTTCTACATTGAAGTTGCTGAACTGGTATTTTGTTGGGAATGCCCAGTGCTTAATAAACCTAAGTTTTGTCCGAAGCCTTGGTGTTCCTGTCTCTAAGATCCAAATCCTATGCTACCTGCCTATCAAACGCTAATTTCCCAAAAAGAGTGCATGTGCAGGCCAATGGCACGTCACAATATGTAAATAGTATATATGGTATAGTGAACCCTGTAAAAGTAAACTACTATATAAAAGTATTGGATGTTAAATATAAAATCACAACCCTGAAGAACAACAGTCTTTATAAGACCACTGAATGATTTCTAACTAATGATGGGAACTGTTTCTAATTAATGATGTAACACAAAGTTCTAAAATAATTTTGGGACCCACCAAACTATGGAAAAGATTGTTTCACAAAAAGATTAATGAAATTACAGATGATTCAGGGCCCCATTGGGTACTCTGGGCCCCACTAGCCACAGGGTCAGATGCATTCATTGTTAAGCCTCTACTTTTACTCATTTTACCTTGGAAGCAAATTCACTTTTATAATACATAATAAAGACTGTGGATAAAGAAACACCATTTTTATTATTTATAACTGAATTATAAATTAACGTAGGACAATGTGCTCCCATCTCACATTAACGTAATTCTGTAAATTGCTATTTAAATAATTGAAGTTGCTGCTTTGCATCTGTTACTGAACTACTACTGACAACATTATCCAACAGCTGTTGGGAGTGGTATAGTTGGATACACGTTCACAGAGCACATAACGTTGCAACTCTTCAAGTTCTATTCTATGTTTACCAGCACATTGAGACACTACCTTGGTAATAAGTCACAGTTACAAAATGGAAGGAAATGTCAAATAAGTGTTGGTGATGAGCTTGAGCTAGATATAACAGCAATGCAGGTATGGCACCGATTTGCACCTTCTCCCACACAGAGCAAATAGGTGTAATATGCAAAAAACACTGAATTGGCTAATAGGCACATGTAATGAAAGTTACACAGGGGCCCATATATGAATGCAGCTACAAGTATAGTCATGCTAAAATGGATGCAAATGTTGGCCTAAATGATATAATTTATTAAAAGGAACTTGCATCCAAACACCTCCTTGACTACTGTCTAGTTGCACCATGCATCCAAGCACCAGTGACTTTCCTGCTTCTTCTGCGGAATTGCAAGCAAGTACACTTACTGACAGTGTGGAACCTCAGAACTGGATTTCCACTGTGAGTTGCCTCAATAGGCACAAGCCAAAAGAATCACAGGCAGATATAATTTCAGTGCCAGAATCTGAGCTTTTTGGCTCAGAGGTGGGAAGAGTATTCTCCAAAGCATTCAGACAGATACCTGTGTCTATAATATAATGAGTGATTTCCACCAACCTTGTTTCTTTTTACTGGCTAATAAGGGTTAGAAAATTAGTTTTGGCACCTATAATATTGGTAGTAAAACAGAGTCCACAGTAGCTATTATTGTAAATCATAACAGTAACAGGGATGTCTGTATTTTATCTTATTTATTATGCTTCATAAATATCTGAGATTACCGTATATACTCGTGTATAAGCCGACCCGTGTATAAGCCGAGGTACCTAATTTACCTAAGAAAACTGGAAAAATGTATTGACTCGTGTATAAGCCTAGGGGCCCCATGTCAGATTTCAAAATGTGAATGTGACCCGGCCGCAACAATTGGGGGACACTGGGCAGGTACCGTACCTGTTAAAGGGTCCTCTGTCTACCCCTATTTCATGTTTGCTTCCCTCTGCCACTTCCCCCCCCTGCCCTCCCCATCTGTCGCTCTCCCCACCCCGGCCCTCACGTCTGCTGCTCTTCCCTCTGTCACAGTAAAACGTGACCCGGCCCCAGCAGGACTGTCTGTGACTGACTGTGTCGCCGCCCGGAGCAGGTCCAGGAGCTCCGGGCGGCGCGTCCTTTTGGGAGCGAACGCCGGCAGGGAAGGACGCGCCGCCCGGAGCTCCTGGACCTGCTCCGGGCGGCGACACAGTCAGTCACAGACAGTCCTGCTGGGGCCGCGGAAGGAGGTATGACCCGCGTAGAAGCCGAGTTTGAGTTTTTCAGCACATTTTGGGTGCTGAAAAACTCGGCTTATACGCGAGTATATACGGTAATTACATAAATAAAATATATTATTATATGAATTTAAAAATGTTTCAATTCGTTTTTAATTCACAAGAAGACTGGCCAGCCATGTTTTAATATTTATATAATAAATCCTATTGATATTTACGAATTATATGGTACAGTGTAATACATTTAATTTATTTATGAACAGTATTTACTTTGTTTAAGAGAGACACATATCTATGGCTGTTCTGCCCCTGAACAACTCCTCCGCTCTCATTCACTGATACTTCCCATAAAGGACTGTTATCTTATTAAACTAGTTTGTAAATGAATGTATTTTGGTGTAATAAAAATATTTAAAGTTTGACTTTTAATTGAAGGAACAGTGTTATAATGGTAATGAAATCCCTCCATGATGTGGAGTATAATCAAGGATCCAACTATTTTTTCTCCATTGTAGGACACTTTGAAGGGCTTAAATATTTGCTAGAATTAAGATTGTTATAGAATCAATATAATTCTGATTCCTCATTTAGAAAAGCTTCAGTCTGATCAGTATTGATATTGATCAAAGGCAGAGAAAAAATAGCATTGCCTATAGCCCCCGGTTGAATTCAGTATCTAAGAACAGCTGTTCTTTTTTGGGTTATAGATAACGAATCTGGGAAGGCTTGGGAGATTGAAAATATTGGCTTGTATTGAATCAGTTGGATCACCTAATTGTAGGCCAGTTGGATTAACTATTTGAAAATTCCTAAACATATTGCTGCGATTGCTCCAAACATCAAGCCCCAATTTCAAATTAAACACAAACCCTGTGTTGTAAGCTGTAATACACCACAATATTATTAGCACTATCCACTAAGATGCCCAGTGTTTAGTTTTCCTGCTGTTACTGAACTAAAATTCACAGCAACAGCTGTTAGCCTCTAGATTCTGGATGGATACCGCTAGCGTATGTAGTTATAAATATAAATATACAGTATATATTTATATATATATATATATATATATATATATATATTTATTTATTTAAAATATAAATTGCATCACTTAAAATTGCTGTAGAATTACTTTTTTTTTGTAGTTAAATAAATATGACAGAACTGCTGCTTTGTGAGAAAGAACTTCATTCAGTGCCACTCATGAACAAAAGTGACTATATATATTATAATAGATTTGCTTGAGATCATAATGATTTTGTGTATTTTTCACCAGTGGTGAACGTATAGTGTTGCAACAAGCAAGGCTGTGTTTGTGTAACAGCTCAGGAAAAGCCGGATAAATATGTCCCTGGAGTGAACGGAGAAGAGCAGGGTGGGCCCTCCATAAGGAGGATGTAGGATTACACCTCAGTGTCCCTAGATACCTCCTTGTGCTAGAGGAAGGTGTGGGTCCATGGATTCTTCCATGTATTGGGGAGGGTTTGTGAACTAGGGGGAAGAGGGTTGTCTGGTGTCTGCCCATGTGATATGTACTTCTCTTCACTGTAGTTCTCTCAGCTGTTTGGCTGATGGGGTGGGCTGTAATTCTAGGTGGTGGAAAAAGTATGATAGAATGCTTTTGGACACAGTATTATTATACCTTATAAATGGGATTTCTGGTTCCTCCTGCCTTCAATCTTTTTTTTGTCCTGTCTGGTTCCCCCGTGTACAGGAGGAGTGCCTTTTTACTCCTGTAGCTCTAAGGTGCAGTCTTGTTTGAGTCCTGGAGAGCTGGAAGACTATGGTCATCTATTGCCTAGTATGAACTCAGTGGAAATGCCACGTGCAAACAATTCATGCACTTGCACTTGCCCTTCCAATATAGTGGATGATTAGGATAAGTTGGAAGTGTAGAAATTATGCAATTTTAGTGTCAGTTTAAAATGATGGTGTTCATTCTTCCCCTGCCTTGCTACCAGTATCTTTTAGGATTTCTTGGTGTGCTTGGCTTTACTGTGGGGTACTTGCATGCTGGAGCTGGTCTGAGACTCATTTTTTGTGTATATATTTTTTACAGGTTGCCTATTGCGAGTTCCATATGATCCGGTTCAAGCTCAAGGTGAGTGGATTTTCTGGGAGTCACGGGAATATGTTTTTTCGGCAGAGGGTTTCCTTTGTTTGTTGGAGTTCTCTTAATAAAAAGAGGATTCACACAGAAGAAAGTCAGCTAGGAGAGAGTGTGTGGGATATTCACTAAGATTCGTAGTTGCGCCAGGCATAACTTCGCCGCACTTCGCCAGGCGTAGTTTCGCCAGCGCTCCACAAATTCACTAAAACCCGAAGTTGCGCTCAGGGGTAGCGTAAGGTTGCGAAGTTGCGATAGTGTTGATTCTCGAAGTGAAGCGAAGTTACGCTAGCGATGGTTAATTTGCATACAGCGCCAAATTCAAATTTCAATGGAGGAATATGTAGCAGCACTACAAATGCCTGGGAAACCTTCAAAACATCAAATAAAATTGTTATTTTGCCCTACACATGTGCCCACTGTATAGTTAAGTTGCCATGAGTTAGGAAATGTAGGGGGGAAGGAGGGGAGCCCCAAAAAAATTTTCAAACTTTTTCATCCTATCACCCATAATATAGAAAAAACGCCAGCATTTTTTGGGTCTTAGAAAATTTTTTAACTTTTTTTGAAGAAATCCCTATCTACTCTTTTGCGCTTCACCTGGTCTGAGGTGGCGAAAGAAGTCTAGCGTAAAAGGTAGCGTTCAGAACAATGCGCGCGTTAGTGAATTTGCGTAGTTACGTCCGTTGCGCAAATTCGCCAGGTGTAACGGTGTGAAGTTACACTAGCGAAGTTACAACAGCGCTCGTTGGTGAATTTGCGAAGTAACGAAAATGCCCAACGCTAGCGAATTGACGCTAGCGTTAGGCGCTTCGGCGCATAGTGAATTTGCCCCTGTGTGTCTATTGGTGAATTGACTATATTAGAAAAAGTGTTTGTGTCTGCAAAAAGTGTCTGAAAGAATCCTGGAATGGCCAATATGGTGATATTATGTTCTAGAGATGAAGTACTCTTTCAACCAGTACATTGCAACTGGGCTTTCTCCATGAAAAGTATTAAACGTCTGTCATGCCAGAGCAGAGCATGGTAAGAGTAAACTGGCTCAACCAAGCTATTCAAAATACATTCTGTTGGGGAACGATAACAACAGAAACCTACATACCAAACAAAAATCTGTTAACTAAGGCTTGGCATCAGCAATATGTAAAGGGGTCACCATCTGGGATTCCTTTCTCTAAGCCCTGGCTGAGGGATCCAACCCCTAAAGAAAAACAAAGCAATGTGGTATATGGAGTCCAGTGTAGCGAGAAGTGCACAGATCTATACATTGGGGAGACAAAACAACTGCTCACCAAGCGAATGGCTCAGCATAGGAGGGTGAACTCTACAGGGCAAAACTCAGCTGTCTTTCTACACTTAAAAGACAAGGGACACTCCTTTGAAGATAGCAAGGTCCAAATATTGGATAAAGAAGACCGCTGGTTTGAACGAGGTGTGAAAGAGGCGATTCATGTCAAGGTGGAGAGACCATCTCTGAACAGAGGCGGGGGAATTCGACACCACCTGTCTGCTACATACAATGCTGTTCTAACATCTGTACCCTGGCGGTTTCAGAACACTTCACACATCCATTCATGCAACTCTCACAAGTAACACCTCTCTCTAGGAGTTGCATGACACATTGGATAATCCTATCAAAGTAACTACACAGAATCAACACCTCTGTGAATTTCAGATTTCTTTGAAGAGTTACAATGTGCCATTGTGATTGGATTAGTGGAAGAGTTTATATGCCGAGAACTTCCCACACCAGTCAGTTGAACTGAAGAAGCTGCTCGGATGAGTAGTGAAACGTCTTCATTGATTACTCAGCAAGTCCAGTTGTTTTTAGATTTACCTATACTAGATATACTGAAACCAAGGTTTGCAGCAAGGTTTCCAGATTGAGCACCACCAATACATGCACAGGTTTTGCATTACCGCTGATTGAAGTGTACCTCTATATTCTCCTCGTGATAAGTCCAGGTGGTGCAGCAATCCGGGCACAGGGTGTGCACAATCTAAAGCACCTGTGCAGAGTGGGTCTGGGCCAATGGGGCCCACAAGGTATCATCCTGGTGTCCCGCTGGCCCAGTCCGATCATGCTCAGAGCTCCCTATAACTCAACCTGCAGCCTTGTCCCTTTATACGGTCACAGAACCCCTCAGTGACTTCTAATATCCTTATATTTTACAGTAGGGGGTACATTATCCCTTATAACATGAGTGATAATCAGAATTCCCTGTATAACTCAGCCTGCAGCCTTGTGCACAGAACCCCTCGGCGACTTCTATTGCCCTTAGAATTTACATCTACGGGGTACATTGTATCTTATAGTACATTACTCTTGATGATAGTTCTAAAAGGTCAACATTTATGCAAACCCATGTTTTATAACCGTTTGTATATTTATCCTTCACAAGGTTGCCTTTGTAAAACAAAATATCATCAAGTTGTGACAGCTCAGTTGCTGGAGGATCAAGTCAGGAACCTAGGGTTGTTGAAATGGTAAGTTTAAATATATACATAAAGCTATGTGTTTGTGTGAGTATATGTGTGCATGTATATATTTACACACAAATGCATATGCATTACAGATATATGTTTTAATTCTAGAGAACAGATGTTTGCAGAGCTGCGTGCTACAGCAAGAACCCATATCAGAGCTCCGGATTATTGTTTCCAGAATGACCCTGAAATAGCACCTGGGGGTCCAATCAGAGTTGCACAGGGATGTTTGAATAATACCAACTGCTGCGGATGTGGTAACTGTGTCGCCATGACAACAGTTGATGAATCTCTATGCTGTAGAGAAATCCATAAGATCCAACAATTTTTTGATCAAGAGCACAAATTCATTGTTCATAATCAGGATATGCTCAGGCATTGTTTAGACAGTCATCTCCTGGAACTTCTGATAAGGGTCAGAGGCAGAACAAGTGTAACAACTTTCAGAACTCATTACAATAAGTTAGTAAACTATAGCTATATTGTATTTTTTTACTAAAACATGTTTTAGTTACATAGCCATATAATATATTTTGACCATGCAACTGGTCTGCATTTAGTATGCAGGCCTTCTTTTCAATAATTCAAATCTATTTAAGCAGCTTTTACATGTGAGATCCACCTTCATACAAATGTGCAAATATGATCAGCCGGTGCCTATAAACTTGCAGTCAAGATAATTAAAAGTAAATTAGTGTATAACTGAATTTTATATCACTAGAAGTAATTCATACTCCCCCATATCATCAAAAAGGAGTGCAGACATGAAGCACTACTGCAAATGCTGCTTTATTTTGCCCACATTTGGTAATACAGGTATGGGGCCTGTGCTCGGGACCTGGGTTTTCATGATAACGGATCTTTCTGTAATTTGAATCTTCATATCTTAAGTCTACAAGAAAATCATGTAAACATGAAATAAACCCAATAGGCTGGTTTTGCTTCCAATAAGGATTAATTCTATCTTGGTTTGAATCAAGTACAAGCTACTGTTGTATTATTACAAAGAAAAAGCAAGTCATGTTTACAAATGTAGATCATTTCTATGGGAGATGTCCTTTCCGTAATTCATAGCTTTATGGATAACTGGTTTGCAGTTAATGGATCCCATACCTGTATTTGATTTGAGGGCTTGGCACTTATAAGTTAATCATAAACAAAGACCGTCTGAAATTTTTAAAAACAACTGACATCATCACATCAAAGTGCTGTAACAAAGTGAGTATAGTGAAATAATAAATAGCATTGTACCAATAACCATACGTTCACTCATTGATAATGCATAACGAGTTTTGTCCCATATCCACCTAGATAAATTAAAAACTACATATAAGTTATTGATTAAAGTGCATCAAGTGCATGTAATAATTTAAAGATAAAATTCATCCAGCATGTGTTATATATATCTATGTCGGCCAAATCAATTGCAAGTGCCCGTGTAAAAATTTATATATATATACATGGACTATTTCTCTCTGATTATTATCGAGCTAAAAAAATCCCTCGAGGATTTCGTATAAGAAATATTCCTACTATTGGGAGATCTAACCCTGACTTCTGCAAAAAGTGGATAGGTGTATTAAATCGATGTTCTTTCGATTTAATGATCCTCGTTATTGAGGAAGTCTCAGGTGAAATAACACAAACACGCAAGTTGATTGCTACACAGGAGTTGGAACAAGTGCAACTATTCAATGCTGATCAGTCAGATACGTTGTTAACACACACCAAAGCCCAAATTGAGAAGTACAAACAAGAGCTATTACAATTTAAATGGGAAAAGTTCCGTAGAGTAACTGACGATTATGTGAACTTCCGGGTGTACAGGTGGCTTACCGGTGAAAGAGACTATCTCCCTGCACAACGTATGCAGAGGTTTCCTAGACGCAAGTTGAATAAACCGCTTAACTCCATCGATATTAGTTCTGGCGATTCAGAGGGGGGCGACAATCGTGATGATCAGGCGAATCAACCACGCATCAATGCGCCTTTTGTTGAGGACCCGGCACCGGCTTTTTTAGAGGTGGCTCCGGACGATCGTCCACCGACAGGAAGAATCGCCGCAAGAGGCATCCAACGCGGCGCAGCAAGAAGAGGTCGATCTCGCAAGACGTAGAGACACCGATCTTTAATTTATCTACACATACTTTGACAACAGCCGAGACTGCCTCGTTAGGTAAGGGTTTAAGCTTTATTCCAATGTTCTGCCCGAAGTTACTGGACTGTGAAATTGAAACATTTAAGCTTTGCAGAACTTTGAACTTTAGGGATCAATATACATCCGTGGACATTCCTTCTGATGAACATTCTGCACTCAGGTTAAAAAGCTTATATGTACCTCCCGTTACAAATCAGGCTATTAAGTTGTATAAACAATCGATCGATCGTGAAATTGGGGATATAATTCTTAAACATAAATTTTGTGATAATTTAACCGGTGAAGAACGTAATGCTATTAAAACTCTTACTAATGACACATCTATAGTGATCCGTCCTGCGGACAAGGGAGGAGGGGTAGTGCTGTTGAATTATACTGATTATGCCTTGGAAATTAGGAAGCAATTAGCAGACTGTAGTGTATATAGACGTTTGCCTTCAAATCCAGTTATACAATTCAAAAAACAGGTTGATGTAGTAATTCTGGAAGCATGGAATTCTGGTGTGATTACCACACAGATTAAAGATTTTCTGATTATGGATTTTCCAAAATGTCCTATCCTCTATACCCTGCCTAAGGTACATAAAAGTTTGACAGCCCCCCCAGGTCGCCCTATAGTTTCCGGACGTGATTCTTTACTATACCCATTAGGTAAATATATTGACATGATTTTACAACCAGTGGTCCAAAGAACACCAACGTATTTGAAGGATACCCCGCATCTATTGCAATGTTTGGAGAGTGTAATAATCCCTGATAATGAACAGATATTGCTTGCAAGTATGGATGCTGTGAGCCTCTATACTATTATACCACACTCCCAGGGTATAGATTCAGTAAAACGTTCGTTGGAACAATTTGATTCATATAGTGGCCCACCCATACCATTTGTGTTGGATCTTTTACAACTCACCTTAGGTTTAAATTATTTTCGATTTGAACATGACTTTTTTTTGCAGATTGCTGGGACAGCGATGGGTGCGGCCATGGCGCCTGCATATGCTAATTTATACATGCATTTGTTTGAGTCTAATTATATAAGTCTAAAATAGATTATATTTTTAAAACGTTTCATCAATGATATGCTGGTTATTTGGCGTGGGACTGTGGATGAATTCACAGACATGGTATCTACCTTAAATAGACTACTATCACCGGTAAAATTCACCTTCACGGCGGACTCTAACTCAGTCAATTTTCTGGATGTAAATATTTTTCGCAAGGGCGCTCATTTGGGGTATACCTTATATCGCAAGGAAACGGATAAAAATGTTTTATTACAATACAACAGTTATCATCCTTGGGCTACTAAACGTTCACTTCCTATCTCACAATTTTGTAGGGTGTTTAGGAATAACTCAGAGGATGAGGGTGCACAGAAACAGATTATGGACATATGGAGCCGGATTAGACAAAAAGGCTATCCTAGTAAAATTCTAGGCCAAGCCCTCACCATAGCTAAAAAGAGGATCAGTGGTGAGACCAGATCCCTGAGGGATACATCTAATATAATTTTTTCTCATCAGTACAATGACGCCTCCAAGAAAATATGTAACAGCATTAGGCGCAATTGGAATATTGTGACGGCAGACAGTAGCCTTGCTTTGAAAACTCCAATACAGGATTTAAGAGAGATACCAACCTTAAGGATATATTGGTTAAAAATGATCCTCTAAACTGTTACCAAAATACCACCAGTAATTGGTTAAAAAAATGACAAAAAAGGCTGTTTCCGGTGTCCAAATTGCACATCTTGCAGATACATGTGCCCAGGTACTAGTTTTAGACATCCACATACAGGGGAGAGGTTAACTATTAAAACACTACATTACCTGTACCACCACGCATGTCATTTACCTCATTACCTGTCCATGTGGCTTATCGTATGTAGGGAAAACGGATCTAACTCTACGATTGAGAATGGACGGACATAGGTCCGCCATTAGCACTGCATTCAGAGATGGTAAAACCCAAAAACCAGTGGCAAAACATTATTTAGAAAGTGGCCACAGACTTCCTACTTTCAAATATATAGCTATAGATCATGTCCCCCCACTGAGGAGAGGAGGTGACAGGTCAAAAATTGTATTACAACGTGAAGTCTTTTGGATCAAGAAATTGAATACACTGTCACCTGCTGGACTAAACGAGAATTGCCCCTTTTCATGTTTTCTTAATCAAAGATAATAAGTGTCTCTTTTTTGAAGTAACTTATTTTTTGCAACTAATTGAGAACCACTCTTAACAGCTTTTGCCACATTGTAACAATGACACACCCATTAAGTTTAATAGTATTTTTCAAGGATTTGAGTGGACAGGGTCCAGTGATGTCATTTGACGCAGTTGTATGCTGATTGGTTTACCAATTTGTTTTTACCTATTTATTGTGATTTTAATCTGAAAACAATGCCTTGATAAAGGTCCAAGATGGGGACCGAAACGTTGGCCTGTTTTCTTTAAACTATATATTAAATAAAAGTTAAGTTTTTATTTTTCTAAAAAATCCTTGTGTGCGTCCGGAATTGATGAATACTTCTAAATATCCGACAAATGGACAGCACCTGGGTGAATTGATGAATTACATCGTGGGAGTGCTTGATCCAGTACTTTTTCTATATATATATATATTGGACTCACGGCTTCCTCAGGCTAATTTATGTATACCGGTTCCGTGTGGTTCGTTTAGTATGCTCACCATTTCCTGATCCTCAAGGCCAATACATGGGATTTTTCTGGGCAGAGGACTACCCAGCTGAACATATGGCACCTGATTAGTTTATTTTGTGTATAATGAACATATAGATTTATATTTTTGTTGTATTTGAATTTCAAAATATTGGTTTTCCAAGTTTATTATTGTACTTCGTATTTTACTTCATGTATTAGTTTCAAAAAGAGAACTGTATATTGACAGTAAAACATTTTTTGGATGAAAAAAACATGTCATTTGTTTACTATACATATTTTAAAATATACATTTCTTTACATTTGCAACATACTTAAAAAAAAGGTTTATGTTATTTATATAGTTCTGTCTGTAATAATAGACTAATAAATGCAGTCTTTTCATTCTAACTTACAAAACAAATGTTGATTGTATTAAATAAGGCAACATAACATATACAAATGTAAAAAAAAAAAAAGGTAGGTATTGGAAACTTTATCCTGAAACACATTATCCAGAAAAATTTCAATGATGGGAAGTTTGTCTGCAATAGTGGGCTGCATTTTAACTAATACTATTGCAAACAGGACCTTGGCTAAGTTATAGCAACATGTAGTCAACATTGTTTGATAATAGACATATAGGGGCACATTTACTAAGGGTCGAATATCGAGGGTTAATTAACCCTCAATATTCGACCCTCTAAGTGAAATCCTTCAACTTAGAAGTCGAAGGATTTACCGCAAATACTTTGATCGATTAAATTCAATCCTTCGAATCGAACGATTCGAAGAATTTTAATCCATCGATCGAACGAACGATTTTTCTTCAATCAGAAATAGCTTAGAAAACTTATGGGGAAGGTCCCCATAGGCTAACATTGTAGCTCGGTAGGTTTAAAGTGGTGAAGTATGTAGTCGAAGTTTTTTTTAAAGAGACAGTACTTCAACTATCGAATGGTCGAATAGTTGAACGAGTTTTACTTTGAATCGTTCCAGTCGTAGTCGAAGGTCGAAGTAGCCTATTCGATGGTCGAAGTACCCAAAAAAACCTTCGAAATTAAAAGTTTTTTATATTCGAATCCTTCACTCGAGCTTAGTAAATGTGCCCCTTAGATGAAATAACATATGCTTTATTTTGAAGCAAACGTTTACAAATGTAATCTATCATTACATTACAAAGATAACTGTAAATCATAGTCAATGTAATGAAATTATTGAGCAAAATGAGAGGTATGTTTTTGCACCAGTTCTTTTTTAGATGGCTTTGGAATTGGAGCTCTGTTTTCGAGGAAGTTTAGAATTAGCAGATTCCCACTCAAAACACTTCTCAACGGCTAAGTAAGAGACTACAACACGCATTATGTCCAAGGCAAAATCACCGTTTTTAAGCTTGTATAGATTTATGCTTCTGTGGAATATGTGGTTGAAGAGCTCTATTTTTAGTATTGATACCAATTGTATTATTAGTATTGATAGCAATTGTGTTTGTATTTGCAAAATAGATAGGGTGGCTCCCTGTATCAACAAGTAATGGATTTTTGTATGAGATAGATTTATTTGGATACCGTGAAGTAGCAGCCTCATGAAACTGAAATGCTCAAGGTGGGCATATCGGAGGGAGATCAGGATCTCTCCATGTATGGCCACCTTAACAGTAAATTGTTTTACACTTCCTGTGCAGGCACAATATCAATATTTCTCAGGAAAACATGAAGGACAACATTTGGAAATATTTGTTTCTTCTTAGTATTGTGACTGCATCCATTCACTATACAATAAGGCATAGAAAATCCTGTAAAAACAAATAATGTGTATATTAAAGAGGATGTTCAACTTAAAATTAACTTTTAGTATGATACAGGCATTGATATTTTGAGACAATTAGCTATTGGTCTTCATTTTTTATTATGTATGTTTTTTAAATTGTTTAGCTTTTTGTTCAGCACCTCTCAGGTTGCTAGGACCTTATTTACCCTAGCAACCAGGCAGCAGTTTAAACAAAACACTGTATTATAAATAGAGGAGGGCCTGAATATAAAGATAAGAACTACAAATTAACAATAACAATAAAATTGTAGCCTCAAAGAACAATAGTTTTTAGCTGCTGGGAACAGCAATCCCCATTTGAAAGCTAGAAAGACTACAAAGAAAAAAAGGAAAACAACTCAAAAATAGTTCAGAGGTATACAGAGTAATGCAGAGAACACAGAGTATCACTAATGTTATATGGGATAATGTACCCGCCACTTTAACTGATAAGGATATTAGAAGTCACTGAGCGGTTGTTCTGTGACCATATAAAGGCATTAGGCTGCAGGCTGATTCATACAGGGAACTCTGAGTATCACTCATGTATTATAAGGGATAATGTACCCACCACTTTAACTGATAAGGATATTAGAAGTCACTGAGGGGTTTTGTGACCATATAAAGCCACAAGGCTGCAGGATGAGTTATACAGGGAACTCTGAGTATCACTCATGTATTATAAGGGACAATGTACCCCCTACTGTAAATGAAAAGGATATTAGAAGTTGCTGAGGGGTTGTTCTGTGAGCATATAAAGCAAAAAGGCTGCAGGCTGAGTTATACAGGGAACTCTGAGTTATGACTGTGGTTAATACCGAGCTGGTGCTTTAAGTAGTGAAGTAAGAGGTATAAATTCCTTCAGTGCTTCGCTGGATGGCAGACACCCTGAATGGCAGACACCGAATGGTGGACAACAGTATGCGCAAATCAGACCTCGCTGATAACTGTCTAAAGCCACTCCTGCCCAAGGAACGGTGATGTCAGATTTTTCTGTGCATGAGCATAATCTTATGAAGTCGTTCCTGCCCACACAGCATCGGAGTGATGGCGCTGTAGAGGCGGGCTTGAGCGGAGTAGATGGGATCGATGACACCACCCCGCACTTACTGTCTGCAAGACTGGGGAAGTGCAAATCAGAAACGTTCATATGCTTATATCACAGAAAATGTACATTTCAGGTAACAAAAGTATATTGCATTTATGTTCATTCTGGGTCATTTAACACATCTAACAGTAGTAGTTTTCAAGGTGAGCAATCCCTTTAAGCGCTAAGTTCCAGGCCTTCCTCTATAAATTTTTTAAACCTGTTTGAATGACTGTGGGGACAATTTTGTCAGATCATAATAAAATCGTTCATTTCACATGAAAAAATCTGTGTGTATATGTAAAAGGCTTTCACATTACAAAAAGATCACTTAGAGCAGTTAAGATGGTAGGAGGAACTGCAAGTCTTTTTATTGGGTATCATTTTCTGTCCCTTTCTCATGGCAAGAGTGGTTAACCCATTTGATGGCCATTGCCATGCTACAGTTCAATAAAAAAAAAATTGAAAATTAACATATGATTTTATATTTTTTCCTTGTATATTGATTCATCTGCCTGTCCTGAGTACCACGCCTGTTCTAGCCTACTAAAGTACTACTACTACAGGAGGTTGCTAAACCTCCTGTCTATTTTGGCTTTCTGATACTGCTGTAATCAAGGGGCCGAACTTGGTAATCATCAAGGAAACCCACAATGAGTTTCCTTACTCTGGGTTTCAGGCAGCAAAAACTCAGCAATTTTCATACTTTTCCGTGATATGGCTTTTGTAAGAAAGAAAAACTTCAGCAGCTTTTGGTTTCATTTAATTAAAAAATAACATTGATGAAGAAATGAATGGTAAAATCACATATCTGATGACTGAATATCTAATAAAGCAATCAAACAATATGGCCCTTATGTTGTTTGAATTAGTAAATTATGCTTCACAATTAATAAATTCATAAGAATGAACAGAAAATGAATTCTTACGTAGAAAACTTTTTTCAAACTTCAGGGAAAAACCTAAAACATCTTTGTACGCTGCTCCCTAAAGACTTCTGCGTACTTATGTGAAAGTAATGCTGCAATGCAAATACCAGATATCAGCAAATCTTCAAACTAATTATAGAGGATGCTTACTGTTGTATGCAGACTTTGCACATATGCTTGTCAAACAGGAATTCCATAAGCTTAATTTCATGCTTTACTTCCTAGGAGACTGAAATGATAAAGCAGAGACAAATTTGTTAGCTGTGAAGAATAGCTCGGAATAAGAAATGCGCATAAAATGGCTTTCCAAATGCATCACCGATGCCTAATTAGCCAATTACATAAAAGTGCTCTCCAAAACATAGATACCAAAGAATGCAGTTATATCATAATAATTGCCCATTCCTTCGAGAGAGAGATATTCATGGCCAAGTGAACTTAAAATAGTAAACAGCAAAACCATAAAATGAAATGTATCATCCCTGTATATTTCCATGCACATCAGGACATGTACGTGTAATCAGCAAATAATTCCATCTCTATGTAATTATACAGGTGTGGCATCCATTTTGTGGAAACCTCTTATCCACAAAGATGCAAATTAAGCAATAGCCATCTCCCATACTTTAAACAAATAATTACAGTTTTTAAACATGATTTTCTTTGTCTGTAATATTTAAACAGTTCCTTACTTTCTTGTGCAAGTACTTGATCCCAACTTAGATATAAGTAATACTTACTGGGTGCAAAACAATCCTGTTGGGTTTATTTCATGTTGAATGACTTTTAGCATTCTGGATAACAGATCCCATACCTGTACAAGTTTCAAAAGTATTTTGTGTATGCAGCTAGGCCTTGGTATAATCTATTTCTAAATCTACACCATCTGAACTATATTTGGGCCCTCAGCATAGCAAGCATTACATGTTGTACTCACAAGTACATTGGGTGTGACTGACTGTGCAAGTGAAAAAACATTTATAAATTTACATTGTGCACTGCAGGAAAAATACTTGGATAATCACATGTCTGTGTCTTTAAAGACTTATCATTAATATGCAGCCACAGTACTGAGATTGCTGTAATTCACCCCATTATATGGAACTAGAAATATGCTTACACACAGTGTTATATATGGAAAATATACAGGAATTACACATGGGCACTTTTCATTACTTATATCATAAAGACAGGGGATAAGAAAATGTACTACAGTGGGATTCACTATCCCAAAATATAGCGACCTCTAATAGTGTAGTTCGAGCACAATAAAAGAAAAAAGAGAACCCCACAGAGATACCTGGCAAGGAAGAGCAGTTTTTGCCTTTTGAGAAAGCCACTGCGAAATGCATCTTAAGGCATCTGTTGATATCTGATCTCATTGATTTTTAATATTTTGATAAACTATTCAAATGCTGAGATAACCATAGTTTAGCAGCAGGTAACTCATGTGGTTTTGTTGGTCACTCTCACATCTTTAATTAATTCAACCTATGTGGTTTCCTAGATACCTATCTAATTATTCTTACTTATTTCTAAGGTTCCTTGGGTTTGCAGTTTTATACGTTATGTAGTCTCTGCTAATTAAGTTTGAGATACGGTAAAACATTAAATGGCAGCCACTGAACTCCATCTTTTGCCCGCTTGGTGGTAACCCTAGGGGTTATAAAGAAAATCAATACATTTTTACATCCAGGTTTTTTATTTCTCAAAATAGCCCTTTTTATCAAGCAAATAAATGTATTAGTGAACTATATAAACAAAGAATGTGCACTTGTTAATTTTCCTTCATTTTCATTATTATGTTGACGATTATTTAACTAAATTATATTTTAAGTACTTTTACTTTTAAATCATATTTACAGGGCATAAGTTCACTCTAGCGGTTTAATACAAGGAAGTATTTTAGTTTTTATTGTGTACTTTATTGAATGTATTTTTTAGACCTATCATTCATTATGTCCAAGTTTCGGACAATGATAAAGCAGTGGTGCAAGTGCTCTCTACACTCTTTTTTTATTTATTTTTTAGGTCGAGTTTGTGAGGTTGTTTTCTACCTTGAATAAACTCACAACCGGAATATTTTTTTATTTATGAAAAAAACAGAATGTAAAAAAATCGCTTGAATGAGGTCGGGGGAAAACTTGAACTAGTCGAGTTACGAGCAAAAAAAAAAAACCTTGAATACCTAGAATTGATCGACAGAAAAAAACTTACCAAAAATCATGAAGGCTAAAAACATCTTCAAATTGTTAAAGGAACCTCTGCCATTGACTTCTACAGGTTTTAGCTGGAGTATTTTCGGATTTGGCTTTTTGCAGCTTCGGGGCATAATAAATTTAGAAAAATTCAAGTTTTTATTAAACTACCCTCGAAAACCTCAAATTTTTCAGGAAAAACACAACTTGAACTTTAATAAACAACCCCCTTAGTGTCCCACACAAACTCCCATAGGCATCAAAAGGAAAGAAAAGAGATAAGCTTATAGATAACAGATTTAAGTGCAAATATAACTTTAATATGTTCGATGTGCTGCATTCTCTTGATGGCTATGAAAATAATCAGTCTTGTACTTGTCACATTTAGTCTCGTACCCCCAAAACAGTCACGCATGTATCTTTAACCATTATTACTAGTCTTTATTATCATTATCAGTCCATAAGACTAGAAAATGGGCCCACTTTTACAAAAATATTAAATGGGTGGGTAGTTGAATAGTGAATGCTGGACTTTACCAAAGTGTTATTTGAGATCTGTCTGTCTGAGCGGGGATTCCATCTCACCAATCCGTTACCAAGAGTTATCAATCATTATTAAGAACCTTTAAGGGGTAGTTCACCTTTAAATATATGTATTTGAATATATATGTATACTGTACAAAATTTTGGCAATAGTAGATTATTTTATAGACTAAGTAGATTCTGATGCTAACAAAATATATTCTTTTAATCCTCATTTTCAAACATAAAAAATGTTATTCATAGCTCATACATTATAGGTGTGATCAAAATAATATCGGGCATGGAAAAAAAAAATCATTCTGAATCATTTAAAGGTGTTAAACTTTTAAGACATTCAGCAGTGGCGTAACTACCGGGGGAGCAGGGGGTGCAACTGGGCCAGGGCCCACATCCCCGCAGGGCTGCACCCGCAAAGTAAATAAGCACGGACAAGGGTGGGGGGGGGGGGTCGACTGCATGGCCCGCCCCCACCTAATTCCGTTACTGCCATTCAGTACATTTTTCCAGTACCTGTTAACTCCCAAGGGTAAAGTTATCTTAGCTTTAACAATTTCTGTCTCATTATTGTCATTAGTATAGCCCCTTAAATTCTTCTTTTATAACATATTGATGCTTGTTCCTGTAATATAGAGCCAAGGGTGTTGTCCATCAATATGTTATAAAAGAAGCCCCAATTTAAGGGACATGCTCACAGGAAGCCATTTCCAAAATAGACGGAACACCCATAAAAGAAATTGTGGGTGTTTTCCCTGTGGTGATTGTAATATGTGCAGTCAGTTGCAAAAGATGACCAGTTTCGAAGATCGTTTTGGCATAATCCACAAGATCAATAATTATATAAACTGCAGGACCCAGGGTGTGATCTATTGTATTGAATGTCCATGTAACAAACAATATACTGTATAGGGATGACTACACACATGCTAAAGACAAGAATGCAACAACACTGCAGCACTATCAGAACTGCAGGTAATGAAGGTAAAACTGATAAAACAATGTCTACAGTAGCTCAACATTTCAGGAAATTACATAATATGGATCCGGCAAAAATGACATTTTGGGCTTTGGAAAAGGTTGAGTTAGGAATCCGGAAAGGAAACCTTGAACAAGCCTTATTAAAACGAGAAAGCTACTGGATCTTTAAAATGAACATGGTATCCCCCAATGGAATAAATGAGAATAATCTATTAACAGTGTTCATTTAAAATAGTGAGAAACAGAACCAGATTTTTTTAATGATTTTATTCAAACAATTTTTTATGTAACATAAGTGTATATAAATACTTCTGATATGTACAATATATGCAAGTTCAATTTTAACAAATTATAAATAAAACATGTTTTTAAATAATTTAATATGTACGTACAGAAGGAAGGAATATAAAATTCATTTAATGGGTTAAAAACTGATCTGGATACTTGTGATTATAAAAACATGAAGGTTGCCCTATAAGTTCATTAAATACTCAATGTCCATATACTACCTTAAATAAATTCTATTAATATGTAGATGTGGTCATTGCTGTCATAATAATTGTGTCACAAGCCCTTCTAGGGAATATGACAGTAAATCCGGAGTGATGCCTAGCTTGCGCTATTATCATAGGAAGAGCCTGCGCAGAATTGATATTGACAAATTCGGACTTAGCGTCATAAAGTATCCTAGTAACGGATAGAGACGTTCCATTAGCACTGAGCATGCGCGGACGTCATAGAATGCGCATGCGCAAATTAAGTCTCACGAGAACTACACGTTTCCCGGGGGAACTTTTCATTACGCCTTGAAAAAGCTGACATTGCGAAACACGCATCAGCGTTTCTGTGTTTGCAGATCCTTTAGTTTTTTTTAAAAGTCTAATTTAATTACTTGAATTATCGGTCAACTAGGAGGGGTGGTGGGAACTGCTCAGTTCGTATCTATATCTCTCTTACTGCATATCTAATTTCCCAGGAGGCCGTGGATTTGTGTTTTTTTAGGATACAATAGCCTTCAACAGCAATAGGGCTTAGTTAAATTTGAGACCACCAGTCCCGGTTGCTCTGCCTTCTCAATCTTTGTGGTGTCCCAGGGATAGAAAAACAATAGGCAGCAGATTTGGGACAACTCCACCTCCTCTTCTTTTCCAATTTCTCTCTTGTTTTCATGAACTGAGCATTTATTAGAAAAAAATGTTATCCTATTAATTGTGGTCACTCTAATTAATTCAACTTATTACCTTCTAATTATTTTTTTGCACTATTAAGCACTTTATAATTTATTAATTTCATTCTCAAGCAACGTTGCTATTTATAAAATTCACAATCATTAGCTAAGGGTAATTGGTGGCTTATAAACTGCTGAAGCCGGGGTATAAGTATCAATTTTTTGACCTCAAAATTGAATCACTTAATGGTCATTATTGCACTGCACTTTATTTAAGTTATTACTGATCAACTCTAAATAGTTGTTTTTTAATGAATTTAATATAAATATAGCACTGCACTTTATATTTATACTTGAGCTTTAAGGTAATTGAATAAGGCCACAAGTTGGCCCATCTTGTGACTACTGTTATTTGAGTGATTAAGCGGGGTACTTTTTTTTCTCTTTCTATCTATATAATTCTTACTGAATTAATCTGATCTAGGTCAGACCTCTGCATTAATACAAGGATAAGAATTGTTTTATTATACAAGGGAATCACTGGTGTGTTTGAACTGAGCTTAGCTGTTCATTAAAGTCAGGACTGTCCCAACAATTTATTGGTAGCACAATCATCGGCACAGACCCTTCCATTCTATTTAGTTTTACTGTCATTTTATTTATTGATCATCGTGTTAGTTTAAAGAATCTGAAGATAATAATCCAACTCTATATTGTCTATGAAGTTTCATTTATAGAAATTTGATAAATGAAAGAATACTTTTTGCAAACTAGTCTACAAACTATTGTTTTCAAAATGATCCTGAATGGACAGAAGAGGAAACACTAGAAAGAGAACATCAAAGTGAAAACACCAACTGGTGTCGATGTACAGGATGCATTACAATTCCATCATTTGATGAGTCGTACTGCTGTAAGGAGCTTGATGCCTTAGAGAGATTTCTCATGAATAATGTGACATGTAACAGAGCTACACGAATAAAAGAGATTCTGTTGAGAGGAACAGCTCCTAGATTTCATTAGTTTAGATACATTTCAGAGGAATGGCTTGTACTTGAAGCCTTCCATTACGTCACTACTTGGAACTGCGCTGCTGCACAAGCGATGTAGGCTGCAGCGCGTCCATACGTTCAATGTCATAACAACGGCTTGGCAGCAGAGAGAACCTGTGTGCTGCTGTACTTCGCACTGAAGACATCGAAGACCTGTTAGGCTTTTATTACTTATGCTTGTTTGCTTCTGGCACAGGTACAGATGGGGGCTTGGGCCTTGGGGGCATTAAATTTGATGGCTAATGGCTGCAAGGCTGGCACAGGTACAGGTGGGGCTTGAGCCTTCTGTAGTATTGAGAGATATTGGCTGCTGTCACAAGTACATATGGGGGGCTTTGGGGCAATATATTGATGGCTAATGGCTGCTGGCACAGCTACTCTGACTGAAGACAGTCCTAACCTAGAGATAAATCCAACCTCATTGCAAGAAATAACTGATAAAATCAGAAGGTACCTTGTACAATAGAGCCCTGATGAAGGTAAAGATGGGAATTTTGGAAAATACCAGTCACATGAGGAGAGCTCCTTTAACCCTAAGTGGTTCACCAAATACCCAGTGGTAGAAAAATTGAAAGAACGTGGTTGATATACTCCAAAACATTCTGTGCAAGGAACAACTTGGCATTAAGAGACTCAGCGGATGTTAATGGTAGCCCACATGCTGGCATAGTAGTAATAGGCTACCAACAGCACTTAAAGAAAAGATTGAAACTCACCAAAAAGATTCCACTCTAATAAGAATCAAATGGAGTTTATCAGCATCCTGGGGGGGGGGAGAGTGTGTTCTGTGATTATTGGTAAATTAAAATAAGCTAAATACTACTCACTGATCTTTGACTGTACACCACATCAAGAGCAAATGAGTGAAATCATATGTTATGTCAGTGTGGTTGAAGGTAAGATGAAAGTTGAGGAAAGCTTTATAGACTTCATCCACACCAAAGATTAATCTTGAAGTGGCTAAAGCTGGCCATAGACGCATAGATCTGATCGTACGAATTGAGGATTTGTACGATTTTCGGACCATGTGTGGAGAGTCCTGACATTTTTCGTACGGCGGAGATCGGTCGTTTGGTCGAACGGACAGGTTAGAAAATTTCTGTCGGCTGTCGATAATATCTCTGTGTGTATTACCGATCGTACGATTTTCAGTGGGAGACTGTCACTAGCTTTGTCGGACTTAGATATCATACAATTGCTGTCAGGGGCAGAACATTGGCTGATCTGTTCTTTAACTACTTTATTTGATCTGACTGGTAAGACTTTGATCTGAATGGTTAGTGGCAGGTTGGGAGATGGGGAAGTCCGATCATACGATGATTCGTTGGATCTTTGCATCTACGGCCAGCTTTAGCTTCAGAAATGTTAAACAAGATACTAGCAAATGGCATTGATATCAAGGATGCAAGAGGCCAAGGCTATGATAATGCAGCAAATATGGCAGAGAAGTATAATGGAGTCCAGGCAAGAATTTTGCAAGAAAATGAGTATGCAAAATGTGTTCCTTGTGCAGCACATAACCTCAACCTGGCAGGTGTATATGCAGCCTCCATAAATGCAGAAATGAAAACCTTTGTGGTACTATTCACATTTTTTCCTCATCTACCAGTCTCTGGGAAATGCTGAAAACTCTCAAAGGGCCCACAGCCACCCAATGGGCATTAAGGGCAATTGCTGTAAAAGCACTGTTTACGGAGATCATGAATGTGTGTGAGGCATTGCCAGATATCAGAGAAAACTCTTCAAAATCAGATTCTGTGTCTACAGCACAATCGCTTCTTTTGCAAGTTAACTATCATTTTCTCTGCACTTTATTTGTATGGATTACGATTTTTGGCCAAGTTGATAGAGTTAGCCAAGCCTTGCAAGCTAAAGGCATATCCATTCTTGAAGCTTAAAAAATAATTGATGGTCTGAGAACATGGTCCAAGAAATGCGAGGCATCAGTGCTTATACCTTTAGGCCAGAGATGTCTGTGAAAAACTTGAAATTCCAGCAACGTTTCTACAAAAGAAGAAAAGAAAAGTGAAAGCCAGAGCATCCTATGATCAGTGGATGAAGGAGCAAGACTTTCTGCTAGAGATAATTTTAGACTCAGCCTTGATCAAATTTTGATGTTCTGATCTCTGATTCAACATGAAAATTAAAAACACTAATGGACACCTCAATGGTGTAAGAATACCTGGTGGTCCAGTGGGTACGCCCGCAGCGCTAGTTCTCCTGTGCACCCATGCGCGTGGGTTTCCGAGTTTGAGGCGTGCATCTATGCACGTGTATCCTTTCTCTTCTGTGCTCCTCGTGACACCATTGTGGTTGGCGCAAAATTCAAATATTTAAAGGCATGAATTCCCTAGTCCAGTTGCCCAACATAAAGTTCTATTCCTATATTTCCTGGGTGCGCTTCTCAAGTATATTTGTGTTCCTGACCCTAGCCTGTTCCTGACTTTGCCATTCTGCCGATTGTACCAACCTCTGCATGTATTTAACTATTCTCTGCATCCTGATTTTGTACCATGCTGCTCTTTTGTTTGACCTTGGCCTGTGATCTCGACTACTCTCTGTCTTATTATTTGGTACTGCATTGCCCATCTGGTATTGACCCTGTCTGCTTCACGTCTCTCTGACTGCTCCTCCATCCTTTCTGTATATGTTTGGTTCCCTAGCCTGCTCAGGACTCTCTCCTTTGTCCTTTTTACATTAAGTCCTGGCAGCATCTGAGTAGTGGAGGGCTCCTCCCAAAGTCAAAGGCGGCTGCTATAGGCAGAAGAGTGAGCCGTGACCGGGTCCTTGGAGTTAGTTCTAAGTTTGGGATACCTTACGTTTCAAGTAGATTTTGAGTTTCTTCCTTGCCCTGCCCTTGTCACATTTGAGTTGCCACAATTACAGAAAGCTGCATCTAACCTTACTTTAAGATACAGCAAGGATTTGGATGCTCCTGAATTGTGATAAGAGACTGAGAGCCTTAGACAGCAAGTGGAAGCCTTTGTGCCAGATGCCAAGTCTGTAACACCTCTAGACCTATGTCAGATGATACAGGACTATTCACTTGCAGATTGCTATCCTAACATTGGTACTGCATTTCTTATATTCCTACCTTTGCTTGTAACTGTAGCATCATGCGAAAGAAGTTTTAGTAAGCTGAAACTTATTAAAAATGATTTACGTTCATCTGTGGGACAAGAGAGGTTTTCATACCTAAGCATCATTTCAATTGAGCATGAGATTGCAAAGAAAATAAACTTTGATGATGTTATTGATTATATTGCTGCCATAAAAGCAAGAACATTTGGACTTAAATTGAAATTTAATTCTCAATATTTTACTGTATTTATCACCTCTTTTACTTGAAAGTTGAATGTTTACAACTGTACCTCGGCTTATACTCGAGTATAAGCCGACCCGAGTATAAGCCGAGGTACCTAATTTTACCTCCAAAAACTGGGAAAACTTATTGACTTGAGTATAAGCCTAGGGTGAGAAATACAGCAGCTACTGGTAAGTTTCAATAATCAAAAAATGAGGCATGAGTGGGTTAAATGTTTTTGAATACGGTATTTATTTCAAATAAAAACAGTAAACTATATGGAGAAAGGGTCAATATGGTATCAACAATGATACCTTAAAAGTACAACCACCTTAGCTCAATCAGCAATCAAGCTAAAACACAAAAAGTTAAAATCCTTCAAAACTGGATTGCTCTTTCCAAACAGAGCTTCAATTTCAGCTGGTGTGAGGATGTCAGCATAGACATTGTCATCATCATTGAGTTCGCAGTCATCACCACTGTCATTCTCATACAAAGCGCTGTCTTCACTGGCATCCATAGCATTACTAAATGAAGGCGCGTTCACCATGTCCTCTGGAATATCTTCCCATGCATCTCGAACCCACTTTGCTATTAATTCTATGTCGTTAGATTTCCAGCTTTTGTCAGTAGCTTAACCAGATGATATCCATTCATGCCACATCTTTCGCACATGGTCTTTGAAAGGTTTATTTAAAGACACATCGAGGGGCTGCAATACAGATGTAAGCCCACCTGGAATAATGCCCAATGTAACTTAAGAAGACTTTGCCAATTGTTTTATGTCATCAGATGTGTGGGCTCTAAACATATCCCAAACTAGCAATGATGGTTTCTTTTTAAAGGCTGCTCCTGGTCATCCATTCCAAATTTCTCCATTCAGCCTTTAACATGTGCGCGCACTGTAATGTTCGGTGGGAATTTGACCTTTTTAAGCAAGGTCTTTCTTTTAAAAATGACAGTACGCAGTTCCAGTAGCCAAACATGACAGAACGACTGTGAAATGATTTTTTTAATTTCCTGTGGTTCTGAGGAAAATAGTTTTGTCTCCCAAACTTGCCACAGTTCTGTTGCTTGGAAGATCAAAAGTCATAGGTGTTTCATCCATATTCCCAATATCTCCCAGGTCATAGTTATGAATCCTTCTTTGTTTCATGATGAAGGATTGGAATGACACTTTTTCTTCAAGGTCTTGCGGAAACTTCTGTGAAATCTTTGTTCTTTGTCGCGAACATAGGCCAAACCTATGTTTTGGCCCAAGCACCCATCTTGGATTGTGAAGGAAAGAGTGCAGGTACTTACAGGACTATTATATATATATATAGGACGTTTCGGTCCTCATTAGGACCTTTTTCATCCTTGAAAAAGGTCCTAATGAGGACTGAAACGTCGGACATTACAAAATGATAATAAAAGAATTAAGCTTTTAAAAGGGAGTGCTGGTCAGAAGATTTTTTGATGCATAAACAATCACCGTGCACCCCGCCATTGATAACTGCTTTGGAGTGCGGATACTTTTTCAGCACTAACTCGAGTATAAGCCGAGGTAGGCTTTTTCAGCATATTTTGGGTGCTGAAAAACTCGGCTTATATTCGAGTATATATGGTATTTGTTGTGTTTTACCACAGTCACATGAGCACTTTTCATATTTGTACAAATCAATGTATAAATAGTGGCAGAAGGATTGGCTGAAAACTCTGCAGCTACATATTAAGCTACCTCAAAAATGGGCATGCTGGCAGTGGAAGGGCTACCTCATTGCTAGGGAGGGTTCAACTTAGGCATATATTGCATTACATATTTATATAAATTAAAAGTGTTTCATGCATGAATGTGTTGTAAGCTTTCTTTGTTAAATAAAAATGTAATGGTAGGGTGGGAAATGGTAATGCAGGGAGGGGGCAATGATTGACTTTTAATTTTTTTGGACTATTCCGTTTTTTATTTTTATTTTTTTTAGATTTTGTCAAGCTTATTTTATGCAGGTGTTGCGTGTTAATTTAATTTAATATTAAATGGGCCATTAACAATTAATCCATGCAGCTGAAAAACATCCTGAGGTGTATGACTCAAGTTTATCAACCTACCATGACAGATATAAGCAAAAGCAAACATAGCAAGAGAATTATTTATGGATTGGGACAAATTTATCTGAAAATGAGCAAAAATTAAAAGGTAGTACAAATATCACACACAAATTAGTAGTTTTCAGTACATGTTTTGTATATGCTTTATGTGTATTTATTATATTTATACATATGGAAATGAATGTGTCTCTGTGTGTCTGTTTGAATGTGTGATTGTGTTTTCATGTTTTTTTGTGTGTATTTTATTTTAATCAGAAAATTCAGAAAAGTTTAGGCTTGTTGACAATCCATTCGAGATTGTTTGAGAAAGGATTTTCAAGCAAAAAGTGGATCCTCACCAGTCAGTGTTAAAACTCATCCTTATTTTAAGGAGCTGATATTTCTGCAGAAAACTATGGACATAAAGGAATATGTTGTCTTTTTTTGGCTAGAAAATTGATGAAACTAAAGAGTCAATATTTTCTCCATTCCATTGAATATTGAAGTTGAAGTGTCTGAACCTGAAAATGCTCCAAATAAGCAAAATCCTCCAAAAAATGTGATGCATATAAAAATGCTGTTTTTGGCAAAAAAAGATGATTCTGCTGATGAATCACTTAAAGATGTTCTTAGTATTCTAAAGAAATTCACATAATTAATGACATTAACTTTATAAATCAGTTGAATCTGATGTTAAAGCAACTTGTTTTGCTAAAAGTTTGATTGTTCATATTAGGCAGGTTCCTGAAAACAAGCTCTTACAGATGAAAGCTGCAGTCCTTTTATAGGCAGTTTTATTAATAGTTCTGTAACATTTGATTAGGGGGGATTGTGGATGCACACCTAAGGCCAATTTCAAAAAGTTTAAAGCCCTGTCTAAATGATTCAAGTAAATATGCAAGTGCATGTAATTTTAAAACAGGGTTTTTTTGTTACAAAGTTATGATCATAATATTGATAAGCCACCATACCACGTCAAGGTAAAACCCCACATGGTGGTCCCTAACTTATTTATCTTTAGTCATAGTAAAAAAGGAATATTACCTCTCTGTGTAGTAACAATTCTTTATGTAAACATCTCCTGTGCTTTGGTTTCAAACTCTGTGCTAAATCCTCCCCCGCCAACTGCTAAGCTGCTTTTAAGAGGGAGAGACTGCCTTAACCAACGCCCATTTTAGAAAAGTAGAAGTCAGGTGTTGTAATTAAAAACAAAGTAGAGTGATATGTGCAGTTGCACAATAGTGTGTCTACATGTGTAAGTGAAATGTGACGTGTGTATGGTAGTGGTAAGGGAAAGTGTATGTGTATTTAGGAATGTGTATGAATGTAAGCATAGAATAGAAGGGTGTAAAAGAGAAATAAGTGAATGACACAATAAGTGAGTGTGTACATAGAAAAGTGTCTAATGGGACGTTGGTTTTTTACAGCTAGATCCTCCCATGCCGCTAGCATCTATGGCTTTTAAAGGAGAAGGAAAGGCTAAAATTAAGTAAGCTTTATCAGAAAGGTCTATATAAATACACCAGTAAACCCTCAAAGTAATTCTGCTCTGAGTCCTCTGTCAAAGAAACACCACATTTCTTTCCTTCTATTGTGTACACATGGGCTTCTGTATCAGACTTCCTGTTTTCAGCTTAAACCTCCAGGGCACGGCCTTGAGCATGCTCAGTTTGCTCCTCTCCCCCTCCCTCCTCCCATCCCTGCTGTAATCTGAGCTCAGAGCTGTAAGTAAGCAGGGAGAGACTGAGGCAGGAAGTGATGTCACACCAAGCTTATATGGCAGCTTCTATCCTGAACAAACAGAGACAGTGTCTAGAGCTGTTTACTCAGGTATGGTAAAGCATTCTGCAGAATAAATATAATGTTATAGCTTGCACTATTGTGGCTAATCTATTGGCAATAAACTGTCTTGGAGCTTTCCTTCTCCTTTAAGGGAGACAGATTGCACAAACCAAGGCACAACAAGTGAGGGGGACCACCAAAAGTAAAAAGGGGGGGTATACCTTGATGTGGTATGGTGGCTTATCAATATTATGATCATAACTTTGTAAGAAAAAAACCCTGTTTTAAAATTACATGCACTTGCATATTTACTTGAATCATTTAGACAGGGCTTTAAACTTTTTGAAATTGGCCTTAGGTATGCATCCACAATCTCCCCTAGTTCTGTAACATTTGATAACAACATACCATGCCAAAGCTGTAGACGACCACCTCCATTTTCTAACTTTCAAACACTACAGCAACAATACATTCCAAGAAAACATTCAGCTTTGCTACCATAGTTACTATTGTTTCCATTGTTACCATAGTTACTGTGGTTTCCATAGGTGCCATTGCTATAATTTACTATTACTATAGTTACCATTACTACCATGATTACTATTGTTTATATTGTTACCATCCCTACCATAGTTGCTGTTGTTTCCATTTTTACCATAGTACTATAGTTTCCATATGTACAATTGCTATCAGTTACTATTGCTACCATTGTTACCACAGTTACTATTGTTTCCATTGCTACCATAATTACTATTACATAGTAACATAGTAAGTTAGGTTGAAAACAAAAACCTGTGTATCAAGTTCAACCTTTTAAAAAAACAAATAAATATATATATATATATATATATATATATATATATATATATATATATATATATATTAGGGATGCACCGAATCCAGGATTTGGTTCGGGATTCGGCCAGGATTCGGCCTTTTTCAGCAGGGTTCGTATTTGGCCGAATCCTTCTGTCCGGCCGAACCGAATCCTAATTTGCATATGCAAATTAGGGGCGGGGAGGGAAATTGCGTGACTTTTTGTCAGAAAACAAGGAAGTAAAAAATGTTTTCCCCTTCCCACCCCTAATTGCATATGCAAATTAGGGTTCGGATTCGGTTCGGTATTCGGCCGAATCCTTCGTGAAGGATTCGGGGGTTCAGCCGAATCCAAAAAAGTGGATTC
The DNA here is from genome assembly GCA_038501925.1 of Xenopus petersii. NCBI lineage: Eukaryota > Metazoa > Chordata > Amphibia > Anura > Pipidae > Xenopus > Xenopus petersii. Next base: position 197,277,561 of record CM076672.1, read on the forward strand.
GGTGCATCCCTAATATATATATATATATATATACACACATATATATATATGTATCCTACCTAACTGCTAGTTGATCCAGAGGAAGGCAAAAAAAAAACCCCATTTGAAGCCTCTCTAATTTGCTTCAGAGGGGTAAAAAGTTCCTTCCTGCCTCCAAAACTCGGACCAGTCCTTGGATCAACTTGTACTATGAGCTATCTTCCATAACGTTTCCCCAGCGTGTGAGTCTTTCCTCATAGCTAAGATTTTCCATAACTTTTACCAGCTTAGTTGCCCTTCTCTGCACTAGTAATAGTTACTAGTAGTAGTTACTGAAATGGGATGTTTCTATTAATGTGAAGGACAGGCAGCATCATTTTTTCAAATAGCTTAAAGGGGAACTATCTTCATAATGAAATAAAAATCATTGTTCTTCTGACAGCACTCTGTATGTCTTCATTATCTCTTATGAAAGGGGAATTTCACTGCATACAGTCAGGTTTCTTATAAAACTGGTAGACATTTTTTAATCAAAGTATATTTGAGATAGGTTTCTTTTTCATTAACTGAAGTAAAAATGTTATTTTATTTTTTTGCCTTTACATCCCCTTTAAGTAGGAGTCTGAAGATAGTTCAGCAGAATTCATCTTTTTGTAGGATTCTCCCGTTGCCTAGTAAATGTTTTTGAGCAAAGTATTTGAAAATAACTGACTGTGAGAAAGTTCGACTCTCTACATGCAGCATGCTTTAATGACCATATCCACATGCTTAACGTGCAGCTGGATAGTGGTATGTAAAATGTGCCATTAATTGGACAAGTTTCTGAAAGCACACCACCATTCATCATGCTGTACGCAGCCTATAGTTATACACACGTTTACAAATATCAGGGCCTTTTTGTGGTTATGGTTTTAATGAATTATGGTAACTTGCAAAGGCATCATCAGCAACAAAAACATGTGGTATGGCTATTTAACTTCCAAGTAAATCCTTGGAATTTGGAAGATTAGTTCTGCCACCTATGATGCTCGAGCTCATTACAGAATTTTTAAAAACTCTTGAATTACCTGCCCTGCCATATGCACCACATCAATAGCAATGAACTGTAACTGCTGTCAACTATTACCAGTTATACAACAGGAATGTATTTCTTATACTTGAAAAACTTGGCTTTGGTAGACAAATTTGAGAGCTGTCTCTCTTTTTTGTTTCACAACTCTTACATTAGCTAACTAAAGAATATTGATATCAATCAATATAACAATGGTACTATAAAGTTTGTTTCTATTGAATTAATCTGATATTATGCTAGGGAGTACCAAACTATGCAAGGACCTACAAGGCCCCCTTTTAACATTCGCTCTATTACAGGTATTGATGCTTAAGGCTGCCTTCCAACTGACCTTGCTTCCCTCTGCTTATTGTACAAGATTGTTAATACAGGTATGGGACCTCTTATCCAGAATGTTCAGGACCTGGGGTTTTCCAGGTAAAGGAATCTTTCCATAATGTGGATCTTCATACCTTAAGTCTACTAAAAAATCATGTAAACCCAATATGCTGGTTTTGCTTCCAATAAGGAGTAATTATATCTTAGTTTGGTTCAAAAACAAGGTACTGTTTTATTATTCAATACCAAACAGATGGACGGCACTCCATTCAAGGAAATAGCAAATTTATTGCAGGCTCCTACAAGGATCCAACACCCTATGCGTTTCGGGACATAATCCCTTAATCATAGGCCTGCAATAAATTTGCTAACAGGGAAAGAGAGGAGCAGCCAATGGGAGGGTGAGCTTTGAGCGGTTTATTCGGTTTGAAATTACTTGCACATTGGACAATGGTAAATGTCTTATTAGATAATTACTTGCCCACATAGGAGGCATACATGCACCTTTGTGAGTAAATAGAAGTATTTTTTTTAAATAAATTATCACTTTATATAAACTTTCACTTTAAATGCTATAAAATGTAACAATTTCAATTCCAATTTTTAATTGATGATGACAGCCTTAAGCAATATTATTATAGCAGTCCTTCTCTGTACATAAGTACATAAATATGCATAAATAAAAAGGACAGTTCACAAAACGCGATTAGTTCAAAATTGGTCAAATAAAAATTGGCAATACATAAAATGAAAAAAAGAATGTTGAAGAATTGAGTATTCATTTTACTTACAGTTATTTAAAACATGCAATAAAAATAGTGAGTAATGATCAATTTGTTACTTCAAATAAAAAATATCAAAAGTGTTTCAAATAAAGTACCTTTTCTGGAAAACAAGGATGAGACTGAAATATAAAATTTAGTTCCTGGGAGCATAAAATATAAATATCTTTATCACAATTAAGAGACATAATTCTCAATTGAGGACTGCTATGTTTCAAAATTTAAAAAGGCAATGTGGATTTTTATATTTAAAAAATATTGTAGAAAACAGCAGTAGTAGTGGGGGGTACAACCAAGCAGTTGTTCTGAAACCAAAAATCCAAATGAAAAGAAGACTAATTTCTTCATCAGAAGTATGTTCATTATTTATTGATAAACACTGCCAGATTTGCAAACAAAAAACATGCCTCTGTCAATACTGATCCAAATTATGGGGCAAAAGAAAAAAAATGATTTCTTTATCACAAGCAGAATTTTCAGGTTATTTGATGAATTTTGATGAATTTTACTCAACTAAATCTACTTCAGTATCATCAGGGGAAGGACCACATAATGCTGCAGTGACAAGTGAGCCAAGTTTGATAAACCATTAAAGTTTGAAAGTATGATTGACAAGAAGGACAAAAATGTATCAATTAAATCTCTAGGAACATCCATCACTTCTGAAGACACTAGTAAAATGGTCATTTCAGATGATTCTGTGCCTAATATTATCTGCATCATTAAAACTTCTGACCATGTAACTGTAGCAAAGTATATTGTGTTTGAAACCTGCCTAGACAACTTGGTCCATATGACACATTGTCAGTGTTATATCACCTGCACAAGCAGCATTTTAAACACTGAAAAAAATTAATTGGACAGTTTGATGCCCCTGGATTCTCAGCAAAGTACTCTTTTTAGACACAGTTTTGGAAATGTCATGTTAAGCTTGAACTGAAACATATTTCTGCAATCATACACAAAAAAAATATGGGTTCTTGACAGACTTTTAGATAACCATGTCAAAGGTTGAATGGAGTTTGAAATGTGACATTTAACAAAAATGAGTGGCAACAAAGTTGCATGTACAAGTAGAAAAAAGCAAAGATCGCCCACTGTTGTGAACCTTGGCTGCCCCAAAAAGGAATTATCTGTCGTGCTGTTCTAGAACCCTTGAGCAAAATTAAAATATTCTAGTAGAAAATGGAAGTAGCTAGATATATCAACAATTATGGGAAGACACTGTACTGTTTAAATGCTGTGATACCAATAAATTACCAATAAGCTTACATTTGTCAAAAATATACTTATTGTGAATATGATACAATAGCTACTTTTTGATGGTGTAATTAATTAATAGTATTGTTTGTTCCTATGTTTATTGAGGTACCTGGCCACACTATGGAGTGGGTATGAATTGTTAGTGAGGTGAGGGTTTAAATACTAGCTTGCTGTGCCATTGTTTTTTATGCACCTGATGAAGGCTGATGTAGCCGAAACATGTAGTGCACAATTTTCTGCAAATAAAGAGATGAGATTTTAAAAACAAAGTGTGCTCTCCGGGTACTATTCATATCTACTTGGAAATTTCTTGCACTCTGGCACGGGAATTGCAGCCTGTTGAGAAGCACGTACACCCGGATCTACACACCAAGGACAACCTTATATCGACTTGTACCCGGTTACTTACAAGTCTATACGCTAAATCAGAGTGATGAACATGATAGGAAATGGCTAACATAGCATGCGTTACTTTATAAAAATTGTTGAAAATAAGTAATTGAAAGACCTATAGCAGCTCTCGAGTTTTTGTCACACTGGTAAACTTAAAAAGTCTATCATACTATGAAGCCCATTTATCAAAATTTAAATTTGCGATTTTTTTTAAAATTAGAATAAAGTCAGAAACTTAACAAACTTGGTGTACTTATTTATGAAGAAACAAGAATTTAAAAAAAAACTCTAACATGAAAAACAAAAAAACTTGAACGCAGTGAATTCGTATTCAACTAATCAATTACAATGGGTCTACCAACTCTCAAATACATGTAAAAAAACATAAATGTTATCTAGGACGACTCCCAATGACTCATACATGAACTTGTCAGCTTTTAAATACCCAATTTTTTTTTTCCAATATTTTTTATTGAAGAAATCGTGCATTACAACATATCAATAATTATTATTACCATTATCTTGCAGATACATACAGTAGTCAGAGATACCCAATTTTTTACATTCAAGTTCTTTACACTTAATAAATCTCTAAATTTGAGTTTTTGAAATTCTTATTTGTAAGTTTTAGTGCAAATTCGAATTTGAACATTGATAAATCAGACGATGCATGTTAATATTCATACAATCGGATGTCACTATTTTATGGAGGGCATGGTTACACGTACACATCTTGTAGCTTTGGACCACAAAATAATTGGCTGTTATTAGGATAGTGATCCTGCTGTGGGCCCATAGAATCATAGGGAATGCAGTACAGCCAAAAAATGGCAGGGCTGGCAGGAAAAAATATCAGACAACTTGCATGATTTTATAAAGAGCATAATCAGAGATGTCCTGGAGTGAGTTGCTGGCCAATGAGTATGCTACCCCTCAAGCTCCCACAAATATTATCCAGTGTTTTTGGTTATGGAAACAAGAATTGGTAGAATATAATTACTTGACAGATCTAATGTTTACACTGTTATAAATGTTATGTCTCGGTTTATTATCTATCACTATTATCTTTTGTTTGTCTAATGTGTAACTTTCTGTTTGCCTGCTACCCTTCTTTATCGGCCATGGTGTTTCCCATTCAGAAGTATAACATTTACAATATGTTGAGAAGAATGGGGGGCCCTGACTGATGGTGGATCCAACATATAATTATATTAATATAATTATCCCAGACTTTTTGGAACAAAAACATTATTATGCTAGGGGAGGAAGTAATTACACCACTGCACCTATGGATAGTTAAAAGCATCCCTTTAAATGCAATATACAATTGTCAGTACCATCACTAACATGTAAAACTCCCATGTAATGTTGTGCATTATATAATTATTAGACCTAAGTGTTAGAAACATTAAATAAGTGATATGAAAGTGTGAGAGCGCATGGAGGATAGAGCAAAGTAGTGTCAAAATACCCATAGGATGTCACAGCTGGAGATTTTCCTGATACTATGAGCAGATAGATGTCTATTTTCTTGACAGCATTGCATAAAAAATTAATGGTTACAATTATAAAAAAGGAAGTGGGACAGGAAGGTTTTTAAAATGCACTAAGTCTAAGCTGAAACAATTATGTTGTCCCCAACAGTCCTTCCTAACCTGTTGAAGACTATACAAAATGTGAAATAAAAGTATAATAGAACCCCAATTTTACATTTTTCAGAGGACCATAAAAAATTTTTAAATCTGTGAAATGTATTAGGCTTAGGCTGCCATTTATTAGCAGACCCGTTACCAAACAAAGGCCATTGATGAATATGTGCAAAGAGGAAACCACTTCAATGGCAACACGTGAATAACACCATGCACTATGTCTATAGCTGTATATAACCTTAACAAGAATTCTCCAATAGGATGTAAAGCTCTGAAATTGCATTTATAATTTAATGTTGATAATTTGTTCTTTGAGAATGATAAAACCTATCTTTGGGAGATCACAAAAAGTATATGTCATTGTAAATAAATGGAGCCTGGCCACAAACAAAAAACATCATGCATCAATCATCAATTTTTTTATCAAGAAAACTGTGGCTTAGAATAGAAAATGCATATTGCTTCAAAACTTTCAATACAACTCTCAAGCATAACCAGCAGTGATGCTGTTGTAAAAATGATAGATATTTGTAAAAATGCTGAGAGATACGGATGCCCAACATGGGAGTGAAAGCCGTGGATCAAAGCCACATTTCATCATTAAGTTAAATCTGTTCTGAAATGTTTGATTTGATTTGTCTGATTTATGTTACTATGGCGGCAGCGTAACCTCAGTTATAACCAAGGAAAAATAGAAGTAAAGCTTAAAGTGTATGACCATCCTGAGACAAGACAAAAATTCAGTCACCGAAAATGAGGGCACAATACTTCTTTAAGATATGAAGCATTGGTATTTATCTGAAATATGAAGCGGTAATACGGAGATAGAGGCCATCAGCTAAAAAAGCTTTAAAACCCTTTTCCACATTTCTTCTTTTAAAGACTTAGGGCAGGGGTTGTCAAACTTCGGAGCAACTCTGGCGCAACTCGGCTGCTTCTTCGATGCAACTCAGCTCCTATTTCTGTGCAATTCAGCAGTTCAAAGGGGGCCCAACTAATCCAGGAATAGCAGCACGGCTGGGCCCCCCTTAACATATAGAAGCCATCAGCCTGGCATAATTGTCCCCCAAGTGCCCCCATGATGGTGGCCCTGCACACCTAACTATGTATCTGTTTCTCCCTGAGAGCGGGATTTGGCTGACAGTTCCCCTGTAACCCTAGCTAAGAAAACGACATGTGCAGAGGGTGCGTGCAAGAGGAGTACCTGGACCAGGTCATTGGCACACTTCTACTAAGCTTGCAGATCCTCTCTTTTCCTTGGCCCCAGTGCATCACGTCAGCGTGTCCCCCCCCAGCTGATCCTAATGATGCTGGATGCAGCCGCAGTGAGGGGCGTGGGCCAGGTAAATAACCTTGGAGAGCCTATCTGGCCCGCGGGCCATAGTTAGATGACCCCTGATTTAGGGGGTTATTTAATTTAAACCACGACCAAACTCCCATACCTGATTTTACCTTATTCATTATTAAAAAAATCTAGATTTAATTGGTTTGGGTAAAAATTTGATAAAATCAAGTGATTTTTTTCCCTTAATCTGACTTTTTTTTCCTGAATTTTTGCCAGAAAAGCCTGAAATGGTTGGATTTTTAAGGTTCATTCCAGCAAAGACCACATAAACGTCCAAATAGGATAGGGACATTGACTTATACACAACCGTGGCAGGTTTGAGATGGCAGATTTTCAGATTCTGGCTTTTTGCAGCATCAGGCTTTAATAAGACCCTAAAAATGTGAGTTTTTAAAACAAAAATCCCGAAAACTTTGAGGTTTGCCTCAGAAAGCCGCACCAGAGTTTAATAAATAACCCCTAAGTATATAGTATATTAGTAAATATTTAATTGTGAAGTTGCAATAAATACAGCGTACAAATCGTTTAGAAACGCAAGGTGCAATATTCAGTGCAAAACTGCATGCATTTAAACCCTATAATAGTATTTGTATCTGTACATGCTCCTCTATACCACTACAAAAATGCCTTGTTTTTGAAAAAGGTATGAATGTAACCATACAAGGACTACAAAACTGGATCTCTCCAGAATGAATGGGGCCCATTGACAGGTCTGACTGACCAATATTTTGCCGAAAATGAATCAGATATCAATTAAATCGTTTTTAATATCCCATAGGATGAGGAATGCATGGTCATGTTAATGTAGGCCTCACTGTATGTCCCAACCACTGCAGACTTTTTGTCACCAAAATATTCTCTAAGCTAAAGTTTACTAAACAGTGATGTTTAGTGCGCCAACATCCTGACAATCATCAGCATTAATTACTATTTGATGCCAGTGTATCAGTATGGGGCATATTTATCAAGGGTCGAATTTCGAATTGAAAAAACTTCTAAATTCGAATTCAAAAAGACCAACCGAAATGAAGTTTAAGTTTTTTTTTGGTCAAATAGGACCGTTTTCGATCGAATAGGTCCGTATTCAGCTGAATTCGAATCGTACAAATCTAAGGAATAGCACATTCAATTCAATTCAATTCGAAGTGTTTCCCAAAAAAAACTTTGATTTTTCTAAGTCCACCAATTAACTTCAAATAGGTTCTAGGAGGTACCCCATAAAGAAACTGCTAAAACAACAATTTGGCATGTTTTAGATGGCGAATGATTGAAGTCGAATTTTTAAAGTGACAGTACATGATAAATTTCGATATTCTAATTTTTTTTCAAATTCAAATCGAATTTGGGCTATTGCCTAGTCAAAGTACACAAATTTGAATTTTTTTTCATTCGAAAACTCACTTTGACCTTTCATAAATCTGCCCCTTAATGTCAGCATTCATTTTTACAAGTATCAAATTGTTTGGTTCAAAATAAGTTTCCAATGGTTTCTGCTAAAAATTCTCTGCTTTTATGGCATTTATAACGAAATTCTTTGCCAATGCATTTAATGTCAGGATCAGTAAATATGCTTATACAAAAGAAGATATCGAAAGCACTATGACTACCAGAATAAACAAGCTTTAGTAAATCAAACTAACTCCAGCAGCAGTTTCTTTCAAACAGATGAGACAAAGAAACTGTCCTATTCAAAGGGCCCACAGCCTTTTAGTATATAAATGTCCTCAGTTGTCCAGCAAGAGTTCCAAACAAGACACTGTTACACGCAGTTTGAGTTCCACACATCAGCTCATTTGTTCCTGTGGGAGGATTGGAACCAATTGCTTGTTGGAGATGGTAGCAGCCTCCTGGAGAAGTGCTGGGAATGAAACTTACCCACAGCATCCAGTTCATGTCCTCCCTGTCTTCCACTATAATGTAGCCTCCTGATTGGTGGACACCTGCTATTACCGTAATTATGTCACAGAAGGCAGGGAATCTAAACCAGATGTTACATTTTTTACCTCAGCACAAGATGGAGGATGCAGTTTTTATATCTGCAACATACTCCATGGCACTCTACTCTGAGAGAGGTGCTGCACTTTCAAAAAGCATCTTAAAACACCTCAGCGATTACTTTTCTTCCTCTGTGGAGGAAGTTTTGATACAGTTTTAAGAGAATAAGGATTCTGGACAGAGTAGTATCCTCTTCTTCTAGGGATTCTTCCCCTGACAAACCTAAACAGCGCAATAAACATGTTGTTAAGGTGATTATATCTACTAAACATGTGCAAAAATCTGTCTCTGCTTCGTTTTGGATGCAAACAAAAGAGACTTTCTCAGGGCAGCTTTTCAGTAAAAGGGACCCCATTAGGGTAGCTCTACCTGCGCCTGTTCACCTGCCGAGAGGTCAGTATCTGCAGGCAGTTATAGGTTGGATGACAAAAATTTGCCACCTGGTGGCTACAAAAAGATACAATTGTAATCATTAAGTGCAGTATCTACAATATGGATACAATTTTGTAACAAAGTCATTATACAAGAAATTTCTTAACTCTGTATCAAACAGTCGTAGTATTGAATCAGACACATCTGAAAGACATAATGATTAAAAACAATTAAAACCAAAATATTTAGCGAAAAATAGCTTGGAGGTCATATTCTCGATTTAACCCTTGCGGTACTAGTGTCTCCAAACGTCTTATCCATATGGCTTCTTTCCTCAATAATGCTTTAACCCGATCCCCCCCACGTCTCAGAATCGGTACATGATCCACCACTTGGTATTTTAATTGGTGTAATCCGTGTCCTGTCTCTAAAAAATGGTGTGCAACTGCTTGATCTTTTTTGCCAGTTCTAATTGCAGACTTGTGCTCTCGCATGCGCTCTCTAACTGGACGTGTTGTCTGTCCCACATATAATAAGCCACACGGGCATTTTATAATATATACAACAAAATTTGATGCGCATGTATAAAAACCCCGGATTTTAATTGGTGTACCTTTGCGTGGGTGGTATACAATATCCCCTTTCTGGCAATTAGAACAGCAGTTGCACTCCAAACAAGGGAAAGTTCCATTTTTTACGGGACACAAAGTTGTTTGAAACTGTCTTTTACTTCCTATGTCGGATTTAACCAACATGGATGCCAATGTTCTATCTTTCTTGTAGGATATCAGGGGTGGTTCACTAAAGCTCTTAACTTGAGGAATGCCCTCCTTAAGGATTTTCCAATGTTTTCTAATGATATCTGTCACTTGATGACTTAAGGTATTATATTTAGACACAAAAGGAATACGATCCCCACGTTGTCTATTTTTGCCCAAAGTGCAACTATTAGGATTTTGATTCTCAATTTCCTCTCGTTGGGATTGTAGCAATTTATTAGGATAACCCCGTTTTCTAAATTTGTCTTGCATCTCATCCAATCTCTGGGATAGTGTTTCGCTATCTGTCACAATGCGTTTAACCCTGGTAAATTGTGATTTTGGAAGGGACTTTTTTACTTGCATAGGATGAAAGGAATCGAAGTGCAGCAGAGTATTCCTGTCAGTGGGCTTGGTGTACAAGTCCACCGACAGGGATCCACCACACCTCGACACCCTTGTATCCAAAAAAGAAACACAATCAGGGCTACTTTCAACACTGAATTTTATGAAGGGGAGCGCCATATTGATCTCACTGACAAATTTCTCTAGGGTCCAATGTGGGCCCGTCCAAACCGCAAACACGTCATCGAACTTTCCCTTGTTTGGAGTGCAACTGCTGTTCTAATTGCCAGAAAGGGGATATTGTATACCACCCACGCAAAGGTACACCAATTAAAATCCGGGGTTTTTATACATGCGCATCAAATTTTGTTGTATATATTATAAAATGCCCGTGTGGCTTATTATATGTGGGACAGACAACACGTCCAGTTAGAGAGCGCATGCGAGAGCACAAGTCTGCAATTAGAACTGGCAAAAAAGATCAAGCAGTTGCACACCATTTTTTAGAGACAGGACACGGATTACACCAATTAAAATACCAAGTGGTGGATCATGTACCGATTCTGAGACGTGGGGGGGATCGGGTTAAAGCATTATTGAGGAAAGAAGCCATATGGATAAGACGTTTGGAGACACTAGTACCGCAAGGGTTAAATCGAGAATATGACCTCCAAGCTATTTTTCGCTAAATATTTTGGTTTTAATTGTTTTTAATCATTATGTCTTTCAGATGTGTCTGATTCAATACTACGACTGTTTGATACAGAGTTAAGAAATTTCTTGTATAATGACTTTGTTACAAAATTGTATCCATATTGTAGATACTGCACTTAATGATTACAATTGTATCTTTTTGTAGCCACCAGGTGGCGAAACTTTGTCTATAAAAGAGCTATTTTAATCAGTGTTAAGTGAGCTTGAGAAAGGGCCGCATAGGCCTGAAACGTTGCTAACCAGATACTGCCATGAAAAATTGAATAAAGGCATTTTTATTCTACAAGGTGCTGTACAGAAATTCTTCTATTGTGCTGTTTCTGGTGGAGGATGGACCACTGATGGTACGTGCACCTGCTTCTTACGATTGGGGAAATTTATAAAGCTGACTCTGAAGTGTTTGTGACAAAAATTTGCACCTTACTTACTTACTGCCCTTCAAACAGTGAAGATTTCCCCAGCTGATCCTACAAAAAGGGGTTAGTGAGCCCTGTTTTGCCGGTCAGGAAACAGGCTTTCTCCATCTAGTCCTGAATGTAAAAAAAGCTGAATTAATTCATAAAACCAAAATGTTCCCGGATGGAAGACCTGAAAGACCATACTACGTGCTGCCAATGTGCTCTAAATATAGATTTAAAAGACACCTTCCACACCAAAGAATTTTTTGGTTTTGTTGGGGAGCAAATCTGTTCCAATGGAATGTCATGGTATTTGGCCTCTCAAATGCCCCTTTCACCTTTTTCAGGAGGTGTCTGGTGTATCTTGATGTTTTACTAGTGGTACACTAAAGGTCAGGCCACATGAGTAGATTCGAGGAGATTAGTCGCCCCAGCGAGAAATCTCCTTTTCTTCAGGGCGACAATCTCCCCGAACTACCTTTGCCCTATCGGCTAAAACAAAAATTGCGCGGGAAAGGCACACGCAGAAACTTTGGGCAACTTCGGACAATAAAGCGCAGCATGACATCAAAAGTTAACTCAAAGGTGAACAACCCCTTTAAATGGTCAATCCACGCAATGCTGCAGGTCTAGACGGAGTCACTCCAAAAGTTCTTCAAACTTGTGCAGATCTTCTAACCGAAACCTACACAGACATTTTCAATGCTTCCCTTGAACAGACCTTAGTACCCTGCTGTTTTAAGATGTCTATGATTATACCTGTACCTAAGCTCATTGCATTAATAATGGTTCTTAAGTGTATCAGCTCTGTCATCCTTAACTTTTTAGACCCACTCCAATTTGCATACCACCCAAATAGATCCACAGAAGATGCAGTTGCCCTAGCACTGCACTCTGCTTTACTACACCTGGAGAAACCCAACACTTACATACGCATGCTGTTTCTAGACTACAGTTCTGCTTTCAATACCATAAATCCACACAAACTCATCAACAGAGTCCAGCAACTGGATTTTTGATCTTCTTACTAACAGACCACGGTTTGTTAAGATTGGGAACTGCATGTCTACTACTATCCTTACCAGCACAGGCACACCTCAAGGATGTTGTCTTAGTCCCAAGATTTTATGCCATTTACATAGACATGTATTTGCAAGAGATCATACAGACTCTTGAACCCTGTCTAACTGATACTACAGATTTTCTGAACAAAATATTTTTTTTCTGTTTTCTTTGGATGTAAAAGATCTTTTTACTTTAATTCCACATGATGAAGGTATCAAATGTATACACTCATTTGTGTGTCATGTTCTGTCATTGAGGACAGATAGGAAGAAGGGAGCCTGTATACTGGATAATACAGTGTATAACCATAAATAGAAGAACAGAGTTTGGAAGTAAAGATTTAATGAAAAAAGGTGCAAAGCAGTAACCAGTCAATAAACAGAATACACTGAGATACCGGCAGGCAAAACAAAGCGAAGGTCCAATAAACAAGCGAAGGTCCAATAAACAAGCTAAGGTCAAGACAGGCAGAAGTCCAGAGGGAAATTCCAGAGAGCAAGCCGAGCTCAGTACTAGGAGTTCACACGAAGTAGGCAGGGAGTCAATAAGAATGTTCAGAGAGCAGGCTGAGGTCAGTACCACGAGATCCACATGAAGCAGGGAGGGAACCAGGACTAGGGTACAGGAACAGGGAGAGTATTTAGAGACTAGGAACTAGGACCACGGAATAAGGGAAAGAACAAGGACGCACAGGCTAGATCTGGCCAGGGAGCTTAATGATCAAGCAACCAGGAGTTGCTTGTAACAGGCTTATAAAATGGGCAAGATTGTTAATTAGCAACAGTTGAAGTTAATAAAGAAGGAGGGGCAAGAGAGCATCAGAGAGATAGCACAAGTCCATCATAATAACAAACCCACACTGACTCTAAGATACCCCAGTGGCTCAGGAGAACGGTGCAGGTATGGTTCAACAAATAGACAAGAGTTAGATTCCCGGCATTTCCTGACAACTTGGCTGTAAGCAACATCCCTAACTACACGGTGAACTTTTTTTGGTAAGAATCATTTACAATTATTCATAAATAATTATTTCTATTTTAACAACGATTTCTACATTCAGCTGCAGGAATGTGCCATGGGTGCCAATATGGCTCCAGCATATGCCAATATTTTCATGGACTATTTTGAAAAATCCTTTATATTTGGCAACATTGATTACAGTCCATTTATACAGTCTTATATGCGTTATGTTGATAATACCTTCTTTATTTTGTCAGGAACTTCAGAGAAACTACAGCAGTTTGTATCTTACCTTAATAATCCCCACTATTTAGTTCCCTCTAGAGACAAACACCACTGACTTATATTTTCTTGATATAAATATACAAGTTAAGAGGTCTTCCTTTGCCACCTCTGTTTACAGCAAGCCAACAGAAAGGAGTAATGTGTTACAGACAACAGGCTTCCATCCTAAAGGTCTTTTCAGGGGATTACCCAAAAGTCAAGTAACTCGGGTGAAACGCATTACGTCCACTAATGAACTATATGACCAGGAATCACTAAAGATGGTACAGAAATTTGTGGAAAAAGGATATGATTGGTCTGAGTTAATGGCAACCCAGGCAGAAGCAAAAGTCATTCCATGGGATGACACTTTAAAGAAAAAAGGGTGCTAATAGACACCAGTGTATTCCATTTATCAATACCTTTGACACCAAGATAAAGCCTGTAGAAGTATTATTTTGAAACACTGAGGTATTTTAAAACAGTTTCCAAATACGGCCATCTGTTTTTTACTACAACACCACTTGTTTTTTCCTACAGGAGAGGAAAATGTATACAGGATCTTATGAAATCAAGACCAGCACCTACTCATATGGCCTCTAATTTTTCTACAAAGGCTATAGGTACCTTACCCTGCAGGAACTGTGGGCATTGCAGCAGCATAATTCCAGGGAACTATGTAACACATCCCCAATATGGTTCAAAACATTCAGTAAAAGCCGTTTTCCAAGGATGTCATTTATTGTATCAAATGCCCTTGTGGTTTGATTTACATGGGACACACTAGTAGAGCTGTTAAAGGGACGCTTAACGAACATAAGTCCACCATATACAACTTTTGTCTGGCTACCGCGCAAACTACCCAAATTGGCATAGCAAAGGAAGGGGAAAAATAATAAAAAAAGAGACCCTGCTAGCATAACACTTTTTTAACCAGGGTCACAGAGTGCTGCAATTAAATGGCAGATACTTGAAATGGTTTCAGTTAAACAAGGCCAAGATAGAAAGAAAACGTTATTACAAAGAGAATGTTACTGGATATGGTTATTACAATCCAGACACCCCAGAGGATTAAATGAGGAGTTTAACATGTCATGTCATTTTTAAAATCATTACTTGAAACTAACTCTGATTTACTTCTTTCAGATGGAAAGCCAACACTGGAATATACTACAGGGACAGGTTTTCCTTTTTCTTCCCTCATCCATGCAGGGGAAGAGTAATTGTTTGAATAATAGGTATTATATGTGTGGCTCCCTGGAATGTTTTGCTTTTTATGAAAAACATGTACATCATTGTATTGACATTACGTTTCACACTTCAAGATACCTTGTGACAATTTGCGGTTACATTTCTACCAACATTGTTCCAATAAGCTTTACAATATGATGTGAGCTGGAAAATTTATTATTCAATTTGATCCGGAGCATTTTCTTTTTTGGGCTAAGGAGGCCCCAGCAGCCTGCAATTAGAATTACACAGAACTTTTTCTACCACGATAATGTTACTAAAACCATCAGCCTTGCGGGGTACGTAATCAACTTGTTACATATGTTAATTATGTCTATTATATGTGTAATATGTGTAATATTGTCAAATACAGCAGAGAACATGACTTGGTTCTTAACAGTGCTACGCAATATGTTGGCGCTATATAAATACCGTACATGTTAATAATAATAATAATAACACAGCAAAAACAAGAGATAATTATAGATTTCATAAAACAACCATATCAACATAAACCCTTACAAATTGAGAATGTCAAAATAGAGCAGGTTGAAAGCATCAAATCTCTAAGTCTACATATAGCAAACTCCTTAAAATGGGCTGACAACACCAAGGCCATAATACAAAAAGCTCTCAACGTCTTCATTTCCTTAGGAGATTGAAAAGGTGTGGAGTAAACAGCAAATCACCTTTTATAGAGCCACAATTGAAAGCATTCTAATAGGAAATATATCAGTGTGGTATTGCACCGTCACACAGCTCTCTCCAGAGAGTGGTAAAAACTGCTGAAGGTATCATCACCACTTCACTTCCATCACTGAACTAGACATGGTTAAATGTAAGAACAAAATCAAATCTATTACCAGTGACCCTAGTCATCGGGGACATGAACTAGTCTTCTGGCACAAGCCCAACTACTCATTTAGACACAGAAGGCCTGAATGCATAAAAACCAGGAGCAAAAGACTATTTATCAGCTTCTTTCCAAGAGCAGTTAGACAAACTGCAAATGAGTCCAGTGGAAAGTAGAGAAACAACCAACAGGAACTATATATTCTCATGAACTCACTGATTTAACATATATCTGTACTCACTGCACTTACTACTATACGTTGTAACAATGTACTCTGTAATTCTACTTCATGTTGTACAAATCTGGATTACTGCCCTGTGCTGCACAAGTAATTCCTAGTTACCTCTAGTACAAATGGCAAAACTAATTGATTTGACTTGAACAGTAGTGAAGGGAAGCTGTAATTCTCTGGGATTGGGCCTTATGTCACAATCTAAACATATCTGCCGTGTAAAGCTGGCCATAGACGCAAAGATCCGATCGTACGAATCAACCTACGATCGGACTTTCCCATCTCCCAACCCTCCACTAACCATAAAGATCAAAGTCTTACCATTCCGACCAAATTAAGTAGTAAAAGAACAGATCAGCCAATGTACTACCTCTGACAGCAATTGTACGATAGTTATGTCTGACAAAGCTAGTGACAGTCTCCCACTGAAAATCGTACGATCGGCAATACATGCAGAGATATTATCGGCAGCCAACAGAAATTTTCTAACCTGTCCGATCGGCCAAACAACCGATCTCCGTTGAACGAAAAATGTCGGGACTCTCCACACACGTTCCGGAAATCGTACGAATACATGATTCGTACGATCGGATTGTTGCGTCTATGGCTAGTTTAAATCCCAAAGGGTTTAGAACGGGATAGCAGACTCCCTGTCGAGACACCAACTCTTGTTGACAATTGTGATTCTTCACAGTCACCTATTTCACAAAATCCAGTGTTTTGGGAGTCAGACAAATAGATCTCTTTGCCTCCACAACATCAGTGTTTGTCTCCAATCTGGTCAAAAGGCACTTGGAAGACATTCTGTCACTTTTAGCTAATGGGGGGCTTGAAAAGGAGATGGAGTGACCATTGGATTTGATATGTGTACACAATGTAACCAATAAGGGGTTAATCAGTGTGAAAACTGTTGGTGATGATGTCACATTTAGGGTTGCCACCTTTCTGGCCAGGCAGGGGGTGGGTCAGCAAGGGGGAGGATTGTGATGTAAATGGAAAGCCCAGTGATATCACAGGGACATGGCAGTGATGTTGAGGCGGTGGAGCCAAGTTGTGGTGTGTGGAATCATGGGATTTGGTAATTATCGTAGCAACAAAGAGGTGGACTGTGGCAGGATCAGAGGCAGGCCAGGAGCAGATTAACAAATTTACCGGCAGCTACATTTTTAATGCTGGCTCTTGCCTTGACTTGACTGACAGGCTATACTGGTGAAATACTGTACAGGCAGCAACCATAGTCACATTGTGTATACTACTTCCTGTTATGCTTTGAGAAAACATACACCTTTGTTTTTTTCATAATAAAATCTGTGTTGCTTTGTGCTTGAATCATTGCACCCAAGACAAGTACTGTGCCACCCATGTTTATGTATATATATATGCAAGCTGTTTTAACATGTCTGGTATTGCCTGCAATTGTGCTTTGGGGGGGGATGATATATTTTAAGCTAAAAAGGGTTATACTGGTTCTATTATATTTTATTTATATTTTTATTAACCTTGGTGGATAACCTGGAGGAGATATGCTTTTCAAGGGGTTTTTAATATTTTACTTTTTACATTGTACTGAATCATATTTTATAACGTTTCCTGTTTTTAACCACAAAGTGCCAAAATGTAATTCAGTATAAATGCTGATTGGTTAATAGCAGAGTAGCTTGAAAGAGGGCCATGTTGGACCTGAAATGTTGCTGTACAATCTGGCTTTTTCCCCAATTGTGTTTCTTTTCCCAGATCCCTCAAGCACTAGTTTATTTAAGAAAAAACAAAACAAGCTGCAGTTACACACAAGCAAGTATCACATTATTTCATTTAATTTCAATAGGGCTCAACGTTGATAAAGCTCAACTGTTATAGGTTATGTAGAATATTCTCAAATATATTTAAGTTACATTTAGGGGCCACCACAATTTGGTTATGATCAGTCGCTCATCCAAGGCTCCACGGGCTGCTCCTTGCTCTAGGTGTGCTCGCTGCCGGCTCAGAGCTGCACCAATGCGGAGGAACCGGAGTTGTTGCTCCAGATGCGCCGCTGCTTCTTTCCGACAACCCACACAGTCTGCTCCATCCAAAATCTCACGGCTCCTCTATAGCAGCAATGGCAGCAGCACAGCTGGGAAGCACCGCACTCCAAGGTAAGGCTGTCACAGATCCTGATGCGTCGCTGCTTCTTTCCGACAACCCACACAGTGGGGGGGTCGGCAGTCAGGGCTGCATTCCTGGAGTGGAGAAGCAGGGTTTGGAGATATTGCCTTCCTACTGCTGCTGGATGAAGGAGGATGAAGGAGGATGAAGAAGAGCTGGAGAAGGCGATCAGGCAGAGGACACGCTGTCAGTGAATAGCCAGGAGGAGAAATCAAGAGCTGCAGGATGGATGGTCACCCTTTTGCCGTTTCTGAAGAGGACAGGAAGTGGAGTTTCTGTAAGTTATTTCTTAATAAAGGCTTTGCTATTTTAAATTTTAATTTGTGTTGTTTTTTTTTTTGTATTCTAACGATTTTTTTTGTAAACATTTTTGACGTTACTGGTCTTTTAAAAAGAATAAGTCCTATATGGTAATTTATGTAGGCTGAAATATTAGCAATTTAAAGGAAAACTATATGCCCAAAATGAATACTTGAGCAACAGATAGTTTATTTCAAATTAAGTGGCATATTAAAAAATCTTATCAAACTGGAATATATATTTAAATAAATACTGCCCTTTTACATCTCTTGCCTTGAGCCACCATTTCATGATGGTCTGTGTGCTGTCTCAGAGATCACTTGACCAGAAATACAACAGCTCTAACTGTAACAGGAAGAAGTGTGGAAGCAAAAGACACAATTCTGGCGTCCGTATACTAAAGCGAGGTAAATTTGACTTTAATTTTCCGCATGTTATCGATGCGAATATTTTTCCGCCACAATATTCGCATCGACCAAGCTTACTAAACAGCGATGCGCTCTTAAGTCATTGTGATCACTTGCGGTAACTACGTTAGTGAACCAGCTTATGTTAGCGGTAATTTTAGCGAGTTGCAAATTTTCTGGCAACAAATTACGTTTGTGAATATTTATGCTATAAAATAGTCGTTTTATGGCATTATTTTATGGTAATTTTTACTGTGACATTTATGGCTAGAAATGCATCTTCAAAACTCGTAAACTTTATTGACTGATGTTTATAACATCCAGCAACATTACCAGAGTAACACCAATCTAACATGTATGCATCATATAAACCTATACTTCATCCATCCAGTCACAAACCCTTCTGCCAATAGAATCATATGAACAATAAATCATACCAGTTAATCTCTTTGCATCATTTAAATGCACAGTTTAATGTAGCCAATCACAATGAAACCAAACCCCCTGCCAATAGGATCATAAAGTTACAGAAATCAAATATATACAGCCAATAAACACCTGTCATTTTACACAAGACATCCCACTGATTGATTGGTTATAAGTAGCCTTGACATACAGTGAACTTTGACAGGAGTCTCAGTAGGAGTGAAGAGACAGTATTGAGAGAGTGAGTTGGAGATATGTCAAGCCCTGACTACCAGGATGCTGAAAGAGAAGGAGCATCAGGAGGAGCCAAAAGGAGCAGGAGTACAAAGTTTTCCTATGAAGAAAACTGTGCCTTGGTGTATGCTGCAGTTAAGCACTGGCGCAAACTCTTTGGCCAGGATGACAGCAAAACTGCCATGGCCACGAAGAATCTGCTGTGGGATAACTTTGCTAGGATGGCGAATGCAGTGTCCTTCCACAAGCGAGGCATCATCAACTGCAAGAAGAGACTGAATGACATAAAATGTCAGTTGAAGAGGAAACTGGGTCAAGAGGCAAAATATGCCAGAGGGACTGGAGGGGGTCCAGCCCTACACCTCCAATATTCCTTATTTGAGAAAGAGTTAAAGAAGGTCATTGGCCCAGATGTGGTGGAAGGAATCCAGGGTCATATTGATACAGATCTACAAGGTAAATGTATTGGCTTTTCATATTCTGAACTCTACCTGCTGAACTGCCTCTCTTAGCTGCCTTTAGCTAACATTTCAACATTAGTAGCCATCCTCCCCTCCCCCCTGCTCATTTGTTGATGCTACTGATTCTTGCACTACATTGTGTCTGTTTACTGTACTCCTGTAGCTGAATTCTTGCTAGCAGTGTAGGAGAAGCATTTCCACCAACCCCTCCCCATTGCTTATCTATTGGTTATTGATGTTAACTGGTCTGTCTCTTCCAACATCACACACCCCAAAAACACACATACTTGCTTATATCATTTCAGCATAACTTTCCCCCACCCACAGTTGCATAACTTTAATGTCCTAGATATCACTGTACATTATATAAAAACAAGTGTGTATGATTTGAAAAATAATATTTATTTCTTTTTGCCAAGTTGTTCAGCAACACATTGAGCAGCAGCAGCAGGTGGAAGCCGTTTGTGGAACAGAAAACCTAGAAGAAAATAATGCTGAAGGTTAGTATTGTTCGTTCATGTGTGTTGCTTTAAAGACATTTTTTAAGTTAATTTTTTTCTTTTATTTAGAATATATAATACTGGAGACAGTTGATTGTCCAGATCTCCTGAACTGTGCTGGAAATGAAGCAAGTACATTTATGTGCTTTGGAGTGTTGATAGTCCAACAGAATTAGGTTAACCTGGCAAATTGTGTGTCAACTTTTATGTCAGTGTGTGTATGTTTGTGTTGGGTATGTTTGTTAGGAAGAATGTGATTGTGTGTCTAACTTTTTCTTATTTTTATTTTGTAAGAATATCGTGAAACTCTTATCTACGAGGAACCTGCTTCAGGATCTGCAGCAGTCCCCATGAAAGTCCCCCAGCTCCCCCTGAAAGTCCCACCACAACAGCACCCCAAAGGAGTACTGGACCGTTTTCAGCAAGAAGGCAAACTCCTAGAAGGGGAAGGCCTTCTGCTTACAACAGTGAACACCTAGAAAACTTCACTAAGTTAGCAAGGTCATATATTGCTCTTGAAAAAAAAAAGTGGAAACAGTTTTCTAGGCATATAATTTGTGTTTCCAGGCTCAAACACTTGAAAAGCAAGAACAACAAAATGAGTTCTGGCAAGAAACTAATAGTTTATTGAGACAAATTGCTGAATGCAGGCAGGGAGGTCCATTATGCAGTAGCTCTGCAGTTCAAACTGAGGAGCCAGCAAGGGCACTGGAGCAATCAGCCACAGTTACCAGTAGGGTTGGTTTGAGAAGGGGTGGGAGGCGTGTCAGGCCCCCTAGGCTTTCAGACCTTTAAAAAAAAAATTTTAAGATATTTTATGTTTTTGAATTTGCTTAAATAAAGTTTGGCATTTAGTTTTCATACATTGAAATCTCTTGTTTGTTTTATTTTTAACATATTGAATACTGACCTGTAAAATAGTATAGTCACAGAAATATAGTATAGTCACAGAAATATTGCTTGGGTATAAAGGCACTGACAGGCCCAATGCCTTACTCCTACAGTATTGTACTCCCCTATTTGTTATTTTCAAGTCTATTTTTTAGCATGTTTAATCAGCTTTGCACTGGTTAATTTTTGGGACAGCATTTTTTAATGTCTAAATTAATTTTAATGGGTCAACCACAAAACACAGAAATATTACACCAAAAATACTTAGCTAGGCATAAAAAATCCTGAAAGACTTACAATGATCCATTTTCTTTACTTTCTGTTTTTTGCTGTGAAAAAAACAATTTTTTAGATTTTGCATAGAGAAATTACTGCTTTACTCTTCTGCTATTCTCAATTCTCAACTATTTATCACAGAATTAAATAATAATACTGTTGCCCTGGTTGGAATCCATGCCTTCAGCCCTTTTTATAGGGAACACACAACAACTAACACATGGCAGGTCAAAGTACATGTATGTAAGTATAAAATATATCATAATATATAATAAGTAATAAATGAAGACCAATTGAAAAGTTGCTTATAATTGGTCATTGTAAGTTAACTTCAAGCTGAACCAAAGCCTTTAAAATGCATGTATATATAAATGGATGAATAACTGAATGTATATGTGAATATGCTATCCTTATTATATATTAGAGATTAATAACAACTTTAATGTTGCGAATATTCACATAAATCACATGCATGCGAATATATTGTCGCAATGACATCATATAGGAATCTGCTATGCTTATGTGCAAAATGTGTTTGTAGACTATTCGCACGTATGTGGTGACAATTATCAGCAGCGGCACTGTAGCGACTGATCGCACGTGTCATGTTGCGAATAATCTTAAAATCTGCTATTCGCACGAATATTTAGTCGCAATGCCATGACTTGCGCTAACTGCACGTGCACGTTAATTTGAGAAAACATGGCAGAAGTCAGTGGCCTTAGCAGTGAGGAAGCAAGATATATTGCACGTTTTCTTCTGCGCAATGACTATGACACACAACCGCTAGTGACAATTGGTGTCCATGATATTAAAAGAAGACTCATGCGCAAACGTGCACTAAAGATGAAACACAAGTTCGACTTGGAAATTGAAGTGCGCAACTTACAAAAACTTTGATCCGATCTAAAATGGCCCAGTCAAGCCATTATTGTTGAAGTCCAGGAAGGTAAATATTTTAAAATAATTGCAGGATGGGCATGATGTGGGCAGACATAGTACAACTTTAAGGTAGTGGGTAATACTATGCAATGTTCCAATTGTCCTAAAATGTTTCAGGAAATAAACTTTTACTTTCCTGTTGTCAGTGCATGGTTGCTAGGTTTCTTTGCACCCTAGCAACCAGACTGCAGAATATGTAAACTGGAGCGCTGCTGAATGAAAAGCTAAATAACTCAAAAACCAGAGAAAAAATATTTGAAAATTATGACTGAAAAGCACTGTCTACATTATGAAAGGCAAACTTTCCCAATTTTTGTGACCAAAAAAAAAAAACACCAATAACATCATCTTGTATTATTAATTCCGAGAGCTTGCACTAGCACCGATGGAGGCAGCAGCACCACCACCACCAGAAGATGCAGCACCATCACCAGCCGCAGCTGAGTATGAGGATGCCACGGAAAATGCTCCGTCGGGCCAGTAGGAAGTTGGCACCCAAACAGACTATGAGCTACTTTATTTGCCAGTGCTGGCAGAAATCCAGCAAGATCTTGTAAATGTAAAAAACTGCCTTGAGAAAATGAAAGCAGACATTGCTGCTTTAAAGGCTTCCAAAGATAAGGCTTTTTTTTTCTTTTGTAGCTTAAATACTGTATGTGAATAAAACATAGTTATTTTTTTACTTAAATGACCTTTTATGATTTTAAATAAAAGGTTTTTTCTGAGATGCCATTGTAATGTGTTATTAATTATTAAAAATATTAAAGGTATTAAAAGTATTAAAGGTATTAATTACCATAGCAACCACATTGCTGAACATGCAAAAAACTGAGAGCTGCTAATTTAAAGTTGTCCTTGGTAGAAATCCTTGCTGCAAGACCTAATTGTTGGTTACACAAACAAAAAATCCCATTTTGTGCAAAATGTGTTTGAAGACTATTCGCAAGTATGTGGCGACAATTATCAGTAGCTTGTGATTAAGAAAAATTACGGCGACTAATATACTCTAACGGTCAATTTAAATTGTGACTATTCTAAAAATATTACCGTATATACTCGAGTATAAGCCGAGTTTTTCAGCCCCCAAAATATGCTGAAAAACTCTACCTCGGCTTATACTCGGGTCAAGCGCAAAAACGGTCACCGGCACCTAAGAATATTCGCCGGCGCCTTAGAATAGTAGCCGGCGCCTTAGAATAGTAGCCGGCGCCTAAGAATATTCGCCGGCGCCTTAGAATAGTAGCCGGCGCCTAAGAATATTCGCCGGCGCCTTAGAATAGTAGCCAGCGCCTAAGAATAGTCATCCAAAAACGAGATTGAAACTAGGGATGCACCGAATCCAGGATTCGGTTCGGGATTCGGCCAGGATTCGGCCTTTTTCAGCAGGATTCGGATTCGGCCGAATCCTTCTGCCTGGCCGAACCGAATCCGAATCCTAATTTGCATATGCAAATTAGGGACAGGGAGGGAAATCACGTGACTTTTTGTCAGAAAACAAGGAAGTAAAAATTTTTTTCCCTTCCCACCCCCAATTTGCATATGCAAATTAGGGTTCGGATTCGGTTCGGTATTCGGCCGAATCTTTCACAAAGGATTCGGGGGTTCGGCCGAATCCAAAAAAGTAGATTCGGTGCATCCCTAATTGAAACTTACCAGAAGCTGCTGCATTTCTCACCCTCGGCTTATACTCGAGTCAATAAGCTTTCCCAGTTTTTGGAGGTAAAATTAGGTACCTCGGCTTATACTCGGGACGGCTTATACTCGAGTATATACGGTATACGCAACTATTCTATAAAGACTATTTCCTCGACCATTAATATGTAGACGCAATGGCATCACAGGTGCACACCTTTATTTCTAGAGCAATCTGAAGACATGGCTGGGGTCGGCTCCCTGACAAGCGAAGAATCTAAATATGTGGCCAAATACCTCATCACCCATGACTATGACTGTCAGCCATTGGGTACTGTGGGGGTTCATGAAGTTAAAAGGAGGATCATGAAAAAACTGGTGTGTAAAATGCATCGGAAATTTGGATTGGATATGGAGGTACGACAAATACAGCGCCTCTGGTCTGACCTAAAAAGGCGTAACCCTGCAATGATCCAGGATGGTAAATATTATTATACGTATGTATGTATAATTTTAGTATGATGTACAGAGTGATATTCAGAGACAATTTGCAATTTGTTTTTGAGTTATTTAGCTTTTTAATCAGCAGCTCTTCAATTTGCATTTTAAGCAATCTGGTAACTAGGGTTGAAATTACCCTAGCAACCATGCATTGATTTGAATAAGAGAATGGAATATGAGCAGGAGAGGCCTGACTAGAAGAATCAGTAAAAAAAGTAACATTAACAATACATCTGTAGCCTTACAGAGCATTTGTCTTTTAGAAGGGAGTCAGTGACGCCCATTTGAAAGCTGCAAAGAGTCAGAAGAAAAAGGCAAATAACTATAAAACTACAAAAAAAAAGAAATGAATGAAAACAAATTGAAAAGTTCCTTAGAACTGGCCATTCTATAACATATTACGAGTTACCTTAAAGGTGAACCACCCCTTCTCTAATTTAAATCAATGCATGGTTACTAGGATACTTTTCACCCTAGCAAGTACCTTAGCAATGTACAAGAGGTTGTTTAAATAATACACCAAATCATCGTCTCAAATTATTTTATCCCAGGACTTGCCCCAGTTGAAGTTGAGCCAGCACCGGATGCTGATGAGGAAGAGGAGAGAGCTGAGGATCCAGGAGAGGGACCCCAAGATCCAAAAGAGGCTCCCACACTGCAAGGCCCATCTGTGCAGGAGATTGGCACACAGACTTGCGCAAAACTCTTATATGTGCCAGAGATTGCTGCTATCAAGCAGGACATTGCAGAAATTAAAACCTGCCTTGATGGCATCAAGCAGGATATTGAAGACCTAAGGGCTTAAAGCCTTTAAGCCTTACATTTTGTTTCCCCCTTTTTTTTTTTTGCTAAGCTGCTTTATTAGCAAAAATTTAGTTTTTTTATTACAAAATTTTCTGTTGTACTGGAGACTACTTTTATTTTTATACAATAAATCTGTTTATGCTGTAATTATGCCATTGTTGTGTATTTCTCTATTTATGTGGGCATTGCTGCTATCCTACACCTTTATTCAGGGAAGATTTGCTTATTTGTTTGAAAAAATTTACTTTAATTATATTTATTGTATTTCTCATATGATGGATACTGACCTTTAAACACAATGGTAACAGATCTTTACTTCAAGGTGAAGTTGAAATGTAACTGAATATAACTGGGAAGGGTAACAAATAGGTTCCAACAAAACTTGTAAACAATATGGAAATCACATTCCAAAAGGCAAATGGAAGAGTTGGTAATGTTGTTCCTGGAAAAAACCCCAATGTAAACACATTTACATATGTTTGTAAACACTGAAATATACTGATCAGTAAGGGCAATGACACACAGAGCTACTTGTTAAAGTTGCCCTGCACTTCTTTGTTTACTGTATAATACAATGGCCTGCTTGCATAGCTTTTTAAAGCAACAGTCCTAGATTACCTGCTTCACTTTGTGCCATGTGGCCTATTTCTTAAGAAAAAGATACTTATCGAGATTTTAATTTTCAGCCCATTTTGCCCCACCAACAGCATAACATAATGTTATTTTATCTCTGCACCATTCATTCAAAACATAAATATATTACTTTTCATGTCCAAAACAACTTACACTGGAAAAATGATGTTGTGAGATGCGATCTCACACGTTTCCTTTCATCACTCGAATCTTGGGAAATTGCAGGGTAACTGGGAATTTCAGGAGGAAGTTCCTCATTAGCTTCCAGATTCACTCCATGGTCTAAAGCAACATTGTTCAGAACCGCACAAACCTGAAAAATCTGAGAAACAGTTTCTGGAGAATACTGCAGGCATCCACCAGATTTCGAGTAGATTTGAGGACTACAAAGGTCCACTCAATAACTCCTCTTATCTTTATGTGAGCTGTGTTGAATTTTACTGGGAAAATGGCAATTTTCTATTTATTATTTCCCAATGGCACATACTACTAAAAATGTATATTGTTATGAAAATGGTTTATTTACATGAAGCAGGGGTTTACATATGAGCTGTTTTATGCAATATCTTTTTATAGAGACCTATGTTTGAGGGTATAGTTTTCCTTTAAGTAAATAAAAAGCTGCAGCCTTTAAAACCTCCAGCTCCCGATGTGTCCAGGTTTTTATTTGTAATATAGTTTGGTTGATATCCATCAATCTTAATCCATGTAATCAATCTTAAACAGGCATTACATTACTCTATTACATAGACATCCCAACCAAAGACTGACACCTCTCCAGTCCATAATGAATACTGCAGCTAGACTCATACACCTCAGAAACTGCTCCTCCCCTGTCATGCCACTCTGCTAGTACCTGCATTGGCTTCCACTGCCATTCAGAATTTAATTCAAACTTATGGCCCCCACATTCAAATCAGTCCATAACTCTGTCCCACTCTACATCTTTGAACTCATCTTCAGATTTTGCAAAAGTTGCACCCTTTCTCTTGAATTTTCTCTCATGTTTTGTCCAACTTTCTCCCAATCTCTCTGTCTTTAAAGGATCTCTAAAAACACAGAACAGAAATGGTTGTCCTTTAAAATGATATTAAATCATTACTGTTCTCAATTTATTCCCTTAAGGACTAAACGTAGAAGCTCTAAGAATCATCCTGTGTGGCTTAATACAGAAGTAAAGAAGTTAATGGGACAGAAGAGAAAGGCATTTAAAAGCTACAAATCTGTAGGGACAGAAGCTGCATTTAATGAATATAAACACTGTAATAAATGTTGTAAATCAGCAATCCGGAAGGCTAAGAAAAGAAATGAAGAGTTAATTGCAGTGGAGGTGAAAACTAACCCTAAAAAGTTTTTTAAATATATTAATAGTAAAAAGATGCAGGTTGAGAGTGTTGCTCCATTAAATAATGGTACCAGTATGGTTGTAACAGATACAGATAAGGCAAATGTGTTAAATCAGTTCTTTTCTTCAGTGTATACAATAGAGGAGTCTGGGTTCACAGGCTCACTTAATAACTGCACGAATGGTTCAGCTCAATCTAGTCAGTGGCTGACTCAGGATATGATTCAAAAAGCTTTAATACAAATTTATGTAAATAAGGCTCCAGGGCCTGATGGCATACACCCCCGGGTTCTAAGAGAGCTTAGTTCAGTTTTAGACCAGCCCTTATTTCTGATTTTCTCAGATTCACTGTCATCTGGTATGGTGCCTATAGATTGGAGAAAAGCTGATGTTATTCCAATATTTAAAAAGGGATTACGATCTCAGCCTGGCAATTATAGGCCAGTAAGCTTAACATCTGTGGTGGGCAAATTATCTGAAGGCTTGTTAAGGAATCACATTCAAAATTTTGTCCTAATGAATGGCATTATGAGCAACAATCAGCATGGCTTTATGAAGGATAGGTCATGTCAGACGAATTTGATTGCATTTTATGATGTGGTAAGTAAGATTCTGGATAGTGGGGGGGGGCAGTAGATGTGATCTATTTGGATTTCGCCAAAGCGTTTGATACTGTGCCCCACAAACGACTGCTTTCTAAACTAAGGTCTGTTGGGCTTAATGAAGTCGTTTGCACATGGATAGGAAACTGGCTACAGGATCGGGTACAGAGGGTAGTTGTTAATGGGACATTCTCTAGTTGGAGTAAGGTTCTTAGTGGGGTCCCCCAGGGCTCAGTATTGGGTCCACTTTTATTTAATTTGTTCATTAATGACTTAGGGGAGGGTGTTGTAAGTAATGTATCAGTGTTTGCAGATGACACAAAATTATCCAGCCCAATTAATTCCATCCAGGATGTAGCATCCTTGCAACATGATCTTGACAAACTGGCAATCTGGGCAGCTAAGTGGCAAATGAGATTCAATGTTGATAAATGTAAAGTCATGCACCTGGGATGTAAAAATATCCAAGCCACTTATACCCTTAATGGGACTGCACTAGGCAAATCCATTATGGAAAAGGACCTTGGAGTCCTTGTAGATGATAAACTTGGCTGTAGCAAGCAATGCCAGTCAGCAGCATCAAGGGCAAATAAGGTCTTGAGCTGTATTAAAAGGGGCATAGAGTCAAGGGAGGAGGGGGTCATTCTTCCACTGTATAGAGCACTTGTAAGGCCCCATCTAGAATATGCCGTACAGTTTTGGTCTCCATCACTCAAACAGGACATTATTGTATTAGAGAGGGTACAGAGAAGGGCAACTAAGCTGGTAAAAGGTATTGAAAATCGTAGCTATGAGGAAAGACTGGCCAAACTGGGGATGTTCACGCTGGAGAAGAGGCACTTAAGGGGTGATATGATGACTATGTATAAATATATAAGGGGATCACATAATAATCTCTCTAATGCTTTATTTACCAGTAGGTCTTTCCAGCTGACACGAGGTCACCCATTCCGATTAGAAGAAAAGAGGTTCCGCCTAAATATTCGGAAGGGGTTTTTTACAGTGAGAGCTGTGAAGATGTGGAATTCTCTCCCTGAATCAATTGTACAGGCTGATACATTAGATAGCTTTAAGAAGGGGTTGTATGGCTTTTTAGCAAGTAAGGGAATACAGGGTTATGGGAAATAGCTCATAGTCCAAGTTGATCCAGGGACTAGTCTGATTGCCATTTTGGAGTCAGGAAGGAATTTTTCCCCCTCTGAGGCAAATTGGAGAGGCTTCAGATGGGTTTTTTGCCTTCCTCTGAATCAACTGGCAGATAGGTAGTTAATAAAAAAAAAAAAAAAAGGTTGAACTCGATGGACATGTGTCTTTTTTCAACCTTACTTACTATGTTACTATGTTACATTTCTTTAGAAAAGCTTACTTTCATCTAGCCGAACTCCAGTGTGCGCTATATGCTGCTAAATTCAATGTTCAGTTCCACATCTCTCACCTGATATTGCCCATCCCCACAACTTGTTTTAATCCCTTCTTGTTTTAGATTGGAAGCTCTTTGGCAGGGCCCTCTTTACTGCATGCTTTAGTATTGTTTGTTTTTGTATGTATTCTTGTATGTTTAATGTATAAATCCATTTATTGTGCGAGGCTGAATATGTTGTAGTTTTATCAGTTTCCATGAATGGGGGGTAAACAGCTCAAAGATTGAATTATTTAGAGATTATTTTAAAGTTGGAATTCTAAACAAAATTTCTAAATGGGTAGCAAAGAGTACAAAAGAATCTGAGGAAAAAAGGCAGAAATAAATGGAGAAACCCCTTCTATTGAATAGGATCCACCCCCAAATTAAGAGACAACGTTTCTATTTTTCTTTGTAGCTAGAGAATATTTAGGATCATTTCAAGTGCAAGCTGTTTTATATAAGGAAATTGTGCTGTGGAATATAATTATCAAAGTTTTATGTTGTTATTTACACTGAAGCTAATTATATTTTAACAGCTTCTTTAATATGGTCATTTAATTTACCACTTTTGTTGGTAAATGGAGAGACTATAAAAAACTGCTGCTGTTGTTATAAATTAAGTAAACGTATTAAAATAGTATGTTAGGAAAATTAAATATGAAATTTCCTTTGGCTGGTGACGATGTCTGTGTCGAGGATGTATGTTGATGCTGAGCAACTTATTTTGGAGGGCCAAAAATAAGAAAAAAATTAAACCTTTTCTTTGAAAATTATGTTATTGTCCTTATCAACATTTGCTTTAAAGAGTTACTTGTAAGTACATAAGCATTACCTGCACCACCTGTCAGTATGTCCTGTATGTAACATTCTATTTACATCTATATACACATAGTACTTTTAAACAATCAGATGACATTATTTTGCCATGATAGTTCTAACTAACTATATTAGAAACATTTTTTATTTTGCACAGCCATCTATTTACACAGTTTTTATTTTCACTCTGAACTATTCCTTTAATGTTTAAATTATTTTTTTTAAAGTATGGTGATCAAAATTATGGACATTCTCGATAACAGGTCCCATACCTGTATATATAGTTGATGTGAATCTGATCCCTACTAAACTTGATGGTTTTAAATAAATGCATCAAAAATACTCCTGCATGTGCTGACATATTGTTTGGTGTCCATAGTGATCAAATTCCATTTATTGTTAGGATAATAATATAAATGTTTGTGGTCCAATGCCCTGCTGCACAGATAATGGATGGATTGTTTGATACTTGTATAATATATATATATATATATAGATATATATTTATATATATAGATATATATATATATATATATATATATATATATATATATAGATATATATATATATATACACACATCTGAAGTCTAACCTATAACTAGATAACTAGAGGCCCTCCCCCTTCACATGACTCAATCCATTGCCAGTAGGTTGAGGATGCTAAAATAAGCAGAAAGCCATGTCTAAAAAACCTGCACCACATTTTGCTCTTATATTCAGCAAGAAACAAAACACTACTAAAATGCATAGGGTGTAATATTTCCAAATAGCACGAGAAATTATGAAGTAAACGAAAATAGGGGAGGGGTTTACACCAATTGTAAAAATCCTGCCACAATTCAGCAAAAAGTATTTTTTTAGAGTCAGTTATTAGTAAACTCCCCCTTTCATTTACTTTGACATTTCTCGTGGGATGAAAAAGAATGGAACTGATTTTTATATATAATCATTGCAATATATTGGTGTACCTAGGTAGAAACAACTACCAGTGGTAAACTACAATTGATAAAGGGCAATTCTGCTGGAAACAGTACAGCAGTTCCTGGTCTGCTTCCATCGAAATTCGGGTTCTTTACTTAACATTACTCACATTCATATTTTTTTGTGCAGGTCAAATTGCTAAAGAAAAAAATGTCAACAATTATAAATAACTGCCCCAAGTGCAAATCTGAAGGGATACTACCTGCACATACTTTATACTTTAGTTAAGTATAGATGAAAATATCTTCTGACGATAAATGTTCCTTTAACAAATAATGACTAGTTAAATTGCACACTATATTTTACTGTTTCCTAAAGGCTTAAAGGTTAGTAGAGAAATAGACAAGAGTAATAAAAATGTTCAAATAGCAAGCACATTTTATAAAAGAGTATGACAAAGCACTTTTAACAATGATAAAGCTATACTCTCATCATTCTGTTTAAACGATCTTAAACATAATTTTTCCAAAAGGTTTCAGGGATATGGAATGAATGTATAAAATAATTAATAAAGGACCTGTCCTGCATGCTCAGGCTGACAAGCAAGCCTAAAGACATTCCTCGCTTGCAGCGAGGGCAAGCACCCGAAGTCTCGCGATAGCTGCGACCAAGAAGAGAACATTGCACGCCGGAGAGAGCTCGGCCACAGCAGCTTCACCATTGCCGTGACAGGCAAGCCTCACAGCAAACTGCAGAAATGTAGGTTTTTATGTAGGGTTACAGTCATCCCTATGGACATCCATTATTTGGCCTTCATACAAGAAATAGTAGGAAGGCATGCTTAATAGAGAATGGAATGTAGAAGCTCTGTGAATATAGACAATTTCTGGATCAATATTAAGGGTTTTATTTTTTTACTTAACTCCAGTCGTCCTTTTGAGGCAAAATTCCTGGGATTTTCTTAAAACTCGAATTTTTTGAGACAAATCAATGCAACAAAAAGCCAGAATCCGAAAATCCACCATCTCAGACCTGCCGAGGTTGTGTATAAGTCAATGGCAGAGATCCCTATACTATTTTGACGTTTTTGTGGTCTGCAATAGAATTAGCCTGAAAATCCAACCTTTACGGGCAAAATCTAGCAATTCCGGAAAAAACAATCATATGATTCAAGTTTTCGCTTGATTTTCATCGAGTTTTTACCTGAACTGATTAAATCAAGCTTTTTTAATAATTGGATATGGGGGTTTGGTTGTGGTATTTCTATTTTAAAAATTAGATAGATTTTTTAGTAGATTACTCTCTAAAAGTTTTTTAAAGGCCTTTATTTTAAAAATGCATGCACATTATGTCATTTGCTTTGAACATGTTTACGTTTATGTATGCATGTTTGTATGTTGATAATGAACAAGTTACTGAGTGGTTAACATCTATCTATTTATTGTTCCAGTATTTTCCCAAAACAAATTACAAGCTCAGTACCTAAAATTATTTTTCGAAGGCTTTATGTTATAATATCATTCTTCTTAGCTAACCTTACAAACTATGATTTTAAGAAAACGATTAAGCCTTTTGTTCTTGTAAATCAGTTACAGAATTCCAAATGAGATGCTGGATGTTCTGAAAGTGAAAATGTTAATACTTAATATGAAAGAAACTTGTTTCAAGAAGGGCTGGTTTTCATATGGTAATCAGTCCAGTTCTAAACTCTTACAAATGCATACCACTTCTATTTAGTGCAGACAGATTTCATGAATATTCATCAGGTTAATTTCGGGGCTTTGTTCTATGTAACATGCCAAAAAAGAATTTGAAATACCCTTCAAGTGGGAAAAGAAATTTTGCTTAAGGAATCTTGCCATAAATATGGTACAGCGACATTATCAAATTCCATGGTACTTCCAGGCTGCATTATTTTATTTTTTACCGTGTATTGGTTTTGTTTCACTAAACCAATATTTAAAATGCAGAATACTTTTGATTAAACTTAAAACTATGTTGAAACCAGGATAACTTTCTTGTGTACCTTATCTGCCAAAGAAAGCTTTGAATCTTGACATAAAGAGACTTAAAGGAACAGTAACACCAAAAAGTGTAAATGTTTAAGGTAATGAAAATACAATGTACTGTTGCCCTGCACAGGAACAGCTAGTGTTTTTGCTACAGAAACTCTACTCTAGTTTATATAAACAAGCTGATGTGTAGCCGTGGGGGGCAGCCATTCAAAGCTCAAAATGGAAAAAAGGCACAGGATACACAGAAGATACCAGATAAGCTCTATAGTAAACACTGCGATTCTACAGGGCTTATCAGTTATCTACTGTATATCCTATGCTTGAATGGCTGCCCCACAGACATTTTCTTCACTTCAGTTTATTCAAACACAGGGAGCCCATTTCAGCATAAAAAACACAACTCATATAAATAAATCCTGCCCTCTGGGTGCTACCTTTACACATGTGGTTCCCTCACTACACTGGGCCTTTTATGGAGTACCAGTAACAGAACACTTATGTTGGGATCACCTGTACTCAGGATACTTCTTTGGGGGGGATTGCTCAGCCTCCTGGGTTTACTCAAATCCTCAGTCTGTCTCAATTCATAATAGGCTAATAGCACCCCAGCCCCTCTGGGAGTTCCTTACACAGACAGGTGTCCTTTCTGCCCTGGGTCCTGCTCATAGAGACCTTCCTAATACTTTCACTACAATTAAATACCTTTCCACAGGACAGCCTTTCTGTAGAAATCTGCTCCAACAGGTGAGCTGGATTAGTGCTCCTTACAGAACACTATAGCTTCAAGGACCAGACAGAAAAATCCTTTAAACAGAAAAAAAACATTCTTTGTTTAGCAACACTTTCAATGGAGCTGAAATCTCTTATTGTGGAGCTGAAATCTCTTATTATGGAGAACTTGACATATCCCTTTGATATTTTTACCACAGTACCTAGGGTTCTGTATAGCTACCAAAGAAATTGTGGTTTAATGCTTTATTGTTTGTGTTTTGGGTGACATAACTCATTCATTGCACTAGTCAATTTGAATTCTTATTATTACTTTCCCATGCCCTGCTGAGAATATCATAGCAGTCATGTTCCAGCTACACAGTGGCCACACTAATACTGAAAGCTCCAGCAGTAAATATACTGTA
This sequence comes from Xenopus petersii, assembly GCA_038501925.1. Lineage (NCBI taxonomy): Eukaryota > Metazoa > Chordata > Amphibia > Anura > Pipidae > Xenopus > Xenopus petersii. The sequence continues at coordinate 197,311,937 of CM076672.1, forward strand.
CTGGTATTTAAGAGAGGGAGCATCATTTGTGTAAGAAATAAATGAACCTCTAATGACATTTTATTAACTGAATGTGTAACATTCCATTAGAGTCAAGTGCTAAACAGATTCTACACTACAAAAAAATGGTGTCTCACTTGTTTTTTCTAAAGCTTTGTTGCTATTTTGTAAACAGTTAAATGCAAACCAATCATCAATCTGAATAGTGCAAAATTAGTTGTTAAAGGATTGTAAGACAAAAGAACTTAAATAAAGAAAAAGAGATAGAAAAAAAGAGGGGGGAAGGGAGGGAAGTCAAAATGTGTTTACTTCTGATTTCTCATTAATCAAATTGGGGGTAAAATGTCTTCTTTCTTTTCTTGCAACTCTGGAAAAATTCCAAAACATATAAATTGTGATAGGTCCCTTTTGGTGTAGTCCTTTGAAATTGATACAGTAAATGCAAGACAATTTCTCTCTTTGTTATAATTGCTTTCATCTCTTTGTTATTATTAGCCAACATCCTAAAATGTAGCTATTGTTCTCTGTAATGTAGTCATAGACATTTGATGTAAGTTTATATACCACTGCCAGTGCTTTTCCCATGAACACTGTTTATTTATGGCGTAAGTCAGTAATAAAGTCAAATTACTTTAAAAGGGAATATGTGTCCCCTTCGCATCAAAGGAATCCTGGAGACTTTCAGAGAATGGAATAGAAATATAACCTTGAGTATGACACATTTTTGTATTTGCAAGGTAAAAAGTTGTATTGTTTATTTCCAACACAGCACAAACTCTCACAAATCATCTTCTATTACTTGTTTATTATTGTAGTACAGTAAAGTAACAAGCTTGGTTTAGAAGGAATATTGGTTTAAAGCTAAAGAAAACACGGGGGTGTTATATTAGTTTTTAATAGAAGTGTATGCGCTTCCTAAAAAATAAAGTATACTTTTACCACAAAGCTTTTTTGAGTTCTCCTTTAGTTAGAATGGTTCTCTTGTCGCTTGACTTATGGAGGAATAGCTCCCAGCTGTGAGAGTGAAAAAACAACGTCTCCTCTCCCACCCGATAGATCAATGTTCCGCAATTCTACCTCCAAGAAAAAAACAAGAGAGGGAGAAAAAGCACAATTGCGCACTGCCAAGATATAGATACGGTTGCCCTGCTTCGATAGTACTCACAGCATTTTGCCGGATTTCACTCGCACATCAGCGCTATTCCCCAGTGCAGTAAGATCCGCGTTTAGTTCAATTGCCTCCCATTCCACTGCTCCACACACACTGAAATCTTTTACTCTGTGTCCTGCTGCAGCTGAAGATGATCACTTTCGTTGCAGGCAGCTGATTCCAATGCTGTGGACTGGGAAAACCGTTTTTGGCAAACAGGAAAGAGCTGAAAATTTGCAGTTTAAGTTTTATTGTAATAATAATAATACACACTCTTAAAATTGCGAATTTCGGCCTAACGCGTTTCGTGAAAGGATTTCACTTCATCAGAGGCTTATAAAATGTCTCAATAAAAAACTTCAATTATACTGTCCTTCTCATTGCCACATCTCACTGGCTAGCTACTTGGGGTAATTAAATATGTAAAACAAAGGGAGTAGCAGAACTTCATGAATATTCAATTGCATATAAGTCATAAATAGATAGATAAATAAATAGATATAAATACCAAACCTATAATACATCACATAAAAATCAAAATTATTAAAAAGTATGTTTAAATGAAACAATGTCCAGTTCTATTTTAAACCACAAAGTTGTAGCGTTTTTAATAGAATAATCCACCGTGTTTCCTCCTGTGAAATTATCTGGACATTATTCCCACCTCTCCAACCTCTTGTTTTATGGGAGATTCCAGCAAATCTCAATCCACTAGGATCATTATCATGGAATTTAGAAAAATGTTCAGAAACACTATGGGGCAGGTTCACTAACCGGCGAAAATTCGCCTGGGCAACACTAATTCACCAAGATCCAAAGCTGCACACAGGGTAACGAACGCTGGCGGAATTACGCCGGTGAAATTACGCTCAGTAGATCAAAGTTACGCTAGCGTTGGCTAATTAGCATACGGCGTGCAGTTAAAGTGCAATGCCCGTATATGCTGCAGCAAATACATTACACTACATAAGGCCAGGGAACGTTAATAAAATTATATAATGTGTTATATTGCCATACACATGTGTCCACAGTATAGTTTAGGTGCCAAACTTTGGGACTTATTTTTTGAGGAAGTCCTATCTACTCTATGTATCTACTCTATGGCACTTCGTCGGTATGTATGAGGTGGTGAAGGCAAGTCTGGCGATAGAGGGAACGGTCAGTAAAATCAAAAACATAGTGAATTTGCGTAGTAACACTACCAAAAATTCACCTGGCGTTAGAGGGCGAAGTTGCGCCGGAGTCTATCTCCTTGGCGAAATTACGCCAGCCACATTAGTAAATCGGCGAAACGACGTCACGCTGGCGAATTTCCACCAGCGTTAGCCACTTCGCCCTTTAGTAAATTTCCCCCTATGTGTTCTTAAACCCCTTTTTATGTTCCTAATGTGTTCTCCTATACGTATTTTAAGTTTCCTGATAGTTCACCCTATATATTGTTTTTTACAGGGACATTCTAATAAATATACTACATTGGATGTATCACACGTTATTAATTGATTTACTTTATATTCGTTATCTTGGTTTGATTTTACAAGTAACACATTTTGAATATTTGTAAAACCCTTTATCATTTCCTAGCCAGGTCAATTCATTTTCTCTCTTAAGAAAGCATCCGCATCCATTGGAAGGATTTGCCAGTGTTTTTTTAACATATTAGTAAGTTTATATCCCCCTTTACTAAATTTCATGACAAAAGGTACACACCGTACATCATTCTTTCCTTTTTTTGGCGCTAGTAAGATTTCCCAGTCTATTTCATCTACCCGCTTTATTGCGTCCTGTATCAGTTCCAGACTATAACCTTTTTCTATGAAATCTTTTTTCATAATTTCACAATTTTCTTGGAAATCTTTTGGGTCTGAACAGTTCCTTTTAATTCTTCCAAATCGACCCCTGGGTATATTATTTAACCACTTTCTATGGTGCCCGCTGTCATATGGTATAGACCCATTACAGTCTGTTTCCTTCTTGTACAGGCATGTCCTAAGGCCATTTGTCGTTGCATAAATATTTAAATCCAAAAACTGTATAGATACCTTACTGTACTCATGAGTAAAACTAAGATTAAAGTTATTGTTATTTATATCAGATTTTTAGCTGGTTTTCAGTACCCCTCCAGATCATAATACAGTCATCAATATAGCGCCTCCAAGTGGCCAAGTGGGTAAAATTTGGTTAATAATTTGATTTTCCCAGTATCCCATAAAGAGGTTATCATAACTCAGAGCAACTCCATTAATTTGAAGGTGGTATTGCCCCTCATTCAGATTTTCCAAATCCTTACTCACCAGTTGTTTAAAAGTATCGATATTATTGGATACACAGTGCACAGGATTAAACTTAGACTTATTACTTAGCATCGTATGGGTATATTGATTTGTTTCTTTCTCTATGGTGGATGATTCCTTCATCAAAAATAATTTTTTAACACTAAGGGGCAGATTTATCAAGGGTCAAAGTGAATTTGAGGGAATTTTCGAAGTACAAAATTTCGAAATTCAAAGTAATTTTTTGGATACTTCGACCATCGAATAGGCTACTACGACTTTGTTTCAAAGTAAAAATACTTCGATCATTCAACCATTCAATAATTGAAGTACTGTCTCTTTAAAAAAACTTAGACTTCAATACTTCACCAAATTAAACCTGCTGAAGTGCTATGTTAGCCTATGGGGACCTTCTAGAGCATTTTTCTAAGTTTTTTGAAGTCAAAGAAAAATCGTTCGATCGATGAATGAAATCCTTTGAATCGTTTGATTCGAAGGATTTCATCGTTCGATCGAACAATTTTACTTCGACCGCAAATGGCAAAATTCGATGTAAAAAAACTTCGACTACGATATTCGAAGTATTCCAATTTAATGGTCGAATTTCAAAGATTTTTCTACTTCGAAATTCGACCCTTGATAAATCTGCCCCCCCAGTTTTCTAATTAATTTATGTAAATCCACTATCTAAACTATCTAATCTTTCAGTTGGGGCAAACTTCAAACCCTTCTGAAGTATGTGTAACTCTGACTCGTAATGGGGTTTTGAACTTATATTAAAAACCTTTATAACAGTACCATCTTCTTTAATTGAACATTTATTCTTTTTTCCTTTTCCTCTACTTCCTCTCTTCTTTTTCTTTGGGGGCTTTGAATGGTTTATATTAGACGTGGGCTTCTTTCTCTTTGTGGGTGAAAAGGGGAACTTCTTGCATTATGTGAAATATTATTTTCTCTAAATCTTAGATCCCCATCTGTATCCCTTCCTGGCATACTGTAGGTGTCAATCTGTTTTTTTGGGGGAAATGATTCAAATGGTCTATCAAAGTTTCTCATATTGTAATACTTCTTATTAGTTCTCCTAAAATCACTATTATAATTCCTCCTTATCATATGGCTGGAGCCATGTCTGTTGTCCCTCCTCTAATCACTATTATGGTTATTCCCATGCTGATATTCCCCCTCTCTTCTGTTGTCCCTCCACAGTGGCTTTGAAGGTTTGTTGTAGTATTGTCCACATTTTTCACATTGATTATTAAAAGTTGTTCCCCATCCCAACTCTCTCTTTTTATTTTTGTCATTAATTGGACCTGCTTTTGTATCCCTCCTAAACTTAGACTTTTTTCTCTGACTAATGGACCTTATAAAATATGTTTTTAAAAGTATCTTTTCACATTTGTGCAAAAAAGGGGGTTGTGGGTGCACTCCAAGGCTAAGTAAAAAATATATTTAAATACAAAGGAAATGCTACTGATCTGGCCAAATTAACTACAAGCATTCAAAAAAGAGGGGGGATTGAGCAATGCACATCTCCTGGTCCCCTGTCTCATAAGTAATCTAGTATCTATGCAAGCGCATGTGTTTAGAAAAACAGGGGGTTTTGGTAACAAAGTTATGATCATAAAATTGGTATCAATACCATACTATGTCAAGGTAAACCCATAAAGTTGTCCTAATTAATTACCTCCAGTCATAGTATTCAAAGTTTGGCACCTCCCTGCATGGTAGCATTTCTTGGGATAAGTGTATCCTTATCTGGGCATTGATTTCAGTCAGAGGGCTTAGCCCTTTTTCAAGATTTAAATAACCCGAGGATGGAAAAAGTCAGAATCTGAAAATCCACCATCTAAGACCTGCTGAGGTTGTACATAAGTCAGTGGGAGGGATCGCTATCCTCTTTGGAAGTTTCTGTGGTCTGCGCTGAAATGAGCCCAAAAATCTTTTGGACTTTCTGGAAAAAGGCCAAAAACACTGAAGGATTGCTTAATTTCAAATATGTCCCGATCTGATTAATTTGTGCTTTTTTAATAATAAATAAGGTCTAATCGTAGATTCTAGTTTGGTCATTTAAATAAAAAAGTATTTTTTAAATACTAAAAATTCTGATTTTGATAAATAAGGCCCTACATGTTCCTTGTTCAATATTACCAGTGTACTTCACTTTTCATAAGGTCTTAATATCTAACTAGTATTGATCATTAGTTCATGTAATTATTAAATAAAACATTGCTGGGAAAATCACAATATTCAGTTGCCTGGAGGCCAAAGAGAAGTGTTAGATTCACACAGTTACTTGTCTGCAAATAAAACCTCTAATCTGGAGTATCTGTAGAAGTAAAATGTACTTTTAAAATTGCTTGTATTTCAGAGCTTTTATATCAAATAATGTCAATGCTCATATGATATATTGCAATAATTCCAACACTCATATGATATATTGCCTGGTTTTATTTCAGCAGTTAATCATGCAGTCTGGATATTTCTCTCAATAGCTCCATTGCTCTTAAGATATATTACATGTATTATTTTGGCAGTTAATCAACAAGTGTAGTCTTGATCTTAAGATATAGCTGCAACCACATTATAATAACACATTAATCCTTTGGCAGCATGATGGGTAGTGGGTTGCTAAGAATATGCACGTAATCAAGTGTTGGCTCCTGTGGCGTGACTGTGCCTTTCCTTCTCCTTTAAGATACAAAATAAATGAAGCATGGAGACTAAGAAGATAACAGGTACTTGTACAGAAAAACAAGTATTTGCATCACTTGAATATTTCTTAATAGATGGTAGAAAATATACCGCTATCCAATTAAAACAAGTATGTGCACAATTCAGTGACTCATGAGTGAACACTTAGTTTGAAAAACTGTCATAAAAACATATTGCAGTAGTCAGAAAGATTGGAAGTCACTGCCATCACAAAATTAACAGTAGCACCTGCTTCATTCTTCAGTACTAAACCCTGATGTTGTAAAAACATTTATCCATACAATAAATGGGTTTGACATTCTGGATACTGTTAGAAATTTTAAACCTTCATTTTATTTTAAAGGTCAGCTTTCGTCCATCTTTTTTAACATTTACAAATGTTATGAAAACTTTAATCAATGTCTGTGTCCAAAGAAGTATTTTCCAAAGAATAGGAGAGAATGCCAAGATGGTGTCTGTACAATTTCAAGAATGCATACATCAAAATTACAAAATATACAAACAACACTCTTCTGTGAAACTAAAAATAGCTAAAGTTTTTATGATCTCTATATTTTCCTGGTATAACAAGAGATGGCTCGGATTGTAGCTGAAATTACCAAGTTCCCAACTGCATGCTAAGATGTTGCATGTTGCCTTGTATCAGCTTTTTCTATTTTCTATTCAGTGTCAACTGGCTAAAAATCTCCTTTGTTTTACTGAAGACAATAGAATCTAAAGATTTTAAAGAATTTTAAAACCGGAACGGAGGGCAATTGTGGACAATATCAGAAACACAAAGCCGCACTTCACCGCATAACGGGTGAGTTGGAATAGAAGACTGTATTATTGGTTTTTATAGCGGCCACTATCTACTACAGTAGTAGCACAGTAGCGCAGAGGACAACAGCTAATAAGATCTTCAGCCTGGCTATACCTGTATTATGTGGCTGTAGCAGAAATAGGCTGAACAACAGAAGCACTGCGGTATTCCTGGTGAGACACGTGGAAATCTTGCAGCAACACTTAACTTTACCTCTGTTCAGTCATCATTAGCTGACTTATCTGTCAAAGACACAACTGTTGCACCTCAATAAACCCTGTGTATATCCTGCAAGAAGTATCGTAAGAAGTGTTCAGCCCAGCGCAAGTTTCACTATCTGCTTACTGACTCCAATGGGGAAAATGGGGAAAGTGAAGGACAAACTCCCTGCATCAAAAATATCTGAGGCAAAGTCTCCAGGCGTACAAACGGCAGCAGTAAAGATAAAAACAGTGAACTCGCCGACAATCACCCAGCGCCAAGGAATAAGAGAAATAGCATTGGGAGATCTGGCTCCATTATTTTCCCAAAAGGGATTTGCTCGAGGCAATACTGATGCAGCAGCAGATCATAGGGAGAAGGATAGAGAGGGCTGTGTTGCATTTGATGGAAGACTCTGAAAGTGATAAGGAGGAGGACAATTCTGACTTAGAAACATACATTTCAAATCTACCCTCTAAAGCTGACAAAATCTATGCTGCAGGATGTGGCTATATCCATTAAGGAAGACATCCAAGAGTTAAAGAGGGATATGATAACTCTCTCAACACGGACAGATAATTTGGAGCTAAATACTAGCAAGTCTCTCAAAAATCAAGCAATCATCTACAAGCAAGTTAGGCAACAAGATACCGCTATTTATGAACTACAAAGACAAACAGAGGAGTTAGAAAACAGAAGCAGAAGAAACAACATACGTGTAAGGGGAATTCCCGAAGCAGTCCATTCAGATGAAATTCGTACAGTACTCTTAAAAATTTTCAATAGCATCTTGAAAAGAGATGTAAATACGGATATCACAATTGAAAGAGCCCATAGGGTGTTTAAATCAAAGGCAGCTCCACCGAACGTTCCAAGGGACATTATCTGCTGCCTGCATAGCTTCTCCTTGAAGGAAACCATACTTTTTAAAGTGCGAGAGATAAGCAACCTCACTTTTGAGGACAACAAGATCATCTTATTTCAAGATCTATCTCAAATCACCTTAACAAAAAGGAAATTCCTTAAACCACTTACTGGTTTACTCAAAAGTAATAATATTCTCTACAGATGGGGGGTTTCCGTTTTCTCTGCAAGCATTTAAGGACGGGACAGCTGCTGTACTACGATTGCACAGCAATCGCCTTCCCTCTCTCTAATTATGATATACATATGAGCAGTGTACACTATAAATGTGCAGTATATTATGCTAAATTAAGCAAGATATTGTAATAGATATATTTCCATTGTTTTTTCCATTGGGCAATAATTCGCCTTCCCTCTCTCTAATTATGATATACATATGAGCAGTGTACACTATAAATGTGCAGTATATTATGCTAAATTAAGCAAGATATTGTAATAGATATATTTCCATTGTTTTTTTCTCTCCCACCTCTCCACGCTACCCTTACAATTAGGTGACTGTCACCTTAGCCATTGGTGGAATCAGTAAGCGATGGGAGGTTTCCCATATAAGTCTTCAGCGGCACAATTATTCTCCTACACCATACTTCCTTTCATAAATACGAGCCAGGTACGGGGAGCATCCCACCTCTATCACATCCTCACCTCCATGCTACACGTAGCATCCGACCCCCTCCGGATTAATCCTTTAGAATTAGTAGAGAACGGAGCATACGAGGTGATATGGTAAAATCTTGAAATTTTAATTGTCCAGTTTTAAAAGAATGAACAGCGTGTCAAATTGAAAGTGCATTGGATCAACCGCTTTACGTGTTTCATGGCATCTCGCCACTTCATCAGAAGCGTACACCTGATCCCACTACATCGTCACAGTTAAATAGCCCCTAATCCCACCCATAAAACACATTAACCCTTACATAATACCATGAGTTAGGTCGTATCTCAGCCAGATATCAAACTTACTGAGTATGGCTATCTATTGAACGAATCACATAGCCATAGTCTCAATGCTCACTGCGGCTAATACATCATATATTTTTATATATTCTTCTATACATTCAAAATCAATTCAATCACATACTACAAGACTATGAATAAGATATATTACCGCGGAACAGATCCTGCTGGGAATGATGACTCATTCCTATAGTTCTCTCTAGCATGTTACATACAAATTATTGCTGAATTAACTCAATATAAATCGCTTTTTCCATACTTACATACAGTATAGTTATTTCAGTTACAATCAGAAAAAACATGACAACTCCCAGTCCTTGTTTAAACCACCTTCCCTTTCCAGCGTTTTTAGACGATAGATCCAATAAGCTTCATTTCTCAGTAGCCTTTTATCAGTGTCTCCTCTCCTAGACTGCATCGTTGGTTTATCTATAATTTGGAAAGATACATTTTTTCTCCCCTCATGTTTTTCCAATAGGTGTCTAGAGATAGCGGACCTCTTGTCATTTCTATCTACTGCCGCTATGTGTTCCAGAAACCGGGTACCTGCTTTACGAACCGTCTTCCCTATATATTGGGCACCGCATTGGCATGTCGCTAAATATACTATGCCCTGATATACACAATTAAAGTATTGTTTAATAGGAAAAGAATGTCCAGTACTAGAACTTATAAATTCTTTAGATTTCTTAATAAATTTGCAGGAACCACATCTCTCCCTACCACACTTGTAGTTACCCCTATGCTTAAGCCAGTTTTTTGAAATTGTTTCTTTAGAATTAAACATACTTTTTGATAACTGAGAGCCCAAGTCTCTAGCTTTTTTATATACGAAAGACGGTTTCATTTCAAGTTGTTGTTTCAGGACGGGGTCCTGTAGCAGAATATCCCAATGTTTCCGTACACTTCATTCTAAAAACCGTGTTCCTTTGTTATATGTAGTACAAAAACGTAATCTGGGAGATATTTTCTCTGAGTTATTTCTATTACGTTTACTTGAGAGCAGATCGGACCTGTTGCTTAGTACTGCTCTATCATAAGCTGCCTTAATTTCTGACTCATCATACCCCCTTTCGGTAAATCGGTCCCACAGTTGCATTGCCCTATTATGAAAATTTTGCCAAGTAGAGCAGACCCGACGTAGTCTCAGGAACTGTCCTACTGGGATTCCTTTGAGACATTTCCTGGGGTGTGCACTATTATGATGCAATAGGGTGTTGCGTGTTATTGGTTTCCTATAAAGATCAGTTTCAATATGATCCTGATCGATAAAGAATGTAATGTCTAGAAAAGCTATTGTAGTTGCATGAACTTCATGGGTGAAGGCTATCCCTTCTACCACATGTGAACAATATTGTACAAATTGTGACATGGACAATTCGTCCCCTTCCCAAATTCCTATGCAATCGTCGATATAACGAAAAAGAAAATCTTATTCATAGTCTTGTAGTATGTGATTGAATTGATTTTGAATGTATAGAAGAATATATAAAAATATATGATGTATTAGCCGCAGTGAGCATTGAGACTATGGCTATGTGATTCGTTCAATAGATAGCCATACTCAGTAAGTTTGATATCTGGCTGAGATACGACCTAACTCATGGTATTATGTAAGGGTTAATGTGTTTTATGGGTGGGATTAGGGGCTATTTAACTGTGACGATGTAGTGGGATCAGGTGTACGCTTCTGATGAAGTGGCGAGATCCCATGAAACGCGTAAAGCGGATGATCCAATGCACTTTCAATTTGACACGCTGTTCATTCTTTTAAAACTGGACAATTAAAATTTCAAGATTTTACCATATCACCTCGTATGCTCCGTTCTCTACTAATTCTAAAGGATTAATCCGGAGGGGGTCGGATGCTACGTGTAGCATGGAGGTGAGGATGTGATAGAGGTGGGATGCTCCCCGTACCTGGCTCGTATTTATGAATCTACATTTTTACCCCCATGGGTGCAGCACCTTCTCTGAATGACATTTCTATCATTGTGTGTATTTTAAAACAGTGATTGTGATTTACTTACAGCGTAATCAATAATAATTAATTACAGCTGGTATACTATGGCGGAACAGCAACGCACGCGGCAAGCAGCGTGGGTGTTTGCTGAAACTCTGGATACTAATCCCTTACCGGAGGATCCAGAGGATGTGGATCCGAGACTCTTATTGCGGGGTTTGGAACGTGCCATGAAGAGAGAGGTACGTTTGTGGTGGGATGTTTGTTCCCTAGAGAACTATCTTAAATGTGATCGGATCCCGCGGGGACTAAGACTTAAAAAGTTCCCAGCATTCTCGGATGTATCCCCGGAGTTTATTAGCTCTTAGAACAACATTTTATCAGACTGCTCTAAGAAATTGATGGAAATGATATTGCAGTATAATAAACAAGAGCTAGACCGGGTTAAGAAGGATATTAGTTCGATACAGCAGACTTTGAAATCACCAATCTTTGAGAACAGAGATCATATCGACTTGGAGACATTGTCTTCCCAGATAAAACAATATGAATACACGGTGAAAACTATTAAGAGAGATAAATTCCAGCGTGACAAATCTGATTATGACAAAGGACAGGTATATATCTGGAGAAACTCTGATAATGTTGTTTTCCCTAAAAGATACAGGGGTCAGTTTGACAAATCGCAACAGTGGATACCACGATCGATTCTTAAGCCGGGTAAAACGGTACAGTTTATTAAGGAGGATGATCCAAGGCGACCAGTACGTTCTATTTCTCCGGGCTCTTTTTTAATGTCGGAGACGGATTTCTCAGGCAGCGATCAGGACGAGGAACAGGATTACCGGAAACGAGGTCCGGACCAGATGACTCAGTCGACCCCCAAGAAAGACCCAGTGGGGGCCATAGGGCAAGGCCCTCCCAACTCATCAAATCATGGGAAGTACTCCAAAGGGAAAAAGAAGAAAATGCGGTGGTGAGTATGAATGCGGAAAACCGCGCTGACTCTTCTATTTTAGGTACTACAACCCCCTTGGGCAATAGTTCGGCCCCACAGAACAATGTAATCAATTTGTCGACAAGAGAACTGTCTAAGGATGAACTTAGTTTATTATCACGGGGACTGAACTTTGTACCAGAGACACATGGGGATGCCTTTGAGGCAATTTTGGATTTGAACAAATTTGTGAGACTTTTGACACTTAAAAGACACTTTGCTGATAAAGGTTTACCTGAGGATGTGAATGATACATTGACACAGGGTGTAATAAGCACAAGTTTGGATGTAAATACAACATCTCTCTGGGAGGGGGCTGAACAGGGCATATTTGAATCAGAGGATAGGATGGTGGAGTTTGGGGTATTACATTCTAAATCAGAAGCAGCTTATGATATGCAAGTGTTGGATTTCCAGGACCTGAACACTATAGGTATAATGAATGATTTATTAGATGAGAATATAATGGAGACGGATAGATCAGAGGTGATGATAAGGTCAGGGAAAAGGAAACAGTCGGATTTTTACCCTATACATTCTAAAAGTGTCCAAATTGATCTTTTTCAGAAACTTGTACAACATGACATAGATTCCAGCTTGGTTAAACAAGGTTCTAAAACCTGTAAGAACTTGACGTGGGGGGAACGCAAGGCATTACAGAGCCTTAAAGAGGATAAACAGCTAGTTATCAAAAATGCAGATAAGGGGGGCTCTGTGGTGGTCTTGGACTCCTCGTCTTACGTGACGGAAGTAATGAGACAGTTGACTAACGACACTATGTATAGTACTTTAAAAGGGGACCCCACGAACATTTATTTGAAACAACTGGATGACCTTTTACAATATGGTGTAGATCGGGGAGTTCTAACCGCTATAGAAAGAGACGGAATGGAGTGTAAAAATCCTGTGATCCCCATTTTCCATGTGTTACCTAAGGTCCACAAGTCCCTTAAGGATATACAGGGCAGGCCCATCGTGGCGAGTATAGGCTCCCTGGGGGAAGGGTTGTCACAATATGTAGATGTCCTGTTGCGTCCATTAGTGGAAGCACTTCCCACCTATTTGAAAGATACAACGATGTGTATCAATAAAATACAAGGGACGCAATGGAAATCTACATATCGTTGGTTTACTATGGATGTAATATCGTTGTACTCATCGATTGACCACAAAGTGGGTGTGATGGCTATTCAATATTGGCTGGATAAATGTAATTTAATTTCAGAAGCACAAGGTGATTTTCTTATTAGGTCTATTCAATTTTTGTTGCACACTAATTATTTTATGTTTGATGGTAAGTTCTACCTCCAAAGATGTGGGGCCGCAATGGGAGCATCGTTTGCTCCCACATATGCCAACCTAGTTATGGGGTGGCTGGAGAGACTCCACATCTTTGGAGATACTAACCCTTTTAGTTCACAGATAATACGTTTTTTTCGTTATATCGACGCTTGCATAGGAATTTGGGAAGGGGACGAATTGTCCCTGTCACAATTTGTACAATATTTTTCACATGTGGTAGAAGGGATAGCCTTCACCCATGAAGTTCATGCAACTACAATAGCTTTTCTAGACATTACATTCTTTATCGATCAGGATCATATTGAAACTGATCTTTATAGGAAACCAATAACACGCAACACCCTATTGCATCATAATAGTGCACACCCCAGGAAATGTCTCAAAGGAATCCCAGTAGGACAGTTCCTGAGACTACGTCGGGTCTGCTCTACTTGGCAAAATTTTCATAATAGGGCAATGCAACTGTGGGACCGATTTACCGAAAGGGGGTATGATGAGTCAGAAATTAAGGCAGCTTATGATAGAGCAGTACTAAGCAACAGGTCCGATCTGCTCTCAAGTAAACGTAATAGAAATAACTCAGAGAAAATATCTCCCAGATTACGTTTTTGTACTACATATAACAAAGGAACATGGTTTTTAGAACGAAGTGTACGGAAACATTGGGATATTCTGCTACAGGACCCCGTCCTGAAACAACAACTTGAAATGAAACCGTCTTTCGTATATAAAAAAGCTAGAGACTTGGGCTCTCAGTTATCAAAAAGTATGTTTAATTCTAAAGAAACAATTTCAAAAAACTGGCTTAAGCATAGGGGTAACTACAAGTGTGGTAGGGAGAGATGTGGTTCCTGCAAATTTATTAAGAAATCTAAAGAATTTATAAGTTCTAGTACTGGACATTCTTTTCCTATTAAACAATACTTTAATTGTGTATCTCAGGGCATAGTATATTTAGCGACATGCCAATGCGGTGCCCAATATATAGGGAAGACGGTTCGTAAAGCAGGTACCCGGTTTCTGGAACACATAGCGGCAGTAGATAGAAATGACAAGAGGTCCGCTATCTCTAGACACCTATTGGAAAAACATGAGGGGAGAAAAAATGTATCTTTCCAAATTATAGATAAACCAACGCTACAGTCTAGGAGAGGAGACACTGATAAAAGGCTACTGAGAAATGAAGCTTATTGGATCTATCGTCTAAAAACGCTGGAAAGGGAAGGTGGTTTAAACAAGGACTGGGAGTTGTCATGTTTTTTCTGATTGTAACTGAAATAACTATACTGTATGTAAGTATGGAAAAAGCGATTTATATTGGGTTAATTCAGCAATAATTTGTATGTAACATGCTAGAGAGAACTATAGGAATGAGTCATCACTCCCAGACAGGATCTGTTCCGCTGTAATATATCTTATTCATAGTCTTGTAGTATGTGATTGAATTGATTTTGAATGTATAGAAGAATATATAAAAATATATGATGTATTAGCCGCAGTGAGCATTGAGACTATGGCTATGTGATTCGTTCAATAGATAGCCATACTCAGTAAGTTTGATATCTGGCTGAGATACGACCTAACTCATGGTATTATGTAAGGGTTAATGTGTTTTATGGGTGGGATTAGGGGCTATTTAACTGTGACGATGTAGTGGGATCAGGTGTACGCTTCTGATGAAGTGGCGAGATGCCATGAAACGCGTAAAGCGGATGATCCAATGCACTTTCAATTTGACACGCTGTTCATTCTTTTAAAACTGGACAATTAAAATTTCAAGATTTTACCATATCACCTCGTATGCTCCGTTCTCTACTAACCATACTTCCTTTCCCTACTATCTTCCTTGCTCCTCCCTCCTTTCTATCTTTCTTCTTTGTTATTCGTCTTATTTGCTGCCTGGATTGCATACGAACAGCATATACAATTAATGTTTGGAAATATGAGCACGTGTTATGTGTGAAATGAACACTCTTAATATGGATTGTACTGTTTTGTTTTATAACGTAAATGGGATTAATGAGCGGGTTAAAAGAGGTCAGATATTTCAGGAATGTATGAGAAATAAAGCTAAAATAACTCTACTTCAAGAGACCTACTTTAAAACTACGCAAATCCCTAACCTTTGCATTATGAATTTTCCCTATATCTACATGTCAAATAATCCTCTAAAGAAGTCCCTGGGGGTTATCACACTAATTCACAAAGACCTCCCTTTCAAACACTTGAAGACGTTAATGGATACAGAAGGGTCATATATCATTATTAAAGGGAGATTAGCAGAGAATCTAATAACAATAGTGTATGTACCAATTTCAGGACAAATTTTATACCTTTTTGAAATTTTTAGATGAGAAGCGAGAGGGTTTTCTCATTTTGGGTGGTGACTTTAATATTACTCTCAACGCCTTAACTGATTCCACTTCGAAGAAAAGCAATGTCTCATATAGGAGATTAAAAGAAATAAAAAAACTTCTATCTGACATGCAAGTAACTGATGTATGAAAAGGCCTAAACCCTGAAAAAAGACTTTACACATTTTTCAAAAACATACTCAGTTTATTCGAGAATCGATAATGTATTTGTAAACCAGCACCTGTTGCATTTGTTTAAAAAAGCAAACATTGCGCCATGCTTATTTTCAGATCATTTCCCAATTATCACCACATTCAGCATCCCGCAGACTTTGAGATCAGAATCACATTGGGGCTTAAATGAAACACTCTTGCATGATAAATCTAGGAGAGAACAGATTAGAGATTTTATTGTCAAAACAGTTGAAACAAATACAAACACTGAAATCTCCCCACAACTTAAAAGTGTTGTTAGAGGTTTTTTGATTTCACTGGGTAGTTATTTAAAAAAAGAAAGGGGAAAAGCTATAGCAGCATTTATAACTGAAATAGAGGTTTTGGAACAATCCCACAAAGAAATAGTGGCCCAATCTACCCTAATACTTCTGGAAAGTAAGAGAATTCTACTCAGACAATTACTAAACCAGAATTCACAGAAGGTTCTCATGAGAGCTAAACAAAATCAAGAACATTCAACCTAAAACGCATATTCAAGCAATAAAAAATATTCATAACCAGACACATTTTGATATGAAGGGTATTGCTATCTCATTTCAAGAATATTATCACAAGTTATATAACTTGAAACCAAGATGCACACAAACAAACTCAGCAAATGAAATGGATATAATCATTATTGATGCTGGTTTAAATAAACTTACTTCAGATCAAGTAGAGGAATTAGAAGCCCCTTTCTCTCTTACTGAAATCAATGAGTGTACTGATTCCTTGCAAGTCAGTAAGTGCTATGGACCAGATGCTTACTCAGCCTTATTCTACAAGGCATATAAGGAACAAATATCCCCTCTCTTACTAAATTATTTCAATTCCGTTACTGGAACTCAAGGCTTTTACCAACAGGCTCAAGAAGCACTTATTACAATTATACCTAAACCCAGAAAGGACCCCCAGTTTTGTTCTAATTATAGACCGATTTCACTTATAAATACGGACATGAAACTGTATGCTAAAATCTTAAGTACTAGACTGAAAGTGTTTCTTCCAGAAATAATACATAAAGACCAAGCAGGATATGTTCCGAAAAGGGAAGGATAATACTTCTAAAATCATATCTCTTATTTACCATGCACAATTGAAGAATATCCCCTCAATATTAATTACCACTGACGCAGAAAAAGCTTTTGACAGAATCTCTTGGGATTTTCTTGACAGGACATTGACAGATTTTGGTCTAGGTCCAAAGATGAAACATTGCATCAAAGTCCTATATGACAGACCTCTAGCAAGAATCAGAGTGAATGGGATACTCTCCCCTACAGTTCATATAGCTAATGGAACGAGACAGGGATGTCCACTTCCGCCCACTTTATTTGTTTTAGTGATGGAAATATTATTGAATCACATAAGGAATAGTACTGATATAGCAGGTTTAAAAATAGCAGATAAAGAATATAAATGCACCACTTTTGCAGACGACCGCCTACTATGTATAACAAAACCAGAAACCTCGCTTCCCAATATAGTACGAATACTTACCGTACTTTCTTTTAAATGGGCAAAACCGAGTATTGAATATTTAGGGATTATAATCCAGGTGGATGTAACAAAAGCCTTTCAAGACATTACTTACCATTATTAAATTCAACACAAAAGTTGTTTGCTAATTGGGAAAAATTAGGATGGGAAGAATTCAAGCAATTAAAATGTTCACAATTCCGAAATTTCTCTACGTTTTTCAAGCCCTCCCAGTATTTGCTCCAAAAAGCTTCTTTGCCTCCATAAAAACTTTAATTTCTAGATTAATTTGGAAGGGTAAAAAAACAAGATTAAAATACAATTTATTAGCTCTACCAGAGACAAGGGTGGATTGGGTTTGCTAGATATCCAGCTCTACTATGTTGCTGTTCACCTCTCTAGAATTCTTGAATGGTTTGCTAAAGACAGAAAAAGATTAGATTATTCTTGAGCAGACTATCATTAAATACCCTTTAGAAAACACTCTATGGATAGAGAAATCTTCTAGGTTAGGGGAAATTTTTAACCCATCCACTGACAAAGACAACACTAAAAATCTGGCATGAAAATAAGAACAAATTTCTTCTTATATACTAGAACAATTGATGTATAATCCAGTATTTGTACCTAGTGTGGAACCTGGTTCGTTTAATAGATGGAACTTGTGGGAAAACAGACCAACTAAAATAAAAGATTTTATAACTAATAATAATATAATTTCCCTTCAAGTGATACAAAAACGGTGGGGTCACCATCCGAGGGATATATGGGGGTACAGACAACTATACTCCTATATACAAAAAAGTATATTGAAAAATTGGTCTAGATCCTTAACTCCTTGGGAGCAGTTGTTAATGTCCCCACTAAAGATCACTAAACCACTGTCAAAGACTTACAAATTACTTACATCCACACAAGAGAAAAAAATTTGCACAAAATGGCAAAAATAACTAAACTTAATAAGTAGACCAACAATGTGGAACAAATTTTTTTCTACCACATTGAAATCATTTAGGGCATCAAAAACCATTGGAGCAGAATACAAATTAATAACCAGATGGCATTATACCCCGGCTAATTAACAACATCACTAAATGTGACATTAATATAAGGGAGCAAAGTCAAATACGCTTTAATGCATGCTCTCCCAACCCCTGTCCCAGTAAATACAGTCCTTTAGTTCAAGAAGATGTTCACAAAAGCTCACAAAGCAGAATGGTTTCTTTGGAAGAGGTCATGCCAAATAAAGAGATAAGCAGGTATGGTCTTTCTCCTTCCAAACAAAATACTTTTTTCACATAGTCAGGACTGATGTATAGACACTGCCTTGGCGGGGAGCATCATCTTATGCATACTTTGTACAAACCATGTAACTAAAAGTGTCTCTTTTTTCCCAAATATAGGTGTTTTCCTTTCAAACTGACTTTTTCCTAGAAGCTATATAGTAGGTGTGCTGGGTTAATGAGTTTTGTTCAATATATAAGCCACACACCTATGCACTCAACTGCTTTTAATTGCAACATGGGGATGAGCTGCATTTTTGGACTTTGTATATTGTATAGGGGAAAGTGGCTTTCCCTTTAATGCATGCTCTCTTTTTTCCAAATATAGGCGTTTTCCTTTCAAGCTGACTTTTTCCTAAAAGCTACATAGTAGGTGTGCTGGGTTAATGAGTTTTGTGGGGTTTTTTTCAGTTAACCATTGTATGTCATAAAATCAATATGTGCATATTACAATCTCACAAGTCAAAACTTTGGTAATTTCTTCCACAACAAATAGTTAATGTCCGGTAAGTGAGAATTTCTCTCTGGACATAAGGTGAACAGTGTAACTTAAGATATTGTCATGATTTGCATGGTGTAGTTTTATTTTTAGATTTCTACTGCAAATAATTCACTCTTCTATATAAAATTGTATTCCTGAACCAACAAGTGTATTTTTTTTAGTTGTAATATTGGTGTGTAGGCAGCCATCTCAGGTCATTTTGCCAGGTCGTGTGCTTTCAGAAAGAGCCAACACTTCATGATGCAACTGCTTTGAGCATCCAACTATTGTTTCTCCTATTCAATGTAACTGAAGGGGTCACAGTGGGATTTTTTTATTTGTTACTATAGAGTGTTATTCTCATATCTACCAGGGGGCTATTATCTTGTGTTGGGGAGCAGTTATCTGGTTACATTCCCATTGTTCTGCTAAAAGGCTGCTGGTGGGGAAAGGGAGGGGTGATATTTATCAGAGCACACGTGACATGACTGGAGCACCTGGGAAATTGACAATATGTTTAGCACCATGTCAGATTTTAAAATTTAATCCAAAAAAAATTGTTTGTTCTTTTAGTGTAGAATTCTGCTTGAGCAGCACTATTAACTGATGTGTTTGGAAAAAAAGACATGTTTTCCCATGACAGAATCACTTTAATCTTTTTCCAACTGTGAAAGTAAGTGAAAAAATTAAGCAAGAAAATTACTCTTTTAGTAAATCTACCCTAAAGAGCAAAATCACATGCAGAATTTTATAAAAAGTACTTATAATCAGAAAGACAAAAGCATGGCAATTGCTTCATCCCAAACTCCACAATAACTTCCATTTATTATAGCAAATATTGTAAAATGTTCAATTTTTCATCCTTCACATTCATTAGCATTGTCTAAACAGATATTCCTATAAATATTTTGGCACTAAACAAGAGACTCTCGGGCAGGTAAGCTCTCTTGTGAGCTAAATAGATATGGATTTCCATGGTAACATAAACTTACATATTCTTCTACTCACATTGCTTCACAGCAAGGTTACCATGGAGACCAAACCCACCGCAACGTCCCTTGTTTGTAGTATAGAACTCTACAATAATTATTACTATGGGCAGACGACCAGATTACATGAACAATATTATAAGCACAAGGGGAGGATGTGCAAAAAGTCACGCAGAAAGGTTGACCCCTTATAGAGTATATATATATTTAGTGTGTCCAGTACTAAGTGACATCTTTGTGCACACATAGCCCAATGTCTTCTGTTGCATTTATAACATCCCTTCTTCTGAAATGTTTGCTGCTACCAAACTGAGATGCTTCTGTAAGGTGTTAACGTACAATTCCATAAAGGGGAGTCCGTTTAGTTTGCAGGCGTATCAAGCCCCCATGGCAGATTTGAAGATTCCCTTGCATCAATTTGTTCTGTAATGTACTTTGCATGAATTTATTAAATTTGGTTGAACTAGAATATTATGTATAGACATAAATACCTTTGTGAACCCATCTGGTAAACAACTCATTTTTGTCTACCCTATGGAAAATGCAGAAGTTTACAGATTACATATAGAGATTACATATACCTCCATGCTGGTTTCAATAGCCTGCCTTGACCACTTCTTTTACAGAATCATGTGCATGTGGGTGCAATAATAGGAGACTCTCCATAGGTTGAATTAATAGACACAGAATATTTTTTTTATTATGGTTTGCTAAAGCCAGGGTTTCAGAAAGCATAATACAAAACATGCTCTAAATGAAATAAAAGTGTTTTACATTAATAATATAGTACAGGTATAGGATCTGTTATCCAGAAACCCTTTATCTAGAAAGCTCTGAATTACAGAAAGGCCATCTCTCATAGACTCCATTTAATCCAAATAATGACAATTTTTTAAAATGTTTTCCTTTTTCTGTGTAATAATGAAACAGTAGTCTATACTTGATCCCAACTAATATATAATTAATCCTTATTGGAAGCAACACCAGCCTATTGGGTTTATTTAATGTTTACATGATTTTTAGTAGACTTAAGGTATGGAGATCCAAATCACAGAAAGATCTGTTATATGGAAAACCCCAGGTCCCAAGCATTCTGGATAACAGGTCCCATACCTGTATTTTGTTTTTACATTCAACAACTGTTCTTCTAGTAATGTCTTTGTAAACTTACATATTCAGTAACTAGTTTAATATTTCATGAAAACTGATAATGTTATGAAGAGGTATAAAAAGGTCCTGTGCAAAACTGGGGACCCAAACCCCTTAATCTAGCCATTAAGGATAAAAATGTATATAAACAATTATTACCCTAAAAGTGGCAGACCTGTGGAACAAACCAGGTGTACAGCCATAAAATAAATGGAAAAATAAAACACGTAAACTAGACTCTATTATGAAAATCATTTTAAAATATTAAAATGCACCAGTAATTAATTGATACTTTATCAGAAATATTTATCACACATAAACCAGTTGCTGGCCTGCATGTATTTAAGGATTTATTCGTGATTAAGTATTATTGAGTCTAGTTTACATATTTGTTTCCCTTCACTGAACCAAGAACCATTCTGCACTCTTTATTTCCTTCTCTGCATACCTATTATTAGCCAGGAATAGTAATTATAATAATGAACAGAGATTTTTTGGTAATAGGCACTGGTGTGGTAAAGGACTTGCCTACTCACTCATAGCAATGCATAAGACAAGAATTTAAGTTCACATGTTGCTATGAAGGGATTGTGGTCAGGCATAGGCTGCTGGAATAACAAGGGTTTTTATGTAGTAATTACTAAATTTGGTTGAGTGTTGAGTCAGTGTTTGGCTGCCATAGGAAGCTAAATATAAAGGGAAACACAGAAATATTCTATATGGTTGTGGCTAAAGGGTATAACAAGGAGTAGGGGCCAAGGCCAGGCCAATAAATCTCACTTTTACTCATTTAAATGCCACTAATATCTCCTCATAGATGCTTTCTGATTAGAAAGCATCTTTCAGGAGATACTGGCTGCATTCAAATGAGTAAAAGTGAGTAAATCGGTGAGGCTTAAAGGGAGTTAAAGGGGTTGTTCACTTTTAATATGATTTAGAGAGTGGCATTCTGGAACAATTAGCAGTTGGTTTTAATTTTTTATTATTTGTGGGTTTTGAGTTATTTAGCTTTTTTTGCAGCCGCTCTCTAGTTTGCAATTTTAGTAATCCAGTTGCTATCCAGTTGAGCCTATGAGTAAGTGCCCCAACAGGCACGCCATGCGTCAGGCCCTCACCTGTATGTCCTAATAAATGGTTTGAACTTTTAATTACATTTTTATTATAATTTTTTTTTTTTTGAGAAAAACTCACAACTTTTTTTTGTTGCTACTATCCAGTTGCTAGTGTCCAAATTACTCTAGCAACCATGCACTGATTTGAATAAGAGACTGGAATATGAATAGGAGAGGGCCTGAACAGAAAGACAAGTAACAGTAAATTTGAAGCCTTGCAGAGCATTTGTTTTTAGATGGGGTCAGTGACCCCCATTTCAAAGCTGGAAAAAGTCAGAAGAAGAAGAAAGCATATAAAAAAAACTATAAAACAAGAAAAAAATGAAGGCCAATTGAAATGTTGCTTAGAATTAGCCATTATATAACATACTAAAAGTTATATAACCAACCTCTTAAGTTAACCTTTAAGAGGTTGGAACTCACCAAAGTGCCTAGCATGGCTGGTGTCATGAACTCCACCCTGTAGAGGGAAATGTGTTGACAGGATCCCTGGAGTGACACTGGAGGTTGGTGGCAAGTATTGGAGAGAGAGAACACTGTGGAAAAGGTCATGAGTAACAAGCCAAATGTTTGTGGAACTGAGCACGGAAATACCATTGTGATTGCCTCATTGTAAAGATCTGTGCAGACTGTTAGGGGCCGATTCACTAAATTCGAGTGAAGGGTTCGAATTGAAAAAAATTCGAATTTCGAAGTTTTTTTGGGCTACTTCGACCATCGAATGGGCTACTTCGACTACGAAAATCGAACGATTCGAATTAAAAATCGTTCGACTATTCGACCATTCGATAGTCGAAGTACTGTCTCTTTAAGAAAAACTTCGACCCCCTACTTCGGCAGCTAAAAGCTACCGAAGTCAATGTTAGCCTATGGGGAAGGTCCCCATAGGCTTGCCTGGGATTTTTTGATCGAAGGATTTTCCTTCGATCGTTGGATTAAAATCCTTCGAATCGTTCGATTCGAAGGATTTAATCGTTCGATCGAATGAAAAATCCTTCGATCGATCGATCGCAGGATTTGCACAAAATCGTTCGACTTCGATATTCGAAGTCGAGCGATTTTAGTTCCTAGTCGAATATCGAGGGTTAATTAACCCTCGATATTCGACCCTTCGTGAATCGGCCCCTAAATGTTAAGGATAAATAAGGTCTCCATGAAGAATAACAGTTAATGTTGATTTATAACTCCCAACACCACTGTGTAATGGTAATCTGAGGGAATTAACCCCTAATGTCTTGATACAGTCAGAACAGCTAACAATTGTTATGTTAAGAAAGGTTATGCAATGTAAATACATAAATAATTGCTTGATTTATGCAATTTCCTATTCAAAACAAATCTGACTTTCTTGTGTTTCATTTATTTTGTATTTCATTTGTTAGTAAATGGTTGGTTGTTTAATCAATGGATAAGATAGTGAAAATGGAAGGCCTAAAATTAGGCCAGTCGTCACCATGGGACAGCAGCTGGAAAGCTAATAGGCAAAGGTCAAAAGTTTAACAATATACTCCTCCAGCCTGGAGAGATTAATTAAGCAACAGATGAAGGATAGAACATGTGAACAACAGGTTTGGTCAGGGATAGTCACATGGGATACACCTGTAGGGTATAAATTGTACGCCTGCAGAGCTAGGGTCTCACCTGCTAGGGAACGGTTTTAAGACGCACGCTCCCACCCACCCAAAAGATATTTTAAAAAAAAAGTATTGTCGCAGCTTGAAGAGGCTTGTTTAATTTGAAGTTATGGTTAAGAAAATGAATGCTCCTGGCCAAGCATCAAGGTGGAGCCAAGAGAAAAATATATATAGGTGGCAGGAAGTAGTGATGGGCGAATTTATTCGCCAGGCGCGAATTCGCGGTAAATTCACGTGATTCGGCGCCAGTGAATAAATTCGCGAAAAGCCCATGAAAATTTGCGGCAAAAATTCTCCGGCGTCAAATTTTTTTTCCCAAAAAAGAGACGCCGGCGCAGTTTCGCGAATTGGGCGCAAATTCGCCCATCACTAGCAGGAAGTTTTAGTATTCCTTTGCTGGCTAGGTGCCTATTTTTTGTTATATATAGGTTCATATTGAAATAATAATAAAACAAGCTTTGGCCACATTATCCACCCAGCTGGCTTATCCAGCTTACTGATCCCATGTGTTTGCATCGGTCATATTCATGGAACACAGAGGTTGGGAAGTTGGATAAAAATGAATATTTGTATGGCCAATCAACAATTGTGTAAAAATACGCAATGCACATAAACACACATCAAAAGCAAAAACTAGGAGCAAACCACTGGTCTTTGAACTATTCCTTCTTCCACAACAACCCTTTTCTTTTGTATTTTTACCTGCATCTCTGCTACATGTTATCAAGAAAGTGAATTTAATGTATGCTATCATGAACTCTTATTGTCTCCTTTAGATATCGTTAGAAAAAAAATGACTCACATTTACAGTAAATAGGAATGAGTCAATACAACAGAAAAATATGAATGAGCAATTCAAAGCGTGTCATTAAATTACTATGAAAATGATGCAATTCGGCAGTTTGATTTATTGCCCATATGTAAATGTTCATTTGGCTTCTTTTCCATGGCACTTATAGGGCTTATCTCACACGGTCACCTCTAATTGTTATATACTGCATAATACTGCCATCATGTGGCTCATCACAAAGTGTTTGGTGTGAGACATAGAACAAATGAACTATACTGCCTTTATGAGACATTAGGAAATCAAATGAAAACTGCTTTTTGCGAATATTTTGTGTGTTCTTGCATTTATATCTATGTTGATAGCAACTATTATCTGTAAGGAATTTAGCTGTTTTCTTATATATGTATTTTTCTGTAAGTAATATTACAATACCCCATATAATTTATCATGTAAAAAGTTATGATTTGCTAGATAAATTTGTCTTTATAATACACAGAGCTTTTTTTTTTTTGTCTGATAATTTGAAAAACAGCATTGAAAAAGACGATATAGACTGAAAAAAGATCCCAAATCACAACCCAGATACTTATATAAAAATATATTTTTCCATAGACAAATATGGGACATTTTGTTGGGCAGAAGATGGCAAACAATTTGGAGGAAAAAAAATTTGATCTCCATACAGGATAACAACCAGAAAAAAAGGGTGCACAATCTGGAAAAAGTAAAATCTGGGAAAGGTATTATGCGGAATATATTGATGGGACCAGAAAATGTAAAATTATAGGATTTAAAATAGAGGCTTCACTTCAATCAAAATGCTTCACTGTGTTGTCTATGCTTAGTTTTCTTGGTGTTCCTAGAAGTCCAGTGATATTTATAAGAACAGTGAAAAATTGATTAACAAGCTTTTAATATGTTTATCCTTCAAAAATATTGATAATTAAAAGCAATGAACTCTTGGGTTAACCATGCCATGTATATGTTGTGTTTGAAAAGGTGCAACCAAGAATAAATAAAATGAGATGCTGCAAACTGAAGTGATTTTTTAAAATTTTCATAAAACCTCTAATTTTAGAAAATCATTTAGTAGTTTAAGTATAAAGTATAAATACATATTTACCCAGTTTGGATCCATTAGAATGTGTACTTTACACAAATATATGGTTTCCTTGCATAAACTTACTGGTAGAGGACATTTTGGCCTTCCAATCTAAAGTGTGCCTATTTCTAAAGCGGTGCATTGAAAATCTGGTGGTATACTGCTGGGAGTTTTTGATATTCTTCATAAAGCAGATAAAATAATGCATATAAAATAAAAAATCATAATTCTGCTGGGTTAAAATGTATTGAAATGCTTTGTGACACATGCAGAAAAAAATGACAATGTGGCATATGTATACATAGCTAAATATCCACCTTTAAACTAACTATTTTAACTTAGATTGGTATGTTATGGCAAAAATCATTTGAATTTATCACATAAAATCATAAGTGTATATGTAATAAATTATTTGATAATGAAATAGGCTAAATACATTTAAAGTCTTCATTAGATATTATTAATGCACAACATTATGTTTAAATTTTATTTTAAAAATGTATTTATTTAGTAGTTAAATTGCTGTGCTTTTGCATAGCTTAATCACTTTAGACCCTGATGCTTTAATTTTAATATAAGTAGCAGATTATTAAAGACAGATATCATTTGGCTTTCTTTAACAATTGTGTAAGATCCAAAAACCATTCTTGACTGATATCTTAAGATATACCTTTACCTGCCCCCGTCTTTCCTATTTCATAGAAAACCTGGAAAAGACTTTGAAGAAGGTCTAAAAATCGAAATCATGATACAAAAACTTTATTTCTTGGATATTAATGACTAACACTTTCTTTTTCTTTTCTAAGTAGCAGCAATGGAGTTATTTGGCACAATGACCTAGCAGTTTGAAATATACATGCCAAATCAGCTGGCAGGTGATGTTGGGACTTGTAGTTAAACAATAACTTTAGGACATCCACTTGCACATTCCCATAAAACTACAATTTTTCTTCTGTATAATTTATAAATAAATGTTGTAGGAACAATAACTTGCATTACTGTTTGTGCAATAGCACATTGTAGTCACTCATTATATTTAAGCAAGCAAATCTATAACAGAATTTCCTGGTCATCACTGGAAGCAATGGGAAAGAGTACCTTTCTTCCACATACTAAATGGTTTCTGGAAAGAAAACAAATGGATACATTTTTCACCAGGCGCAGAGATGAGGCTAAGGCCTATAGCTCCTAGATCTGAGCAATCAGGATTTTCACTCCTCTAAGACAAACAACCCCAGATCTCCAAAAAGTAAATCCAAAACTCATTTAGATAAGGCTATGTCCAGTAGGAGGAAGGCTTCTGAAATACCTGGAGGTTTGGGCCAGAGAAATTCAAGATCAATTGTTAATTTCTGTCATTTCTAGAGGTTATTGTCTAGATTTAAACCTTTAAACAACTTTTTCATTGCATCAAGGTTACCTCAAGGGGTTGCCAACTGTTCAGTCTTTCATGTTCCTATTATGGAGGAGCATCAATGCTATCTAAGATGTGCCTGGGAGGGGCTTCATTTCAAATTCAGATACCTTCTCTTTGGCTTATCAACTTCCCCCAGGACATTTACCAAGGTCCTGGTAGTCATCATAGCCAGGCTGAGCTTACAGGGGATCAAGGTTTTCCATTACCTCGACGACCTCTTGATTGTAGCAAGGGGTCGATAAATCCTGGAGGGTCAGGTTTCCTGTTTGAAGTCAATCCTTTTGCATTTCGGATGGATACTGAACAACGAGAAGAGCATCTAACTCCAACTCAGTGAATGATACACCTGGGAGCATTATTCGATACCAGGCTAGGCCTAGTGTCTGTTCCTCAACAAAGAATATTTGGGGGTATATTTATCAAAGAGTGAAGTTAGAGATCGCCACAGTCCTCTAGAGTGAAATTCCGCCACTCTCCATTCATTTCTATGGGATTTTGAAAGGCGTAAATTTCACTTTCACCCATTGATAAATACTCTTTTAAAATCACATAGAAATGAATGAATGAGTGGCAGAATTTCACTCTAGTGGACTGTGGCAATCTCTAACTTCACTCTTTGATAAATATGCCCCATAGTGTTTGTGCAAAAGCAACAAGCCTTAAAGCTTGGTTAATCAGTCTACAGGGAGCTTTGATTGAGACAGACATAGAGAGGTGTCTGTGAACCCAACTTACAGAAGTTCATGTGCCTGTACACACACAGTTGTCTGTGCAGAGGTCTGTAATGTTGCTGCCATTGTGTTGCCACTGAACTGTTGTTGCTGGTGAAAGCAATTTTTTTATTCTAATCTCTTTATGGAAGAAAGCTGCCTTTGTTTATCAACCTGTTGCTGCTGGCTAAAATAAAAGCCATTTTTCTTTAAGAGACATCTGCTGTCCAGACACTTACTCTGTGGAAGCTACCATACTACCTAAGAAATGTTGCTGCAGGGTGTTATTAATTTTGATATTCCTAATTATAAACGAGTGAGTTTTCAAAAATATAATAAATCCTGCAATTGTCAAAATAAAAGCAAACAATAATGTTTAAGTTGTCCTGGGCTTTTAGAATGTGTTAAAATTAATATGCATATGATATATTACTGGCGTGGAGCAAGTCTCTTTACTTGTATATGTACAAGTGCAATTTCATCAGTGCCCAGCCAAGCCTAGCTCCATTCCTTTACTTCCCCCTTGTACAAGTTTACTGTTGGGGGGTGGCCTCATGGCATGCCACAGCAAATCAGCTTTCACTCTGCTCTGTCACTCAAACCTTTCTCAGTCACTGACACCAGTCAGGGAGCCAGAGATTCTGGAGAGCGTGGGATAGGAGGATGCTTCAATAATTTGTCATAACTTTGTAAGGTGTATAATTTTTAAAAGCTTTAAATTCTCAAAATGTTTGTCTAGACTTTATATTTTCAATATTGTAATAAAAATCATGATAGTTCTTTTATGGTAAAAATGCTTTCACATAGTATAATATTGCAGTCAGTGTTAAAATTGTATACAATGTAAGATTTATCCACTGGGTATTATTTATTAAGGTTCGAGTTATGTTTTCCACAAAACTTCGAGTTTTTGAGTTGATTTTTTTTTTGACAGGTTAAAAAAAAAAACATTTTCGAGATTTATTACACTCCGACCCAGGAAATAGCTTGAATCAAAAAATACACCATCTAAAACCTGTCAAGGTTATGTAGGAGTCAATGGCAGAGGTTTCTTGAACCATTTGAAAATGTTAAGAC
Organism: Xenopus petersii; assembly: GCA_038501925.1. Classification (NCBI taxonomy): domain Eukaryota; kingdom Metazoa; phylum Chordata; class Amphibia; order Anura; family Pipidae; genus Xenopus; species Xenopus petersii. The sequence continues at coordinate 197,341,008 of CM076672.1, forward strand.
TTTCATGATGTTCGTTTTTTGGGAGGGATTTGGCTGAAAATAAATAATACAATTATTCAAGCAATTCAAGTTTTTTCCCACAGAAAACTCTTTTAATTTGAATTTCTGGGGTCGCAACTCCAATTCGCAGAATCAAGTTTTTTCTATTCCATTTTTTTCTTAAATAAGATACTATTCTACTTGTGAGTTTATTTTAAGTATGAAAAACTGTCTTTGATAATTAACCCCCTTAATCTCCAAATTTTAGTATTATAATTTTGACATACAAATGTTTTAAAAACTAAGAAATAAATAAAAACTTTTTGTAAAAAAAGTTCGTTTGACCAAAGTCTCTGAGTATTTTCCCTTTGATTATTCGACCCAACGATCCTCGTTTCTCCTCGAGTCCAAAAATACAGTCCAAATTTTTCTTAAAAGGTCAGCGCTAACTGAAAGCTCAAGGGAAAAAAGTATGAAAAAAGGGAGAGAAATAAAAAATTCTTATAGTGTAGTATTTTGTAGGGAGTTGTAGTTCCACAACCAAAAAATTCTATTTGGTGCAGTTACCCTTTAAGAATCACCACAGGTGGCTAATGGATGGGTACTTACAAACGTTTAAATATATCAAGTGCACATCACGTTTGTTGAATGATGTAAAGTTGCAAAATATTTCTTCTATGCTGGAAGAGGTTAAAAATGCGCAGAAATAGTGTAAAACCCTTTTTATTAAATATCTAAAAAAACAATCGGTTACACTCACATTTTAGTAGTAAAACCAGGCATATAGTCACTTTTCCATGTTAGTCCGTGCTGCTACAAGTCTTTTTTAGCAAATGCTGTTGGGGTCCCGACCAGCGTTTCCTCCACGATCAGCTTGCTGCTTGAATCCTTTCTGGACGCTTGGATGTGACGTCTGCTTACTCTGCCTTACGCGTTTCGTCGCTTACCGACTTCATCAGAGGCTTCCCTTGAGCTTTCAGTTAGCGCTGACCTTTTAAGAAAAATTTGGACTATACAAATGTTTTACTCAGGCTGTCCAAGAATTATAAAGTCTGATCTTGAATATAGAAATATATTGGTTGCTGTTCTACAAATGGCCTTGTTACCATTATCATAATACTTGATCTGGACCCACGAGAATATGTTTTGGCAGGTATGGTTACAATCTTGTAGATTTTTACTGTTGTCTTGATTTATATCTGATATAAACTACCATTTTAATAAATATTTAATTAATTTGGGCTAAAAAGGTAATATATGGCCTGTGCATTTTAAGTGACTATACAGAATATCATGGTTGATTAAAATGAAAGCACATTAAGATATAAAGACATAAAGAAATTGTATACTAGTACATCATCCTGTGCATCTGGAAAAATATGTTGATGAGGTGACTAAAGTTTGCACATATGAAAGGATTCTAAATGAAAATTGCACTGATCTAACTCATACTTGAGGCACTCCAGAGAAAAAGTAAGACATGTGACATTCCTTGCTTGTACAAATAGGAGCCATCAGCCAATAGGATATCCTGCTATGGGGAAACAACTGTGATGCCCAGTTTATCTATTATTCATATATGGAATGCAACATAACAGTAGCATAAGTGATTTTACATTGTTCTGTGGAGTTCACCAAAGATCTACAGAGGATACATTTAATTAACACTACATTAGAAGGATTTCTCTTGAAGGTGTTTTTTCTAGGATCTAAATGATTGTCATAATTTCTGTTAGCAGCTCAATAGAAATATTGCTTTATTCTGCACAATGATATTTTGATTGTAAAAAATACATTATACAGATGCATTTAGATGCAAGATCAAAAAACACGTTCTGCATTCACAGCAGTCTGCACAGTTATTTATTTAACTATTCAGTATGTAGCACCATATTCTTGAAGATAAAAATCCACACTAAGTTACTGTTAAATTTAAAGTTATGATTTGTAGATGCTTAGACCAACTACTGCAATTAGCCAGATTAAATATTTTACAGTTATTCAAATTATAAGGATAAACATAATTTATCCTCCTAACAATTAGGAAAGAATTACATTAAATCAGATAATTTGAAAGTGACATTAGTTTAATAAAATAAAGAAAGCAAAGTCTTTATTTGCTTGCTATAGGAGAAAGCTGAATAACTCTTTAACTATGAGGCTTACTTGCAGATAGGGTGAGGATTGAATGGACTCCAAACATAGGTGGAGGGTGTTTTTATTTAATTGGGGAGGCTAAAGGCAACATACATGGACAATAATGCCCCCCCCCCATACACAAAGTCAAGTCCTTCCAAAATGGATTTGATGAGATAAAAGAAATAAAAGACACAAAGCCCTACCTCAACCCAAATCAACAGCCAAGGAAATTCATATAGTAGAAAACTTGCTAGGACAGTAGGAGCTGTTAAAGCAGTAAATTTCATATTAATACTTTTGAGTTGGGCAGGTGTGACCAAACACTGCAGTCCAAATAACAACCCAAAACTAACTCTTAGCCCATGTGTATTGCTAGCATCGTAAAAGACCTGGGCATAGTGTAGAGACCCCATGGTTTAGTATTGGGCCTGTAAGTTAAGCCATCAATAGAGGGCAGTGGGTGACAGGGAAGAGAATAGGGGTTCTGGGTCTTTTTCCCCTGGGCGCCTCCCAGGGAGGTACTATAGGGCCAGGGCTCTGGTTCCTAAAAAAAGAGCAGATAGTGTTAGGAGTGAAGTATGTCATAGTCACTCTAGGAGTGAGAAGAGAGTCAGGGCAGGTAGTGAGCAGCCATCGCTCCAACGAGGAGGAATAGTGGGGTTAGGACCCAGTGGCATTTGGGCCACTAGCTTAGGGAGTTTTTTAAGGGTGAGTTGAGGACTAGATAGGGTGCCAGGATCCAAGACCCCAGGAAAGGGTGAGAACCACATCGAGGACCAAGATACAAGACCCCAAGGAAAATCCTAATAGCTAGGACTGCCCACTGAGAGGGATAAATTACCCAGTGAGAGAGGGTGATTACCAACAAAGGATCCTCTGAGGTGTGACGTGTTGATTGATCTATACCTATACCTGCCGGTGTATGAGAACTTTGCATCTGGATTTTATTTGTGTCCCCAGGAGGGTCTGTGGCATATTTGGTCCCTCTGCTATTTCTTTCAATAAACCAGTTGACGTTTGATTGTACAGCAACAGTGTTGGACTGTCAGTTGCAGGGAGTTGCACAGGTACACTGAGGGTCCCAGGGCACACTACAAGCAGTTGCAGTCTGTCACACATAGCCAGAAATCCACAGCTAAAGTACACTCACGGGTTTGCTACAATAGAATTGCAAAAAGAACTATGCTTTAACAAAATGAGACCGATCTGAATTACTGTAAACAGTGCAGCTATTAAGAGTGTAAAGGATATCAAGGTGTAGGTCATTTTAAACACCAATATTTACTACTTTTCAATATGCTTAAATAAGGTTAAAAAATTCTGCTTTTGGCCCTTATCACCTTATAAAGTAGAGGTTTTCAAAGTTTTTAGATCAGCTTCCCTGAACACAGCATTATTGATTTTTATGTACAAGTTGTTGAAAGAAAAAATATGTGTTTATTGCCTAATATTTGCTTTACGAAAAGTCAGCCCGCTCAAACCTGGCTTGTTCATAAATTTATGTTGGTGATCACTGCTCCCCAGCTTCATTGCATTGCTGATTAGGGATGGGCGAATTTGACCCGTTTCTTCAAAATGTTGCCGCCGCCCATTAAAGGCAAAAATATTTTGTCGCGCAGATTTTTTTTGTCGCACTACGCCATACAAGTTTATGGGTGTCAATTCTGAGGCAAAACAATTTGCCCATCCCTATTGCTGATAAGTAGAAAGTCTGGACTATTTGCTGCAGGTTCCATACCCTGTGCAGGTGTCTCTGTGCTTTTACTACATTTTTCACATAAAGGCTTCCTCTTCAAAACTAAAAGGTCACAGTTTGTTATACCAGCCCTTGTGATCCATTACAAGGCAGCTAATATAATAGGCAGCAATTATATAAGCAAAAGAGACTCAGAGTGGGAGACTTGATTTAAGAAGATTTATTGAAAGCAAACATATACTGTATGAACTCCTATATGGACACCTGGGAACACTGTTAATAAAGAAACCAGAAAGCTGGGCTGGTTAAAGGTTATCTGTTTCAGCCTATGTGATTAAGTGATCCTGGGTCTCCCACCACCAGCAAGCCCCGCCCCCTCACTCCTGATGATCGGGGAAACTAGTCAGTAAGGAAATGGGCTACTGGATTATTGTTTTTCTTCACTTTTATGCTTTTTGTAGATTACAGGCATGTTTGGGAAGGCTTAGCCTCCCCAAGCCTTAATGAAAATCCACCCATGATTCCAAATTCTTCAGGAATTATGAGTGATGATTATAACACAAAATGCTGGGCTTTCTGTTTTTTCCAGAGTCCATTGTTTGTGGGTCAGTGGTTTGTTCTTGTTCTTTGTTTGTTCAAAAGGTTGATCACCCACAAACACATCATTAATCAAAAGAATCAGACAAGGAACTTTCCAAGAAATCCTGTTCAGCATTAGAGGGGACATGTGAGAATGTCTCTGTGCTATATTGACAATTTAGCATGCATATGGCATGACGGTCAGAAGGGTTTTGAGAACTTTGTTGACAAGATCAATAAAAATGATCTGAATCTAAAATTTACAAGCCAATTTAGAAGACAAAAAAAGATTATCGGATTTGGTGTTAATGGCAGTGGAGAAGGATATACCACCTCCACAACCTTCCAAAAACCATGTAGCAGTAATACACTTTTACATGCTTTCTCCTGCCATCCAAAAAGCCTGACTGAGTGGGATACCTGTTGGACAGTTACTAAGGAATGAGGCTGAAGGCATAAGACTGTGCTAAATGCATACCAGAAAGCTGCAAATAGTGAAAGGAAATATCTATTGGACAATATGACATAAAAAAGGCAGGCAAATTGTTAGATAAGGTGCCATTTGTTGCCAGACATAGCAAACAGTTCCATGTGATCTCGGACATTATAAAGAAATACCCATGCATACTCTATACAGATGATGATTTTTTATAGAATAGCAAGGCCAGGTATTTAAAGAGTCCCTAGATGGGCACATACATTAAAGGATCAGTTATAAACGAGTTTATTTAGGAATGGAACGCACAAAAAGGTTTTTAGGAATATCTGAGAGTTATAAATGCAATAGCCACAGGTGTAACTTGCCAACATATGAAGGTTTCCAGGGATATTAAATCAGCTGTGAAAGGTAGAAGATTTAAGATTATAATGCATTAATTGTAATACCTACAGTTATTTATTTAATAACATTTTATGTGCCAGAAACAGTATGTGGGATGTACAAAAAGACCACTGAAAGAAAGGATCAGAGAGCACCTAAGCCTTTTAGCCAAAAGAGAGGTTTTCTGTATCTACATCCATGGGTGCCACTGGGCTTCAATTGTGAATTTGATGTAACATGTTTTACTTAGTTCTTTTACAGATATTACCTTTGTCATGGTGGATTTTGAGGAACTTGATGATTACTTATTTGTATAAGTGAACAGGGTAATATCCAAAACAATCGTATAAGCTTTCTGTATTAATATTTCATCATGCTGAGCTTTAACCCATATATTTATTGACTTCATGGTACTTACCTTTACTATTTATATTTATTATTAATCATTAGGTTTTTGAATGGGTTTTGTATTGCTTTTTTACTTTTTTGGGGGGAATACCATGGAGTCTGTGTGTATATTATACTTCTAAAAAGAATTTTTGAATAACATTTTTTGTTATGGGACACTATTCTCTATTGTTGTGTATTAGTTTGACGTTAAAGAGAACAAAACCCTCTGAAACAAAACAATATTTCTTCTTGTGAACTATACAACTTTGAAAACACAAATTTGATTTGTTTTGTGTGCTATCTCACTGACAAATATTAGCATATAAAATACATTGACTAACAACTGACCAACCAACAACTGACTGATAAAAAGTCCTATTTATATCGAAAATGGCTTTAATGATGGGCTGTATTTTTGGATATGTTTCTATGTACACCTGCACTGTTAAGAGTATAGGTTCCCTTTAATTGAGACCTCCCCATCTCTTGTGGTCAAAGAATGAATTTCAAGCATTTTTGAGATGTCATAGGCATGCATAACTTTTAAAGGACTGATCTTAAAATGTCACATTTAAAGTAATTTTTTCATGTTAACATAACTCCTTGATAATGCAATACATCTAATAAGTGTTTTTAAAGAAGAATTGAAATATGCATTTTTTTCTACAGAGATGTCTCCTCAGTCTCAACATGAAAAAAATCAAGCAGAGTATGCAGACCTTTTGGTGCACACTGATGTTAGAAAACTAAGTAGGGGCAAATGTTTGCAACTGTTTTGATATCTTTTACCAGAGATAAAATAATTGTTGGTCTCTAAAGAAATAGAGCATAAACAACTGGATGATGAAGTGCAGCTTTTGGTTTTAGCATAGAACATGTTGGCATCTTCATGTGTTTTCCTTTTGCCACTCATATTTATATCGAAGAAATAGAATCACAAATAGCGATTTTTTTCCACATGTACACATTTGCAGTGGAAAATTTAATTCTGACTCTACAAAGTGATATTTAGCTTAAAGCTTGGGCACTAAGGAAAGTTACAACCTGATCTCAGAAGACGAATACCCATATATGAGAAAATGTGCTTACGTTCTTTGGATCTACCTATCTGTCCAATTCTGCCCTCTCAAATATGAAGATAAAATCCATATGCCGCTGTTCATTGATGAATGACCAGCTGGAGCACTGCGTATCTTGACAGCGCTATATAAATAAATGATGATGATGATGATGCCTGGCTGAGACTGGGACTCACCAGCTTAGTCCCTGATTATGCCAGTCTTGCTGATGCTATGCAGTGCAAGATCTAAATACATTTAAAAACATTTTTGTATTAGAGTTTTTCTTAGTTTGTACACTTCATAAATATAACATTTTTAGTTTGAGAGAAAACTTTTTTTGAAAAAATTTTATTTGGGAAAAGAAATAGAAATTTTAATGACAGTAAATAAGCTCCTTAGTAATGGAACATATATGATATTAGCTAAAAGCAGGAGAGAAAATGCTAAAATTGGTACAAACAGGAAATTTTTATATATATAAGTTCAAATCATTACAATGGGGAGGCTTGAATATTGATTTAGATCTGGCTGTGTTATTGTGATCATTTAGATCATATTATATTTAATTAAAATGGATTAACAGTTATTCTGATTTTATACTTTTAAGTATTTATAACAAAATGAATTAATGCAACAAATGAACCTAGTAAATTGATGTTTAAAGGGTCATGTATTGTATATGCATATGTGCTGAATTATTGTCGTATACATTTTCTGCACGCCTGGTTAGTGATCCTGATATATGAGGCATAGACAATGATAGAATCTGTATGTGATCCTTTATCAAGCCTTGATAAAGGGTCCTGCGAGGCCCAAAACATTGCCACTCTTTGTCTGCTCATATGTTCAGAGCCAATAAATACACTTTATTGAAAAGTTATTCACTCAACAGTGTGCTGTAGTATATTGGACTATTGTACAAGATTTTCTGACCCATGGCAGGTTAGATCTAATACTGTCCAAGCACCTGATCCTAAGGGATTTATTGCATGAGGTTTGAGCACGCCATCATTGTGTGGAAATACTAATTATTATGGACTCGATAGGTCAACATATTTCAACATCTGACTTCAAAATTTATTCTGTCTAGTAGCTATAAGCATTGATTGGACTCTCTACTTTTGAATACCACTAGACATCTCTGACTGTTTCGCATTTATCAAACTGACCCCAATTATGTGTTTTCGGCAGGTGATATTGTCAAAACAAAAAGTGTACTTATGTAAATTTACACCAGGAACTTGACTTCACTGCTGATTGAAGTGAAATATGGATATATACAGTAAAAAAAATGTGTTATGTTGCCAAAATATTTTCCCAGCTTGTATACCGAAAATTAAATTTTCTACACAGTTAATGTTTATGAACACAGTTAAAATTAGCTGAATTATATGTATTCTTGCAAAACATTAAAAGAGTCAATATCATATAGTCACAATGTGAGTATATAAGGTTTCTAAATGTCTGACTCGTTTTAAAGATACAGAATGTTAACTTATGACAACACACACATGCACACTGGTATATATGCTGCACACGTCTTCCCTAAACACGCTACCATGCATTAGCTTTGGGCAACAAGTGTCTTGCTTTCTGTAATGTCATGGCCAAAGTTTCACTTCAATGTAGACTTTGGAAATTTTTTTGAAAAGAAAAAATGTTAATAAACAAATGCTTTTATCAATTGATTTATAATTACAATACAAAGCTGGAAAGCATATGAAGCATCTCAAAACAATCTCCTTTGTGCTACAAATCTGCCAGTACATGTTGCAAAGAAATAAAGTTTTTCAAGCCGTGACAAAGTAATCAAAAACACATATTACTACTTTTGGTGCTCTTCCATCTGTAGTTACTGACGAGAAAGTTTTTAATATATCACTAACTATATCTCTGGTAATCAGCCTAACAACCTACCACTACTAATAAAAAATCAAATTTATTTGCTCACCAAAAGTGGAAGAAGGCCCTTGTGCACTTCTCAGGGAAAACTAAAACATATAAAAAGGGCTGGAAGTCAAAGGCAACACCTATAATAATGGTTCTTCATACTAAATATATTACAGCCATAGATAGGGTGACACGTACTTCTCTGTTCTCATTCTCAAAGAACAGATCTACAATTTTTATCATGTATCACTAAGAAAATACCATAGGTTTATGTATAAAAAGATACAAAAAATACAAGTTAGTGGTGAATATGTTTACAATCCTGATTTGATTGTAAAAAACATAAGTAAAAGAAAACATATTCTGGCATATTACATTTGTAGCAGCATGTTGGATTGATTGTAATAACCAATACTATGCAGTAAAATAATCAATTTCAACATCTTATATTGCAATTAGACAATGGAATATAGAGATAAACTTAACTGTATATGAACATGTAAATTACAACAAAGTATTTCATTGCTGAGAAAGAAAAGAAGGTAAAAGATTACACGGCAGGGTGTTTCCACTTAGAAAATAGAGAACTTTTGTTAATATAATTCATTTCATTTACTGGTAAAAAAATCAAGAAAAATGGACAATTAATAAAGAAGCAAAACTACATTTACAACATATACTGCATCAAGATACAGGTATGGGATCCGTTATTTGGAAACCCATTATCAAAAAAAGGCCGAATTACAGAAAGGATGTTTCCCCGTAGACTCCATTTTATCGAAATAATCAAAATTTTTAAAAATGATTTCCCTTTTCTCTGCAAAAATAAAACATTACCTTGTACTTGTTCCCAACTAAGATATAATTAATCCTTATTGGAAGCAAAACCAGCCTATTGGGTTTCTTTCATGTTAACATGATTTTATAGTAGAGCTAAGGTATGAAGCTCCAGATTACGGAAAGATTCATTATCTGCCAAACCCCAGGTCCCGAGCGTTCTGGATAACAGGTCCTATACCTGTACTCATAATTATCTGCTAGGCTCATTAATGAAATCAGCAGCAGCTCACAAAATGTCTTGAGATAGTAGTGGTAAATTGAATTGATAGTACAGGTATCGGATATGAAAGGCTGTCTCCCATACACTCCAGTTTATCCAAATAATCCAAATTTTAAAAATGATATCCTTTCTCTGTAATAAAACAGTATCTTGTACTTCATTACAACTAAGATATAATGAATCCTTATTGGAAGCAAACCCAGCCTATTGGGTTTAATGTTTACATGATTTTCTAGTAGACTTAAGGTATGGAGATCCAGATTACAGAAAGATCCATTATCCATAAAACCCCAGGTCCCAAGCCCTCTGGATAATAGGTCACATACCTGTATTGCTATTACATTTTAATGACCATGCAGTATGGAGGTTTTTGCATTTTAACTGCAGAAAGTTGCATAAATATGCATAAGGTGTGCAAGGGGTTTTGTTCTATTTTTCATAATCATTTCTCTTCACACACATATCCTAGATTTCTCCTTTGCTGCCCCCTCTGCTATAGAACTCTCCAGATTATATCAATCTCTGAAAATTAAATTTTCATCTGTTGGACATTTCGATTATAAAAATCTTCAAGTCCACAGAACTTTACCTACACCAACCATTTAGATTTTAAGTTATCAGAATCATCATTCCTACTCTTCCCAGCATAATTGTAATATTCTCATTTTCCTTACTGCGCATTTCTATGTAAATTAAACACTTAAAAATATTAAATACTGTTAGAACAATCACTCAGCAGTTACACCTACTTTGTTAACTTTTCAGTCATATCTAGACATTAATGTTAAATAAGAAATGTAATCTGTTTTTATATTAAACGATCCTTCAATATGTATATTTTTTTTCAAACTGCAGCCAGATTTACATGATCTATCAATATCTTCATTCTGCATATCAGTTTTCTGTTTTGAAATACTTATTTTGTTTATTTTGCAATATATTATACATTTACATTTTTCTGATTATATTAATCATTGATAGTTTTCAGGAATTTGTTAAATAAGAAAAAATATTTTTTTTTACAGATGTTGCGTTAAATATCCATGCTTAAGTTGCATTCTACTAAAAGGACATGAAATTAACTGCTGTTCCTCATCAAAGACAGTTATTGTAAAATGTAATTGATAAAGAATACAGAAAATCAATTTCAACCTTATACCTGTACTTAGTTTTTATATCAAAAGTCACAAGTACCATGCACAGAATGAATATGAAAAATAATTGCTATTATGGAATTTCACAAAATGAGCGTGCGTTATATTATGAAAAAGAAAATGTGTAGAAAAGAGATAAATATCGGGACAGATTTATCTCAAAGAGAAATTATGTTTTAATCTGAAGAGGGGCCAGCTTCAACATCTCCTTAATATCAGTCTTGCCTACAACACTTAATACATATGATCGATGTGATGGATATTTTGCCAATATAGAAAAAGGCTACCCCTTATTTATATTCCTATTTATAAATTAACCAAATAGTGTCATTAATGAAGAAAATTTATTATATTCAACTAAACAAATGAATTTAGCACTCCAAACCAATTAGTACTGAATTCATTAACTGTTATTAATTCATTTTTGTTTCAAACAAAAATAAAACAATGAATTGTTCTGCTCATTAAATTGTCTCTCTTGTATTTGTGAAAAGTGTTCTGTGCTTTTGCCAATATTAAAGCGAATGAATTAATATGAATTAAAGATTTTACCACTTTTATAAAGTGAAATGCATTAATTGAATACATTAGTTAAAAATGAATTCATATAAATAGACTGTGTGCTATTTAAAAATAATTGATCAATTAAAATTAATTCATTGAATGCAGCATTGAAAAGGAAATTCATAAAGGGAAGCGTCCCATTAGATCTATCTCACTTTTTGCTAACTTTGGGACACCACAAAGATGGAGAGGTACCAAGGACTGTGGTCTCAAATTGTTACCTTCCCTGTCTATAAACCCCTAGGAACAGAGAGAGAAGGAGATTGAGGCAATGAATAGCGAGCGTGAATAAACCAAGCCGCTCCCGCATTTGCTAACCTGTTCCTAGGGTTTTGGGAGGAAACAATAGTGAAAGGTGATTGACTGCTACCTATCCAGGGTAAAAGTAATAAATGGTTAATATTTATTGATGATATATTAATAATCTGGGAAGGTACTACTCGAGAGGCATTACAATTTGTGGAGAAATTAAACAACAACAATTTAAATATTAGGTTAACAATGGACATATCAAACTTGTCAGTATCATTTCTGGAGCTACTCACAAAACATCCACAAACTCATTATTAACTTACTCTAGTTTTCATCCACATGCTGTTAAAAGATCCTTGCCAATATGGGAATTCTTGAAGATAAAATGGAACTGTTCCTCGGTAGAACTTTTTAAAGACCAGGCCAAGGAATTCAAAATTAGATTGAAACTTAGAGGTTATTTGGACAAAAGTGTCAAAAAACCATTGTGCTCTCAAGTATAGTAACCATTAATTTTTATTGGGATCCCCTATCGGCAGTTAGAATGGAACTAGCATGGAACCTTTTGTTCTTGACTTCTTATATGACATTAAAGGGGGGAGATTTAAATGCCTTAATTCCCAGTACCATCTTTCTGAAGGGGCCAATGGCTTCTGATTGTATTTGCTACATATGTACTGAATGTCCAAAAAATAAAAGTAATTTGATGCCACAAACCACGTGTCTTGTTGGTAGCTCAATCAAAAAGTGATCTGGTTTTGCCAAGTCCAGAAAGGAAGTATGTAGACAACATGATTTCACTGGAGTGCTGATGTCTTGAAGTGGTTAATAAGTTTATTCAAGATGCATAAGCACTACATGTTTAGGACCACCGGGGTCGTTCTTCTGGTGCGTTAACTGCAGGACCCTGGTGGTCCGAAACATGTAGTGCTTATGCATCTTGAATAAATTTATTAACCACTTCAAGACATCAGCTCTCCAGTGAAATCTTATTGTCTATATGTACTGAATGCACCATATCCACAAACAAAAGGAATTTGATCTCCTGAAGCTTGTGATCGCTCCTTTCTCATACCAAAAACATCTCTCTCAACTGCTTAACGTTGTTTTGATAAATTCATAGGGTATGCTATCTTGTCAATTTTTGATTGCATTAAAACCATGTGGGTATGAAGTACACTGCCTTGGATACAATAAGTTTAATTCTGCTGAACAGATTTTTTTATTTGTAAGGGATAAAATTTTTTAAATGTACTCATGTATTTTTATCTGTTGATTTAACATAAAGATTCAAGCACTGTGTACCTCTCACCTTACAAATTGTAGTATCCAAATAAGTAAACTTTTCCACATCGGAATGCAATGAAAATTTTATAAACAACAAGGCTAAAGGTGGCCATACACTATAAGATCCGCTTGTTTGGCTAGGCCGACAAACGAGCGGATCTTGACTCAATATTCCCACTGGATGAATCCGAATATTCGGCCCTGGGGCCGAACGATCGCATTAAGATACTACAACTGGGCTCCGGCGGGTCGCAGGACCGCTTTAACTAGCCAATGCAGTCCTGGATCGTATGAAAAATCAAACTTGACCGATTGATATCTGGCAGATTTCGGTAGCTTTAATCTGCCCATGTATGGCCACTTTAAGCCTAGGATCCACTGTGGCCCTACCCATACCGCAAATACATCATCAATAAATCTATACCAACATAGATTATTCTTATTAAAGCATTTTAATATACATTTCCTTAAATTTATTTATGTAGATGTTTGTGTATGACTGGACCATATTGGACTCCATAGCTGTGCCCTTAATATGAAGGAAAATTTTAAATAAGAAAAAATATTCATTAGAACAAGCTGTAAGCATAAAAAGAATACAATTATTTTGTGGTGCATCAATTGAATCATTTGCTAGCTCGATGCGGACAGCCTCCACCTCTATCATGTGAGATGGAGGTGTATAGGCTCATCAAGTCACCAAGATGCCATTATCAGGTCCAATACCTAATTCGTGTATTTTCTGTAAAAAGTCTCCTGTATCTTTTATATAGGACCTGTGTTTTAACACGAGAATTGACTATTTTTTAAAAAAAAAATGTAAATTGGTGAGAATATAGATTCTACACAGAAAACAGAAAACAATGGGGAACCCTAGAGGTGTGATAGAATTCTCAACCTTCAGAAACCTAGCCAGGGCCCCATACATTATTGATAAATTGAATGAATCTTTTAACAAAGTTGACACTTGTTTTTATTTTGGGAGAGGACTGGTGGTCATTTTTTGGTAAGTGCTCTCATCTGCAAGGTGCCGTTCAATCTCATCTATATAAAACATCTAATACATGACCACCCTAAACATCTGATTTTATGATTAATCTGTCATTCTGCATTACAACAAGTCATACCAGCACTCCAAAGTTCTAATCGGACAATTTCAAAAATTCACATATTCATGTAGAAAAAAGGGCTGGCAAAAATGCAGCTTAAAAAATAAAGAACTCGTGATGAATCATCTGCAGTATACAAAGTGAGTGGTGACAATAGGGATTCTGTTTTTAGCTCTAGAAAAAAAATGTGACCCCTTCCTGTATATTGACATACAGTCCACAATTCATATTAATAAAAATTTAACTGAATGAGATCTTAAAAAGTGGTTGTAGATTTGTAAACAGAAGAACGAGAACACTAAGGGGCAGAAGGTTTGAGTTGTGTTTTCCACGAATACTAGAGTTTTTTCAAATTATTTTTTTTTTTTTGGTCAAAACTAACATTTGACCCCAACCCTGGAAATAGCTTGAATATGGAAATACTCATCTAAAATCTGTCAAGGTCATGGAAGAGTCAATGGCAAAGATCCCTTGAACCATTTAAAGATGTTAATAGCCTGCATTACGTTTGAGTTTTTTAGTAGGACTTTGGCCGAAAACTTTAATGATTCGAGTGATTCTGTTTTTGTTTTTTCGCAGAATACTCAATCAATTTGAGTATTCGGGTTTTGCAACTCAGCTCAAAGAATTGAGTTTTTCCCATTCAAGATACCATTCGAGTTATGAGTTCAGTCGAGGTATAAAAAATTCTTACATTCGACCTTTATTAAATAACCCCCTAAGTGATAAATTAGTTGTAACTAAGAATAAAAATAGCGTGTGGTTGAGTTCCACAGGGATGTAAAAGTATGAATCCAATCGTTGTATTACTTGAAAATATGTAAATACCGCAAAAAGATTTAATTCAACTAATACTAATAAAGTTTACAAAATTTTTATTAACTGTAATTCCAGATTGGTTTATATATCTTACAGTATATTGATTAAAGTATATAAATTGTGTATAGGTGCAGGTACCAGTACTGGCCTAGCCACATGGCAACAATAAACTTTTAAACAAAATGGAACACCAGTACCTTGGTGTGCTTCAAACGGGGTAATTCCAACTTTTATTGCAAAGTGCTGCAGACACTGCACAACCGATCAAACGTTTTGGGACTCAAATGGCCGTTCCTCCTTCAGTATGTATATTCTAAATACTGAAGTTAAAGTAGGCCTGACACCCAGACACAAAAATCTGTATAACAAAAGTATTTTTCAAATTAAACATGAAATCCAATTTCTATTTTTATTAAAGCATACATAGTTGTTTTAAGCTCATTTAAAAATCTCAGCTGTCAATCAAATATGGTCTGCCCCTCCTCCATGCCTTTCTATGACTTTCCATTTAGTACTAGATGTCACTGCACTCCACACATTCCCCGTTCTCTTCACCATTTGTGTAACCAGCGCATGGGGATGGACACTGGGTCGCACATTCTGGTGCACAAACAATATTCTAAGATGATACAAGGCTTGCCTTAATATCAGTGTTCACAAAATGGCTACTACCTGCTTGCTAAAATTGTGAATTCCCAGATTGAAGGAAACAAGATTCAAATAATTTATATTGTGTAATCAAAGTTCATTTTGCTTGACTACTGTGATAAAATAAGATTTTAAAATATGTTTTTGGGTGACAGGTCCCCTTAAAATTACATTTAATCTTTTGTGGGTGTATTTGTTATATATTTTGTATACAAAAAAACATGTTTATGTTGTTAAAGGCTAATCACATAGTTTGAAGCAATATGATTGGATGGTGCTAAACCCTTTGTGCTTGGCCAGTTCTTTTAAATTGTGCGCCTCAAGAACTGTTTTTTTAAGCCTATGAGTAAGTGCCCAGTAGGAGCACAAAAAGCATCAGGCTTGATTTGCAATAAAATATTTAATTTTTGTTAATAAAACTGTTTAAAGCTGTGTTTTTCCAACTAAGATCCGGTCTGTGCCATCCTTTTGCTCATGGTGAGTCGATTTCTACAGATGGAATATTTTTGTTCCATGTTTGCAATTTCAAAGTTTCATCAAGAAAGTGCTCTAAGAAATATTTGTTAAGAAGTGTAACTAAGCGGCCTTAAAGGAAAACTATACCCCCAAAATGAATACTTAAGCAACAGATAGTTTATATATTAAGTGGCATATTAAAGAATCTTACCAAACTGGAAAATATATTTAAAGGAACAGTAACACCAAAAACTAAAAGTGTTTTAAAGTAATGAAAATATCATGTAGCGTTGCACTGCACTGGTAAAACTGATGTGTTTGCTTCAGAATCACTACCATAGTTCATATAAACAAGCTGCTGAGAAGCAATGGCGGAAATTGAAAAACGGCTAAATGGCACAGGATAAATAATGGATAACAGATAGCATTATGTTCTACAGCGCTTATCTGTTATCTGCTGTGTAACTTGAGCCTTTTCTCCTTTGAACAGCTGCCCACATGGCTACGCAGCAGCTTATTTATATAAACAATAGTAATAGTAAACAGCAGTTTTACTAGTGCAGGGCAACACTGCATTATATTTTTATCACTTTAAAACAATTTCATTTTTTGATGTTACTGGTCCTTTAAGTAAATATTGCCCTTTTAGATCTCTTGCCTTGAACCCCCATTTTGTGATGGTCTGTCTGCTGCCTCAGAGATCACCTGACCAGAAATACTACAGCTCTAACTGTAACAGGAAGAAGTGTGAAAGCAAAAGACACAACTCTGTCTGTTAATTGGCTCATGTGACCTAGGAAGTATAGTTTGTTTGATATAATTGTGTGCATAGTGAATCGTAAGATCCCAGGGGGCGGCCCTTATTTTTTTAAATGGCAATTTTCTATTTATGATTACCCAATGGCACATACTACTAGAAAAGTATATTATTATGAAAATGGCTTGTTTACATGAAGCAGGATTTTACATAAGAGCTGTTTTATGCAATATCTTTTTTATAGAGACCTACATTGATTGGGGGGTATAGTTTTCCTTTAAAGGGGGCTTGAGGCATGAGAAAAATGAAAAAACAAACGGGTACAGCCCTTTCGTAATGTCAAGAATAAGTACTGAAGTGATATGTTTTGCCTTCCTATTTTAAGATCCAGTAGGATTAAGGTTCAGTACTTCACACCCTGCACACTTTGCAATTATTAGCATCAGATTTTCAGTGGAGTGGTTGCACAAATGGGCTGTTCTTTTGGAACCATAGTTCCCTGTTTTTACTCTGCAGGGAGAACATTACTTGCAGTAGCTAAGAGTTCAGTTAGTTGTTGTAATAATTGCATTTACTCTTGCTTTCTTTGAGGTACTAAGATTGTGAGTTGGCAAGGCAATTTTGCTGTCGTTTTGTATAAAGCTATTTCATGACTGTTAAAATGAGTTCAAAAATATGCATAGAAGCTGCAAACAAGCAAAAAAGATTAATATAGAGCAGTCACAAAATGTGCCACTGTAGTAAGGAAAAGTACTTCCTTAGTCCTGCCACTAATACGAATTGTATAAAAGTCACCAAGGTGTCTTCAAAAGGTCAGCCCTAGTGATTACGCCAGGTTTCACTGCAAAGATGACGACCATAGACTCTAAATGGTGAAAAATTGTTACCCATAGGCGAATTTGATGAATTTTCGGTTTCACAAATTTTCAGTGATGCAAAATGGGTCAGTCGTCCATCCCTAGTCATATTTTAACTGTACATTTTTGATCAGGGTTTGTCGGTCAGATTTAACCTGCTTGTGACATGAAGCACCATGCAACAGTACAAGATTTGTAGGAAGCTACTATGTTTCAGCATTTGGAACAGATATTTCATCTCCTGCCTTATATCACACGGATAGGGTTGCCACCTTTTTACGAAAAAAATACCAGCCTTCCTATATATTTAGATTTTTCCCTATTAATAACATTGGAATCAGCAGGACCATATTAACATAGCGGGTGCCCCTAGGCCCACTACCGTTTTTCGCCCTTGTCCCCTCCCTTATTAATATATGATTGTTATTGGCTGTTTTAAACACTGTGCTCCATGTGAATTCCTGAAATTAGCATTTCTACTTTGAGATGGTTTGTCGCAGGCTTTTTAGGCTCTGGGGGGGGTTTCTAGTTCCACAACGTGAAACATATTGGGTAGCCTTCAAATTGACTTTTCCACTTTCCCAGATGGTTTAGTTTAGCTGAAAATTGTCTAGTTCTAGTTGTTGGGAGAAAACATTGAGCAGAGAGTCTGGCGGTATGTTCTTATTTTGTCAAACAAGGTATTTCTGCACTCCTTTTGAAGTTACTCTCCTGCTACAGTCATTCATTATTTTTATGTTTATCAACCAATTTGAACGTTTTGCTGCTGTGGGCTCATTAGAATAATAGTTGATCATCTCTCCTGGTTTATCTCTAGAGTCAATTGTATCACATGACTTGCTCTTTCAGTTTTATTGGTAGTTAATTAGACCAAACAGATCAGCCTGTAATGTTATGTGGAGATATGCACAGAGGTTTTTGTGCACTTTTTAGATATATAGCTAAGAAGCCATATATTAGCCATTACACATACTCTATTTTCACACATTTTCATTTTATGAGCATCTTTGTAGATTCATTCATTGCATCCATAACTTTTGATCCCAAAATTTAAATTGCTTCTCTCTTTTAAGATATTGAAATCTGGTTCCCTGGGCAGGACTAAAAACATTGAATGGCTTCCATTTGGAGAACAATTTGGTGAAAGATCAGCTGTATGGCCTATCTGATTGTGACATGAAACACCATGCAACAGTACGAGATTTGTAGGAAGCTACGTTTCAGCATTTGGAAGGGACATTTCATATTCTTCCTTATATCATGCAGATAGGATTGCCACCTTTTTTGGAAAAAAAATACCAGCCTTCCTATATATTTAAATGTTTTCCCAATTAATAATATTGGGATCAGCAGGGCCATATTAACATAGCGGGTGCCCCCTAGGCCCACTGCTATTCTTCGCCCCTGTACCCTCCCTTTATTTGCTCAAATTTTCATCATTGGGACTGGAGCAATGGGGATTAGTACAAAAAAAATGAACTATACGTGTGGTTGGGCAGCATGTCGCTCCCTAAAATCACGTCGCCCTAGGCCCGGGCCTTGGTGGCCTGGGTATCGACCATCATACGGCCAGGCAGTAAAATACTGGCTAGGCGGCAACCCCTACACAGATGAGAATCCGCAAATCGGTTAGTATGTGTCTAACCAGCACCTGATGAAGGCATTCATGAATTAATTTGGTTTGTAGGAAAAAAATGGAGTTATGGACTATGCCTTCGCACAGAAATACAAAAAACGAATAAAAGGTCATTTCAAACGGCCCTAATTTGCACAAAGACTTTTTCTTTTTCTCAAAACAGGTTCGACGACATAAATTCTTTTTGGAAACCAAGAAAAGCATTTTCCAGTTCCTTGGCAACTGAGGTGGCGGAGAACACGACGGGCAACTAACACAAAACAGACGTCTTTTTTATCTCTAGTAAAAGTGCGAGCAGCGGAAAAGCAGAGTGCAAGCGCACCGACCCTCGCATAATGGCCGCCTACGATTGCGTAACACTGAGTTGCGCTGTCTCCGTTCGTCACTTCCTCAAGGCGGCTACGTGATGCGTCACTGCGCTTACGTGGAGTCGTGACGGCAGTCTCGCGTGACGAGACTTGTGGCGTCGGGATTTTGTGTGAGACAGGAGGAGGAAGCTTGCAATATTTGCGGGAGGTGTAAGTAGCGATCCGGGACCGCGAGCTTTGTCAGGGAAAGTGGAAGTGCTGGGCAGTATGAATTTACTTAGATAAGAGGGTGAAGTTTGAACTTCCCCAGTCAGTCTATACTATACGCTTAAGGCTCTACTAGGACGAAAACTGACAAAACGAGCACTACAGAGATCTGTGTAGGGGAAAGAAGACGCACAGACGCGCACTGGCAGCAGGGGGCGCGATTATTGAAGTAAGTGCAGCACGGAGCTCTTCTTACACCCGAAATCCATGGGCCCGGGACAGCTGTCCTCCCCTGATGCGGCCCTGCCTTTTAATTCAACCTGGACGTGAGAGTGTGAGAGAGACTGTGAGTGAGTGAGACACTGAAACGTGACTGAGCGATTATTGGTTATATTCCCCACGTAAAATCCACAGCAATCCAACTTGCCAATTGCTGTCGCCCAAAGCTGTTTGTTGGCGCAGACCTCGTTGTGCCCACAGACTAATGCTCCCCGGGGACGTCTTTTTACTTGTCACTAGTACAGTCTGTGTGTGAGACTCGCTGCTTGGGCTTCAGGAAATCTTATTTGCATGTTCCGCTCTGTCTAACATTCTCTACACTGGGCTTTCCAGGAAACCGCCTTACTTTGTTTCTGACAAATCACAGACTGACTGTGAATATGTCTAACGTTTTCATAGAAACACACGTATAACATTCCTTTTTATAACACTGATATATATATATATATATATGCACCAGAAACTGCAGCTACTGATTGTGCACACAGCCTGAACTTTGCTCAATTTGTTGTGTGTATATATATATATTATATACATATATATAGAGAGGTGTGTATATATATATATATGTATATGTATGTATGTATCTGTGTGTGTGTTATTGAAGCATTAATGTTCAAATGCAGTAAGTCAGTGCATTTCTTTGTATCATCCCTTTAGCAGATGGATGGGATGCTCCTGTTTTTCCCCTTTTTGCATAATGAAAGAAATGTCCTTCTAAAGGCAGAGACACACATGGAGATTCTGGGAGATTTAGTCCCCCGGTGATTAATCTCCCCAAAACTGCCTTCCCACCCGCTAGAATCTAAATTGCTGGTGGGATGGCACTCGGAGCGATTCGTTTTCTGAAGTCTGCGTATCTTGTCAGCGCTTTATAAATAAATGATGAGGATGATGTAGTCGCCCGAAGGTTCCTCATAAGCGTATTCGGAAAACAAAGCACTCAGAGTGCCATCCCGCCGGCGATTTACATTCTAGCCGGCGGGAAAGCAGTTCAGAGAGATTAGTCGCCCAAAGAATAGGCGATTTGTCGCCGGGCGACTGAATCTCCCAGAATCTGCAAGTGTGTCTCTGCCCTAAGTAGCGAAACCAGTCTATTGGGTTTATTTAAAGGGGAACTCCACACAAATTAATTTAAAAGTAAACATACTTTCAAGCCACTATGGAATATACATTAATTAAAACATATGCAGACTTTTCATGATTTGTAATGGTTTGGAACAGTTCCCTAAGCCCAGCCCCGAGCTCTCCTGCTGATCTGTCTGACTACTTTGCTGAGCTGGCTGACTACTGTTACTTTGTATCAACAACCATCTGTCCTCAGCCTGCATCCTCCAAACCCCACAATTCCCTGCACATGTGATTTTAATAAGGAACAGAACATCACAGTGCAATACATTGCGGGTTATGTAGTTCCTGCATGCTGTCTGTAAGCTGTGGAGAAGTTGTTACAATTTGTAACATCAGTGTTTAGTCCCTCCTTCCCTGCCAGGATTTAAAATTTTGCAGAAACAGAATAACTGTTAAACAGCTGAATTTCAGCATATAAAATGGCATTCATTCATATTTTTTGAACCTGTAACTGATATGTGTTGGGTATATTAGGGGTTTCTGTGTTATGTGAGCCTCTTTATTACATTTTGTTTTGGAAGTCGGAGTTCCCCTTTAATTGTTTTCTAGCAGACTTGATGTATGAAGAAAGATATGTTATCCATAAAACCCCAGGTCCTGACCATTCTGGATAGATATCTATCTATCTATCTATCTATCTATCTATCTATCTATCTATCTATCTATCTATCTATCTATCTATCTATCTATCTATCTATCTATCTATATATATATATATATATATATATATATATATATATATATGTATATATATGTATAAATGTAGAGCAAGAGATCCGGCACTCCCGAAATGGAGGTCTAGCGTGCCTGGGTGCAGTCCATGTTCAGTAACATCAAATAGGCGTAGTAAAGATCGCACTCACAGGACTTATTCTTAGCAAAAAAGACCTGTGAGTGCGATCTTTACTACGCCTATATACATACACACACATTTGATTAGAATTACATTCTCTTTCATAATAGAAAAATAAGGATGCACCTCCCCTTTAAAATTAGTAATTTGTATGAATTTCATTGTGTCAACAGAAAAGGCAACAACCAGTGAATTTTTTTGTTACTAGACAACTAGGCAGGTTTTGTCATGTAAGGTGTTTTGATGCGGCAATCAAATTCCTAAAATTTCTGTTGAAATCACTTTAACGCTAAGCTGAACTTGCCATTTCTGTTGCATGTAGTGATTCTCTAAGTTTGGGGCAGTTACTTTGTGACCTTCACGGGTTCTGCAAGTTTTTAACCACATTTTTTGGGAACATATCAATTTTCAAATTAAAGTATTCTAAATATTAATATATGATTGTTATTGGCTGTTTTAAACACCATGCCCCATGTGAATTCCTGAACTTAGCATTTCTTCTTTGAGATGCTTTGTCGCAGACTTTTTAGTAGGGATTCACCGAATCCTGGATTCGGCCAGGATTCGGCCTCTTTCAGCAGGATTCAGATTCGCCGAATCCTTCTGCCAGGCCGAACCAAATCCGAAACCCTAATTTACATATGCAAATTAGAGATGGGGAGGGAAATTGCATGACTTTTTGTCACAAAACAAGTAAAAAATGTTTTCTCCTTCCCATCCCTAATTTACATATGCAAATTAGGGTTCTGTTTGGTATTCGGCTGAATCCTTCGCCAAGGGTTCGGGGGGTCAGCCGAATCCAAAATAGTGGATTCGGTCCATCCCTACTTTTTAGGCTCTGGGGGTGTTTCTAGTTCCACAACGTTAAACATATTGGGTAGCCTTCAGATTGACTTCTGACAAACCGTTTCCACTTTCCCAGATGGTTTAGTTGAGCTGAATATTGTCTAGTTCTAGTTGCTTCAGAAAACATTGAGCAGAGAGTCTGGTGGTATGTTCTTATTTTGTCTGCACTCCTTTTGAAGTGACTCACCTACTACAGTCATTCATTATTTTCATGTTTATCAGCCAATTTGAAAGTTTTGCTGCTGTGGGCTCATTAGAATAATATGTGATCATCTCTGCTGGTTTATCTCTAGAGTCAATCACATGACTTGCTCTTTCAGTTTTATTAGTAGTTAATTAGCTATAGGTCTTGGGGGATAACCAAACAGATCAGCCTGTAAGGTTATGTGGACATATACACTGAGGTTTTTTAGATATATAGCTAAGAATTCATATATTCGCCATTACACATACTCTACTTTCACATGTTTTTATTTTA
The DNA here is from genome assembly GCA_038501925.1 of Xenopus petersii. NCBI lineage: Eukaryota > Metazoa > Chordata > Amphibia > Anura > Pipidae > Xenopus > Xenopus petersii. The sequence goes on from CM076672.1 coordinate 197,364,263, forward strand.
TGAGCACCTTTGTAGATTCATTTTTTGCATCCATAACTTGATCCCAAAATTTAGTTTGCTTCTCTCTTTCAAGCTATTGAAATCTGGTTCCCTAGGCAGGATTGAAAACATTGAATGACTTCCATTTGCACTAGAATTTGGTGAAAGATCAGCTGTATGGCCCATTCGTGTGAGTGCATTGTGATTGAAATCACCCCTATGTATAATATATAGTTTGTATGTTCAACTTGGATATTTTTTTTGTTCCACAAAGTTTAAGGTTATATTACTAATAAATTCTTGGTTTTAATAAATTGAAACTTAAATGTTTCAGTGCAGAAATTCGTTTTAAACTGTGGCAGTTGAAATACCCTCCTTGACCAGAAGATACCTCTTATTTACTTAAAATAGATATGGACAAATAGGACAGAAAAGGTATATCATTAGGGAACGGGTGTTGTTCTCCCTCAGTTGATGGTTTCTTCATATAGAGTTAGTTACGCCAGACCTTCACTTAATTTTTTAAGTGATGACTTGCTGATTTATAAAGTTTCGAAGGACAGAAAGGGTACTTGTAGCGAGTTTTTTCTCTCTCTCATAATCCTTTAACATTTTCCTCCTTAAGTTACTAAGTTACATTTTATGTTTGACAAATTTGTGTTCTTGTGTTTACAAACCAGCAGAATACAAATGCATTTACTTCTTTGCTCTTTTTGCATGCATTCTTGATCTCTATAGTTTTACACTTGGATATAAGTCATACAAAGTTGCTTTATGTTTGGGATAAGCTTTAACGGAATAAACCTAAACAACACAGTAGCTACAGTAACACTGTAGCTGTACACTGTAGCAAATCTCAGAGCTCCCCACCAGGCCATTGTTTCACTTAGGTGCAGATTTATTAAAATCTGCGATTAGAGTTTCCCTATAGAAAAAATCATTCACTTTCTATTCATTCCTATTGGATTTGTAGAAGTGTATTTATCGAATGGTGAACTCTAACTTTCACCCTTTGATAAATATACGTCTAAAAATCCCATAGGAATGAATAGAAAGCGAGTGAGTTTTTCTGTGATAAACGCTAATCTCACATTATGATAAATATACCCCTTACAATTTGTCAGCTGTGAACCACTCCACACCCCTTTGTGCCACCTTATAGATTAGGCCTTGTTGTTATGGGCAATTTCTATTTATTCGAATGATAGCTCAAGAGTTACATTGCCAGTATATTGCAGAAGTTATGTGCCATTGGTATTATACAGTAGTGGGTAAATAATAATAGGGTTTTATATTACCTATACCATCTTTTAAAGCACTTCTAGGTAATTTAGAGTAGTCGGTTTATTGTTAATAATTGTTTTTTTTTCCTTTCAGCGAAGAACTTCATTAACCTGCAGTATTTTGTATTCATCTTTTTTTGAAGAAGAAGAAGAATAAACAACAAAGTATTCATGATAGGGTCGTAAATATATTCGGAATTTGCAAATTCATTCTGTGAATATTTAACAATGAATGGACATAGCGATGAAGACAGTATAAGCAACAGCAATGGAAATTCAAGGTAGGTGATACTTTTTTGTTATATCTTTGGGGAGATATGTTACTACATATTTCCTCCTAATCGTGAGTTTCACTGTATAGGAATAATCAGTGGTCCTTTTCAAAATCACTGCAAATTGTTTTACTGGGTGATGCGATAAAGGATAGCTCTTGCCCCAATGTTATTATGTATGCGGGGCGGCAGACATGATGCTCAAAATCTTCCCAAATTCACTTTGTCAATTGTCTAAACCGGTATTTGTAGATGATTCCCACACAGATACTTATCACTCAAAAAGGAAGTATTGACATATTTTTCCTTTGTCTATGTGGAGCTACAAAATAAAATTAGACTGCTACAAAATATCATTAGACTGCAGATTTGGGATTAATCACAAAATGGGTCCAGAAATTCTGGATATTTGCCCACTCTACCTATTGCTCAGCTTATTGCCGTGTAAATGAGGAAAAAATTATAAATATGTGACCAGACCAGGAATGGGCTTGGTTGGAGGTCTTGTCTGGAAAAGTCTGTCATACCTTATCTAATAGATTTATTGCACAGGCACTTCTGTCGCAAACTATGTGGATTGGTCCAGCATCTGGTGCCAAAATGGGGCTTACGTAGGTGCACTGACGTTTTTAAAGTAAAACATTTTTTAATGTTTCACTTTAAATCCAGCACTACTTTAAAACACAGGGAAGCTTACAAAATACAGACTAATGTAAGGTTCACCACTGATCATTTTATCTAGATTGGGAAGTTCTGCACATTTTTAGATCTGTGATTCAGTTTTGGCTTATTGGCTACCTAAACATTGTCAATGAAACCACAGAACCAGGAAATCATTTTGATTGAAAAAAAAATGGTTAATCTGTAAATTTTTAAGTTTTCTGTCAATGTATTAACAAAGCACTTGCCATCTGCGGAGAAAGCTAGACCGTCACTGCATTCAAAACTCCTTATTCCATAGGCCTTTTTTGACATGGTGCAGATGTACAATGTGTTTTACTTGTTAATGGATTACTCAAAATGATTGCTCAAACAGAAGTCATGGTAGCATTCATGTGTTGCAAAAAACATCCTGGTGGGTTATGTCTTTTATCTAAACCTTTCTTGAATAAGGTCATTACTAAGTTGTTTTTTATCTTTTTAAATTTTAGCCATTCCGATGGCAATTCTGGTTCAGGATCTGGATCTAGCTCTGGAAGCAGTAGTGATGGAAGCAGTAGCCAGTCTGGAAGCAGTGACTCTGAAAGTGGTTCAGAATCAGGAAGCCAGTCTGAATCGGATACATCGAAAGAAAAGAAAACTGTTCAGTCCAAACCACCAAGACTGGATGGAGCAGAGGTAAAGTTGTAAATAACACTTTTGCATTTTAATGCCCTGTCCTCCTTGATAAAGGGTTCTGTCAAACTTGAAACTTATTAATATTGTTTTGGGGTGTTTGTATATGTATTTCTAAGGGCATGCAAATGCTGTTTCCAGCATACAAAACATACAACTGATACATGTGATAGAAGGCTGGTGCATGTAACAACCAGGCTTGCATTAATCCTCTCCACACGCAAACAGTTTTTCACCTTTGAATACTTGCATTAGTGTTTCTAAAAAGCAGTTTTATTCTGTTACAGTTTTGGAAGTCCAATCCAAGTATTCTTGCTGTACAAAGATCAGCTATGATAAGAAAGCAGCAGCAGCAGCAACAACAACAGCAACAACAGCAAAGGCAGCAAGCATCTTCACGTAGCAGCTCAGATGAGGTAAGAATTTGAATGCTTATAATCACCAGGCTATCCATGTGCTGTCATGGTGACTTGCACAGTGGTTTTTTTTTTTAAAAAAAATCCTTCCAGGCATTATGCAGTGTTTTACTTTGTGCATACAGAAATTTAAATCTTTGCAGTATTTCTGTGAATACAGCCAACCGTAACACTTATAAATTCCCTGCAACTTGGACACTACCTGGCATTGTTTGGTTCCTCTGGCTAGAGACTCTGACAGCTGCCAAAAGCCTGTATAATTGGTACAGGGATCTTTTGCCTCTGTTTTATTTGGGAATGCTGCAGTCTTCCAAGTTAATATGGATTAGTTGGTGTCTTAATTGACCAGGCTTGGACATGTATTGGAAACTGTCTTTTCCTTAGAAATGTTACATGGATAAACCAGACTGTTCCCTGTAGTATTGTGCTTCATTTGCATCTTTGCCTCATATTGAGAATGTTCATGTCCATCAAATTGCTACACAAACAGGGAAGTCTACAAACATTAACCTTGCCCCAGTTGTCTTTAGATATAGATCGATATCTTGAAGATGGACCAGCACTCCAAAATATTGTATCATGCAATTGTATTAAGCCATCACTTGTGGATGCAGATCAGTAATTTTGTGATGTTCTATTGTATGCAGACTACTTCATATTATCTGTGTATAAAAAGGTGCGAGATACCTTGTACTGATATTAATGTACTTTATAAAAATATTTACAATTCTGTGTTTTGATGTGTATTTTTTTGACTTTTGTGTTTCCAGGATTCATCGACCAGTGATGAATCTGACGAGGACTCTTCAAGTGACAACAAAAAGAAAAACCGCCAAGAGTAAGTACTACTAATTTGTAATTACATGTTAATTGTGCATTCAGATTAGAATATACTTTTTCTCTCCATGATTGCTTAATTGCTTCTGGGTGTTGGCGATATTTTTGTGATGCTTGACACATTTCCCTCCTTATTTTAAATTGATTCTAAGTAGTTTTTCTTGTTTGTTTTGAGATAGCTACCATTCTTGTCTACCCCAAAAGACCATCTGCTTTAGTCTATTGCACTGGACATTTCTTATTGTTGTAAGAAATTGTCTCAGAGTTGTGACCTGTTTGCTATGGGGCTCAACCAATTTGAATTCTTTGAATTTGAATTGTGCATTTTGTCAGATAGTACCCTTAGGTGCTAGCTTTGGTTCCCACGTGCTCTGCCATAATCCTTTAGGCAAGGGTAAAACTAATTGCTTTCCATTTCTTCTACTATGTATTCCTGCTTTCGTTGTCTGTGCCACTGCATGTTGGGGAGCAGTTTGCATGACATTCAGTCTGTGGACTATGACCTTGACTATGATCTTGCCATATGATTTCTCTGCTTCAAATCAGACTCTTTGTCAGAGTATACATTTCAAGTTGAATTCCTGCAATTGCCTTACATGGCTCATTGTCATAGAAAAATACAGAGAAATCAGAGTGTTGGTGCCATTAGTGTTTGCTCAAGTCTCTGTGTGTTCTAGTCAAGCATGCATGTTATAACTTTTCATCATTTCCGCCCTCTCAATATGTCCAGTGAAGATTGGCAGATGTCCGGGTCAGGTTCTCATAGTGACTCTCCATCGGCAAGTTCCAGTTCAGATTCCGACACGGGGGGGGATAGACAGAAAAGCAGCAGTAGGGACAGCGAATCTGATTATGAACCAAGCCATAAAGTTAAAAACAAGAAATCTCAAAACAGGTAAGGGATAGAGTTTGATGTTACTAGCTTTCTGCTTTGTCACTTGGTTTCTGCTCCAAAAGTAAGTTTATTAGTCTATCGCAATACAGCGCAGCAAGCATTTCATAATATTACACTCAATAAGATGACAGGAATTTGCATTTTTTTAGGATCGTAGTACATTGTATTCACCAGTATGCATTTTATTTCCATATGCATAACTATTACATTTCATCGTGAATATAGTATGTAGAAACCCTATTTTGATTGTAGGGTATATTTCAGTTTTCTATGTGCTTTTTCTTTAAAAGCATTGCACATCTGCCTTGATAAGTGTTACAACTTTGTATTCTTAAAGTATGGAAATTTGTTGGTAAATCCTCTGTCAATTGTATTGTTACATATATATCCAATAGTCAGCCAGAACTTTAACAGCTGTTCAAATCAGATCTGTTTGGACATGGGCCTGTTTTGGGCAACTTGACTGCAAGTATGTTATGCTGAAAGCGTTTGGCAGGTTTTGTATTTCATTTTGTTTCAGTTATTATTTTGCTTTATGCTATTTGGAGTTCCTCTTATACATAAGTGAATATATATATATATATATATATATATATATATATATATATATATATATATATATATATATATATATAATGTGCAAAAAGATTTATTAAAGATCTTTTTGCACAAAAACTTATCTTGCTATATTATATACACACACACAGAAAATAAGTCCACAAACTCCAAAGTTTGAATTGTGAATAAATGTAGAGGAAGAGTCGCACTCGCAGGTCTTATGGATGCAGTGAGTTTTAATAGCAGGATAATAGCATGATAATGACATCTCGAGTACCCTTACAGCATTCATAAGACCTGCAAGTGCGACTTTTCCTCTACATTCATTCGCAATAAAAGCCTTGGATTTTGTGGACTTTTTTCTGTGTGTGTGTGTGATATATAATATAACAGGACAAACTAGCGCACTAATCATGTTTTTGTGCAAAAAGATTTTTTTAATAAATCTTTTTGCACATAATCTTGATGGTTGTTGTGCTATGTGCTGCTATTGCATGAACTTTTTTACCTGCACCCATGCAAGCTATAGTACATATAGCTTTATACACAGTGCACTGATTTCTAAAGTTTGTATCTTGTCCATCTTTCAACCCAGTACTTCAACTATAGTTGTGTAAATGGTTACATTCTATTCATGTATCGAGAGCTGTAGTTTGCTTCTGGGTTTCATTCACTGCAGCTGCTGCTCCCAGTTGTATAAAGTGAATAGGCCACCTTTTCCTTTGGTGATTTAAAAATTAAGATTAACACGGTAGCTTCTGCCATACCTGTTCATCGGACGTGCCTCAGTCCATTTATGTTTTCTTTTTCTCAGGGGACCCTGGTAAGGTCTGGGAATTGGGTTTGTGATCTAGGAATTGGAATTAATGAAAGGGGACCTGTCACCCTAAAAAATAATTCCAACTCCTGTATTATGATGATAGTCAAACAAAATAAACACTTTCACTGCTTAAATTATTTAAATCTTGTTTCATTTAGTCTTGGAATTCACAATCACAGCAAGCAGACAGGTGCAAGCTTGAGAACACTGTTATTAAGGCAAGCGTATCTTCCCAAAATGTATGCCCCAGAATGGGGGACCTGATGCCCATGCCCTGGTTTCACAATTAGATGGCAAGGAGCGTGGGGGAATGTGGTGAGAGCAGTGACATCTAGAAAGTGCAGAATGGAAAGTGAAAGTAATTGTCTGCCCCGTCTCTATGTCTAAGGCTTGGAGGAGGGCCAGGCAGTATATTATCGACAGCTGAGGCGTTTAAATGTGTTTATAACCGGTATGGCTGTTTTAATAGAAAAAATAATTTAGGTTTCTTGTTTAATTTGAAAATAACTTTTATTGCACAACTATTTATGTCTGGGTGACATAAACTAACTTCAGTTAGTTTCAGAATGTTCACCAATTTAAATGTTTTTCCAATTACTTTCCATTTTCTATTTGTGAAAATCTTTCCAATATTAAAGTGTAAAGTTTAATTTTTCACTTATGTCTTTGTGAAGCAGCTCTGGGGGGGGGGGTCGCCGACTCTATAAACTGATCCATTAGTTAATAAGTTTCTTCTTTGTCCTTGCTGAGCACAATCCCTGAGTTTAACTAAAGACAGCTGTTAGACTTGAATTCTTTAATTTTGGATTCAGCCGGACCCCCAAATCCTTCGCGAAAGATTTGGCTGTTTTCCAAATCCTAATTTGCATATGCAAATTAGGGGTGGAAAGGGGAAAACTTTTTTTACTTCCTTGTTTTGTGACAAGAAGTCACATAATTTCCCTCCCGTCCCTAATTGGTGTATGCAAATTCGGATTCGGTTTGGCCGGGCAGAAGAATTTGGCCGAATATGAATGCTGCTGAAAAAGGCAGAACCCCAAACCGAATCCTGGATTCGGTGCAGCCCTAGAATTGATACAATAGTTGCTAACATTCCAGAGATGCTACTGAGAAATGTATCAACTTAATGTTGCAAAATTGGAACGGTTTAGAATCTGCACCTGCATTACTGAGGTGCAGACTCAAACACCAGAGACAGGGACATTAAACTTAAATTTTCGAAAAACGGTTTATATCTTGTTTATCTTAAAAAATAAACATAGATTACAATGCCTTTTGTGGTTTCTTTCTGCAGAATCAGTATCTGGGTAATGTCTTGAACAATTTTTGTTTCATTAAAACATATAACTTTTTACCAGTCGACAACTCTATCCCTTCAGCACACTGTTCATCATTTTACATCAACTGGGACATTAGAAAAATATCATGCCTAACCAAACTTCTTTTTTTTTTTGTCCAGATCTAAAGCAAAAAATGGAAAGAACAGTGCTGGCCAAAAGAAGAGAGAAGTAGATTCATCTGATGATGATTATGATGACTATAATAAAAAGGTATCTAGACGACAAGCTACAGTAAACGTTAGTTATAAAGAAGATGAGGAGATGAAGACAGATTCTGATGATTTGCTAGAAGTCGTTGGCGAAGATGTACCTCAGCCAGAAGAAGATGAATTTGAAACGATCGAAAGAGTAATGGATTCTCGATTTGGTCGTAAAGGAGGTAAAATGAAAATTGTATTAAATGTGTTAAAACTCTTATTTAAAACAAATTCCAATAATTATAGAAATTATGTATTCTAGAAGTATAAAGCAAGTTTGTATAGAACATTTTGACATATTGTTTTTAAGGGCTACTTGTGGCAGCAGTCAAAACACTAATATTCAGATCACCAGAAGGCTTTTCCAGTACAGGTATGAGATCTGGTATCCAGAAACCCATTATCCAGAATGCTTCGAATTACAGAAAGTCTGTATCCCGTAGACTCCATTTATCCGAATAATCCAAATTTTTTAAAGTGATTTCCTTTTCTCTGTAATAATAAAACAGTATCTTGTTCTTGATCCAAACCAGCTGATTGTGTTTATTTAATGTTTATATGATTTTCTAGTAGACGTAAGGTATGAAGATACAAATTACGGTTTCATTATCTGGAAAACCCCATGTCTCAAGCATTCTATATAACAGGTCCCAGACCTGTACTGGAAAAGCCTTCTGGTGATCTGTATATCAGTGTTTTGATTGCTGCCACAAGTAGCCATAGTTCGTAAGAAATGTATAGGTGTTTTTTCAGAATGCTTACATTAAGGTAAATGTAAAATATTGTTCCTTCTTAGCTACCGGTGGCACCACAACCATTTATGCAGTAGAGGCTGATGGAGATCCAAATGCAGATTTTAATGAGACAAAAGAGGCCGGAGAGACTCAGTATTTCTTAAAGTGGAAAGGCTGGTCCAGTATTCACAATACATGGGAAACAGAAGAAACTCTAAAACAGCAAACTGTAAAAGGAATGAAAAAGCTTGATAACTACAAAAAGAAAGAGCAGGAAAAAAAAAGATGGTAATTAAACTAAGATTTTGCTTGCCAAGTATGGAAAAAGTATGTGTTGGTAATTGCTCAAGTTAATTATACATTGTTCTTTGTTACTTACAGGTTAAAATCAGCATCTCCAGAAGATATTGAGTATTATAATTGTCAGCAAGAACTTATTGATGATCTCCATAAACAGTATCAGATAGTGGAGCGCATCATAGGTAAAGCAAGCTCTATACTGTAGAGAAAATGTATAGCTGTTATTTTTAAATTATTTGTGTGCACTCCTGTATTATGAATGGGGGGGGTTGATATCATGCACTTTAATGTGAATAATGCAATGTTATATATAATGTGTATAATGTTCTTCATTTTATGTATGTGTATTGTGTAGTTTGTATCTTTAGAAAATAAAACCAGATTTGGTCTGAGAGGATTCTTTAAAGGACCAGTAACATCAAAAAAAAATGTTCAAAAATTCGTTAGAGCACAACAAAAAATGAACACAGAGACAAATGAAACTTTTAAATAGCAAAGACTTTATTAAGAAATAACTTACAGAAAATCCACTTCCTGTCCACTTCCAGAAACGGCGAAAAGGCGACCATCCACACTGCAGCAATCGATTTCTTCTCCCTGGATATTCACTGACATCCTCCTCTCGTTGTGTCCAACAGCAGCTGGTTTGTTCCTGTGCTGGCGGCGATGAACTGACCGCAGCGAGTCCTTTTCGCTTCCCTTCCACTGGCCTGGCCGTCTACAGTCTCCCAACGGCACACTTGTTCCTGCACTTTCACTGTGCATCGGCTTCCCTGCTCCGCTCTCCTCACCTCCCTCTCCGTCTCCCCTCCTCCCCAAGCTGCTGCCTTATCTCCCCTTTGATTTCAAGAAACAATAAAACCTCTGTTATTATTCATGCAAACCTTATCCCAGGGATTAATAAATAACGCTCGGTTCTTTTCTCATCTGTTTCTCATACTTCCAAAGTGTCGCCCTCTCACTGTGCCTGCAAAGGGAGAGTCTCTGACCGGCTATTTATTATATACTCTCGGGCTGCAGCGTTATGTCAGAAGGTAGAAGGGAAGGGCAACGGATGAAAAGTGCACAGAAGGTCTACGTAGAGCGAGAGACAGAGAGCCCAGACCACTAGACCCCCACAGCCTTCCCAGCGAGGTAGCGATTTCTTTCGCTCCTACCCCAGTGCTTTGCGCCTAAAGGGAAATTAAACGTGTAAAATATGGTTTTATTGTTTCTTGAAACCAAAGGGGAGATAAATCAAAGGGGAGATAAGGCAGCACCTTGGGGAGGAGGGGAGACGGAGAGGGAGGTGAGGAGAGCGGAGCAGGGAAGCCGATGCACAGTGAAAGTGCAGGAACAAGTGTGCCGTTGGGAGACTGTAGACGGCCAGTGGAAGGGAAGCGAGAGGACTCGCTGCTGTCAGTTCATTGCCGCCAGCACAGGAACAAACCATCTGCTGTTGGACACAACGAGAGGAGGATGTCAGTGAATATCCAGGGAGAAGAAATCGATTGCTGCAGTGTGGATGGTCGCCGTTTCTGAAGAGGACAGGAAGTGGATTTTCTGTAAGTTATTTCTTAATAAAGTCTTTGCTATTTAAAAGTTTCATTTGTCTCTGTGTTCATTTTTTGTTGTGCTCTAACGAATTTTTGAACATTTTTTTTTGATGTTACTGGTCCTTTAACCAAGGTAGATACTGATAATGAAAAACTTAAAATTTTTTTCCAGCGCATTCAAATCAGAAATCAGCAGCAGGATATCCAGATTATTTCTGCAAATGGCAAGGGCTTCCTTATTCAGAATGCAGTTGGGAGGATGGGGCACTCATTGCTAAGAAGTTTCAGGCACGGATTGATGAATATATTAGTCGAAATCAGTCGAAGACTATTCCTTTTAAAGAGTGTAAGGTAAGACACACTATTGATGTATCTGACCAATTCATGAAAAATTACATTCTGCGTGACATCATATAGATGAATTCATTTGCCAGTATACATCTATGTTCAACATATGAACCAATTAAAGAAGGCTTTGTTTGTAAGTTTTCAAAATGTTTAATTTAAATGGGCAAGGAAGCGTAGCATACTGGAATAATACTGGTATAAAGCTTCTGTCTGCATGAGCAGGACACTGAAACTGATGGAAGGAGGAGCTCAACTGATTCGGTTTCTCGGCCCTTTTCAGTTGACAGCAGCCTTTTGTGTCTACTGAGCTGTTGGCAAATACATTTTTTAAGCATCCTCAGTCAGTATAAGCTGCTATCAGTCTAGCAGGAGTGGTATTTTATTTATAGGGCCTGTGGTATATGTGTGATGTTCATTGCTCAAGTGGAGAATGTCTACTGTGTGTCCAATGGAATAGCCATACGTTTGTTTTTATCTATAATACTAGACATTCCCTTTCCCCAGCTGTACTTTTTGTTTACAGGTAGGGCTTATACAATGGATATAACTAAACTGAGATTTGATTGTGTTCTCCTGCTCCCACAATAACCAAAAAGGTGGGATGGAGTGAAAGTTTATTCTGCATTGTTTATTGCAAAAAAAACAAACGAAATTCACATATATTCTTAATCAATAACACTAGACAAAAAATGTCATACCCAAGAGTTTACAGGAAAAAAAAATTGTGCTAATTTTGTCCCGTTAAGTTCTGATGGCTCCTGCCCATCTAAGAGGTTTGTTAGAGACTCACCTGATTGTATTCCTGGAAGTGAACACACTTTCAAAATTCATACAGTGAATCTTGCAAAAAAGGAATTAGGATATATGTTTGCACATCGTTCAGTGGCAGAAACATACAGATGGAAATCAGCCCTTACTCTGTATGTGGGTATGGTTATACAGGTATGGGATCCGTTATCCAAAAAGCTTCACTCGGCAGAGTAACTGTACATTTGTGACTTGTCTTGAATTCAACATACCTTGCAATTGTCTATTCGTTCTTTATAGGTTTTAAAGCAGAGACCTAGATTTGTAGCCTTGAAAAAACAACCATCATACATTGGTGGGAATAAACAGTTGGAGCTGAGAGATTATCAATTGGATGGGTTAAACTGGCTAGCTCATTCATGGTGCAAGTAAGATATTTATTTATTTTTTAAATCAATACTCCTACTTCTTTGTTGTATGATGCTTATGAGAAGTAGATATTGTTTTCTTAATTAGTCGGCACTAATTCACTTGTGTTTATTCATTTATTATAAAGTGCATCGTTTCTTGAATTGGTCTAATTGGTTCCATCCCTCTTTCAAACATTAAACGTTTAACTGGCTAATAGGGTGGATGGAACCTAACATAAACCGCATTGATTGTATGTTGCTAGAATGACAAAGCACTTTGTTACTTATTCATTTTATTTTTGCAGGGGAAACAGTTGTATCTTGGCTGATGAAATGGGCCTAGGAAAAACAATACAGACAATTTCTTTTTTAAACTATCTATTTCATGAACACCAGCTGTACGGGCCTTTTCTTCTTGTTGTTCCACTCTCTACACTTACCTCTTGGCAAAGAGAAATTGAGATTTGGGCTCCTTTAATGAATTTTGTTGTTTACTTGGGAGATATAAACAGTAGGAATATGGTAAGTTAAGTCAATTAAGAATTACTAGAGACAATTCAGATTATTTCTGCTATTTAAACTAAACAAATTAGTCAAAGGGAACCTATACATTGAACTGTTTATTATTCTGAGAAGAGAGATCCTGCACACCCAACTCCTACCAATCAAGAAATTCATATGAATAGATTCTTTCCTAGAAACTTCATTATATGTCTGTTGGATTTTGCGAAAGGGAATCCCCCAGTAAAAGCATTGCACCAGAATTTCTCAAACAATGTTAAAAGCTATACACCAGCCCCTCTATCAAACACCTATTAGAAACCTCTGACTTTTAAGGACTAAAAATAGGTTCCATTATAGGTAAATCGGATCCATAAGAAGTGTTTTGGGATGATTTCCTATTCTTCATCAGTAAGCCACAAGAAAACATCCCTACTCTTCTGAAAATATGCAATATATCTGCTGCAGTTATATCCCCTGACATAAACTTCACAGGTGCCTTCAACATTAGTTTTCTTAGAAATGGCTTTGTAACCAAATTCAGAGATATATTTAAACTTTTTTTTTTTGTAATTTCTGTTGGGTACAGCACAGCATTTTAGAGAATCTTTGTGAAGACTACTTCACTCTTATTGTAGTTTTTAGTGGATTCTTAGTGGATTATGAACGCAACCAACCCTGTTTGTGATCAACCAGCTGATTTGCTTTACCGGTATCAATTTGCTGAATAGCTATGGGGATAGTTAATATTTATATACAATTCGGTCCATAAATCTTTAAACAGACAACTTTTTTTTCTAATTTTGGTTCTGTACATTACCAAATTGAATTTTAAATGAAACAACTCAGATGCAGTTGAACTGCAGACTTTCAGCTTTAATTCAGTGGGGGTTTTGTTTTTAAACAATCTCTTCATTTCAGGGGCTCAAAAGTAATTGGACAATTGTCTGAAAGGCTATTTCATTGGCAGGTGTGGGTAATTCCTTCGTTATGTCATTATCAATGAAGCAGATAAAAGCCCTGGAGTTGATTTGAGGGGGGGGTGCTTGTATGTGGAAGATTTTGCTGTGAACAGACAACATGCGGTCAAAGGAGCTCTCCATGCAGGTTAAACAAGCCATACTAAAGCTGAAAAAACAGAAAAAGCCCATCCTAGAAATTGCTACAATATTAAAAGTGGCAAAATCTACAGTTTGGTGCATCCTGAGAAAGAAAAAGCACTGGTGAACGCAGCAATGCAAAAAGACCTGGATATCCACTGAAGACAACGGTTGTGGATAATCGCAGAATCATTTCCATGGTGAAGCGAAACCCCTTCACAACATCCAAACAAGTGAACAACACTCTCCAGGAGGTAGGCTTATCAATATCCAAGTCTACCAGGAAGAGAAGACTGTATGAAAGTAAATACAGAGGGTGCACTGCAAGGTGCAAGCCACTCATAAGCATCAAGAATAGAAAGGCTAGATTGTATTTTGCTTAAAAAAGATCTAAAAAAAAAGCCAGCACCGTTCTGGAAAAACATTCTTTGGACAGATGAAATAAAGATCAACCTCTACCAGAATGATGGCAAGAAAAAAGTATGGAGACTGCGTGGAACAGCTCATGACCCAAAGAATACCACATCTCTATAAGAGATGGCGGAGGCAGTGTGATGGCTTGGGCGTGCATGGCTGCCAGTGGCACTGAGACACTAGTGTTTATCTATGATGTGACACGGGACAGAAGCAGCCGAATTAATTCTGAGGTATTCAGAGATGCTGTCTGCTCAAATCCAGCTAAATGCAGTCAAATTGATTGGGAGTCGTTTCATAATACAGATGGACAATGACCCAAAACATACAGCCAAAGCAACCCAGGAGTCACCTGATCTGAACCCAATTGAGCTGCATTTCACTTGTTAAAGACTAAACTTCAAACAGAAAGGCCCACAAACAAACCACAACTGAAAGCTGCTGCAGTAAAGACCTGGCAGAGCATTAAAAAGGAGGAAACCCAGAACCTGGTAATGTCCATGAGTTCAAGACTTCAGACTGTCATTGCTAGCAAAGGGCTTTTAACCAAGTATTAGAAATGAACATTTTATTTTCAGTTTTTTAATTTGCCCAATTACATTTGAGCCCCTGAAATGAAGTGATTGTGTTGAAAAATAGACTTTAGTTCCTCACATTTTTATGCAATCTTTTTGTTCAACCCACTGAATTAAAGCTGAAAGTCTGCAGTGCAACTGCATCTGAGTTTTCATTTAAAATTCATTGTGGCAATGTACAGAACCAAAATTAACTGTAGGTGATAAAGTGTTGGATACCTTTTGAATACCTTTAAAGCTGTTTGTGTTTTCTCAGGTTCCCTTTGTCTAACAATACCTTATGTTTAAACTGTATGTTTAAAGAAAATGGACTTAAAGGAACAGTTCAGTGTGAAAATAAAAACTGTGTAAATAGACAGGCCTTGCAAAATAAAAATGTTTCTAATATAGTTAGTTAGCCAAAAATGTAATGTATAAAGGCTGGAGTGACTGGATGTGTAACATAATAGCCAGAACACTACTTCCTGCTTTTCAGCTCTATAACTCTGAGTTAGTCAGCGACTTGAAGTGCGGCCACATGGCACATTTCTGTTCAGTGAGTTTGCAATTGATCCTTAGCATTCAGATCAGATTCAAAAGTAACAGATATGACCCATGTGCCCCTCCCCTCAAGTCTCTGATTGGTTACTGCCTGTTAACCAGGGTAACCAGTCAGTGTAAACCAAGAGAGCTGAAAAGCAGGAAGTAGTGTTCTGGCTATTATGTTAGACATCCAGTCACTCCAGTCTTTATACATTACATTTTTGGCTAACTAACTATATTAGAAACATTTTTTATTTTGCACAGCCTATCTATTTACCCAGTTTTTATTTTTACACTGAACAATTCCTTTAAAGTTGCTTTCCCTTGCTATATAATCAGCATAGATTTTGACAAATCTGCCCCCAGATTTTGTAGTTTATCTAGTTAAGTATATTGCTTCTGTTGATATTAAAAGGCTTTGCTGAAAACTATTTCCAGCAATTTTAAGTTGCAGTCTGTTGACTTATATCAGTTTAGATTTATAAAAACTACTGTAAACGCCATACGATCAAGCGTGTACAAAACAAATGTGAAAATGTCTGTGAAAATAAAATTTTGTTTTAATTCTAGATCAGAACTCATGAATGGATGCATCCCCAGACTAAGAGATTAAAATTGAATGTGCTGCTTACCACATATGAAATATTGCTAAAGGACAAGGTAAAGAACTAGTTGTATGCTTTCTTAAAACGACTATTTATGAATCTTCTAGTGTTTCGAATGTTCTCATTCTCTTTTCCTCAACAACCCTATATTACTTGCTACTGTTAAAGTTGTGTTCCCCTAAAGGTTCACAAATGGGTGTATTGAATAATCTTTACAACTTGCCTTTGGCATTGGAATCCCACTGCTGACTTCCCCTTTCCTTCAGAATGACTCATTATTACTCCTGCTTCACAAGTTGAAGCTCTTAACTCCTATATGCAATAAAAGGCACTCATTTTGCTCAGTAGCAGAAACCCATAGCAACCAATAAGATGTTTGCTTTTAAACCAGTAAATTTCTACCTACTGATCGATTGCTATATGTTACTGCTCCTGGGCAAACTTTTTTTTATTACATAACCCCTATATGCTCTATAGCCAGCAGGAATTGGGAATTTTTTGGCTTGTGCCCCAAAAACTAAAATGATCTATATTTGGGCACAGCTAGGGGCTAGTCACAACTAGGGATGGGCGAATTTCGTCGCACGACAAATTTTTTTTGACGCCCATAGACTTTAATGGGCGTCTGCGACATTTCGCCGGCGGCAAATTTTTGACGAAACGGGTCAAATTCGCCCATCCCTGGTCACAACCCCTCTGCAACAGTACATTATATATTTTTTACTTTCTTTGTGTTTAAACAGCATATAACCCTATGCAACAAAACTTCTCAGGAACTATCCTCTTGTGTATGAAGAGCTGAACAACTACATTTTTTTGTCAATAAAAAATGAATAAAATAAATTGGGCACCATGTGCAGTTTCGTGTTAGCTTTAGGCCTGCTATCTGTTTACTACAAAATCATAGGCCTGTTCATCTGACCAATGAGGCTGTGCCATTCCATAGTATTGTAGAACTGCTCAGCTGCATCATGTACATAGGGTTTTCGAACTCACTCGCTTCAATCTACCATCCTTGCACCCGCAAATTGACAGGTCTGACCAATGAGATTGTGCCATATCATAGCACTGGAGGAGACACTTGGGAACTCTATAGCAGTGCAAATGTTTTTAATGTTTTTTTTTTAACTTTTATTTTAGAACTGTAATATCAGCTTTCCAAGGCAATTGCTGGTTTTCTTTAGCTAGTAATTAGTAAAGGTTACGTTTTTATTATCCAAGTGTATTAACTTATAGGGGCAGATTTATTAAGGTTCGAATTGTAAATTCGAATTTTCGAGTTTGATTTTTGGTCAAACATCACAAATTCGAGTTTGGAATAATGATAATTCGAGATTTATCATTCGGGATGCACCGAATCCACTATTTTGAATTCCCCCAAATCCTTTGTGAACCATTCAGCTGAATACCGAACCCTAAAATGCAAATCAGTGAGGGGAAGGAAAAACATTTTTTTACTTCCTTGTTTTGTGACGAAAAGTCACATGATTTTAAGGATTCAGTTTGGCCAGCCACAAGGATTCGGCCGAATCCTGCTAAAAATGGCCAAATACCGAACCGAATCCTGGATTCGGTGCATGCTTATTTATCATACCTTGACCCTGGGAACAAATTGAATTTGATAGTACGCAACATAAAACCTGCTGAGTTCATGTAGAAGACAATGGCAGAGGTCCAGTGACACATTTGAAGATGTTAATAGGCTTCCTGACATTCTCATTTTTTTTTTTTTTTCGGAGAAAAAACTTGATTCAAGTTTTTGGGTCGGTAATGTTCGTTTGAGTTCTAGACATTCAAGTTTTTTCTTAAATAAGCTATTATTCAAGTTTAGAGGTCATTCGAGTTCATTTGAGGTGAAAAAAAAACTCTAGCTCGACCTTTGATAAATCTGCCCCATAGTGTGGTTTTCTATGTTTCTATAACCATTTTATTTGAATTAGTAAAAGAAGGTGAAGCGCCTGGTTGAATATTTGTATTGGTCATAGGAATGAGATCTGCAAACTTGGTTAACTAAAAGCAATGATTACTACAGTATAGAATTTGCAAATAATATTCCTAATATTAAAATGTAACCCTTTTTTCTCCCCCTCAGTCTTTTCTAGGTGGTGTTAACTGGGCTTTTATAGGAGTTGATGAAGCACATCGGTTAAAAAATGATGATTCATTACTGTATAAGACGCTGATAGACTTCAAGTCTAATCACCGTCTCTTGATCACTGGAACTCCTTTGCAAAATTCACTAAAAGAGCTCTGGTCTTTGCTTCACTTCATCATGCCTGAAAAGTAGGTTTCAGAACATGTGCAGAAATAGTGAGTCTTGTTTTCAGACCTTTAACTCTTTATATAATATTGTTTGTTGGTGTTTGCAGATTTTCCTCCTGGGAAAACTTTGAAGAAGAGCACGGAAAAGGCAGAGAATATGGCTATGCCAGTCTTCACAAAGAGCTTGAGCCATTCCTACTGAGGAGGGTGAAGAAAGATGTGGAAAAATCTTTACCTGCTAAAGTGGAACAAATTTTAAGAGTCGAGATGAGTGCTTCGCAAAAACAGTACTATAAGTAAGTTTAGAAGTTAGGAGAGATCATTAAATTGCACTTTCATTTCTGTTATATTTTATGTATGTAGAACTTTATAAAGTGCTACAAGGATACACAGTGCTTTAATGAACAAAAGTACACGCAGACAAGGAAATCATATGTACTTGTAAAATCAAATAAGGAGACTAAAGTAATTAGCGATGAACCGAATCCTAATTTGTACATGCAAGTTTAGAGCAGGTTGGAAAATTGTGTGAAGTAAATGTTTTCCCCTTCTCACCCCTAATTTGCATGTGCAAATTTGGATTTGTTTCAGCGTTCGGCCAAATCTTTCGCAAAGGTTTCGGGGGTTCGGCCGAATCCAAAATAGTGGATTCAATGCATCCCTAAAAGTAATACGGGGTCTTTTATCCAGAATGCTTAAAACCCTGGGGATTTCTCGATATGGGATCTTTCTGTAATATGAATCTCCATATTTTAAGGCTACTAGAAAATCATTTAAACATTAAATAGACCCAATAGACTGATTTTGCCTCCAATAGGGATTAATTATCAATTAACAATCTTAGTTGGGATCAAATACAAACTACTGTTTTACTACTGTTTTATTCGATAGATAAGATTATTTATTTGTCACATGTATAATTATACAGGTACAACATGCAGTGAAATGCATCCTGATCCACTTTTTTGGACTGCAACATTTATTACAGAGAAAACTGAATCATTTTTAAAAAATTGAATAATCGTAGATTCTGTGTGGATCACAAAATGACAGGATAAACCAAATCGTATTTGTACTGATTCCTACTTTTTCAGCCTTTGGTTTATCTTGCTCTCCGTCTACTTTACACAGTCAGGTTGGAAATAAGTTGAAATATTCTCATTAGAATATTAGCATGTCAATTTTCCCTGGTACGATTTTGAGAACATATGGATAGTTGTTTTTTTGTTATGACTGGGAAATATGAAGTTTCCTTTGGGGAGAATGTTTGTTTATGAAGGCTGGATGAGAGCCTGCAGTTATGTGAAGTAATACTTTGTTTTTCTTAGATGGATCTTAACAAGGAATTACAAGGCACTAAGCAAGGGATCTAAGGGCAGTACTTCAGGATTTTTGAATATTATGATGGAATTAAAGAAGTGTTGTAATCATTGCTACCTCATTAAGGCACCAGAAGAGAATGAATTCTACAGCAGGCAAGAGGCTCTGCAGGTAAGATCTAGTGATGCAGAAATTACATAAAACATGTTCAACAATAGTATTCTTGTTGCAAATAAAATAGACTAATTCTTTCTAAAAAAAAAAAAAAAAATACTTTGGTTGAGACAATGGGGCAATGGTCAGGACCAAACAACGGCAAATGGTTTAGATACAAGTTTGTCTGCTAAAGGCCTGCACAAGTGGACTGTCTATTATATGCATTTGTCTGAACCCAAATTGAAAAGTTTTTTTGATAGGTCATAGCTTTGATATAAACCCAAATAACTATTGTGTAGGTATCTTCACAGCCTCTTTCAGTAGGCTTTCTGTTAAAGTTCATTGTTAGGCCAAGTGAATGTATGACCTTTCATGGTGAAAACTCTGGTACTGCTTTATCTGTTCTACTCAACAACTGGCTGCTTGGCCTTAACACAGGGAACGACTATTTCTCTGAGGGTGGCAAGACCAACCTGCCTTTTCCCATCTATTTTTCTGGGAGGGGCCTAACATTTTGGCAGCCTCCCTCTTTTTTTAACACTTGATGCTGTTATTTTGTTTTATGAGGTATCATTACTATTAAATCTCTCTCGTAGCCTTCATTTTTTAATTTTTCCTGCAGAATCTGCTTTATTGACATTACCAGCTGAATTTATATTTTCCATGAAACTATGTATATTGCCAAGCTTTCTCTAAACACTGCTTGCTCAGCCTTCCGTGTTTAGCTTTGTTCAGTTAGCCATTTTCTCGCTGTTGTGCTGGCCTTTACTTCAAAGTATTTTTTTAATTCTCAGAATATTTCAGAAAACCATAAGATTGTGTAGTCGGACAGTTAGGAGCATTGAGTTGGGCAGGGGTAGTTGGGCAGTTTGGAGCATTTGTAGCAGTGGTAGCTAAACAGGACTAGGGTTTTTCCTAGCCTGTCCAGAGAGATACGACAAGCAACAGAGATTAGCCCTAAATTATGTTAAAATTAAGTGGTACTATAAATGAATGGTAACCATTTGAGGACAGTAGCATTTCATTTACTTATTTTCCTGTTTATTGAGATGTATAAAGGAATAAATCATACATACAGTTGTATATGGATTTTAAGAAAACAAATTGAACAAGTTCTTTAACTTTAACAATAAACTTGACAATGTACTCTGTATATATGTATTGAGTGTCATTTATTAACAACTCTCCGTTGTTAATTGTTTGCTACATATCCTGCCTGGGTGGAGTGGTTTCCCATGGGTTGTGAGTAGGGGTTGATGGTAGGTTATAACAATAGATGTATGGAGGGAAGTCACAGGGGTGAAATTTATAGGAGGGAGCCAGTTGTCAGGCCATTGGGATAGTTGGCTGGGGTTTTAGGCTTTGCCTCACTGGGCAGAGACCAGCTCATGTGTCTTCTTCTGGGTCTAGCCAAACCCCCATATTTTATGAAATTTGCCAGGGCAGTTCCTTTTTATACATGTTAATTTATATAAGGGTGTTGCTTTCCAGACAAGGTCCAGCCAGTATGGGACCGTTTTCTTCCATTGGAAAGCTATAGCCTTTTTTTGAGTACATTAGGAGAATAGATAAGCAGGTACAATCAGCTCTTCTGACAAATACCTCCTCTACCCTGTTCAATAGAGTTCTAGGATGCATAGGAACTCTTAGCGATCCATTTATCAAAGTCCAAAGTTATCTCATTATTTTCTGAAAACCACTCCGACCAAATCTGCACAGGTTTTTCCCCTTATTTATTAATAGATTTTCCCCAAAAATTCCTGTGCTGGAAAAAATCATGAGAAAATTCATACAAATTTTTCGGATTTTTGCCCGAAAAAAACACAATCTTCAGATTATTGCTCGTACCCCAGATGTCGGATTTCCGGATTTGTACATTTTCCATCCTCGGAGTATAATAAATCCCAAAAATTCTAGTTTTTTTTGTTCCGACTAAAAATTCGGATTTCATAGTAAACAAAATTTCTGTGTTTTGCCATTTGAACTTTAGTAAAATAACCCCCTACGCGTTGTTTTAGTTTGTATACCTTGCAGCACCTGCTGCCAGAAAGTATGTATCACCAGACAGGTCCAGACCATATGTGAAGCCTTTGTGGGGTAAGATAGGTCCTTTATAGGTATTTTAGTTGGGTTAGTTTGTCTCTGCTGCATAGCATTCCATCCAGACAGGAGTCTACGTCATCTTCCAACATTTCATTATTGAGTGAGGGTATATCTGTCTGCCTCTTGGCCTGGATTTTAGCTAGTGCAGATTTACCTATTGGCATTAAGTGGCTATAAAATTAAGATAGGGGTTCCGGGGTATATGCATAGACTTCCAGTCTCCTAGGGGAGGTGTCCACCTATCTGCCGCGAAATTAGGAATTCCCTGCATGTCTCATCTGGATATATCTAAATTGCATCTGATTGGGTAATGCAAATTTTTGGAACTGCATTAATTTGACAGTAGCATTTTAAAGGGATAGCATTAGAATACAAGAAAGTTCAAAGTTCATTTCCACTGACCTTTTATTTAAATGTTAAATTAGGTGTATAGCTGCCTTTGTAGAATGTTTTCTAATTTAACTGTGCAAGAGAGAAATATTGAGAAAACTTTGTTGTTTTTATTAATCAGGAAAGTAACACTATTATTATTATTTTTATAGCACTTAATAAGAAGCAGTGGCAAGCTAATTCTTCTGGACAAGTTATTAGTGCGTTTGCGAGAACGTGGCAACAGGGTTCTGATTTTCTCTCAGATGGTGCGGATGCTGAATATTCTTGCAGAATATTTAAAATCACGGCAATTTCCCTTTCAGGTAAGATACAGTACAGGTATGGGACCTGTTATCCAGAATGCTTGGGACCTGGGGTTTTCCAGATAATGGATCTTTCTATAATTTGGATCTTCATACCTTAAGTCTACTAGAAAATCATGTGAACATGAAATATACCCAATAGGCTGGTTTTGCTTCCAATAAGGATTAATTATATCTTAGTTTGGATCAAGTACAAGATACTGTTTTATTATTACAGAGAAAAGGGAAATCATGTCTTTATATGGATTATTTGGATAAAATGGAGTCTATGGGAGACAGCCTTTCATAGTTCAGATCTTTCTGGATAATGAATCCCATACCTGTATTAAAGTTACTGTGCTTATTTAAAATGGAGTATTAACAAATGCCCTCTGCTACTCTTTAGATGCCAGTGGTTTAACCCTGTAACCTCTCCTGCCCACTTATATGGTGGGGGGCCAGGAGAAATTGTTTTGCTGTGGGGCACGTTGTTTGGTACATTTCAATTTCTAAACCAGCTGTTTTGTTTACTAGAGATTAGATGGGTCTATCAAAGGAGAAGTAAGAAAGCAAGCACTCGATCATTTTAATGCTGAAGGATCAGAGGTAAGAAACATTTGTTCAGAGTTTTTTGTAGAGATGTTGTATTGCTACTTTGTTGTTGTATGTATGGCTCTAATAAAGCACAGGACACTTTGTAACAGGAATAGTAATACAAAATATATTTTTATAATGTTACACAACATATTACTATATTATAGGTCTGCATTTATAAAGACTAAGCCAGACTACTATCTAAATAATGTAGCAGCCCGTTAATATTCATGTCCCAAATGTTTTGCAGGATTTTTGCTTTTTGCTCTCAACACGAGCTGGAGGCCTTGGTATAAACCTAGCATCAGCAGATACTGTTGTCATTTTTGACTCTGACTGGAATCCACAAAATGATCTCCAAGCTCAAGCCAGAGCTCACAGAATTGGGCAGAAAAAGCAGGTAAATGAATGTTGTGCTTACCTACACGTTTACAATATGTATCCTGTAGAATTTGAAAGGAACTGGTCGGCGAATTTGATGCAATGGATCTGTTTAATCAGATTTCAAAAGAATGTTTTACTTTATAAGCTGCAAAGGAGAAATGGTAACCTGATATGACAGGGGTGCTCTCCGATTTATTGAAGGTGTTCTATATTTTACGTGATTGGGACTTTTTTCCTGAACTATGGCATTTTCAGCCATTGTATGGACTATTTTTGACTATTCACGTATGCTACTACTCTGTACTGAGTGGATTGATACACAGACATGGGACCTGTTTTCTTGAAAACCCCAGGTCCCGAGCATTCATGATAACGGATTTTTCTGTAATTGAGATCTGCATACCTTTAAAAAGAAAATCATGAAAATATTAAATAAACCCAATAGGCTGGTTTTGCCTCCAATCTTATGCAAAAAGGAAAGGTTGTTAATTATATCTGAGTTGGGATCAAATACAAGGTACTGTTTTATTAATACAGCGAAAAAGGAAATCATTTTTAAAAATCTAAATTATTTGATTATAATGAAGTCTATGGGAGTTGGCCTCTCTGTAATTCGGAACTTTCTAGATACCGGGTTTCCGGATAACTGATCCCATACCTGTATATTGTTTGTTCATTATTCCAAAATTTTTAAGTAGTCTTGAAACTCTATAATGGTTTATCAGTTGAGGAAGTGCATATTATTTTCCTGAAACGGTTGACTCACCTGCCTAGAGCAACTTCAATTAATATAAGAGCACCCCAGCATATTATCAGTTTGCTGCAGCAGACAGGTTCCTGGCATAGGTAAAGGCCAGGATGAAACCTTTTACCCTGAAGTACATGTACTTGTGGACTGAACATCTACTAGACCTACCCTCTATTTGGTAAAATGTTGTTTAATATGGTTTATATCTTCCTGGTTTTAAACAAGGTATTCTAAAGTATGGGAGGAAATGCTGTTGCTGTTCCATAGTGACATCTCCTCTTACAGTAAATATTAAAATTACTTTTCGTTTGGGTGAGAAGATTGAGATATTGTGTAAAACAAGTATCTCGTAGTCATGGTTAAAAATGATTTTAAGAAAAATAAATGTCACTGTATGAACTTAGGTGTTATAAAATCATAAATGAAATCATTGTATTTTACTGCCACTGAGAAAAATGGACGCGTCCTCTAGTAATTGCCAGTTTGTCCTAAATCTAAATATTTGCACAGCCACAACTAAAGTTTGAACCCTAAACATTTCAGGTGAATATCTATCGATTGGTTACAAAGGGGTCAGTGGAAGAAGAAATAATTGAAAGAGCAAAAAAGAAAATGGTGCTTGATCACCTTGTAATTCAAAGAATGGACACAACAGGCAAGACTGTTTTACACACTGGAGCAACGCCCTCAAGGTATTTTCAGATTCTCTACTATGCTCTCCAATGTTATCCAAGTGACGGATCAGTCATCTGACAAATGTTCTTTCTATAGAAACGTTCTTGTGCATGTCTGTTTCTATAACCTTGCCCATGGTCGTCATACTGCTTAGGCTTTATCCGGCCTGTAGTTGGGCCCATCACTCACTCACTTATTTGTTGTAAGAAATGTATGTCTTACAGAAACATTCCATTTATTTAATTACGATAACCTTTGGCTCTATGTATTTTTTTTATGTAAAGCTCTACTCCATTTAATAAAGAAGAATTGGCTTCTATTTTGAAGTTTGGTGCTGAAGAACTTTTTAAAGAGCCGGAAGGGGAAGAGGAAGAACCACAGGTATTAGACAAAAGAGGTGCAGTGATAGTAGTATGGTTTACTTAAAAATCAGATCTTTTTCAGTGTTATGTTTAATTTTTTTTTAAGGAAATGGACATTGATGAAATCTTGAAGAGAGCTGAAACACGTGAGAATGAAGGCGGACCTTCAACTGTAGGAGATGAATTGCTTTCTCAATTTAAGGTATTAGCCACAACTATTTGACCATTTTTAGTACAGTGCAGATTTCTCGGGTATCCAAATACGTAATTAGACAAGTAAAAAGCTTAACACTGCTAATTTTATGTTCTTTCCAACCCAATTCATTTTCATTGGCCATAACACCTTAGGTTTCCATGTAGTGAAATATTTACATTAAAAATATGTACATAAAGAATAACTATTTACTGTGAATGGTGGCAGAGAACAAAAGTTCTCAGGATGAGCTGGGCCTGAAAATGCTCTATCTATCCTGAGTCTCATTGGTTATAATTAAGTCCAGTTGTAAAATATGTACAAACTGAAACAATCATGAGTTACTCCATACAGGTCTTTAAGGCGATGAGGTTTTAGTGAACAACACAACAGTGGACTTGAACATATTAGAAACATAAAACCAGGCAGAATTATGAAATCTCAAATTATAAGCAACATTGTTTATCATTAGCGCTAATAAGGCATTGTTCTTCCTGACTGCGAGGAAATAGATGTATTTATGTTCTCTTTTCTTATACTGCTTTTGACATTTGTCCATAATTTGTCCATAAAGTGCTGTTTTTGTTTTTTAAAAAAAAAAAAAGGGGCGATGGGGTTCCTTTTTAAAACAATGTTACTGAACTGCTCCCAGGGGTTTTATGAGTTGAGTAAGAGGGGAGAAATTATTAAGATATGAGAGTCCAGGTATAGGATCTATTATGCAGAATAATTGGGACCTGGGGTTTTCTGGATAATGGATCTTTCCGTAAATTGGTTCATATCTGAAGTCTGCTAAAAATAACTGAAACATTAAATGAACAAAGTACTATTGTTTTGGCACCAATATGGATTCATGTAGCTTAATTACCATAAAGTACAAGATACTGTTTTATTAATATCAAAAAGAGAAATCAATTTAACTTCTTTACTTAAGATGGAGTCTGTGGGAGATGACCTTCCTGCTATCCAAATAACAGATCCCATACCTATACACTTACTTATTCAGATACACATATACAGTCATATAAAAAAGTTTGGGAGCCCCTCTTAATTCTTTGCCGTTTTGTTTATCATTGGCTGAGCTGTCAAAGTAGCAACTTCCTTTTAATATATAATATGCCTTATGGAAACAGTAGTATTTCAGCAGTGACATAAAGTTTATTGGATTAACAGAAAATATGCATCATAACAAAATTAGACAGGTGCATACATTTGGGCACCCCAACATAAATATTACATCAATACTTAGTTGAACCTCCTTTTGTAAATGTAACAGCCTCTAGACCTATAGCCTTTGAGGAGTGTCTGGATTCTGGATGGCGGTATTTTTGATTCGTCCATACAAAATCTCTCCAGTTCAGTTAAATTTGATGGCTGCCGAGCATGGACAGCCTGCTTCAAATCATTCCATAGTTTTTCGATGATATTCAAGTCGGGGGACTGTGACGGCCATTCCAGAATATTGTACTTCTTCCTCTGCATAAATCGCTTTGTATATTTCGAAGTGTGTTTAGGGTCATTGTCTTGTTGGAATATCCAACCTTGTGTAACTTCAACTTTGGGACTGATGCTTGAACATTATCCTGAAGAATTTGTTGATATTGGGTTTAATTCATCCGACCTTCGACTTTAATAAGGGCCCCAGTCCCTGAACTAGCCACACAGCCCCACAGCATGATGGAACCTCCACCAAATTTGACAGTATGTAACAGGTGTTTTTCTTGGAATGTTGTATTCTTCTTCCGCCATGCAAAGAGCTTTTGTTATGACCAAATAACTCAATTTTGACTCATCAGTCCAAAGCACTTTGTTCCAAAATGACTGATTTGTCTAAATGACCTTTTGCATATAACAAGCCACTCTGTCTGTGGTGTGAGTGCAGAAAGGGCTTCTTTCTCATCACCCTGCCATACAGATGTTCTTTGTGCAAATTGAGCTGAATTGTAGAACTATGTACAGATACACCATCTGCAGCAAGAGATTCTTGCAGGTCTTTGGAGGTGATCTTTGGGTTGTCTTTAACCATTCTCAATCCTCCGCATATGCCACTCCTGTATTTTTTTTTTTGGCCTGTTTTACCGCGCAGGATAATAGTGCGCTTCATCATTGCCGACCTTTCACTCCTCTGCCCTGTAAATCAACTGATTAGCCGCAATGCCGGAGAATTTCTTTACAAAACCTGCATACAAAAACTGTGTCCCCGGTCCCGTTATCCAAACAAGGGCCGGCATTCCTCAGCTAATCAGTTGATTTACAGGGCAGAGGAGAGAAAGGTCGGCAATGATGAATCGCACTATTATCCTGCGCGGAGCTGCAGTCACTGTGCTTGCTGTGCTCTCTCTGCTCTTTCCCCGCATCCTTTCTGAGATCCCATCACAAGGCAGAGCTGTACAGGTAGATCCAAGAGAGTCACGCAGATCTGCTCCTCTTGCTCACTTCTTTTCTGGAGGGGGGTCTGGGGATGATGGATGCCCCGAGGGAGGGCAGATGAGCTGCTGCCCAGGGAGATAATGGGTCGGACAGGGGCTTTAGGCTGCCAGGATCTCACCTATGTAACTGGCCTCAAGCCTGTGGGCTCCAGATTCATAACTTCCGGTTTTGGCAGAAGTCGGGTTAGGGAGAAGATGCGGAGTGCAGAGCTGCAGAGTGAGTCGCCATATCGCCGTTCTCCAGTAGACCGGAAGCAGTGTTTTCTAACAGTATTTTTTTAATAAAGCATTGCTATGAATACACTTTATGCAGAGTAGATCTATTATTAGTGTAGGTAGAATGGATTTTTTAATAAAAATTTTTTTAGCATTACTGTTCCTTTAAGAGGGCCAACTATATACTGTTTATATGATAGGTTTCTTTCTTTTTTTTTTTTTTTGCCAGACTTCCATATTAATGTACAGTTATGTGCTTAACAAACTCTTATTTGGCTCACGCAAAGGTCTTTCAGACAAATGTTATGGCTGTCAGTCTTGATACCTGAGCAAATCAAAGATTAATTTGTGAAATAAATTTTATTAAAAATAGCAATTTTGTTCAAGGTTGCCAACTTTTCAACTATGGAAGAAGATGATATGGTTGAACCTGATGGAAACTCAAAGTCCTGGGAGGACATCATTCCCAATGACCAGAGGAGAAGAATTGAAGAAGAGGAAAGGGAGAAGGAACTGCAAGAAATTTATCTTTTGCCAAGAATGAGGAAATGTGCAAAGCAGGTGAGAATATCCAAGGCAATTGGCTGCTTTCCACTTGGCTATTGCTTCTTCGCTGTATGTAATGACAATATTTATGGTATTAGGAAACCATATTTATTTTATCCAGCTTGACTAAGAAGTTTGGTGTTTCTTTCCTTGTTGTCTTTTTATCATTCATGTTGGACTTGAGTTTTTATTTTCAGTGCTGAGCAGGTCTAGCAATATTGTTTGCACAGTTTTGTTTTCCACTGTCAATTCTTGTGCCTTTTTCCACCTCATGAGTGTTTATATAAAATTTACACTTTAGGCCAGCTTTAATGGAAGTGAAGGTAGGCGCAGCAGAAATAGAAGATACTCTGGATCTGACAGTGATTCCGTGTCTGATGGAAAACGTCCCAAAAAAAGAGGTCGGCCACGAACAATTCCAAGAGAAAATATTAAAGGCTTTAGTGATGCTGAAATACGGAGGTTGGTTTTGTGAAATTCCTAACTTTTTAATTGTATTAATCTTGTTTATGTTGCAGGGGCTGGAAATTCATTAATCCTATTTTACAGGAAGAGATATGTTCTTGTAAGGAAAAAAAAACATGTTGTACTAGTGCTTTATTTTCTTGT
This sequence comes from Xenopus petersii, assembly GCA_038501925.1. Classification (NCBI taxonomy): domain Eukaryota; kingdom Metazoa; phylum Chordata; class Amphibia; order Anura; family Pipidae; genus Xenopus; species Xenopus petersii. Next base: position 197,393,257 of record CM076672.1, read on the forward strand.
GTGTGCATAATGTTTGCAGCTTTCCATAACACTGCTTTCTGTTGCTAGTCTGTCAATCCAACTAACTTTCTTGCATATGGATATATGGCAATGGCCCATAATTTAAAAAAAATACCAAAAAAAAAATTTAACGATATTCTCCTTTGTTACTTTTCGTATAGGTTTATTAAAAGCTACAAAAAGTTTGGAGGGCCTCTTGAAAGGTAACTATTAATCCAATTTTTTTTTTTCATAATTGGGTATTTATTAAATTTGTCTGGGTCGACTAAAACTAGACCTGCTCCTGACCCTAACCCGGTGTGCTCCTTTATTTTTATTCCCGTGTCCACCCTGCTGTGATGTAACTGAAGGGGGCATGGCACATCAGAGTATATAAAAGAGCACATACTGAGGCAGAAGTGGGGCAGTAAAAGGTTGTGCGCGGGTGGATGTACGCTAAAGTCCGCACCCCAAAGACATTGGGGTATATTTATCAAAGAGTGAAGTTAGAGATCGGCACAGTCCACTAGCGTGAAATACCACCTCTTTCCATTCATTTCAATGGGATTTTTAAAGGTGTATTTATCAAATGGTGAACTTTCACTTACACCCTTTGATAAATATGCCTTAAAAATCCCATAGAAAGGAATGTAGAGAGGCGGAATTTCACTCTAGAGGACTGTGGCTATCTCTAACTTCACTCTTTGCTAAATATACCCCCATTGTGTGCAAGTTGGCCCGAACCTGCGGGTCCCGTGGGCTTTGGGTTGGCCCACACATCAGTAGTATTTATATTTCCTGTTTTTTTTTCACAAGCATAGTTGGAAATGCAAAATTTATGTTTATTGGTTACGATATAATTAACTGAGAATTTTATCTGTAAATTGACATTGACTCTTTAGGTTAGATGCAATAGCCCGAGATGCTGAGTTGGTGGATAAGTCTGAGACTGACCTTCGTCGACTTGGAGAATTAATACACAATGGCTGCATTAAAGCTTTGAAGGATAGTTCTGGCCCAGAAAGGGCAGGTATGTGTAATATAAAACAATTATTTGTACAATATGTAGAGATCTTATTTATATGTATATAATGTATGAGTGCTTATCTAATGCACTAAAACATATATTTTGTTCTTTTTTCTTCCTGACAAAAATATACTTGTTGTCAGAGTCTAGTGGCCTACCAAGTGATGCCATGGTTTGGGTTTGTAGGCTCAGCCTTGCTGTTGCTTAGAAACCCAGATGTTCCAGATTTCTTTTTGGCTTGGCAGTTACGTTTTCTGTAAGATTGAACAGTGCAGGGTTTTTGTCTGTCTGTGTGTAAATGAATAAATTTAGTTTACTGTCATGGACATACATTCTAATGTAAATGTTTGTACGCATTTACTTGCATAACCTTACTTACTGTATATCAATCAGATCTAAGGTTTTATTGCTAAGCAGCAATACAGTTTATATAAATATCTTCTCTCAGACCATCAAAAAGAGCTGTCGGGAAATCAAGGATGCTTCCTTTCTTGCTTGCTTTAACTGGTATGAGGGCTTTAGGTGGTCTTTCATTGTGTCGATGGGAACGGTCATTGAGGAGGAACTGAACCTGCACCTTTGAGGAAAAGGAACATACCAGGAATTTATTATCCATTATTGGTTCCTCTTCTCTGTACTTGTCCAGCCCTCATTACATTTCAGCTTTATTTATTGACCTTTTTTTTCTCAGTACTCTACCTCTTGGCAGAAGGAGAAGCAAACCCAAAAGTTAAAAAAAACCCTACCCTACATAGACCCCCCAGCCTAAGTGTTAACCCGGGCAAATGCCCCTAACTTTTCTTTTACCCCTCGGTGCAGATTAAGGCTTTGGAGTTCACGGGCGCCATCTTCTTCTCTTTGGTAATCTTTGCGCAGTTGGAGCAATTTTCTGTTTTGCGACAACTGCGCATGCAACAAAACTCACGAAAATTGCCGAAGCACCGGTCTCACTCCGAAGATTACCGAAGCAGCTGAAGATGTTGCCCGTGAACTCCGATGCCTGAATCTGCTCCAAGGGGTAAGTAAAAAGTTAGGGGCATTTGCCTGGAGGTAAATTTAGCCTGGAGGATGGGGGGGTTAACTATTAGGTTTGCTTCTCCTTTAAAAATGTATGTGATAATCTTAAAGGAGAACTCTCAAATTATGAAAAGCCCCTACCTACTAAGCAAGATAGTCCCTCCTCCCTGCTTTCCCTCGCATAGTTCAATAGGTATGAAAATGTCCCTAAAATTTTCAGACCATTTGAAGTATGTGGGAGGAAGCAGGGAGGGGGTTATCTTGCTTAGTAGATAGGAGCTTTTCTTAATTTGGGGGTTGAGTTCTCCTTTAAGGGCAGTGACACTGAGAAGATTTGTCACAAACGAAAATGCCTGGCCTTTTGCTAACCTTGTAATGTCTTTCAATAAGTTAAATTACTCACAATAAGGCGAATTGCAGCAAATATAATTTACATGCAGCCATTACAAGGTTAGTGGATAAAAAGTGATTTTCAGGTAGCAATTTTTTTTTAATGCTTGTGACGAAGATAGCAATTTATTTTGAAATGGAACTGGTAAAAACCTTTATTTCAGAGTTAATCCATTTGCTTACCAAATTAGTTGGTGTGCTTTATGTAACTCAATAAGTCTCTATTGCTGTGATGACAGAAGCAGTTTTGTTGAGGTTTCCTTTTTTCCTCCTGAGGAGGAAGACGAGGAAAAATGAAAGGACCAACATTCCGTATCTCAGGGGTGCAAGTGAATGCGAAGTTGGTCAGTTCCCATGAAGAAGAACTAGCTCCTTTGCACAGATCTATTCCTTGTGATCCTGATGAAAGAAAAAGGTAGGAGTTGTTATTCAAAGGGTACAAACAAAACTTTTCCACTGGAGATGGCTTTGTCTTTAGCATAATGTAAGGGACAATCGCTGGTCATTTTTCTTTATACTGATTAATTTCATTCATTTTAACTCCTAGCATGTATTAATATTTATTAATAGTCTACCACTAGGTGGGGCATGAGAAAATCCTCTGCTAAAATCCGTGGAAAATGGCATTGCTGCAAGGGCTCCAGATGTGATTGAAGCCAGTTCTCTCCACATTCTTAAGCCTTCTTTATAGATGAGCTAAAATGCCTTGGAGCTGATTGCATTTATGTACTTTAGATCAGATTCAGACTTGATGAATTCTGTAGCAGAAGAATTCAGAGGAATTAGAAGACTGCCCAGGCAAGCCTATCCATGCAACAAATATAGCTTGCACTCACTCTCTATCTCTCTCACACCTCATAATTAGAAGCAGCAGCGGTTGTGTTGTAGCAGCAGTAAGGCTGACCTGAAAAGTTGTTGTGATGTCAAGACATAATGGGCCACAAGATCCACACCTCTAGTGGTGACTCTTTCAAGAATTCTATTTTACATGTTTTGACTTTATGAAAAATGTCGAAATTAATGTTTTTAAAGCGTTAATGGAGATGCCTGAACTGGAAACCTACCCATTTTCTTAAATACACAAGGTTTCTTAAAAATAGGGATGCACCGAATCCAGGATTCGGTTCGGGATTCGGCCTTTTTCAGCAGTATTCGGATTCGGCCGAATCCTTCTACCCGGCCGAACCAAATCCTAATTTGCATATGCAAATTAGGGGCGGGGAGGGAAATTGTGTGACTTTGTCAGAGAACAAGGAAGTAAAAAATGTTTTCCCCTTCCCGCTCCTAATTTGCATATGCAAATTAGGGTTCGGTATTCGGCCGAATGTTTCATGAAAAAAAAAAAGTGGATTCGGTGCATCCCTACTTAAAAAAGGTTTTGTTTTTTGTTGTCAACATGTAAAATGCAGAATATGCTATTATTTACAGATATGTTATGCCATGCCACACCAAAGCTGCTCATTTTGATATTGACTGGGGTAAAGAAGATGACTCAAACCTCTTAATTGGCATCTATGAATATGGGTATGGCAGCTGGGAAATGATAAAAATGGACCCTGACCTCAACTTAACACAGAAGGTATGTAAATATTCTGAGCTTAAGATGATGTATTCAAATACGAATATGCAAAAAGCATCTCAATCCTAAATGGGGATAGTTGAAAAGGCTGACTATGAAAAAAGAGTACTGGTCCGGTTATGTAAAACCCCATACTTCACTTGTGAGGCAGCGATTTCAATAAGACTACTGCTCGCCCAATAACGGAATTGACCTGGGTGTATATACCCCAATTCCGTCACTTTCGGGGCCAATCCACTCAGTGTAATCAATCAATATAACGAAATATCGTTGAATTTTGCACTCACCAATATCGGCAGGTGGCTCGGGTGCTGCACCCCGAACCCATAGCTTGGGGCAGAAATGAACAAAATGAGCATGCACTCCTGCACCAGCCGATGAAGATGAAACTTGACTCAATAAAACCGCCTTTAATATTTGCATGGCAGTACAGCAACATTGTGCAACGTTTTCGAGTGGCACTCCAATCTTTATCAAGCATAAAAAACTGCAATACACATGACCTTAAATAGCCTGAGGTACAATGCCCCCTAGTGTTGTCACATATTATTACACAATATAACTGTTTTCATTTCAAACATAGGTTTTGAATACAATCTTTAGTCAAATATATACACAATGTGTCCATAACAAGAAAATGTATCTGGATTATGACAATGCCCCTTTGAAACCCGCTCCCAGGTCGACAGAACAACATGTTTGAAAGAAACCTGTAAAACATAAAGACTATATTTAAAAATATTTATTTAAACAGGACTCGGATCATATTCATGATTCAGGCCATGTGGTGACATAGTTCCCAATCTCTTTATCCAGTGGGCTTCCCTCCGCAACAACTCCTTGTCACGGTCTCCCCCACGTCTCCTCCTTGGTACTGAATCTAAGATCTGAAAACGCAATTGACTAATTGTGTGGCCATTTTCATTAAAATGTTTTTCAATTGGTTGATTAAGTTTATTTCTAATTGCTGACTTGTGTTCTGTAAGTCTATCCCTTATGAAACGTATAGTTTTTCCTACATTGGTTTTGCCACACAAGCATTTTATACTATAGACTACATATGTGGAAGCACACGTATAAAATCATATTAGTATTCATCCTGAATGAGGAAATCATTTTTATTCAAAACAATTTGCAGCAATGATATCAAAAATCTTCTCTGCGCTCCATCAAGGGTGTCATCTCTGTCCAGATGATGTATGATTGCCTCCACACCCCCATCATGTGGGATGGAGGTGTAGAGACTCTCGGCATCAAGTGTGACCAAAATGGCATCAACTGGTAGATCTTTTATCAAACCAACCTTCTCAATAAAGTCACTGGTATCCCTTATGTAGGACTTTATTTGAAATACATATTTACGAAAAATTTTATCCAAATATTTGGCCAAAGGACAAAAAACTGAATTGACCCCTGCCACAATTGGCCTCCCTGGGTGTTTGTCCAAATTCTTATGTATCTTCGGGAGTATGTATAAAACTGGTGTAACGGGATTAACCTGTATCAAATAAATCGCTAATTTGTTATCAATAACTTCCAATTGTAATGCCTGGTCAATACATTCCTTGACAGTTCTCTGTGTGGAAAATAGGGGATTAGTGGTTAGTTTAAACAAAATCCCTCCACTTCCTATTTACCACATTTGTAAAATTGCAGAAACCAGAAAGCTGAATTCATTCACACAGCAGAAAGGAATTGTTGAAATCTGTATTACTCATTTATATTGTCTTTTCTTTTTAGATTTTGCCAGATGATCCAGATAAGAAGCCCCAAGCCAAGCAGCTACAAACCAGAGCTGACTACCTCATTAAACTTCTTAACAAAGATCTGCTTAGGAAAGAAGCACAAAGACTTTCTAGTGGAGTAAGTCAGGTTGAAATTTGATGCTGTGTCTTAAAACGATGTAGCGCTTAAAGGGATACTGTCATGGGAAAATATGTTGATTTCAAAATGCATCAGTTAATAGCGGACTTCTGCACTGAAATCCGTTTTTCAAAAGCACACTGATTTTTTATCTATCTATCTATATATATATAAATATATATATTTAATTTTGAAGTTTGAATGGGGCTAGACATATTTTCAGTTTCCCCCAGTCATGTCACTTGTGCTCTGATAACCGTCAGCCACTCTTTACTGCTGCATTGCAAGTAGGAGTGATATTCTCCACTCCTACCCCACCCCCCAGCAGCCCATCTGCAGAACAATGGGAAGATAACCAGATAACAGCTCCCTGGTAGATATAAGAACAGCATCCATGTCCCACTGCGACTTCTTCAGTTACATTGACTAGTGGGAACCATAGCCTTCCAGAAAGCAGTTCCATAGTGCAGCGTTGGCTCTTTCTGAAAGCACATGACCAGGCAAAATGACCTGAGATGGCTGCCTACACACCAATATTACTAAAAAAAAATACACTTGTTCGGAATCAAATCTTACATGGTAGAGTGAATTATTTGCAGTGTTATTTAGAAATGAAAACTACATCATAAATATAGAGCCAGAATCCCTTTAAGATAGACATGATACACAGGCAGAGGTGGCACCTTAGTGGCCCTTCGAACAGATTCACGGATAAGTATCTGGGGGAAAATCCTCAAGACCCTGGTTAAGTAGATTAGACCATGAGATGAGGACTATATCAAAGCATTGATACAGTATTCCCCTGGGTGGCTTGCAAATGTCTCCATTATAATCCAATCATTGACCAATTTGGACACTTCTGGGTCAAATATCCATTCATTTGGTGACCTTGCAAAAGAGCTGTTCCTACCACGTATGCCCTGCTTTAGAGGAAGGTATTCATTTTTCTTTTACGGCTCGGGGGACACAGGAACCACGGGGTTAAGCTCCTCCCTCCAGGAGGCAGGACATTGATAGCAAAAGCTGAACTTCTCCCTCCTCTATATGCCTCCTGCTTAACTCCCCTAATTCAGTTTTTCAGTGTCCTGCATCCAAGGAGGTAGGGAGTAGGCCTCTAGGAGGCACTACAAGAGAAATCTACGGTCAATGAATAGCATTGACACATGGGGTGAGACTGGAGTCAGGGACAGTCCTGTTCTCCGACAACGTGACCGCAGTTGCGTACATAAATCACAAAGGGGGAACGCGCAGCACCACAGCCTGGTCGGAGACGGCTCAGATTCTATCCTGGGCGGAGGACCGGATACCAGAGATTTCCGCAGTACACATTCCAGGCATCCAGAATTGGGAGGCCGACTACCTAAGCAGGCATCGGCTGAACCCAGGTGAGTAGGAGCTCCTGCCGGAGGTGTTCGACGTGGTAGTCAGCAGCTGGGGACAACCAGAGGTCGATCTCATGGCGTCTCGACACAACAGAAAGAGACCAAGATTTTTTCGCCAGAAGCAGAGACCTGCTGGCAGCAGGAGTCGACGCCATGACCCTACCGTGGTGGTTCAAACTCGATACATTTTCCCTCCAATTCCAATGCTTCCTCAAGTCCTAAAGAGGTTTCGAAAAGAAAGATTGCACCTAATCATCGGGGCCCCATTCTGGCCCTGGAGAGCCTAGTTCATGGACCTAATATCAATGTCATCGGGAGACTGGTTTCACCTACCTAGACGTCCAGACATACTTCGCCAAGGTCCCATGTTCCATCACAACCCAGGACTACTATTCTTGACGGCGTGGCTGTTGAGACCACTATCCTGAGAGGAAAAGGTTTCGTGGATATGGTGATTGACACAATGATCACAGCAAGGAAGCCATCTTTGGCCAAGGCATATCACCGTGTGTGGAATGCCTATGCATCCTGGTGTGAGACCAAGGGAGTGCCCTTTGACCAGCTGGATATATCTAGAGTCTTGTTATTCCTACAAAGAGGTCTCGAGGGCTGTCTAAAATTGGCGTCCCTAAAGGTACAGATTTCCGCCTTATTAGTGCTCTACCAAGAAAGATTGGCACTGACGGACGATATACGTGTCTTCCTCCAGGGCGCTGCCCATGTAGTGCCACCTTTCAGGAGACCAGTTCCGACATGGCATCTCAACCTCCAGGATCCTCCATTTGAACCACTAGGGTCGATAGAGCTCCCGGGGTTGACCTGGAAGGTAATTTTTCTGATGGCCATTGCATCAGCCAGTCGAGTCTCTGAATTGAGTACTCTCTCAGTAGATCCACACTACATGGTTTTCCATTCCAACAAGGTGGTTTTGCGAACAGTACCATCCTTCTTACCCAAGGTGGTATCTGCATTCCATGTCAACCAGCCTATAGCGGTTCCATCCTTTTGTCCGAATCCAAAGAACGAAAAGGAAGTTCGTCTACATTCCCTGGACGTTGTCAGGGCATTATCTACATATGTGAAGAGAACAGCTTCGCTCAGAAAGTCAAAATCTTTGTTTTTAATTCCCTCATGTCCTCGGATAGGGACAGTGGCATCCAAGGCCACCATTTCAAGATGGATCTAAGAGACTATTCGTCACGCATACATAGCGGCCCACAAGAGCCCCTCGGAGGGGGTCAGAGCTTATTCGACTAGGGCCCTAAGCACTTCCTGGGCTTGGAGGAATGATGCCTCCGTTGATCAACTGTGCAAGGCTGCCACATGGTCCTCAGTGCACATGTTCACTAAATTTTATCATTTTGATACCTTTTCATCTGCCGAAGCGTGTTTTGACAGAAAGGTCTTGCAATCAGTCGTTTGTTCAGACTGAAGCAGGCAGTTGGTCTCTGTTTCTTCCCTCCCTGAATTATCAGATCATGAGACTGCTTTGATAAGTCCCCGTGGTTCCTGTGTCCCCCGAGCCGTAAGAGAAAAGGAGATTTTTAGTATAACTTACCGTTAAATCTTTCTCTCTAGGCATCAGGGGGACACAGGAACACCCACCCTGAAACAGGTCTCTTTTTGGCCAGACATGGTAAAAGTTCTCCCGTTGCCTTGACCTTTGGATACGTGTATATAGTTCCTTGTTATCTGCTTGCTATCTAACTGAATTAGGGGAGTTAAGCAGGAGGGCTATATTGGAGTTCAGCTTTTGCAATCAGTTTCCTGCCTCCTGGATGTAGGAGCTTAACCCCGTGGATCTGTGTCCCCCGATGCCTAGAGAGAAAGAGATTTAACGGTAAGTTATACTAAAAATGTCCTTTTTTTGTTGTCGCCCAGCCACAAGTACCATTGGGATAAAAGATATCTGGTGCTGACCAACAAATACTAGAAGGTCGAAAGAGACTTGTTCTCCTACTCTGGGCTTCAAAAAAACACACACATTTAACTTTTCATAGCCTTCAGGTTCTTTCTAAATGGTCCCAGTAAGCCAGGTTTAATTATGCTATTCTTGCATATGCAGAGAAAGCCCCATTAATAATTATGGCCCACTCCTTCATTGAGAGAAGCAGTTGTGTTGAGCAGCTTTATGTACACTTTTAAAATGTTCATTAGTTTTACTAAGCTTTGCGAGGAAACCTTAGCAGGCTTCCCTTTAGCAAGCCTTATGGTCAATCATCCCACCAGTTCAAACAAATGCCTTACTTCCTATTTGTACATAGTTCTTCTGTTGGCTGAAGGACAATTTGCCCAATGTCTTCCATTTGTATTTGGACAGAGGGTCTTCTGCTGGTTGGGTTTGTTCTACCTGGCTCATTTTCTTTCTTTGGTAGTAACTAAAGGTAGTTGTGTGGAGTAGGCATTCAAAATGATTACTCAACAGGGCAGAGCCATATAAACTGCTGATAGGTATGTGGATTTCCATTATCTTTGCAAGTCTCGCCTCCATGGGACCTAAAGCACCGTTTTCCCCCTACGTTCATAATTTGCAAGATCTGGGAAAGCTCATTCTTCTATTGTTGTGTAACATGTCAGTCAGGTTCAGAACTAGTGTGTCTTTAGAAGTCCATATTATCATTTAGCATAAAAATTATCAAAATGCCTATGATTCAAGATACCAATAATAGGAAGCAACATAAGTCATTTGAAATATACCACTGGACTGGCCTTGTAAACCTGAAACTGACAGTTAATCCTTGTGCTGCTTCAGAGTTGCTGAAGTGGTCCGATGATTGTCACCTATATAAATGTGATAGCCAGTGATAAACTTGCATTTGTGTAATGACTTGATGACTTGTTGTAACACTTTTTCTTGGGGGGTTGCTTTTTAAAGGGTAATTCTAAAAGGAGAAAAACCAGAGCAAAGAAGAGCAAAAATGTTAAGCCTGTGAAGGTCGAGGAAGACACAAAAAGTGAATCCTCACCACCTAGTTCAGAACCGTCTGATGAAGAGGAGGAACAGGTAATCCTAAAATATACCCCAAACAGTATTGCATCACTTCAAGTGCCATTTGTGCACAAAGCATGATAAATTGCATACTTTTGAGCATTACTATTAAAGCAGAACTAAACCCTAAAAATGAATATGGCTAAAAATGCCATTTAATATACTGCACTTATTGTACCAGCCTAAAGTTCCAGCTTGTCAATAGCAGCAATGACCCTGGACCTATCACAGGGGTCACCATCTTGGAAAGTGTCTGTGACACTCACATGCTCAGTGGGCTCTGGGCAGCTGTTGAGAAGCTAAGCTTAGGGGTCGTCACAAATTATCAAGCTGAAAATGAGGTTGGCCTATAATATAAGCTGATGCTGCAAGGCTGAAATAATAATTTATGATGCTAGTTGCACTGGTTTCTGTGCTGCCATGTAGTAGTTATCTGTATTAATTACTAATAAGCCTTACATTGTGACATTTATATTCTATATGTACTGTATATTTTGAGTTGGTCTATTAGCTCAGTAACTGACAGCAGCACAGAGCATGTGCAGTGAATCAGCAGAAAAGAAGATGGGGAGCTATTGGGGCACCTTTGGAGAGACAGATCTTTACTGCTAAAGGGCTGTGGTTGCCTTGGGCTAGTACAGTAGCTCAAAACATAATGTACAACATTTCTAGCTACTTATTTAGTTAAGCTTTAGTTCTCCTTTAAAGGAAATTATTACAATATAACACTTTTATTTATACTTAAATTGCACATGTATGGCTAGCAATCTAAATATGGGTATTAAGATTGCTACATCTCTTCCTTCTCTCCCAAAGAGCAGCAGGCTCAGTTGTTGCGATCCTTGGTTGCATGCCTTCATCTCTGGCATGTGCACAAACTCTACCCTGACACCTAGGAATTCTTTACGAACTAGTGAGCTATACAAGGATGAAAGTTCCTAATTCCAGTGAGGAAGTCTATTTCCCCACAAGTTATTTAAATTTATATTATATAGTGAATAAAGTACCCCCTCTTGTAAATTATAAGGATATTATAAGTTACGGAGGAGTTTCATGACCATATAAAAACAAGAAGGCCAAGTGTTTTTATACAGGTCATGGAACTCCGAGGTAACTTCTAATATCCTCATATTTTGCAACTGGGGATACTTTATTTATTATAATACACATATTTCAGTGAGTCATGTGACAGAAATGACATCAGAACTCACCGTTTGTAACTGATGACATCAGAACTCACCGCTTATAAGGATATCATTTACAGGATATTCATGGCTTTTGTGTATTATAAGGTTATAATTTACAGGAAGTTGTGTATGTATTTATAGCCATAATAAAAGCTGTATTGTCTTTTATAAATTAGGAGGAAGATGTACCCGTGAAAACAAATAATAAAAGGAGAGTAGAGAAAGAAAATGAAGACCGAACAGAGTTGGATGTCAGTGTTAACAAAGAACCAGAAGAAAAGAAAGAGATAAAAGAAAATAAAAAGGACCTTAAGAAAGAAAAGAGAGAAAAAGAAGAGAAAAAAGAACCAGCTGAAAAAGAAGCTCGAGACAAAAAGGAAATTAAAGTGAAAGAGCCTGTGAAAGAGGCAGTTAAAGAGAGAGAAATCAAAGAAGAAAAGGTAAAGTTACTGTGTATCTTTTAAGAGTTCGGTAAATATATAATTTGGCATAGTCTGTTATTTATACTGATGGTTTAAGGGATGGTTCACCTTTAAGTTAACTTTTAGTATCTTGTATAATGGCCATTTCTAAGCAACTTTTAAATTGGTCTTTCCAGCTACACATGTATTGTTATTGCTACTTTTTATTACTCTTCTTTCTGTTCAGGCCTCTCCTATTCAAATCCCAGTCTCTCATTTAAATCAATGCATGGTTTCTAGGGAAATGTGTATCCTAGCAACCAGATTGCTGAAATTGCCAACTGTTGAGCTGCTGAATAAAAAGCTAAATAACTCAAACCACAAATAACAATAAAATCAAAAACGTATTGCAAATTGTCTCAGAATATCACTCTACAACATACTAAAAGTTATCTCAAAGGTGAACAACCCCTTTAAATCTGTTATGGAAGCAATGTAAGCTCTGATAGTATTTCTAATTCTATATGCAAACACATGGCAGAAGTATCTCATGAAACATTCTGAAAATAAACACTTTCTGCTGCTGAAAAGGACAGACAATAAATTGTGTTATTTGTATTCAGAAGCTGTTCAATCAACTTTCCTGTCTGTTATTCAGACCACTTTATTCCTATTAGGCTAATGTCACAACAAAAAGTTTTCCAGCATTCTGTAGTAATAAAAATATTTAAGGGGGTGCAGATGGACATTGTTCCCCAGTCCCTTTGTTTTGTGGACAATTGAAAACACCAGAAGTATGGGATCCGTTATCTGGAAATACATTATCTGTGAAAGCTGTGAATTATGGGAATGTCATCTCCCATAGAATCCATTTTAATCAATTAACTTTTTTTTTTTTTTTTTTTGAATGATTTCCTTTTTCTCTGTAATAATAAAAAAGTATCTTGAACTTGATCCCAACTAAGATATAATTAATCCTTATTGGAAGCAAAACATTCCTATTGGATATAATTAATGTTTCAATTATTTTTTAGTAGACTTAACTTATAAAGGTCCAAATTACAGAAACATCCTTACACGGAAGACTCCAGGTCCTGAGCATTCTGGATAACAGGTCCAATAGCTGTACAATGGGAATTGTCAGGGATCATTCTCTTGTGTGTTGGCTGTAACTAGACTTTTGTCTAAATCCTGACAAGTTCTGGTTGTGCCATTTGCTTCAGGATATCTCATCCTAGCGAGAGGATAGATTTTTGGTTAAATTATTAGTCTGGATTATATAGTAATTGATTGAAGAAACACTAAAGATTTCAGAAGTAAAAATTAGGTGACTGTTGTATTAGACACTATTTATACTTTATTGTTTAAGGACATTTAAAACACTGCTTAATTTCCTGGTTCCTTGCTTCTGTACGCTTATAGCTATGCCTAGCAAGTGGAGCGTGCTAGATGAACGATCCATTTTTTTACAGAAACATTTACTTTAAAGCAGAAGGAAACCCTAAAAATGAATAGGACTAAAAAGCCATGTTTTATATACTGAACTTATTGCACCAGCCTAAAGTTTCAGCTTGTCAATAGCAGCAATGGATCAGGACTTAAAACTTGTCACAGGGGGTCACCATCTTGGAAAATGTCTGTGACACTCACATGCTCAGTGGGCTCTGAGCAGCTGTTGAGAAGCTAAGCTTAGGGGTCATCGCTAATTATCCAGCAGAAAATGAGGGTGGTCTGTAATATAAGCTTATGCTACAGGGCTGATTATTAAATTCTGATGCTAATTGCACTGGTTTCTGTGCTGTCATGTAGTAATTATGCATATTAATTACTAATCAGCCTTATATTGTGACATTTATATTCTGTGTTCTGTATATTGTGAGTGGGTCCCTAAGCTCAGTAAGTGACAGCAGCACAGAGCATGTGCAGTGAATCAGCAGAAAAGAAGATGAGGAGCTACTGGGGCATCTTTGGAGACACAGATCTTTACTGCTAAAGGGCTGTGGTTGCCTTGGGCTGGTACAGAAGCCCAAAACATAATGTACAACATTTCTAGTTTCTTCTTTAGTTTAACTTTACTTGTCCTTTAAGAAGAGTACTGCTTTCTCTGGCCAGTTATGTAACTTGGGGCATTATGAACCCTTTGCATTTGAGCAAGTTATTTCCCAAAAAATGTATTCACTGTTAAATGAAAATGTAAAATTGGCTGCCCAGATTTTAACTTAGATTTTATCTCTTGTATAAGGTAAACGAGGTCAAATGTGAAAAGGAAAAGTCAAAGAAAAGTATTTCCGCAGAAACGCCAGTTCATATTACTGCTAGCAGTGAGCCAGTACCAATTTCTGAAGAGGCTGAAGAGCTTGATCAGAAAACTTTCAGTGTTGTAAGTATTTGGTACCATTCGGTATTGTTGTTTGTGATCAGATTTCTTTTAGCTATTCATAATGAGAAAAAAAACAATGTTTGAGGTTTTTAAACCTATATTCATTCTCCAATCTGTCTAAACAACATGTCTTCAAAGGGTCCTTATCCCCAGGTTGTTATAGTAAAGAAAATCGTTTAACATACAAGTCTGAGAAACGCGAAAAATTTAAATACAGGTATAGGATCCCTTATCTGGAAACCCAATATCAAGAAAGCTCTGCATTACAGAATGGCTGTCTCCCATAGACTCCATTTTATCCAAATAATCCACATTTTTAAAAATGATCTCATTTTTCTCTGTAATAATAAATAATAATAATAATAAAACAGTAGCTTGTACTTGATCTCAACTAAGATATAATTAATCCTTATTGGAAGCAAAACCAGCCTATTGGGTTTATTTAATGTTTAAATTAATTTCTAGTAGACTTAAGGCATGAAGACCCAAATTACGGAAAGATCCGTTATCCGGAAAACCCCAGGTCCCAAGCATTCTGGATAACAGGTCCCATACCTGTTATTCAAAAACCACAAACCTTAAAAACAAAGATCAGCTGCACATATTGGTATGATTCTGCTGCCTGCACAATAGTAAAAGTTTATGACGATCAACTCTTTCAGGCTGCACATTTATATGGACTGGAGATTATTGGACTCCCAGCAAAATGATTGTTCTTTTCTTCTCAAATTGACCGGAGAAGACTCCATAAGATTTAGTTTGCCGTATTGATGCACTGAATCCACTATTTGGGATTCGGCCGAATCCTTTGTGAAAGATTTGGCCGAATACCGAACCAAATCCGAATTCTAATTAGTATATGCAAATTAGGGGAGAGAAAGGAAAAAGTGTAGAAAGAATATTTTACTTCCTTGTTTTATGATGAAAACGTATGTGGTTTACCTTCCAGGCCCTAATTTGCATATGCAAATTTGGATTCGGTTCGGCCAGACGCAAGGCCAAATCCTGAATTTGGTGCAAACCTAGTTTGCAGTGTGTTACCTGAAAATATAAAATGAATGTCTTTAAGAAAATAAAAAATCTTTAGTTAAGAAATGTATCCGTTTTAATTTCAAAATTAGACGCACAGATAATATCGTATTAAACAAATTTTCCTATGATATTCGGTGCATGTATGGTGGGAATCGAACCGACTGATATCGGCAGAAGACTTAGATATCGGTCGGATCCTCGATCGGGCTGCAATGAAAATTTTGATTGGGTGCCTTTGAAGGCTGATACAGGTAGAATTCTATTGTTTCTACCCGTATATCTGACGATTCAGCTCTACACGTTTGTATTGAAACGAACAATCTTTCTTGGAAATATCTTTTCCAAGAAAGATGGTAATTGTTACGTCTATGGCCACCTGAAGCCTAAAGTATTGCAAGATCTGTCATCCTGTGTCTGAAAACCAGTAAATATCACCCCTAAACTTGTATCAGTCATGGAAGAAAATCGTCTCACAGCAGCAAGACTCTTATCAGGCTGATACACTTGCAAAATTACTTATGTTGTTTCTTAAAAGTGAATATACATTTTGGATGTACAAAGCTGCACTGGACTGTCCTTCCTTTCACACTGTGATTGAAACTTTTGCTAACCTTTTATTTTGTATTAATAGTGTAAAGAACGGATGAGGCCAGTCAAAGCAGCGTTAAAGCAGCTGGATCGGCCAGAGAAAGGCCTGTCTGAGCGAGAACAACTGGAGCACACACGACAGTGTCTCATCAAAATTGGGGATCATATCACAGAGTGTTTGAAAGAGTACACAAATCCAGATCAAATTAAACAGTGGAGAAAGTAAGTTATTCGTAGCAAGAAGTAAAGGCAAATTAAGTATTCGAGGCTACTTAGTTGAGTTGTTGCTGGCAGAACTGCTTTTCATCTCTGCTGCACAGTAATCTAAAGTAGTGAGCTCAGCAACACGTGGAAACATTTAACTGTTACTAATGCAACCGGAGCCCTAATTACTGAATGCAAGATGAGTTATTTTTAATTGTTCACGTGATTCATAAGTTCCATTAGTTTGAAAAAGAAATTAATGTAAAATGAAAAGTTGCTTTCAAATATTTTCATTTTAAAGTGATTTTAAATGTAAGTTGTATGTCCCTTTATTGAACTGCAAGAGTCGGCCCTCCTCCTGCCAAGACTCAACTCCCACAATGCCTTAAATGGTCGTCACAGGTTTATTAATCAGCTGGCTTTTGCTACATTGTTTTTAATGAGAACCAGCAGTGCAGAGAATAGAAATGGACGGTCCAATACCATTTACAGTAGCAATTACACTAACACGTGACTTAAACCACTGACCATTTTTAATTTAAAGGAGAATTAACCCTAAAAATGAATATGGCTGTGAATGCCATATTTTATATACTGATCTTAAGGCACCAGCCTAAAAGTTTAGCATACCTATACCAGCCTATAAAGTAAAGCATTTTTAGCTACCTCTATGTTGTGCTTTACTTTACTTTAAGAATATAGTTAAGTTTAGAATATTTCATGCTACTAACATGAAAAAACTCTCAACAGTCTGACGTAAGTGAAATTATCATCATTGCCAAGTATTTGTATTGTTTTATAACTATATGGCCTGAACAAACACAAAAGTATCCACCTTTTGAGTGTATATAGATTCAAAACCAAAATAAACCTAGTTTTTTAGCTGTCCGAGAAGTGCCTGATTGTGGTTGTTTGTGACACAAAGCAGTCGGCCAGAATAAAGACATTTCAGCACAGAGAGAATACAGCACAGGCCTTGTTCACCTTATTAACTCTTCTTCCTTCTGTTTAGGAATCTTTGGATATTTGTGTCCAAATTTACTGAATTCGATGCCAGAAAGTTGCACAAATTATACAAACATGCCATCAAAAAACGCCAAGAATCTCAGGTAAGAACAGAAAATAGTTTGTTTTTTTTTTAAAGGGATCCTGTCATCGGAAAACATGGTTTTTTCAAAACGCATCAGTTAATAGTGCTACTCCAGCAGACTTCTGCACTGAAATCCATTTCTCAAAAGAGCAATTTTGAAATCTGACATGGGGCTAGACATTTTGTCAATTTCCCAGCTGCCCCTGGTCATGTGACTTGTGTCTGCACTTTAGGAGAGAAATGCTTTCTGGCAGGCTGCTGTTTTTCCTTCTCAATGTAACTGAATGTGTTTCAGTGGGACATGGGTTTTTACTATTGAGTGCGGTTCTTAGATCTACCAGGCAGCTGTTATCTTGTGTTATGGAGCTGCTATCTGGTTACCTTCCCGTTGTTCTTTTGTTTGGCTGCTGGGGGGGAAAAGGGAGGGGGTGATATCACTCTAACTTGCAGTACAGCAGTAAAGAGTGATTGAAGTTTATCAGAGCACAAGTCACATGACTTGGGGCAGCTGGGAAATTGACAACATGTCTAGCCCCATGTCAGATTTCAAAATTGAATATAATATAATCTGTTTGCTCTTTTGAGAAATGGATGTCAGTGCAGATTTCTGCTGGAGCAGCACTGTTAACTGATTCATTTTGAAAAAAAAATGTTTTTTCCCATGACAGTATCCCTTTAATAAGTTTGTTTCAAGATTTTTTAAATGCATTATTTTTATCATTTCATTTGTCCCATTTGTGTTTGCCTTTTAGCTAATAGGGAAATGTTCTGTTTGTTTTATTTTCTTTTTTTTTTTACAGCACAATGATCAGAACAGCAGCAGCAGTGTAAATACAAACGTTCGTCATCCAGGTAAGTTGCTATTTCTTTTAACTTATTTATTGAGGTTTCAGCAAAGCAATGGCTGCTGCAAACTTTATCTGTTTTTACAACATCGTTGTTCCAAGCTCATCCTTGCTTAATACACAAGGCAGTGCTGATGCATGGGTGTAGTTCTGCCACATTCTGATGCTCATGAGCAGGGACAATGCCTGTGACACCAGCCGTGGAGATTTCAAATGAAGCAAACGATTCCCACATGTTTTGCTCACTTTAGTGTGGTTTGACCTTTGTATGCTTTATTAAAAATGTAGCACTGGCCATAGTGTTTTTCTTTTTTTGCATGTCTTACAGGGCTGCACTTTCAATATCTCTGGAAATGCAGAAATAAGCAGGGCAGTTTATACCACAGAAAATACATCATTTATTTCTATAGCACAACTATAATTACAGCATGGCCCAGGATTGTAGGCACTGTAGCCCAACAGGGACTAGTTACTGAGCTTCACAGATCAGCCTGCACATACTAACTAAAGCCATAAATATCTGCATTAAAATCTCAACCTCTTTTGTAGAGATTTTCCATAATATGTAGTTTTCCTTTTGGCCATTAGAGGTCACTGTTTTCTTTCTTTTGTGCCAATTGTTGTAATAGCACTAATGGAATGGAGCTTCTTAATGTTTGAAAGGATCAGTTCAGTGTAAAAAAACTGGGTAAATAGATAAAAAATAAAATAATGTTTCTAATATAGATAGTTAGTCAAAAATGTAATGTATAAAGGCTGGAGTGACTGGATGTGTAACATAATAGCCAGAACACTACTTCCTGCTCTTCAGCTCTCTAACTGAGTTAGTCAGCGACTTGAAGGGGGGCCACATGGGACATAACTGTTCAGTGAGTTTGTAATTGATCCTCAGCATTCAGCTCAGATTCAAAAGCAACAGATATGACTCACGTGCCCCCCCCCCCAAGTCACTGATTGGTTACTGCCTGCAAACCAATCCGTGGAAACCAAGAGAGCTGAAAAGCAGGAAGTAGTGTTCTGGCTATTATGTTAGACATCCAATCACTTCAGCCTTTACACATTACATTTTTGACTAACTATATTAGAAACATTTTTTATTTTGCACAATCTATTTACCCAGTTTTTATTTTTATACTGAACAATTCATTTAAAGGGGTTGTTCACCTTTGAATTAACTTTTAGCATGATATAAATTGTGATATTTTGAGACCATTTGCAATTGGTTTTCATTTTTTATTATATGGGATTATTGAGTTATTTCGCTTCTTATTCAGACGCTCTCTACATTGCAGTCTTGGCAATCTGGTTGCTGTGGTCCAAATTACCCTAGCAACCATGCGCTGATTTTAACAAGAGACTAGACTATGAAAAAGAGAGGGCCTAAACAGAAAGATGAGTAATTAAAAAGTAGCAATAACAATACATTTATAGCATTACAGAACATTTGGTTTTTTTAGATGGAATCAGTGACCCCTATTTGAAAGCTAGGAAGAGTGAGCAAGAAGAAAAAAACGATAAAAAAAAGAAAAATGAAGGCCAATTGAAAAGTTGCTTATAATTTGCCCTTTTTTAACATACTTTAAGTTAACTTAAAAGTGAACACCCCCTTTAACAATATATTTTATACATAAGTATA
This sequence comes from Xenopus petersii, assembly GCA_038501925.1. NCBI lineage: Eukaryota > Metazoa > Chordata > Amphibia > Anura > Pipidae > Xenopus > Xenopus petersii. The sequence continues at coordinate 197,412,846 of CM076672.1, forward strand.
TAGATTTTATATGTCGGTGACACACATAGTGCATGCATAATATCACAATTTATTTTACTCTAATATAATGAATGTACTCATAATTCTACTTGGAGGTTATTTATGAAAAAATGCGATCGTCTAAAATTTTATAGAACGGGAAAGACCTGAAAATTCACTTCATATTCTAATCGAATACAATGAAATTCGAATCATTTTTTCCTCCAAAAAAAACTTGAGTGTCAAGAAGCCTATTAACATCTTCAAATGGGTCAACAGACCTCCACCATTGACTTGCAAATGAATTCGGCAGCTTTTAGGTTGCGAATATTCGAATTAGAACGGTTTCCATGGTTGAGGTGTAATAAATCTGATAATCAAATTTACATTCATATTGGTGCTTTTAAATTAAAATTTCTGAGTTTCGACACATTTTTTTTCGAAAATTTAAATTTACCATTCGAACCGTAGTAAATCTGCCCCTTATTGTACGTGGTTTTCAGATGTTGACCGACTAAAGGAAAACAGCAACCACGATGACAGCAGCAGAGATAGTTATTCTTCTGAAAGACATTTGTCGCAACATCATGATCACCACTACAAAGACAGACATCAGAGTGATTCTTATAAGAAAGATTCCAGAAAAAGGCCGTATTCCAGCTACAGCAATGGGAAAGACCACAGAGACTGGGACCACCACTACAAACAGGACCGGTGGGTTGTTAAGCAAAGAAAAAACATTTCTTCCTTTCTGAATTTCTTTTTCTCTAATTGTGCACATCTGGAGGTCTGAAAGGAGAAGGGGGTATTGGGTTTCTATAGTAACTTGGGGGGGTTGTCATATATAAGTGGGTGGAAAACTATACCCCCAAATAGGGTTGCCACCTTTTCATAAAAAAAATTTACCGGCTGGTGGGGGGGCGGAAACAAAAGGGGACAGGCCGTGATTCAAAAGGGGGCGGAGTCATGCACAGTGACGCAAAAGGCGGCAGAGCAACACACCTGATCGCCAGAAGCCTGAAAAAAAAAGATAAGTACTGAGAAAATTAGGGGAGGGCCAAGGACTTTTTCTTAAAGGTATTACAAATTACCGGCAACTACATTGCCGGTAAATTTGTAATACCGGCCCTGGCTTTCGCAAGTGTTTTACCCCTAAACAATGTAGGTCTCTATAAAAAGATATCGCATAAAACAACTCATGTGTAAAACTCTGCTTCATGTAAATAAACCATTTTCATAATAATATACTTTTCTAGTAGTAACATAGTAACATAGTTATGCTTCAACACTTCTTCCTGTTACCATTAGAGCTACAGTATCTCTGGCTCAAGGCAAGAGATGTAAAAGGGCAATATTTACTTAAATATATAAAGTACATCTGTTTGGTAAGATTCTTTAATATGCCACTTAATATCTGTTACATAAGTATTCATTTTGGGGTTATAGTTTTCCTTTAACCTTGTCTCTTCCGAACTTTAATACCAAAATGTTTGCTTATATTTATATTAAATGTAATGTATAAAGGCTGGAGAGACTGGATGTCTAACATAATAGCCAGAACACTATTCCCGGTTTTTCCGCTCCTTTAAAGTCGTTGACTAACTCGTAGTTAGAGACCCAGTTTTTATTTTAACACTAAACTGTTCCTTTAAGAGGGCTGAGGAGGGGGAGCAGTGAGGAGGATCCTAACCTGTCACCCGTCTGCCACCTTCCCAAAAAGTAAAGAGTCTGCCATAGCCACCAGTGTGGAGCCAGCCCACGTACCACTGTTACCAGTGTATAGCCAGCTTGGATTATCAATGGTTACTATTTTGAAACCTTAAATACTCATGTGCTTGTGTTCTAGGTACCACAGTGAAAGTAAACACAGAAAACTGGATGACCACAGAAGCAGAGATCCCAGGTCAAACCTAGAAGGAGGTTTAAAGGACAGATCTTACCCTGATCATCGATCCCATTCTGACCACCGTTCACATTCAGACCACAGATCCAGTTCTGATTACAGCCACCATAAATCTTCCCGGGATTATCGGTACCATTCAGACTGGCAGTTGGAGCACCGAGCCTCTAGCAGTGGCCCCAGGTCACCTTTGGACCACAGACCAGCGTATGACTCCAGATCTCCTTTGGGCCGCAGGTCCCCCTTTGAACCATCTGATCACAAGAGCACTCCGGAGCATTTATGGAGTGGCCGCAAAACATAACACAAGGATTTGTTCCGTTCTAGACTCCTCCTCCTCTTTAGCCATATTCAATACAATATCACAGTGATTGCCTTACATGACTTGAAGGAAACCAATTCCATCTGCCGACCTTGGCAGACTGTCTCTACTTTCCACATTGCAAGGTGTCTTGTCACAGCTGAACAGAGAGAATATTTTTGTATTTAAGGTATATGCTGCACTGTGCTGCAACTGTGGCATTTTTTTTAAAGAAATAGAAAAGATGTTTACTATTTCAGAGACCTCAGCACTGCCCCTGTAGACTGAATTTTAAGAAAACAACAGTTTTCGCATCATTTTTTTTTTTAAACTGTAAAATAACTTTTTTTTTTTGGCTGATCATGTTAAAATGAGTATTTTTTTGGAAAATGCTATAAAGGACTGGATCACTTTCCGAAGCCGTTTGTTTACATTGTACAACTTTGCCGCTTCTCATCATATGCTTGAATATTTAAATACCTAAACCTGTAAAATAGCCAGTTTTTTCTTTTCCGTGATCAACTGTAATGAGGATTTTTTTTTTTTTTTTTTTTTTTTAAATTACAAAATAAAACTACTGTAAATTATTGTAAATTAATTAAATGAACATTGTCTTCTCTCTCAGGCTTTCTTTGTTCCTTTCCCCACCAACTCAGGCCTTCTACAACAAATATAGGAATATTATGTATATTCATTCGACTTTTTAAAAAAAAAAAAAAAAAATGTTTTGATGGAATATGTTCGGAATGTAAAAATGGGGAAAGGGAACAGAATTCCAGTCAGTGTTTTTCTCTTTATCGGATACTTTATCAGGTTTGTTTTTAACTCTAATAAAATGTCAGTGTTGTGACAGGATGCCTACGTCAGAAGTTTTATGCAGTCTGAACGTTTCAGAGATTTTTGGAAATTCAGCTGGTTCCACCCGCAAGATGCTCCTTTGTCCAGATTCCCCAATTCCCCCGAGTTTTATTGTAAATCCATTTGTTTTTCCCCTTTTTTTTATGAAATGGGCAATAATGTCAAATGTGCTATGCAGCCAGTATGATTTCAAATGATCTGACTTTCTTTATAAACTGTGTAAATTCACAATGATTGTATATAGATTTCTTCTATATATGTCTAATTAAATTGAAGAACCATTCTGGCCTCTCTCGATGCTCTCTTTTATTTCTCTGTGTGTATAAAGGTAGCTATTAAAGGAGAAGGAAAGCTACGGAGGCATTTTATTGCCAATAGATTATCTGTAATAGTGCAAGCTAGAATGCTATATTTATTCTGTAGAATGTTTTACCATAAATGAGTAAAAAGCTGTAGAAGTTCTCTGTTTGTTTTAGGATAGGAGCTGCCATGTTAGCTTGGTGTGACATCACTTCCTGCCCAGGTCTCTCCCTGCTCACTTATAGCTCTGGGCTCAGATTACAGCAGAGAAGGGAGGGGGAGAGGAGCAAACTGAGCATGCTCACGCCCAGAGCAATGAAGTTTAAGCTGAAAACAGGAAGTCTGATACAGAAGCCCATGTGTACACAATAGAAGAAAAGAAATGCTGTGTTACTTTTGACAGGTGACTCTGCAGCATTACTTGATTGGGGCATTATGTTTTCAGCTAAAAACACAGAACAGAAATGGCTGTCATTTAAATCATTACTGTTCTCAATTTATTCCCTTAAGGAGTAAATGTAGAAGTTCTAAGAATCACCCTGTGTGGCTTAATATAGAAGTAAAAGAAGTTAATAGGAAAGAAGAGAAAGGTATTTAAAAACTAGAAATCTGTTGGGACAGAAGCTGCATTTAACAAATATAAAAACTATAATAAATGTTGTAAATCAGCAATCTGGAAGGCAAAGAAAGGAAATAGGCTAAGACTAACCCCAAGAAGTTTTTTTAAATATATTAATAGTAAAAAAGATGCAGGTTGAGAGTGTTGCTCCATTAAATAATAGTACCAGTATGGTTGTAACAGATACAGAAAAGGCAAATGTGTTAAATCAGTTCTTTTCTTCAGTATATACAATAGAGGAGTGTGAGTTCCCAGGCTCACTTTATAGCTGCACTAATGGCTCAGCTCAATCTAGTCAGTGGCTGACTCAGGATATGATCCGTAAAGCTTTAATAAAAATTAATGTAAACAGGCCTCCAGGGCCTGATGGCATACACCCCCGGGTTCTAAGAGAGCTTAGTTCAGTTTTAGACCAGCCCCTATTTCTGATTTTCTCAGATTCACTGTCATCTGGTATGGTGCCTATGGATTGGAGAAAAACTGATGTTATTCCAATATTTAAAAAGGGATTACAATTTCAGCCTGGCAATTATAGGCCATTAAGTTTGACATCGGTGGTGGGCAAATTATTTGAAGGCTTGTTAAGGGATCACATTCAAAATGTTGTCCTAGTCAATGGCATTATGAGCAGCAATCAGCATGGCTTTATGAAGGAGAGGTCATGTCAGACGAATTTGATTGCTTTTTATGATGAGGTAAGTAAGATGCTGGACAGTGGGGGGGCAGTAGATGTGATCTATTTGGATTTTGCCAAAGTGTTTGATACTGTGCCCCACAAACGACTGCTTTCTAAACTAAGGTCTGTTGGGCTTAATGAAGTCGTTTGCACATGGATAGGAAACTGGCTACAGCATCGGGTACAGAGGGTGGTTGTTAATGGGACATTCTCTACTTGGAGTAAGGTTCTTAGTGGGGTCCCTCAGTTCTCAGTATTGGGTCCACTTTTATTTAACTTGTTCATTAATGACTTAGGGGAGGGTGTTGTAAGTAATGTATCAGTGTTTGCAGATGACACAAAATTATCCAGCCCAATTAATTCCATCCAGGATGTGGCATCCTTGTAATAGGATCTTGACAAACTGGCAATCTGGGCAGCTAAGTGGCAAATGAGATTCAATGTTGATAAATGTGAAGTCATGCACCTGGGATGTAAAAATATCCAAGCCATTTATACCCTTAATGGGACTGCACTAGGCAAATCCATTATGGAAAAGGACCTTGGAGTCCTTGTAGATGATAAACTTGGCTGTAGCAAGCAATGCCAGTCAGCAGCATCAAGGGCAAATAAGGTCTTGAGCTGTATTAAAAGGGGCATAGAGTCAAGGGAGGAGGGGGTCATTCTTCCACTGTATAGAGCACTTGTAAGGCCCCATCTAGAATATACCGTACAGTTTTGGTCTCCATCACTCAAACAGGACATTATTGTATTATAGAGAGGGTACAGAGAAGGGCAACTAAGCTGGTAAAAGGTATTGAAAATCTTAGCTATGAGGAAAGACTGGCCAAATTGGGGATGTTCACGCTGGAGAAGAGGCGCTTAAGGGGTGATATGATAACTATGTATAAATATATAAGGGGATCATATAATAATCTCTCTAATGCTTTATTTACCAGTAGGTCTTTCCAGCTGACACGAGGGCACCCATTCCGATTAGAAGAAAAAAGGTTTTGCCTAAATATTCGGAATGGGTTTTTTACAGTGAGAGCTGTGAAGATGTGGAATTCTCTCACTGAATCAGTGGTACAGGCTGATACATTAGATAGCTTTAAGAAGGGGTTGGGTTGCTTTTTAGCAAGTGAGGAAATACAGGGTTATGGTCCGATTGCCATTTTGGAGTCGGGAAGGAATTTTTCCACCTCTGAGGCAAATTGGAGAGGCTTTATATGGGTTTTTCGCCTTCCTCTGGATCAACTGGCAGTTAGGCAGGTTTTATACAAACTTAAAAGGCCGAACTTGATGGACGTTTGTCTTTTTTTCAACCTAACTTACTATGTTAGAATGGCACCCAGAAAGTTATTAGAGTAATAGCATATTTATGTTAAAACCCGGGATGTGTCATTGCAAGTATAGGATCTGGGGTTTTCTAAATAAGGGATCTTTTCGTAATTTCAGTCTCCTGAAACAATGCATTAAAGTCTACGGGCGACAACATTATTTTTGATGCGCTGCAAAAAAAAAAACTAAAGGAAAACTCTACCCCCAAAATGAACACTTAAGAAACAGTTTTTATTAAATAAAGTGACAGAATATATATTTAAGTAAATATTGTCCTTTTACATCTCTTGCCTTGAACCACCATTTTGTGATGGTCTGTGTGCTGCCTCAGAGATCACCTGACCAGAAATACTTCAGCTCTAACTGTAACAGGGAAAGTGTGGAAGCAAAAGACAGAAAACTCTTGTCTTGTTAATTGGTTCATGTGATCTAACATTCAAGGTTTGTTTGTGTGCACAGTGAATCGTACGATCCCAGGGGGCGGCCCTTATTTTTTAAAATGGCAGTTTTCTATTGAGGATTAACCAACGGCACATACTACTAAAAAAGTATATTGTTATGAAAATTGTATTTATATGAATCAGGGTTTTACACATGAGCTGTTTTACTCAATATCTTTTTATAGAGACCTACATTGTTCGGGGGGTATAGTTTTCCTTTAAACATTAAATACACCCAATAGGATTGTTTTGCATCCAATAAGGATCCACCATATCTTAGCTGGGATCAAGTACAAGGTACTGTCTTTTCACAGGAAAAAAAAACAAAAGAAAAAATTTGATTTGATTAAAACCAAGTGTACGGGAGAAGTCTTCCTGTTATTTGGAGACGTCTCACTAACAGGTTTACGGATAAGTCATCCCGTACCTGTATCACTGTAAATAGCAGGTACTGATACAAGTTCCATGGACCCTGAAGACATTACATTCTCATAAACTGCATTTTATAAAAATTGAGTAAAGAGTTAACCTATTACAAATATATGTCTTTGACCATGAGATGATACTGTAAGATTTGCTGAGGTAGGGTCCGATGTGATGATGATCTCTGTAGTATCTCCCTCAGTAGATCTCTGTAGTGCTGTATATATATGTACATAAGGTGGAGTCTTACACAGGACTAACTTTTGAGACCCAGACCCACAAACCTGCATATTTACCTGATTACCTCTACTACTCGATCCGCAAATGCCTTATCTGCAATCCGCTGGCCATCATTAAACAGGAAGTGCTGTTGCTGCAAACCGGAAGTGACATCCTCAGAAGTGGTCAGGGAAAGTTTTTAAAAAAAATTAAAAGGTGTTAAATATAGATAATAAAGACAATATAAAATAAGAAATATAGGTGAGACCCACAACTCACGAACCACCAGACAAGTGACCCGCTCCCGAATATTGTGTGGGTAAGCGACCTGCTGCAGGATTTTAGCATAAGGGGTCTTTCCATAATTTGGATCTCCATACCTTCACATTAATTTAACCCAATACAATGGTTTGGCCTCCATTAAGAATTATTATATCTTATCTGAGATCAAGTACAAGGTGTTGTTTTAAACAGAGAAAAAGGAGATCATTTTTTAAAACTTTAATTATCTGATTAGTATGGAGTCTATGGGAGATGGCCTTCCCATAATTTGTAGCTTTCTAGTTAATGGGTTTCCGGATAATGGATAACATACCTGTACCTAGAGGATTTCAAGGTTCCGGACCCATACAACAGAAATGCTGTACAATCTTCCAGCAGTTTGTCCTAAATTCTTAGGCTTGCCCATCTGACTAATGAAATTGCAGTATTGGGATACTGCTCAGCAGTGCATTGTCTCACAGGAGAAATGCTATAGCTAGGGGTTTCAAGCGTCTAAGGGGGTTATTTACTAAAATCCAAATTTATCTCATATTTTATTAAAAAAAATACAACCAAACTCCCATGCCTGATTTTAGCTTATTTATTAATAAAATAATTGAGTGAAAACCTGAATCGCATACATTTTTCAGGCTTTTTCCCCGAATTGCTTGAATTACTTGTGTTTTCTTCTCGAATTCTTTTTGCCGAAAACCCAGAAAAAGTTGGATTTTCGGGCAAAACCCAGCACAGACCATGAAAGCTTTAAATTGAGATAGGTGCCTTTCCCGATTTTTGGATTCTGGCTTTTTGCTGCATTGGGTTATAATAAATCTTGAAAAAAAAGTTTCCCTTTAAAAATTTAAGTTTTATAGTAACTAACATTTTTTGAGATTTTAACATTTGGATTTTAATAAATAACCCCTTAAATGTAACCTGATAAATTCTGATATTACACATTTCATATGGTTTTGTCCTACACCAATAAAAATCCAATGCCAACTGATCTATAATTGATCCAAAATACGCCAACAAGCACAACCTCTGGGTCAAAGAGAAGCCAGATTGGGACTGGAAACTGCCAGTGACCATATTTCAGCCTACTCGGGCCTGAACAAACAAGGAAAACTTGTTTTTGTTCTCAATATTTTTTTTTTAAATTGAATAAAACAGCAACTACCCACACTAGCCTGTGTTTGGAGCTATCTAGCAGTCCTCTGCAGTGCGTTTCTATCCCAAAAATGGATCCATCAAATAATGAACCAACGTTGTTAAAAGGTAGCATTGATCATACAGATGTTGCCTACAAAGGACAATGATACAACTCACCAAATAAGGCTTCCAAGATATATACAGGACCAATGCAAGTAAATTTATTTAGTAATGTGGAAATACTGCACAACTGAGAATGCTCAATAACGCAATTATTCATGTCCTGTGAGAAGCAGAATATTGATTTTATTCTACTCAGCCTCTTTCCTCTTCTGTTCATGTCTTTGCTAATAACACTCTGCTCCATTACTTAAGGACATTAAAGTTTACCCTTCCCATTCATAACAATTTTACCAACAAATATGGGCAAACTCGGTGGTGTAACCCCACCCCCCTCCAGTAACCATTGTCTAGGCAGCTACCTGGGCAGGCAAATCATTGGCAGGCCCCCAGGGGATGCGGCCTCTGGTACAATTGCACCACCTGCTCAGTGACGGAGCTACTAGGGGAGCAGAGCTCGCACCCCCCTGGGGGCCACTGACGATCCACATGCCCTCGTAGTGGCCTATAAAATGGCTTCCGGAGGGGGGTGGGGGACGTGCAGCACAGCCTGCACCCGGGCCTGACTCTGCCTAGTTACATTACTGGGCAAACTATGGTTTTTAAGATGCCACATGTTTGCTTTATGTCATGCAAAACTGTCAATGTTGAAATCTTTCTAAAAACCCCATGAAGGAAAAGGCTACAAATTAAGACTGCATATTGTCTATCTTCTACATTAGAAATTACCCAAACCCATATTTTTTTGGATCTGCCAGAATACACAAGTCTCCAAAACGAATTGTCAGAATTCTGCACCAAACCAAAACCCTAACCTAACCTTTAATTTTAAATGCATGATGTGTTCATTTTCTAGGCAAAAAAATGCATGAGATGCCATAGCATTAGCAAAGATTTGAAGTTTGGTATTTTGGAAAAGAAAAACAAATTTAGCCATTTCTATGTCTTCAGAATGTGTACTTTTCAAAGACATGTAGTTTTCAATAGGCAACATACAGTACAATTTGGGTCTTTTTACGCCCAAAGGCTTCTGAGCTTCCAGACTCATTCTGGCATGAAAAGCAAAATTAATTGATCTCAGTACATTGGAAAAGATTCCAGTCTTAAAAAAAGAAATCCATCTCTTAAATGTAGCAGGGGTGGTTTGCTGTTGCTACGGGCTTTTACTACGAGTAAAACACAAGAAATTTATTGTGCTTTCTGTAGTGCTGTATATATATGTACATAAGGTGGAGTCTTACACAGGACTAACTTTTGAGACCCAGACCCACAAACCTGCATATTTACCTGATTACATCTACTACTCGATCCGCAAATGCCTTATCTGCAATCCGCTGGCCATCATTAAACAGGAAGTGCTGTTGCTGCAAACCGGAAGTGACATCCTCAGAAGTGGTCAGGGAAAGTTTTTAAAAAAAATTAAAAGGTGTTAAATATAGATAATAAAGACAATATAAAATAAGAAATATAGGTGAGACCCACAACTCACGAACCACCAGACAAGTGACCCGCTCCCGAATATTGTGTGGGTAAGCGACCTGCTGCAGGATTTTAGCATAAGGGGTCTTTCCATAATTTGGATCTCCATACCTTCACATTAATTTAACCCAATACAATGGTTTGGCCTCCATTAAGAATTATTATATCTTATCTGAGATCAAGTACAAGGTGTTGTTTTAAACAGAGAAAAAGGAGATCATTTTTTAAAACTTTAATTATCTGATTAGTATGGAGTCTATGGGAGATGGCCTTCCCATAATTTGTAGCTTTCTAGTTAATGGGTTTCCGGATAATGGATAACATACCTGTACCTAGAGGATTTCAAGGTTCCGGACCCATACAACAGAAATGCTGTACAATCTTCCAGCAGTTTGTCCTAAATTCTTAGGCTTGCCCATCTGACTAATGAAATTGCAGTATTGGGATACTGCTCAGCAGTGCATTGTCTCACAGGAGAAATGCTATAGCTAGGGGTTTCAAGCGTCTAAGGGGGTTATTTACTAAAATCCAAATTTATCTCATATTTTATTAAAAAAAATACAACCAAACTCAATTCAATAGGCAACATACAGTACAATTTGGGTCTTTTTACGCCCAAAGGCTTCTGAGCTTCCAGACTCATTCTGGCATGAAAAGCAAAATTAATTGATCTCAGTACATTGGAAAAGATTCCAGTCTTAAAAAAAGAAATCCATCTCTTAAATGTAGCAGGGGTGGTTTGCTGTTGCTACGGGCTTTTACTACGAGTAAAACACAAGAAATTTATTGTGCTTTCTGGATTCCATAGTGGGTATGAACATTTGTATTGTGCACTATATTCATTTTGGGACCCCTAAATGTCACATTCTTTGTAAATTGGAAGTTTAGAGGTGATTTTCATTATCTTGCAATAACAGTTTGGGGTTTTTACCTTTCTACCTCTTTAGTCTGGTCCTGCAGGGAAAAAACATGCCCGACACTGAACACCCTATCTGATAATAATAATCTCTCTTTAAATGTATAAAAATGCAAATATTAGAAAGTAGCCTTGTTAAAGGGGTTGTTTCTCCTTTAAAGTCAACTTTATATATTAAACTTTAGATTTTTATTTATGGTTCTTGTGTTACTTAGCTCCCCAGCGACAGGCACCGGCAATGGCCCATATCTACCGTATCTGACAAATGGCTCCCCCCTCGTGACAGAGAAAGGCAGGCGTCCACCTCAGGCTGGAGGCAATGGTCAAGTGGAGGAGGTGGCTCAGCAGATCCCCGCTGAACTCAAGCGATACTGTAAGGGCTGTTGCCGGTGCCTGACGCTGGAGAGCTGCACTCACTAGTCATAAATCAGTGTAGTTGCTATGAACACAGGTGCTACATGGAACTGGATTGCACCTACACCAGAGGTGGACGCCTGCCTTTCTTTCAGGGATGCTAACCACGCCACGCTAACCCCCTTGCAGCACCTGCTGCCCATATCCACATATTCCCCTCCGTCCATGGGGGAAGTTACTGCCTGAGGGAAGAGCCAAGTACGTACAGGTCATAGTCCAGCAGTGGGTAAGATCTCGATCTCGCTGAGGGTCAGGCGCATCTTGAGCCTCTGCAGGATGAACATGGTATGCGTGGTCTTTAGCAGAGGAGCAGTGCGGGGAGCGGGGCATGAGCAGCTCCCCATCCTCTTTTTCCTCTGCCCGTGTCTCGTCCTCTTCTCCCACCACATCAATGTCGGTCTTTTTGGGGAGCAGATGTAGGGCCCGTAGCAGCGCAACATCAGCATCATCAGCAGCAGAGCGGGAGGCAGCGAGGAAGGTGAGGTGCACTCAGGCACTGGCAGGCTCGGGGCACATCGGGAACCCCACTACACACCCTGCTCCACCAGCCAACACTCGAGAGTGGAGCCTCAGCCTCCTTCACAGCTGTCACTAGAATAGCCAGGCAGGAGAAATCGAGCACTGCAGGATGGATGGTCGCCGTATCGCCTGTTTTGACGAGGACAGGAAGTGAAGTTTCGGTAAGTTATTTCTAAATAAAGGCTTTGCAATTTACAAGTTTAATTTGTCAAGGTGTTTATTTTTAGATGTATACTAACAATTTTTTTGAAGTTACTGGTCCTTTAACATTTACTTTAGCAGCTTTCCAGTTTGCAATTTCAGCAATCTGGTTGCTAAGATCCAAGTTACCATAGCAACTATGAATTGATTTGAATTAGAGACTGGAATATGAATAGGAGAGGCTTGAATTGAAAGATGAGTAATACAAAGTAGCATTAACAATACATTTTTAGCCTTACAGAGCATTTGTTTTCTAGATGGGGTTAGTGACCCCCATTTGAAAGATGGAAAAAGTCAGAAGAAGGCAAATAAATAAAAACTATAAAAAAAAGAGAAAAAAATTAAAGGCAATTGAAAAGTTGCTTAGAATTAGTCATTTTATAACATGCTAAAAGTTAAAGTGAAACGGACACAAAAAAACTCATACATTATTATTTATAATATATAATATTAATGTACATTAAAAGTTGGCTATACAACAATGTGATGTGATATACTACTGCACCTTGCGTAATTGTGCGACATTTTACTGTACTTGGATAACTTTTTCCACAACTCGTTTTCCTCTTTTTGTTTCTTTTTGCTTTTCCTTCTGTTATGATTATTACTTGTGACAAGAATTCATAAAATAAAGAAATAAAGAGTTAAAAAAAAAGTCACCTATAGGTCATGTTGATCATTTTTCGCTGATAGTTCTGCTTTTGTAATTGTTACTTGAAGTTCGTAAACCGGACTGTTTTGCCAACCTGACTGTCCCTTCTCAGCCCGTCAGTTAGAGTTTCTAATGCTAACAGACTCCTGCTGCACAAATATGGCAGCCCCTCATAGGGGAACTTGATGATATAACTTGATGGGATCTGATAGGTAATGTAAAAGCATTGGGCAAATATTTTTATGGCAAAATTTTAAATAACATGCAAAGACAATGTGATGATAGATCTAAAAAAATTTTTTATTTCCGGTGTCAGTATCTCTTTAAATGTGAACCACCCTATGCCATAGACATAGAAGAGGGGCAAGCAATTACTTTCACTTTCCATTCAGCACTTACTAGATGTCACTGTACTCTCCACATTCCGCCCTCCCTCCGCTCTCTTCACCATTTAATTGTGTAACCAGTGCATGGGGATGGGCATCAACTCCCCCATTCTGGTGCACAAACAAGATTTTGAGATGATGTTGTCTTAATAATAAAGACAGTAGGTCTTTCCAGATGACACAACGTCACCCATTCCGATTAGAAGAAAGGAGGTATATTGCATTTGTTTGAAAAGCAATAAAAAATATTGATGGAAGAAAGCAGGTTCCGCCTAAATATTCGGAAGGGTTTTTTACAGTGAGAGCTGTGAAGGTGTGGAATTCTCTCCCTGAATCAGTTGTACAGGCTGATACATTAGATAGTTTTAAGAGATTGGATGGCTTTTTAGCAAGTGAGGGAATACAGGGTTATGGGAGATAGCTCATAGTACAAGTTGATCCAGGGACTAGTCTAATTGCCATTTTGGAGTCAGGAAGGAATTCATATGGGATTTTTTGCTTTCCTCTGGATCAACTAGTGGTGCGCACTGTGCAAGGACGTTCGCGCATGCGTGCAGGGCGCTCCATTTCTTGCGCATGTGCACACCGCACCGGGTTTTTGTGCTTGCACACGGGGCCCCCAAAGGTTAGGTACCCGGTGGGCCCCAAAGGTGCCAGTCCGACCATGGTCATAAAAGGTTGAACTTGATTGACATATGTCTTTTTTCAACCAAACTTACTATTTTACTATGTATTCCCAAAATCAACAACCTGTAACCCCAACTTATAACAATAATTTCACCCCAAAATGCATATCGCTCACACCACTCCCACTGCAAAGGAACCAATTTGTTTAGGTAACTCTAAAGCCATTTATAGCAAGGGACTGCATTTGCAAATGTACTGCACACATAATCAAATAAATTGCTAGTTTTTAGAAAGCATTTTTCCCTGGCCCTCTCCATATCAGCACTCATCGGGTTAGCCCCTCCCTCACCTCAATGAAGAACCACTCCCACAAGTAATTAAATATCCAGCTTAGGTACATACCCGCGTCTTTTTTTGGTTCTTTCTTCACCTCGCTCCTTTTGAAAGGAGCCTTCTTATTTTTACCTGAGGGTAGCATAGACCTGCGGAAATGCGGTCCTGGAACCGGGGTTTTTTTGGCTGTTCCTTTTTTCCTCGTTTGAGACGTCCGTGCGCGAGTCCGCTATCCTCCCATTTCCTACTAATGGTGTCAGCTGCACAAATCGGATGCGGCGGTGCTGGCTCAACCAGCGTTGCCGCACCGGAGGCATCTCAAGTTCCCCTATCCGGCGGTCTTCCCAGTGAGCGGTAATGCCACTGGCGGCTGAGCGCGGCGGGCTGTCACTTCCGGTCATCGCCAGGTTAGCGCATTCCATTTTTGCCGGGCGGGGAGGGTGGCAGAAGGGGATTGGTGGAGCGCACTGCAGGAACTGACGCACCTACCAGGAAGTATTTTTAGAGCCGGCGTGCTAGCGTCTGTGTGTTGCCTGCCCAGCCGCCACGCTGCTGCTCCTGCGGTCTGAATAGTGAGTAGGTGACCTGGGGGTGTTATGCCTCCTGGCGTTAAGCCATATATTAATCTGTAAATTTTGTTTTATAGGCTATTTTCCCGGGTCACCAGCTGCCACCCTCAAAAGTCTACTCTCAGGTTGAGGTATTTAAAAAAAAAAAAAAAGGGGAAGGGTTACTTTTAAGGTATTAAAAGTCTTGTTCTTTTTCAGTGATGAAGCCTGCCAAGCCCAATCCGAAGGGAAAGGACTCATCACCAAGACACACTACAACTACTTCCCGATAAGAGATTGTGCCAATCCTGTTTAAACTCAGCAGCAGGAACTTCATTCTCTCAATCTGAAGTAATTTCGTGGATTAAACAAGCTGTTTCCCAGGAAGTGTCTTCGGCTACTTCAAGGTGCTTTCAGTCTGATCTGGAGTTAGCAGGGGAAGAAGCAGGGCAGCCTCCTGATTCTTCTTCTGGCACAGAGTCGGAAGATGATGATAGTCCTTCCTTTGACTTCTCCATGGTTCAACCCTTAATTAAGGCCGTGAGGAGGTCCCTAGGATTGGTTGAAGATGACCAGGTACCTTCGACTTCTTTTCTTCCTGGAATAAAAAAGAAAAGTCAAACTTTTCCCCTACATCAGGAAGTTTGTGAGCTCATCAATAGGGATGTCGCGGACTGTCGCCGGCGAACTTGTTCGCGCTCGCCGAATGTTCGCGAACGTCGCGCGACGTTCGCCATTTTGGGTTCGCCTTACCTGGCGCTTTTTTTTGACCTCTCACCCCAGACCAGCAGATACATGGCAGCCAATCAGGAAGCTCTCCCTCCTGGACCACCCCCATACCCCCTGGACCACTCCCCTTCCATATATAAACTGAAGCCCTGCAGCGTTTTTTCATTCTGCCTGTGTGTGCTTGCAAGAGCTAGTGTAGGGAGAGAGCTGTTACTGATTTCACTGATTTCTTTGAGGGACAGTTGATAGTAAGTTTGCTGGCTAGTAATCTACTTGATACTGCTCTGTATTGGAGGGACAGAAGTCTGCAGGGATTTGAGGGACATTTTAGGTTAGGTAGCTTTGCTGACTAGTAATCTACCTTCTACTGCAGTGCTCTGTATGTAGCTGCCTGCTGTGGGCACTGATCTCTTCTGATCTCATCTGCTGACTGCTGTAATAACCCAATAGTCCTTGTAAGGACTGCTTTTATTTTCTTTTTTGTTGTTTTACTTTGCTACTATAACAGCCCAGTGCTATTAGTCTAGCTGTGTTGGGGAGTGGGACTGGTGTGCTGCTGTGCTGCTCCTAGTAGTTCAGCAGCAGCAACCCGAGAATTTTTTTTTTTTTAATATACATATATATTTTTTTCTTTTACTTATCTTACTGTTCTTTAACGTGTACAGTGCTGTTGCTGTTCTTCATAGTAGTGCACCAATAGTAGTGCACTTGCAGGCATTATTTGCCCAGTGTGTTCTTCAAACAACAACCATCTAGCTGTGTGAGCTTGTTCACATTCTGTCTAAATATCAATAATAATACTGTCTCCAGAAACACCACCCGAGTGACGTTTTTCAGGCAGCAATAATATATTCTGTATCCACTGCTGTAGTAGTGTATACGTTGACCTTGTAGGCCTTGTTTGCCCAGTGTGTTCTTCATTTTCAAACAACTCCCATCTAGCTGTGTGAGCTTGTTCACATTCTGTCTAAATATCAATAATAATACCGTCTCCAGAAACACCACCCGAGTAACGTTTTTCAGGCAGCAATAATATATTCCGTATCCACTGCTGTAGAAGTGTATACGTTGACCTTGCAGGCATTGTTTCAATTTGTTTGCCCAGTGTGTTCTTCATTTTCAAACAACTGCCATCTAGCTGTGTGAGCTTGTTCACATTCTGTCTAAATATCAATAATAATACCGTCTCCAGAAACACCACCCGAGTGACGTTTTTCAAGCAGCAATAATATATTCCGTATCCACTGCTGTAGTAGTGTATACGTTGACCTTGTAGGCCTTGTTTGCCCAGTGTGTTCTTCATTTTCAAACAACTCCCATCTAGCTGTGTGAGCTTCTGTCTAAATATCAATAATAATACCGTCTCCAGAAACACCACCCGAGTGACGTTTTTCAAGCAGCAATAATATATTCCGTATCCACTGCTGTAGTAGTGTATATGTTGACCTTGTAGGCCTTGTTTGCCCAGTGTGTTCTTCATTTTCAAACAACTGCCATCTAGCTGTGTGAGGTTGTTCACATTCTGTCTAAATATCAATAATAATACCGTCTCCAGAAACACCACCTGAGTTGTTGTTGTTTTAAAAATAATGCCAGGCAAAGGCAGGCCGCCACGCAGAGGCACTAGGGGCCGTGCTGCTATGCTATCCTGTGGCCCTAGGAAATTGCCCAGTTTTAAAAAGGCAATGACCCTGAACTCCCAAAATGCTGAAGAGGTAGTTGACTGGCTTACACAGCACACCCCATCCTCTACCGTTTCTAACTTTACCACAACAGCCTCATCCTCCACTGCTATGGGCACCCCACGTAACACTTCCTCCACCACCGGCGCCCCTTCTTCACTGGAGTCAGAGGAGTTCACATGAGTTTCTTGAACTGAGTGATGCGCAACCATTATTGGCAGAAGAAGATGAAGGAGATGAGGACGTTACACCAGATTTAATTCTGGCAGAGAACACAACAGAGATGGACATAATGAGTGATGAGGAGGTCCCCGCTGCTGCTTCCTTCTGTGAGCTGTCAGAAGAAATTGATGCATCTGAGGAGAATGAGGATGAGGAGATTGATTTTTTGTGGGTGCCCAGTAGAAGAGAGCAAGTGGAGGATAGTTCAGATGGAGAGACGGAGAGTCAGAGAGGCAGGAGGAGAATAAGACTTAGAAGAAGCAGGGAGGACAGCTCGCAGGGAACAGTAGGGCAACAACATGTATCGGCACCTGTGGTCAGCCGGCCAACGCACCCGCCATTGCCGCCAACGCCGCCAACTTCTACTGTTACCGCCAGATTGCTAGCTTCAAAAAGGTCAGCAGTGTGGGATTTTTTTAATGTGTGTGCCTCTGACAAAAGCGTTGTAATTTGCAATGAGTGCAGTCAGAAACTGAGTCTTGGGAAGCCCAACAGCCACATAGGTACAACTTCTATGCGAAGGCACATGAACGGCAAGCACAAAGCACTTTGGGAGCAACACCTCAAAGGCAACAGGCAAACTAAAAGCCACCCTCCTTCTGGTCCAGCATCTTACTGCTCTACCTCTGCTGTCCTTGACCCGTCTGAACCACCCTCCACTCCGCCTTCCACCTTGACCACCAGTTCCCATTCCCAGTCATCTGCCCCCAGCCAAGTTTCTGTGAGGGCCATGTTTGAGCATAAGAAGCCAATGTCTGCGAGTCACCCCCTTGCCCGGCGTCTGACAGCTGGCTTGTCCGCACTCTTAGCCCGCCAGCTTTTACCATACCAGCTGGTGGACTCTGAGGCCTTCCGCAAATTTGTAGCAATTGGGACACCGCAGTGGAAGGTACCCAGCCGCAATTTTTTTTCAAAAAAGGGAATACCACACCTGTACCACCATGTGCAGAGCCAAGTCACCGCATCTCTGTCACTTAGTGTTGGGCCAAAGGTCCATATGACTACTGACGCATGGTCCTCCAAGCATGGTCAGGGCAGGTATGTCACCTACACTGCCCACTGGGTGAACTTGGTAATGGCTGGGAAGCAGGGAATGTGTGGCTCAACAACAACAGTGGAGTTGGTGTCACCGCCACGGATTGCACGCGGTTCTGCCACCACCTCTACTCCTCCTTCGCTCTCTACCTCGTCTTCTTCCTCTTCTTCGTCCTCTGCTGCTGGGTCCTCCACACCTGTGCACCCCCAGCTCCCCCTAGGCTATTCGACGTGCCAGGTACGCCGTTGTCATGCTGTCTTGGGGATGACGTGCCTGGAAAGCAGAAACCATACCGGATCTGTACTCCTGTCATCTCTGCAGTCACAGGCCAATCGGTGGCTGACCCCACACCAACTGAAGATCGCAAAAGTGGTGTGTGACAACGGAAGCAATCTGTTGGCAGCACTGAGACTGGGCAATTTAACACATGTGCCCTGCATGGCACATGTTCTGAATTTAATAGTCCAACGTTTTGTCTCGAAGTACCCAGGATTCCAGGACATTCTCAGGCAGTCCAGGAAGGTGTCGGCCTATTTCAGACGGTCCTACACAGCCATGGCACGCCTTGCTGACATTCAGCAGCGGTACAACATGCCAGTCAGGCGTTTGATTTGCGACAGCCAGACTCGGTGGAATTCAACGCTCCTCATGTTGGAACGTCTGCTGCAACAACAAAGAGCCGTCAACGAATACCTGTTTGAACTGGGTGGTAGGACTGGATCTGCAGAGCTGGGGATTTTTTTACCCCGTTACTGGGTGCTTATGCGCGATGCCTGCAGGCTCATGCGCCCTTTTGAAGAGGTTACAAATATGGTCAGTCGCACCGAAGGCACCATCAGCGACCTAATACCCTTTGCTTTCTTCCTGGAGCGTGCCGTGCGACGAGTGACAGATAAGGCTGTAGACCAGCGTGACGAGGAGCAGGAAGCGCACGATTTCTGGTCGGAATCACCAGAACGAACCCAGGCACCTGCTGCAACGCAGGGAGAGGTGTCAGAAGTGGAGTCAGAGGAGGAAGGTGGCTTTGTGGAGGAGGAGGACCAACAGGAGCAGGCTTCCCAGGGGGCTAGTGGTGACCTTTTGGGGACCCCTGGTCTTGTACGTGGCTGGGGGGAGGAGACCGTGGATGATGCAGTCCTTGATAACGAGGAAGCGGAGATGGATACCTCTGCATCCAACCTTGTGAGAATGGGGTCTTTCATGCTGTCATGCCTGTTGAAGGACCCCCGTATCAAGAGGCTTAAAGAGAAGGACCTGTACTGGGTGGCAACGCTACTAGACCCTCGGTACAAGCATAAAGTGGCAGAAATGTTACCAACGTACCACAAGTCCGAAAGGATGCTGCATTTACAAACCAGCCTGCAAAACATGTTGTACAATGCTTTTAAGGGTGATGTCACTTCAGGAACTCATCAACATTCCAGGGGCAGAGGTGCCAGTAATCCTGCCACGAGCGCACCTGCAAGGACAAAGCACTTTGGCCACTCTGTAACGTCAGACATGCAAATGTTTTTCAGTCCAAGGCAGCGCCAGAACCCTTCTGGATCCACCCTCAAAGAACGCCTCGACCGGCAGGTAGCGGACTACCTGGCATTAACTGCAGATATCGACACTCTGAGGAGCGATGAACCCCTGGACTACTGGGTGCGCAGGCTTGATCTGTGGCCAGAGCTGTCACAATTTGCCATGAACCTCTTGTCTTGCCCCGCCTCAAGTGTCCTCTCAGAAAGGACCTTCAGTGCAGCAGGAGGGATTGTAACTGAGAAGAGAACTCGCCTAGGTCACAAAAGTGTGGATTACCTGACCTTTATTAAAATGAATGAGGGGTGGATCTCGGAGGGTTACTGCACGCCGGAAGACTTGTTCTGAGTTTCTGATTCTGACTCCCCATGCAGCTGTCCTTCTCTGCACGCCTCTTGACTCCACACACAGCTGTCCTTTAGCGTCCTCCTCCCTCCACCACCGTTACAAACTAGGGTGCAAACCCTACTGGTTTAATTTGAATCCAGGTAAATCCTGAGTTTTTCTGGCCTCTGTGCTTCAGTGGCTGTGACAAAAAAAAAATGAATATTTTCAGCATTTATATGGCATATTGTTTCTGGCCTCTGTGCTTCAGTGGCTGTGACAAAAAAAATGAATATTTTCAGCATTTATATGGCATATTTTTTCTGGCCTCTGTGCTTCAGTGGCTGTGACAAAAAAAATGAATTTTTTCAGCATTTATATGGCATATTTTTTCTGGCCTCTGTGCTTCAGTGGCTGTGACAAAAAAAAGGAATATTTTCAGCATTTATATGGCATATTTTTTCTGGCCTCTGTGCTTCAGTGGCTGTGACAAAAAAAAGGAATATTTTCAGCATTTATATGGCATATTGTTTCTGGCCTCTGTGCTTCAGTGGCTGTGACAAAAAAAAGGAATATTTTCAGCATTTATATGGCATATTTTTTCTGGCCTCTGTGCTTCAGTGGCTGTGACAAAAAAAAGGAATATTTTCAGCATTTATATGGCATATTGTTTCTGGCCTCTGTGCTTCAGTGGCTGTGACAAAAAAAGGTATAATTTCAGCATTTATATGGCATATTTTTTCTGGCCTCTGTGCTTCAGTGGCTGTGACAAAAAAAGGAATATTTTCAGCATTTATATGGCATATTTTTTCTGGCCTCTGTGCTTCAGTGGCTGTGACAAAAAAAAATGAATATTTTCAGCATTTATATGGCATATTGTTTCTGGCCTCTGTGCTGCAGTGGCTGCGACAAAAAAAAAAATATTTTCAGCATTTATATGGCATATTTTTTCTGGCCTCTGTGCTTCAGTGGCTGCGACAAAAAAAATTTATATTGTTTGCATTTATATGGCATATTTTTTCTGGCCTCTGTGCTTCAGTGGCTGTGACAAAAAAAAATAATATTTTCAGCATTTATATGGCATATTTTTTCTGGCCTCTGTGCTTCAGTGGCTGCGACAAAAAAAATTTATATTGTTTGCATTTATATGGCATATTTTTTCTGGCCTCTGTGCTTCAGTGGCTGCGACAAAAAAAATTTATATTGTTAGCATTTATATGGCATATTTTTTCTGGCCTCTGTGCTTCAGTGGCTGTGACAAAAAAAAAATGAATATTTTCAGCATTTATATGGCATATTGTTTCTGGCCTCTGTGCTTCAGTGGCTGCGACAAAAAAAATTTATATTGTTAGCATTTATATGGCATATTTTTTCTGGCCTCTGTGCTTCAGTGGCTGCGACAAAAAAATTTATATTGTTTGCATTTATATGGCATATTTTTTCTGGCCTCTGTGCTTCAGTGGCTGCGACAAAAAAAATTTATATTGTTAGCATTTATATGGCATATTTTTTCTGGCCTCTGTGCTGCAGTGGCTGCAACAAAAAAAAACATAATTTTTCAGGAAAGTACACATGCCTAATTTTTCAGGGTTCTGCAACAGTGGCAAAATCACATCTTTTATGGTCATCGCAGGTGATCAATAAAGTAGACCAAAACTGGGCCCACACTGCAGAATCTGTGTTTTTTGGTTCGCTTCACTGTACATTGAATTACCTCTGCCTGACCGTGCACGTGCGCACAAGCACGCTGAACACACCACTACAAAAATATTGCCACCAACAGGACGAACATCCTGGAGGTGACAAGCTCAACTAGTAATTAACAACTATTATTTGCTCACTTGACGGTATCATTCATTAAAGCTCTTTGCGTTCTTTTGCGTTGCAGTAAGCGCCGCGTTTCGTCTTTGCGTGTGAACAGGCTGTAACCTTTACACGACTTGATTGGCATGTAGACGCCGGACGTTTTAAAGCATTTTATTACACAGGTTTAGAAATGTAGTGTGATTTCTGCCCTTTACAGCACAAAACGCAGCGCTGTGTCAACAATGTATTTTTCAGATACATTTTTGCCCTTGATCCCCCTCTGGCATGCCACTGTCCAGGTCGTTGCACCCTTTAAACAACTTTAAAATCATTTTTCTGGCCAGAAATGTCTTTTTTAGCTTTTAAAATTCGCCTTCCCATTGAAGTATATGGGGTTCGCGACATTCGCGAACCGTTCACATTTTTGACGCAAGTTCGCGAATATGTTCGCAAACTTTTTTTCCGACGTTCACTACATCCCTACTCATCAAAAGCGAATGGGAGATAATCTCAAGGAAACTTAAAACTCAAACAAAGTTTGACAGTCTATATCCTTTCAAACAAGAAACCTTAAAGGATTTATGGACTGTTCCATCGGTTGATGCTCCAGTTATCAACATAGCCAAAAGTACCTTACTGCCTGTAGAAGATACAGCAACTCTGAAGGATCCCATGGACAGAAAGGTTGATGCGGAATTGAAAAAATCCTTTGTCCTGGCAGGAGAAACAGTCAAACCGGCTGTAGCTAGTATTTCAGTGGCCAAAGCCATGGAAATCTGGTTAGATAACTTAGAAACTGCCATTCAGGAAGGACGTGACAAGAATGAGATCCTGGAAGGATTGTCTGAGCTTAGAGTTGGGGCTTCTTTTCTCATCAACGCCTCCATTGATACCACTCGCTTGGCCTCTAGATCATTAGCTCTCTCAGTTTCCGCACGAAGAGCGCTGTGGTTGAGGTCTTGGGAGGCAGACACCACCTCTAAATCAGCACTTTGCTCTCTGCCCTTTCAGGGACAACTCCTGTTCGGAAAAAAACTAGAAGAGTTAGTTTCTAAAGCATCTGGAGGCAAAAGCCAATTCCTACCGCAAAAGAAACGTAAACAGCGCTCAAGGAGGTTCTTTCGCAGTAAGTTTTCATTTAAATCCAGACCTGCTGGAAACCCAGAATCCAAAGGTTTTAGGAACAGGAAAGAATCCTTCAAATCTAATTGGCAAGTGGGACAGTCCCAGTCCTTTCGACAGCTCGGTTCCAGTTCTAGAACTCCTCCAGCTTCCTTCTCCAGGAAGTCCTTCTGAAAGAAGGGGTCCCCAGGGGCTAGAGACAGGAGGAAGATTACATCTTTTTCTGGCCACCTGGGAAAAATCCACAGACGATCAGTGGATTTTGGAAATCATAAGAAGGGGTACTTATTGGAATTTCAGGATCATCTTCCTCCTCCAAGATTTATGATTTCCCCACTACCGAAACAAAAGGAGAAAAGGGAAGCCTTGCTAATTTGTCTTCACCAACTGTTGGCTCAGAAAGTCATAGTTCCAGTACCTTTTCAAGATCAAGGGAAAGGAGTTTATTCTCACTTCTTTCTTGTACAAAAACAATCAGGAAAATGGCACCCAATCTTGAATCTACAGGGAGTGAACCGAACTCTTCGAGTTCAGAGATTCCGAATGGAATCATTGGAATCAATAAGGGCAGAAATATGTCCAAAGGATTGGATGTGCACACTGGACATTCAGGATGCTTACCACCATATTCCGGTGGCATTCGTTCACCAGAGGTTCCTGAGATTCTGCATTCACAACCAGCACTTCCAATTCACTTGTCTTCCCTTCGGGATATCCACTGCTCCACGGGTGTTCTCCAAAATTCTGGTATCACAGGTGGCCTTTCTGAGATGGCAGGGTGTGAGGATCTTTCACTACCTAGACGACCTTATTCTGCTAGCATCATCAAGGTCCCAAGCAGTCAAGCACAGGGACATGGTGATAAAGGTTTTGCTAGACCATGGTTGGTATCTAAACTGGTCAAAAAGTCAGTTAGATCCAGCCCAGGAGGTCATCTTCCTGGGGGCAGTTCTGAATACCCTCACAGGGGTGGTGAAACTATCAACTCAGAGACAGCAGGATCTGCTATTATTGGGATCATGGATCCTTTCGTCAGCCAGGGTTCCAGGGGCATCATTATCACGTCTACTGGGAATGATGACATCTTCAATCCGGTTAGTGGCCTGGGCACATTGGCACATGAGGTTCCTTCAGTACCAATTAATCAAGACAGGGGGGATCATCAATCCAGAAATCCTAATTCAAATCGATCAACCGCTGAGAGAAGCCATTCAATGGTGGCTCCAGCCACACAGACTGTCTACAGGTGTCCCTTTATTTCCAAGAAGTTGGATCACCCTAACCACCGACGCATCGGGATCAGGTTGGGGCGCGGTCCTAGAAGGAAAAGCAGCACAGGGCTGGTGGCAACAGCCCTTTTCAGACATGCCCTCGAATGTGCTAGAGGTCAGGGGCATTTTAGAGGCACTCACCTTTTTCCAGGACGAATTATCGGGAAACAGGGTCAAAATCAGAAGCGACAACACTACAGCAGTCGCATACATCAAAAGACAAGGGGGAACCAGAAGTCTATCAATGTTGTCAGAAATAGAGCCAGTGTTTGTGTGGGTGGAAAAACATGTCTCCGAAATAACAGCAGTCCACATTCCAGGAAACCTCAACAAGGAAGCCGACTTCTTAAGTCAGAGTTCCCTGGATCCACACGAATGGCAATTACACCAGAGAATCTTCAACCAGCTGGTAAGGGAATGGGGACGTCCTTGCATGGACCTGATGGCATCAGCGAACAATGCCAAATGCAGGACTTATTTTTCCAGAAATCAGGAACCACAAGCCTCGGCAGTGGATGCCCTAGTACAACACTGGCCAAAGAATTTATGCTACATCTTTCCTCCTCTTCCTCTGATTCCGAGGATTCTGGAGAAAGTAATGGAGTGCAGAGCAGAGGTCATCTGCATTGCCCCAGCCTGGCTGAGGAGACCTTGGTTCCCAACTCTCCTCAGATTATCAGTCCGGTCTCCTTGGAAGTTGCCATTGTCAAGGGATCTTCTGATTCAGGGACCATTTGTACACCCAGACCCAGGTCACCTAGCCCTGATGGCTTGGAAGTTGAGCGGAAAGGTCTAGAGGCTCAAGGGCTTTC
Source organism: Xenopus petersii (assembly GCA_038501925.1). Classification (NCBI taxonomy): domain Eukaryota; kingdom Metazoa; phylum Chordata; class Amphibia; order Anura; family Pipidae; genus Xenopus; species Xenopus petersii. Next base: position 197,438,011 of record CM076672.1, read on the forward strand.
CAAAGAGGTAATTGAGGTTCTCATGAACTCAAGAAAGCCAATTACCAACTCAAGATATTGTAGCATTTGGAAAGCTTTTAGAACAAAAGGGAAGGGCGATGATCCATCTTCATCCTCAGTCTCGGTAGCGGAACTCCTTGATTTCCTTCAGCAGGGCCTAGACAATGGGTTAAAACCCAACACCCTCAAAACACATGTCTCAGCTATCTCTGCCTTTTCAGGAATTCGGTGGGCTCTCCATCCACTGGTCGTCAAATTCTTTAAAGCAGCTATCAGAATATTGCCTGCAAGAAGACCCTCTTGTCCAGTATGGGACCTTTCCGCTAGTTCTTCAATTTTTATCAGAACATCCCTTTGAGCCGATTCAGGAAGTGCCTGTTGGACTGCTGACCTTAAAGACGGTCTTCCTCGTAGCAATTTCATCAGCTAAGAGAGTGGGTGAACTACAGGCCTTGAAGTTTGGGGAAGACAGTCCAGTGTTTCTTCAGGATAGGGTCATTCTGAAGTTTGTTCCATCCTTCAAACCTAAGGTGGTTACCAACTTCCATATTAGGGACGAATTGTCTCTCCCTTCCTTCCGGGTCCTTAATCCAGATGACGGAGATCATCCTCTACACTCTCTAGATGTCGGAAGAGCGGTGAATACATATTGTTCAGCAACTCGAACCTTCAGGAAAACAGACAGACTATTTCTCCTTCCTGGAGGTAATAGAAAAGGGGAAGCAGCTTCCAAATCGACTATCTCCAAATGGATCAAGTCAGTAATATCAAGGGCTTATTCTTCCAGAGGATTGCAAGCTCCTACAACCTCAGCTCACTCAACCAGAGGTCAAGCAACTTCATGGGCAGCAGAAGTTGGTACTCCTTTTTTGTCTAGATGTGGCTTCAGCAAACTGTGCTCACTTTGGCCGTAAAGTACTTTCCACTGTCTCCTTTGCACATTAATTGCATTTTTTTAAAAAAAAAAAAAAAAAAGAGAGAATAATAAAGATAATTATGCTGACTCAATTGGTGTTGCCCGCCCTTTCTTTTTTGTCGGGAAGCTTGCTATATCCCGATGAGTGCTGATATGGAGAGGGCCAGGGAAAAGGGAAAATTGCTACATACTTACCGTGATTTTCCTTTCCTGGCTCCTCTCCATATCAGCAGGTTCCCTCCCTAAGTATTTTCCAGTTAAAGCTTTTTACAAGACGCGGGTATGTACCTAAGCTGGATATTTAATTACTTGTGGGAGTGGTTCTTCATTGAGGTGAGGGAGGGGCTAACCCGATGAGTGCTGATATGGAGAGGAGCCAGGAAAGGAAAATCACGGTAAGTATGTAGCAATTTTTCCTTATCTTTCCTATATAGCCAGTTAGAGAAGAGAGGCTCTTCAAGCCCCAGAATCACTGTACAATGAGACAAGGCCAGGGAGGGGTTGCATGACAATGTGAGCCAATGCTCCTCATTTTTTTTTTAATTATGATAGAAGACAGGAAGCCCAAAATCGGGTAACTCCTGTGAAAATAGGGAGAGTTGACAGATCTGAATATGACATATTGAAACATCTAGTTAACTCATCTACACAAATGACCAAAATCTAGATTTCTCACCAGACTCTTGCTATTAGAGTAGAACGTTTGTTGTCTCAAGGCATTTTCCTAGTTTCCATAGCAGTTTCCAACCCGAGCCAGTAACATCTCCAGTTTGTGTGTTTTTCTGGTCTGGAATGCAAATTGGTTAATTGTGATTGACGTACACCAATGAGAAAATGACTTAAATGGACCCCAGGCTATAGATTTCACCTGCTTGCTTCAGTGAATAACAACGTGTATAATGATCAATTTCCTTCCTCAATCCTAACAAACCGTTCCCTTCACAGCCTCCAGACAATGCTCTGTTGTATGACGTTTTCTATCCAATAGAACAGACTCCTTTACCCTGAATGTAGGGTGAGTATAACGAGGAAAGTTGCAGGAACATTGATAAAAGAATCAGATCTATTAACACTGCAATGTGAAGGGTTAATGGAGATGAATAAACACCATATAAGTGCATTGTGAAATAAGGGCAAGTTTTTTTCTTCTTTAATCCAGAAAAAAAACTCTGTATGGCAGAAGCTGGAATTCCATTCTGTCCTTAGTGAAAACATCTGCCTTTTCCTCTACTTTTCCTTTCAGAAATATTTTCTCTCTTTCTCAGTTCTTACAGAAATAGAAACACCACAATCACTTCTCAGTGGAGAGAGCAAGTTATAAGAGAATTTCTTCCTAGAGGAATAAGGCAGAAGCAGATTATAACGTTCACGCAATAGTAACAGGCAGTAGGTCTTATTTATTATTATTAAAGTGGACCTGTCACCCAGACACAAAAAGCTGTGTAATAAAAGTCCTTTTCAAATTAAACATGAAATCCAATTTTTATATTTTATTAAAGCATTCATAGCTGTAGTAAGCTCTTTTAAAAATTTCAGTTGTCAATCAAATATTGTGTGCCACTCCTCTATGCCTTAAGCTGGCCATAGATGCAAAGATCCGATCGTACGAATCATCGTACGATCGGACTTTCCCATCTCCCGACCCGCCACTAACCATTCAGATCAAAGTCTTACCAGTCAGATTAGTTAAAGAACAGATCAGCAATGTTCTGCCCCTGACAGCAATCGTACGATAACTATGTCCAACCAAAGCTAGTGACAGTCTCCCACTGAAAATCGTACGATCGGCAATACATGCAGAGATATTATCGGCAGCCGACAGAAATTTTCTAACCTGTCCGATCGACCAAACGACCGATCTCCGCCGGACGAAAAATGTCGGGACTCTCCACACACGGTCCGAAAATCGTACGAATCCTCGATTCATACGATCAAATCTTTGCGTCTATGGCCAGCTTTAGGCATAGAGGCGGGGCAGACAATTACTTTCACTTTCCATTCAGCACTTCCTAGATGTCACTGCTCTCTACACATTCCCACGTTCTCTTTACCATTTAATTGTGTAGCCAGGGCATGGGGATGGACATCAGGTCCCCCATTCTGGTGCATAAACAAGATTCTGAGATGATGCAAGGCTTGCCTTAATAACAGTGTCCACAAAATGGCTCCTGCCTGCTTGCTATAACTATGAATTCCCAGACTGAAGGAAACAAGATTCAAATAATTTATATAGTGTAATTAAAGTTTATTTTGCTTGACTAATGTGATATAATTAGATTTTGATTAATTTTTTTTGGGTGACGGGTCCCCTTTAACATGTATTTACATAGCGCCAACATATTTACAATAGAGGCCCAGTTTAGTTAGCAATACAGAGTTATACGTGCTTGTTCACACTGTCTGGAGCTGAGCGGGTCTTTGAGCAAATTGGCCTTCTGCATTCATAGCCATACAGGGTCTCCAACAATCAAATGTGTCTTCACTGTGTTGATGTCTCTGCGTGTGTGTGTGTGTGTGTTAGTATGTATTTACACATTGGTGTGTATGACTAAGTGTTGGTGCAGTGGAGGTGGGGGATAATTTTCTTTTGTGTAACATGGAACAATGATAATGAGAGGTACACAGAAGGGTTTAAAGGAGAACAAGATGATCTGCAGGAATATGCAACCAATGCATCTACTATTGCTATATATATATATATATATATATATATATATATATATATATATATATATATTGCCCTATTAAATCTTTTACTTTGAGTCACCAAGTCAAGTGAAGTTCTGTGTGTTTCCTCAGAAATCACCTGACAGGACATAATGCAGCTCTAACAGGAAAAAGTTTGGGATAAGATCTTGCAGCGGGTCCTGCAGCGGATCACCCGCATAAACCTGCGGGTTGAAGGTAGAAGTTTCTAGAGTGGGTATAGACGCAGGTTGGCGGTTCTCCACGTTTGCGGGTTGCAGGTCTTCTCAATAGAGAGTTTTACTAGTTTTTTTCTGATCACGCCTACTTGTAATGATGTCACTTCCGGTTTACAATGGCAGCACTTCTTGTTTCTTGATGGTCAGCAGGTCGGGTTGCGGATAAGGTACTTGCGGGTCCGGTAGTGGGTCTCAAAGTGTAAGTATGCGGGTTGCAAATGATTAAAACCTCTATTGAGAAGACCCGCAACCCGCAAACGTGGAGAACCGCCAACCTGCGTCTAGAAAATGGAATGCCATTTTCTATAGTTTCACAAAACAATACTTTATGTTTTACTAATTTCTTTTTTTCTGAAATAAATAGCATCAATCCATGTTAGTTGCAAAACAATCTATTGGTCTATTACAATGCTTAAACATTTTAGCAGCCTTAGACCATGAGCTACAAATTAAAGAAAAGACCCTTCATCCAGTAAACAACATGTGTACAGTGCTGTGTAACTTGGTGCTATATAAATAAATGATGATGATCTCAGATAACAGATACCATTGCTGTACTGCAAAAGCTAAAAATATTCTACAGGAGAAGTTTATATTTTATCTTCCTTTCGCTGCTTGACATCCATGTCTGAACCTTTGCCATTCACTGATGGTATATGTAGACATTACTTAATGAAATATGATTGGAGCACAGCAATATTCCACTTGTCAGGGCTGTCATGGTGTTAGCTTCCATATCTGACAGCAAAGTATAGCGTTACATTTGACATAAATCAATTTCATTTCATCCATGGTGCACAGAACTATGAGAGCATGTTGTAGGCACTACATATAGCACAATAATACACTATTAAAGGGCACCTATCACAGCCAAAATCAAACTCATATTAACAATCTAACAACCTAAACATGTTTAATCACACTACGGGGCCCATTTACTTAGCTCGAGTGAAGGAATAGAATAAAAAAAACTTCGAATTTCGAATTGGCTACTTCGACCATCGAATGGGCTACTTCGAATCGAACGATTCGAACTAAAAATCGTTCGACTATTCGATAGTCGAAGTACTGTCTCTTTAAAAAAAAACTTTGACCCCCTAGTTCGCCACCTAAGTCAATGTTAGCCTATGGGGAAGGTCCCCATAAGCTTTGCTAGCTTTTTTAGGTTGAAGGAAAATCGTTTTTCATTTGATCGTTCGATCGTTCGAATTGCGGTAAATCCTTCAATATTCAAAGTCAAAGTATTTCAATTTGGCAGTTGAATATCGAGGGTTAATTAACCCTCAATATTCTACCGTAAGTAAATTTGCCCCTACATATATATATATAGTTTTTTGAAAAAAACTGCAGGTTTTAAAAAAATGTTACTTTGTCAAATAGTTCTTTCACTGAGGGAGTCCATACTAAGACTATAACAGAGACTGTAACATGCAAATTGCAGGAGCATGGTCAGATTGTAGCACTGCCTTGAGTATTCTACCCAGAATGCCTTGTTTTAGTAAACTCCTCCACTAGAAGTATCAGGAGATTTCCCTCTCTTTTCCCCTGCTGGTGATGTCATTCTACAAATGAAGGGCACACACTAACTTCCAGCAGGTATGAGCACTACTGAACAGCAGCTAACACACAGGTTTGGCTGATTTGAAAATAGCTTAGAAGGGTTCATAAGCAACCAAGGAATTTCAACTGAGCATGTGTGAGATTTCAGAGCTACAGTAAGTTGGGAAGATCTAGGTAGGAGGAGCCAGTGAAATCCAAGATGCCTGCCTCAGCTAGAACTGCAGTGGAGATATATAGTTTTGTGGCCACATTAAACTTTTTTGATTACTCTTAAGACCTCCTTAAGTGATCCTTTTGAGGACTATATATATATATATATATATATATATATATATATACTGTGTATATATATATATATATATATATATATATATATATATATATATATATATATATATATATATATATATATATATAATACACAAAAGCCATGAATAGCCTGTAAATTATATCCTTATAAACGGTGAGTTCTGATGTCATCAGTTATAAATGGTGAGTTCTGATGTCACATGACTCACTGAAATTTGTTTATTATAATAAATAAAGTACCCACAGTTGCAAATTATGAGGATATTAGAAGTGACCTCGGAGTTCTATGACCTGTATAAAAAAACTCGGCCTTCGGCCTCGTGATTTTATATGGCCACGAAACTCCTCGTTAACGTATAATATCCTTATAATTTACAAGAGGGGGTACTTTATTCACTATATATATTAGGGATGCACCAAATCCAGGATTCGATTCGGGATTCGGCCTTTTTCAGCAGGATTCGGCCGAATCCTTCTGCAAGGCCAAACCGAATCCGAATCTAATGGGGAGGGAAATTGTGTGACTTTTTGTCACAAAACAAGGAAGTAAAAAATGTTTTCCCTGTCCCGCCCCTAATTTGCATATGCAAATTAGGGTTCGGATTCGGTTCGGTATTCGGCCGAATCTTTCACAAAGGTTTCGGGGGTTCGGCCAAATCCAAAATAGTGGATTCGGTGCATCCCTAATATATATATATATATATATATATATATACAGTATATATATATATTGTGGTTGTAGACAGCACTCCGTTTTGAAATAATACCTGGGTGCACAGTAAAGAAAATATATATAGAAAGAAAGACCAGCAACACCAGGATTTTGCATGTAGTTGAAAAAGTGTTATTGCATATGTATCTGACGTGATGTTTCGGGCCCCATTGGGACCTTTCTCAAGGTAAAAGTCCTGGTGTTGTCTTTCTTTCTATATATAACAAACAAGGGAAAGTTGTGCTCACCACTATTTTTTAAAACCATTAGGCGGGGGTGCAATGAGGCTGTGACCACAAAATACATATAGACAAATACAAGATTCCTCTGCACTCAACCCAGTATCAATATATTTAAGACAGAGACATTTTGTGCATACTGCTACTGAAAAATGCCTTACCCTTTAAACAAAACAGGGATTGTTTGTCCAGACTACTTGTATTACCTAACTCCTAGTAGTGAGGAGCAAATATGTCCTATTTCGCTTTGCCTAAAAATTGGCGAAACTGCGAAAAAATTTGTGAAATGGCAAAAAGTCTGTGAAACGCATTGAAGTCAATGGGCACCAAAAAATATTTTTTTTATGAGCGACTTTTTTTATGCACGCAGCAATGAAGGTCAATAGGCGTTTTTTCTTATGGCTTACGACTTTTTTGTCACTGCAACTATTTTATGGTGGCTAATTTTTACGCAATTTTTCTAGCTCCAAATGAATTAAAGTCAATGGGAGTTTTCTCTTGTGGCAAAGTTTTTTTGTCTAAATGAATTAAAGACAACGGGTGTTTTTTTTTTTTTTGTCTCTGCAACATTTTAGTTGCGGCGAGTTTTTGCTGCAGTTTCCTGAAAAAATTAGCAAAAAGCTGAATTTTTTATCGTGAATCTATGGCTGGCAAAAACATTAGCTCATCAGTAATTCCTAGTAATTTGTCAGTAATTTTATAAAAGTCTCAAATTTCACACAGCCTAGCAACTCACAGAAACCATTGAGAAGTTTGCAGTTTTTTGTTCTATCACGTGTGTTAGGGACACGTGCAGAGGTTGGCTTTATGTAGGATGCTCATGGGACAATTCTCAGCAATACACTGGTCTTTGATAAAGGAAATAGGAAATACACCGGCTATCTACATGTCTAGCAATGAGACGTGGCAGAACAGTTCGAAGTGATCACTTTTCTTATGATTCCTTTAACAAATTCCAAACAAAGAGGAAAAAATGCATTAGCCTGAGTCATGGGAAGCTGAGGGTTACAACCTTTACTAATCCTGCAGCTGAGTCCTATTCCAGTATGTTCCCTCCCCCACCTTTGAAAACACATCTGCAATCAATTCATCTATGCCCTTCGGAAAACCTGTCTGCTGTCATTTTTTTTTTAAATATCCACTCACCAAAGCGGTGATGCAGACAAGGGCTTTAACCTTTTGTTTGCCTGAAAGCTTTCTAAGGCAACAGTCCTTCATAAAAAGTGGCTGTGGGGAGTCACGGCTAAAGAAAATTCGCAGAGGAACTTCTAGAGTAGAAAAATCTAATGTATGTATAGGCTTTTGTAAATCAGCTTTGGGTGTTGTCATTTAACAACAAAGGAAGGGCTGCGGCTTGGGCAACTCTCCCTACTATACCTGCTATCCCACAGCCACAGTCCCTTCCCAGAGACTATTATTCCCACTGTTACTGTAGGTACCATCTCTCCCTACTATACCTGATATCCCACAACCACAGTCCCTTCCCAGAGACTATTATCCCACTGCTACTATAGGCACCATCTCTCCCTACTATACCTGATATCCCACAACCACAGTCCCTTCCCAGAGACTATTATCCCATTGCTACTATAGGCACCATCTCTCCCTACTATACCTGATATCCCACAGTCCCAGTCCCTTCCCAGAGACTATTATCCCCACTGTTACTATAGGCACCATCTCTCCCTACTATACCTGATATCCCACAACCACAGTCCCTTCCCAGAGACTATTATCCCACTGCTACTATAGGCACCATCTCTCCCTACTATACCTGCTATCCCACAGTCACACTCCCTTCCCAGAGACTATTATCCCACTGCCACTATAGGCACCATCTCTCCCTACTATATCTGCTATACCACAGTCACACTCCCTTCCCAGAGACTATTATCCCACTGTTACTATAGACATAATCTCTCCCTACTATACCTGCTATCCACAGTCACACTCCCTTTCCAGAGACTATTATCCCACTGTTACTATAGGCACCATCACTCCCTCCTATACCTGCTATCCCACAGCCCACTCCCTTCCCAGAGACTATTATCCCACTGTTACTATAGGCACCATCTCTCCCTACTATCCCACAACCACAGTCCCTTCCCAGAGACTATTATCCCACTGTTACTATAGGCACCATCTCTCCCTACTATATCTGCTATACCGCAGCCACACTCCCTTCCCAGAGACTATTATCCCACTCTTACTATAGGCACCATCTCTCCCTACTATACCTGCTATCCACAGTCACACTCCTTTCCCAGAGACTATTATCCCCACTGTTACTATAGGCACCATCTCTCCCTACTATCCCACAACCACAGTCCCTTCCCAGAGACTATTATCCCACTGTAACTATAGGCACCATCTCTCCCTACTATATCTGCTATACCACAGCCACACTCCCTTCCCAGAGACTATTATCCCACTCTTACTATAGGGACCATCTCTCCCTACTATCCCACAGTCACAGTCCCTTACTGTGCTGCCTGCATAGTAAATGTAAATGTGTGGTGCATTATTGAGATTCCCTTATCTACTGCTCTCTGAACCCTTTTATATACAGGAGGACTGAGGCCAGACTTTGCAGTTACCAACTTTCCCTTTTAAATCCAAGCACATATGCACACAATAAATGGTTAATTAGCAATACATTTTATACCAGGGTATAGTCCTGAATAAAGTCATCAATGAACAGTAGGAATTGGTAAATGGAGGACGCGGTTTGGGATTCAGCCAGGATTCTGTCTTTTTCAACAGAATTTGGACAAATTCAAGAGCCTGGCCAAACCAAATTCAGATCCTTAAAATCATGGAATTTCTTAGTTTCTGTGTTATTCTTTTTTTTACTACATTTCTGGTTTATAGCCCCACTGACAAGGATATAGAGAAAACAGAGCAACACCCATTCTGTAGCTTTTTTTCTTTTGCTTTGGTTCCTATTAACATGGTAGAAAAGCTGACCTTTGTTACCCAGCTTATGGTTTGATTCTGGCTCAGATGGACCAACTGCAGGCTTCTATGTTGCTGCTGAATCCCCATTTTGTCAGCTAATGTCTAACAGCAGCTCTTGTAGTGCTACACAGATGCTAGACAGATGCTTCAGTCTCACAGTACCAGCAGGACTAGATTTAGACATGAGGATACAAAATGGAGGAAGCTCAACCCGCCCTCCCCTATTCAGCTGAGCTCAGCTCCTGGGGCATTAACTCTCAATGAGAGAATAGAAACTGAATAGGAAAGGGCCTGAACAGAAAGACAATTAACAATACAATTGTAAGTCACAGAACCATGTTTTTTTGCTGATGGGGTCAGTGACCCTTATTTGAAAGCTGGAAAAGAGGCAGAAGTGAAGGCAAATAGTCAAACCTGTAAAAAATGTAGATTTGCTAAGAATAGGACATTCAATAACATACCAATTGTAAATGTAAAGGTGAGCTACTTCTTAAATATCAACATTTGTATGTATTGATGAGCCCCACTAAACTCTGCACTATTAGTACTTGTCCCTGGTAACCTACGTGTCAGCTGACCAGGACAACCAATGATCCTGAATGACAAATGATGAGAAGGAAACACAAACGCTGCTTTGTGCTTGGAGTAGAGGCTGTAGTAGCTCCACTTGGCCTGGATTCTGTTTCCCTGTGTTCATGCAAAGTTTTCTCGCCCCCCTGTACACTATACGTAAGGAAAAGGGTACTTACAATACAGTTCTGATATTGATGTTGCCTTGCAACTGGACTTTCTGACTTTTCTTGAAAACATTTCACCACTCAGTTCAGTTGCATTAGACTTAACTCTACTAGATAAGATGAGAGGCGTAGCATTACACTGTGAGCCTAAGGGGTCGGAGATGTCTGTGTAAAATACATTTATACTTCTCTTTGGAAGCTTGGACAGTGCATGTGCCTATGGGAATCTTTCTTTAAAAAGGATCTTCCTTTCAAAACCTGTTTTGTTTTTGGCATAATGAAAACAATTGAATTCTAAGCAACTTAGTAATAAGCATCAATGTGACTCTTGAAATAGTGTAGCAGAAGTCAGTTCTCTAGCTCTGGCAATATTGTATCATGAATTAGAACCAGCAGTGCCTAGAATATAAACAGTCCGATTACTGCTTTCAAGAACAATTTACAATTAACCATAAAATTGCTGACTTTTTTTTATTTTTTTCAATTTTTCAATCTATTGGAAAGTTGCATAGAAGTTATTTTCTTTCCTTCTGCACATATGGGGTCTATTCATCATGCTGTGTAAAAAGTGGAGAGAAACATTTCCGGTGATGTTGGTCATAGCAACCAATGAGATCGTTGCTTTTGTTGAAATCGAATTGCTGATTGGTTGTTTGTTTTTATTTGGTTTTCTTGATAGAAAAGTAGAAGTTGGGGAATAAAAGTGACACATGTGGGTATTGTTCAAGGTAGGAGTGTTTGTTACAATTTATAACAATTAGTCATCTAGACAGCGGAGGGCAGCGTTACAGAGCATTTCAGACATTTTCCTTTAGGGTACTCAACTTTATTCTTGTATTATAATAAGTTAAACTATTTACACACTGCACAGTCTCACACTCTGATACAAACACGTATTGGCATATCTAGCAACCACATCTAAACGTTTCTGCAAAGACACATTGTGGGTTTCTCCAAGCATGATAAAGAGGCGGCCATTTTAAGCAAATTCCCTCCGACTTTTAACTCTCCCTTGAGAGTTTCCACCGGCTTCTAAGCATCCATATGTTTGGCATTATCTAAAGCTCTTTTAGCCTCCGCAGCCTTCAGGAACATGTGAAAATAACATTCTCTCAAATCCCACATCAGGGCCAAGAAAGGGAGAAAACAATTCTAAGCGGCGCTGAAGTACTGGAACGGAACGGCTTGCCTGTGGCTCCCTTGTGGGAACGTTTGGGATTTTACTGGCTGGCTCTTTCCTTTCATTGCTTTTCTCTAATTAGAAAGTATGGGGATTCCAAGTCGAAGCATCTCATTTACTTACTTGGTCCAATCTTCAGCCCAACCTCAGGGACAGACAATGGTGGTGTCCTCGTCCAGCTTCCTAAATCCACAACCCGACTATGGTTTAATCAGGTCATCTAAAAGGCAACCAAACCCTTTCCTAATGTTGTCGAACCACAATTGCCAGAATCCCACTTACAGCCAAAGGCTATTGTTTTTAAGTTGTAGTTTAACAACATTGAGGCTCAGATTGTCCACCACTGACATTTTAATGAATTTCTAATGAATGGTAATGTTTCGTCCTATGGCAAAGACTAATTACGCTAATTAACAAAGGAGCAATTCTGCACGCAACACAACACTACAGGTATGTGATATACTGAATTATTTTAAACTAGAGTCTGGTTTAACAGGAGCAGTTAAAGCTGCAGCTGGGAAGGTTTCTCCCTTCAGTCAAAGTAGTGAAAGGAAAAGAGACACAACATGAAAATGCTTTATGGATGCTGTAGAAAAATTCTACCTCATTGGATTATGGTCATGGCAACACTAATGCCATTAATTAGCAAAAAGAACTATTTCTGAAACTTGCACAATACAAAATATTAACAAACACAAAGGGCCATCGGTAATATCGCATATGTTTATGCAGAGAAAAATTGGGTCAATGCAAAATATAGATAGATAGATAGATAGATAGATAGATAGATAGATAGATAGATAGATAGATAGATAGATAGATATATATATATATATATATATCCTGGGAGCATGAAAAAAAGCAGAAACTCCAAAATGCTGTATTGACTATCCAGCCAATTTATACATTTACTGCTCCGCCATTCTCTAGTCTTGGGTGGAGCCTTTCCTTACACTGACCCTGTTCCAATAAAAAGGAAGGAAATTATTAACATTCATTATATGGAATCTTATTATCCAGAAAGCTCCAAAATAAGGAAATGCTTGGATGGACTTTGATGCTAATGCAGAACTGCAGCAGCTCTAGTAACCTTTTTTGTGATGAAAAGTCAAATGATTTTAATGATTTACATTCGGTTTGGCCAGGCACAAAAAACTTGAATTCTACTGAAATCCTGGCCAAATACCAAACTGAATCCTAGATTTGGTGCATACCTAATATTAGGATTTTTGAGATGTTTAGCATGGAGGCAGCGATTTTAGTAGATTCCCCTTGTTTCTTACGATTTTAGTAGATATCGGGCTATAGGGCACATGTTAATATAGCAGATAACAAAGAACGATGTGTAGAGTAGAGTGCCTTTCGTTCTTAAGGCTATGGCACAAGGAGTCCTGTTCCGTCTTTAAAGTGTCACTATAACCCCTTTTTAACATGGGTGCAATGAAAAGGGCTTTTGCTGAGCGTACTTTTGCCATTTATTTTAAGAAATATCTATGGTTTTTGTCCACTTGAAATGTCCCTGTAGAACAATGTTTGTTCTTGTGGCATTTATCCAGATATGGATGAGGCCAGTGGGGCGATAGGATCAGGCCAAATACCTACTGCATCCTATTATATATCCACATTTGGATAGGATTTTTTCTCTGTAACGTATTAAGTTAGGCTAAAAATGGTCATCAGGTCAACCCTTCAAAAATGTGTTTATCCCAATAACTTTGGGCAGGCAATATCTAGTGGGAGACTGAAGGGGGATGAAGATTTCTACTAAGTGTCTAACCAATAGTATTACATTGTGTTACCCCAATGTAACTAAAAGCCCCACTCCTTCCTTATTTATGAAATAAATTACACCCTACCATGAAAACTATGGAGACTCCCATTGTGCCTTTGGGACACCTATGCAGAGCCCTATGAATGCTGCTTTGGAGTTTCCATCTCAAGATGTAGAACTAAGTATACAGTACATATGCTTAAGTGAGGTAAAGGATCCCAACGGTGCTCTAGATGTGGCAGAACTGCAATGATATCGGGTACATTGGGCGTGCCTACTCCTTTGTTTAGCAGATTCCTTCCTACACTTTTTTTTTTTTTTTTTTTTTTAAACGGTATACACATAAATATTTTATAAAAAATAAAGTGCTTTCTAACAAGTCCCAATAAAGGAACATATAACATCTCAGAAACTGAAAAAGTAAAAAAAAAAAAAAAAAAAGTAATACTACATCCAAGGTAAATAGAAACAAACAATATATACAGTTTCATGGGTATCCCAAGACCAACCTCCCTTCATATACACGGTATATACATATAAGATCCTATCTTTTGCTCAATATATTATAACAATATATATTTTACATTTTTGTTTATACACGTGAAAACTCCTACAAAAAAAGCAACAGCAAGCCTGCAAGCCAAAACACAAGGGCAGGCAAAGCGTGTGTGGTGCCGCAACTGCTCTTGTTTGGGAAGATTTGCCAGCGTTCCTTCCTGGGGTGTAATGTCTCCACATCCTCCCAAGCACTGAAAGCCGCTGCCGTAAAGTTTGCATCCCCAGTTGTGAGCAAGTCAAAAACACATGAGTGAAAATAGATGTGCTTGACCTGTATCTTTTCCAGACATTTCTCAATGGCGCTTTCCAGTGTGTACACCGAGGAGGCTTGAGCGGTGGTGTGGTCGCGTGTGCTGCTAGCAGTTATGGGTAAGCGCAGGTGCCCTCCCTCATCAATGCGTTCACTTGTTGGACAACCATTCACACACAGTTGTAAGTCTTGGCTTTCCTCATATGCCATTGCCAACTCTTCGGGCATGCGAACCGCTAGGGTTAAATAATTTCCAAGTTGGCGCACGATCACGGTGGTGCCAATGTATCTGGCATGCATTTCAACATGCTTTCCACCAACTCGCTCGATAATCCTTAAGGTCTTGGAATCACTGTCCCCACCACTTGTGGAGCCATCCACAAACGCTGCAGGCAGGTCGTCCGTCACAGCCTGGTACACTTTCTGGTCTGTACAGTCTTGAAATGCTTTAAATATTATAGTTATCTGGAAGAGAAAGAAAAAGGCAAATCATTATGGTTGCATTGTTGCAGTTCCGGTGAGCGTTGGATGGGGTGATTTGTAAAAACAAAATAGAACAAATCAACTGCCTTTTGCACAAATCCTGCATGTAGAGAGACGTGATTTATGGTGATTTTAATAGAGTGAGCTCTAATACATCTTTTAGGCAAAAGGAGCTCCCCTATAAGATATATTGGATCTCACGGTCTATGATTATTTCAGCATGCTGAAGCTTATATTAAATTAAAATTTTGTTGATAGTTCCCCCGTTGAAATGAAGTCTAAGAAAGACGGCCTTCTTGTAATTTGAAGCTTTGTGGAAAACGGGTTTACGGATAACAGGTCCCATACCTGTATAATGAAATGTATATCTGAATGTATACTAATAAAGTGTAAGATTTGTTAGGATTTTAGCCGTGATGCCATTGCTTGTTATATATGGGACTGACCCTTTATGCGTCACTGAAGAACAGGAGATATTTATAAGTAAATGTAAAATAATTGAAATCTCCCTATGTTACATTCTCCTATAAGGAAAAGCCAATTCAGTTGGTCAGAGACTTGATTTGTACAGAAATGCAGCTCAGTTACAAGCCTCAAGTACAGTGGATAAAACTAGCGCAAGATTTCTCAGAACCTGTCAAAGTTAACAAAGAAGCAGCTATAATCTGAGGTTAAATGACAGGTCTGTACATTTAATAAGCACCTTAGTCAACCTGCAATCATGCCATTAGCAGGCAAATTAGGGAATCAACTTCTCTTTTAAAGCTGAGCAATTGGCCTCACAACTGCGGCTCATAAATACAAGTCGGTTAATGGGATTTCTGCGTATGAAATATGAATTGATCGTAAAAGAGAACGTTGATTTGAAACATACACACGAAACCTGCTGCTTATTTCATCCATGCTCCCAAAAAACATACAGGCAAGCTAGAAATGTCTGCAGCCACCCATCTGAATATTTTATGGGTCTCCCAAAGGCATGTTTCCTAAACATAAAGTGTTTCTACTCCACTGGTTTCATGGTGAACTCTGCAAATCACAGCAGAACAAATAAAGGGTAACAGTACAGATATAGGATCGATTGTCTGGAACCCATTAACCAAAAAGCTCCGAATTACGGAAAGGTTGTCTCCCATCTAGACTCCATTTTATTCAAATAATCCAAAGTTTAAAAAATTATTTCCTTCTTCTCTGTAATAATAAAACAGTAGCTTGTACTTGATCCCAACTAAGATATAATTAATCCTTACTGGAAGCAAAACCAGTCTATTGAGTTTATTTAATGTTTACATGATTTTCTAGTAGAATGAAGATCCAAATTATGGAAAGATCTGGAAAACCCCAGGTCCGGACCATTCTGTACAACATGTCCCATACCTGTAATAATATTCTGACATGCACTCTCACCTATGATGACCTGCTCCTGATTTATCCTCTTTAAAACACCTTACCGCTACTGCAGAACCACAACTTGCCTATACCAGATTAGAATTTTTATAACACAGGGGAACATGATACGTTTGTAGCCTTACACAGCATTTGCTTTTAGATGGGGATCAGTGACCCCCATTTGAAAGCTGAAAAATGTCAAAAGAACTATAAAAAAAATCCATTGAAGGTCAATTGAAAAGTTGCTTAAAATTGGGCATTCTATAACATGTTAACTTAAAGGAGGTAGAAATGTTGTAGATGATGTTTTGTGCTTCTGTACCAGCCCATGGCAACCACAGCCCTTTAGCAGTAAAGATTTGTGTCTCCAAAGATGCCCCAGTAGCTCCCCATCTTCTTTTCTGCCGATTCACTGCACATACTCTGTGCTGCTGTCACTTAAAGGGGAAGGAAACCTAGCCGGCGCAAACCCCCCACCCCCCTCCCGTTTGTTGCCCACCCTCCCTCCTCTCCCCTGGCCTACCCGTCCCGCTGGGCAAATGCCCCTAACTTGTTACTTACCCTTCTGCGCAAGTCCAGTCCAGGGAGTTCACCGACGACAACTTCTTCCACGCGATCTTCTTCCTGCTGTGAACGGCGTTTTGGCACATGCGCAGCAGGAACATTTCGCCGGTACGGATCTACTGCGCATGCGCCAAAATTCACGCGCATGCGCAGCAGATCGTACCGGCGAAATGATCCTACTGCAGGAAGCAGGAAGAAGATCGCGTGGAAGAAGATGTCGTCTGTGAACTCCCTGGACTGGACCTGCACAGAAGCGTAAGTAACAAGTTAGGGGCATTTGCCCAGCAGGACGGGTAGGCCAGGGGGGAGGAGGGAGCGTGGGCAACAAACGGGAGGGGGGGGGGTTTGCGCCGGCTAGGTTTCCTTCCCCTTTAAGGTGGCCATAGACTCAAAGATCCGCTCGTTTGGCGACATTGCCAAACGAGCGGCTCTTTCCCCGATATTCCACTAACGGCATGGCTATATCGGGGGTAATTCGAACGTTTGGCCATATTCGAACGATCGAATTACGATGCGCCAATGGGCTCCGACGGGTCGGTCGGTTAAAAATCAAACCTTCCCGATCTATATCGTGGCCAGATATCGATCGGGAAGACCCGTCGGAAGCAGATAAGCTGTCAAATCGGTCCAAACGACCGATATAGGCAGCTTTATCTGCCCGTGTATGGCCACCATAACTGAGCTTAAGGACCCACTCACAATATACAGTACACATAGAATAGAAATGTCACAATATAAGACTGATTAGTAATTAATACAGATAATTACTACATGGCAGAACTCAATTTTTGCATCCAGTGCAAGGTACAGAGAGCAGCAATGGCTATTTAAATGAGCTTGTGTTCAGACCTGTAATAAATAAGGCCCTGTGTCTTTTTTGCTGAATATATAAAGATTAAGAGAAAGTATACCAGATTTACACATATAGGATATATTTACCCTTTAAAATATTTTTTAAGCGCTGACCAATGAAGCACAATTCGAATGATTTTTAATCTGAGCTCCTTTCAATCTTGCTGTATCATTCAGGTAAAATAAATCTACACAAGGGTTCTTGCTCTTAACACAGCCCAATACCCATCTACCCCCTCTCCTACAACGATGTAAAAGGAAAGGCAAAGATCATAAAAAATGCAGCAGTTTTCGCATGCTTAATGCTTTTGCTCTGCAGACTAATGAATATTGAATGGCGAGGCTTTTGTCTACAAATGGCAAGTGGCAATAAACATCAGGAAACATATTGCTTGTCTGTTTCTGTGGGCAGATGCACCTTAATGAAATGGGGAGAGGAAGTGCTACATGATACGTTTGCGGCCTACAGCTTTAACGGAAGCACAGAAACATCCATAGCCTTAAGGAAGGTCACAGAACTTTAAGATGACTTTCCTTTTAAGCACTTTTTGAAGAGGAATAGAATTTGAGGTAAAATAAAGTCATGCCCATTTAGTTCAACCTTTTACCCAAATACATTTTTCCCAACTTCTAATATATAATCATATAATACACAAAAGCCACGAATAGCTTGTAAATTATATCCTTATAAACAATGAGTTCTGATGTCATCAGTTATAAACGGTGAGTTCTGATGTCATTTCTGTCACATGACTCACTGAAATTTGTGTATTATAATAAAGTACCCCCAGTTGTAAAATATGAGGATATTAGAAGTTACCATGGCCTCTATTCAAAAAAGGATCCCGTTCTCAGCCTCAAAACTATAGGCCAGTTAGTCTGACGTCAGTATTAGGAAAGCTTTTCGAGGGGGTTAATAAAGGATAAGATACTGGACTCCATAGCAAATCATAATACTATGAGTTTGTGCCAGCATGGTTTTATGCGTAATAGATCTTGCCAGACTAACTTAATTTCTTTTTACGAGAATGTAAGTAGAGACCTCGATTCTGGGATGGCAGTGGATGTGATTTACTTTGCTAAAGCATTTGATACAGTGCCACACAAAAGGTTACTGGTTAAATTAAGGAATGTTGGCCTGGAACATAGTATTTGTACCTGGATAGAGAACTGGCTAAAAGATAGACTACAAAGAGTGGTGGTAAATGGAACATTTTCTAATTGGACCAGTGTTGTTAGTGGAGTACCGCAGGGCTCTGTACTAGGTCCCTTGCTTTTCAACTTGTTTATTAATGACCTGGAGGTGGGCATCGAAAGTACTGTTTCTATTTTTGCAGATGATACTAAATTGTACAGAACTATAGGTTCCATGCAGGATGCTGCCACTTTGCAAAGTGATCTGTCTAAACTGGAAAACTGGGCAGCAAACTGGAAAATGAGGTTCAACGTTGATAAATGCAAGGTTATGCACTTTGGCAAAAATAATATAAATGCAAGTTATACACTAAATGGCAGTGTGTTGGGAGTTTCCTTAAATGAAAAGGATCTAGGGGTCTTTGTAGATAACACGTTGTCTAATTCTGGGCAGTGTCATTCTGTGGCTACTAAAGCAAATAAAGTTCTGTCTTGCATAAAAAAGGGCATTAACTCAAGGGATGAAAACATAATTATGCCTCTTTATAGGTCCTTGGTGAGGCCTCATCTGGAGTATGCAGTTCAGTTTTGGACTCCAGTCCTTAAGAGGGATATAAATGAGCTGGAGAGAGTGCAGAGACGTGCAACTAAATTGGTTAGAGGGACGGAAGACTTAAATTATGAGGGTAGACTGTCAAGGTTGGGGTTGTTTTCTCTGGAAAAAAGGCGCTTGCGAGGGGACATGATTACACTTTACAAGTACATTAGAGGACATTATAGACAAATGGCAGGGGACCTTTTTACCCATAAAGTGGATCACCGTACCAGAGGCCACCCCTTTAGACTAGAAGAAAAGAACTTTCATTTGAAGCAACGTAGAGGGTTCTTCACAGTCAGGACAGTGAGGTTGTGGAATGCACTGCCGGGTGATGTTGTGATGGCTGATTCAGTTAATGCCTTTAAGAATGGCTTGGATGATTTTTTGGACAGACATAATATCCAAGGCTATTGTGATACTAAACTCTATAGTTAGTATAGGTATGGGTATATAGAATTTTAATTAAAAGTAGGGAGGGGTGTGTGTATGGATGATGGGTTTTCATTTGGAGGGGTTGAACTTGATGGACTTTGTCTTTTTTCAACCCAATTTAACTATGTAACTATGTAACTATGGAGTTCCATGACCTGTATAAAAACACTCGGCCTTCGGTAACTCCTCGGTAACTTATAATATCCTTATATTTTACAAGAGGGGGTACTTTATTCACTATATAATCCAAATTTTTAAAAATGATTTCCTTTTTCTCTGTAATAATAAAACAGTACCTTGTACTTGATCCAAACTAAGATATAATTAATCCTTATTGGAAACAAAACCAGACTATTCGGTTTATTTAATGTTTACATAAATTTCGAACAGACTTAAGGTATGAAGATCCAAAGTACGGAAAGATCCGTTATCCGGAAAACCCCAGGTCTCAAGGATTCTGGATAACAGGTCCCATATCTGTATATACTTAAAATAATAACAACCCCTTACTCAAAAATGCTGATCTATACTTATCAAACTGATGCCTTTTAAGTAGGGATGCACCGAATCCACTTTTTTGGATTCGGCCGAACCCCCGAATCCTTCGTGAAAGATTCGGCCGAATACTGAACCGAATCCGAACCCTAATTTGCATATGCAAATTAGGGGTGGGAAGGGGAAAACATTTTTTACTTCCTTGTTTTCTGACAAAAAGTCATGCAATTTCCCTCCCACCCCTAATTTGCATATGCAAATTAGGATTCGGTTCGGCTGGGCAGAAGGATTCGGCCGAATCCGAATCCTGCTGAAAAAGGCCGAATCCCGAACCGAATCCTGGATTCGGTGCATCCCTACTTTTAAGGGCAGAGACACACGGTCAGATTCGGGGAGATTAGTCGCCCGGCTAGAATGAAAATCGCCGGCGGGTTGGCACTCGGAGAGCTTCGTTTTCCGAAGTTGCCTCACGAGGAAACTTTGTGTGACTTCGGAAAACAAAGTGCTCGGTTTGCCATCCCACTGGAGATTTTCATTGTAGCCGGCGGGAAGGAAATTTGGGGACTAATCTCCCCGAATCTGACCATGTCTCTGCCCTACAGCTTTATGGGTAGTGATGGTTTGTCACCCAAGAAAAATTGCCTTTCGGGCAGGCAAAAAAACAACTGAAAATACCTATGCACTACAGAACACTCGAATCACCATGACAATGCCAGGAGAAATGCTTTATTGTGAAAATACTCCCTTCCGCAGTGTGATTTAACTGGCAAGGATACAGCAATTCCTGTTGTATGCTATGGATGGGTATTTCTAGGCATTTTGTTGCCTGTCCCAAAGGAGATAAAGCATTGGTGACAAAAAGACTCACTTGCTATTAAAGGGGAACATTCACGAAAATGAAGATTTAATATAAGCTTCCTCATTTTGAAATAAGAAACTTTCTAAATACAATCAATTAAAAATTCTGTAGTGTTTCTGAAATAATCAAGTTCATGTTCACTATTCCTCTCTCAGCATCTGTTTCTCTTCATTCTGTCTTCATGCAGCTGTTTGGTGTCAGATGAATGATCGAAAATATCTTTCCCTTTCCTAGCAGATGTATTAGAGCTCACTCAAATAACTGATTCCAGTACAAACAAAATCTAACAAAATAACTGCTTTTGCACAAATTCTGCATGTAGAGAGACATGATGTCTGGGGATTTTAATAGAGTGAGCTCTAATACATGTTCTAGGCAAAAGGAACCCCCCTATAAGATATATTGGATCATTCATCTGACACCCAACTCCCGAATGAAGAGAACAGATGCTAAGAGAGGAATAGTGAATATAAACTTGATTATTTCAGAAACGATACGATTGTATTTAGAAAGATTCTTCTACTGCAAGGTAAATGTCTACTGCAGGCTATAGGCGGTTTCTATGGCTTTAACCGCAAAATGGGCACAGGCAATTGTCATGAAATGTTTTCCTGAAAAGGCAAATGTGCTTTATTTCAGGCAAGTATTATGTCAATTTCCATGTGCCAGCGGTTTCAAACTATTTCTTGACTGTAATGAGAAGCAATTTGTGATGTAATTTGTGGAACCACAGTGTGCCCCATCAGCCTTGGGCAGCTGCTAATGAGTCCTTGCATGCCAAACACAAGCAAAATAATAGAAATGTTTCATGAAACAGTCATCCCTTGCTTGGTGCCCAACACAAATCGGTTGGTGAGCAGGCAACTGCTGTGACTCTGAATGGCTAGGAAAGCAGAAAGGTGGGGGGTTGAACATGGCTGCTGCGTCACGCTGCTCCTACTATAGAATACTTTGCCTTTGAAGAAGGCCAGAAGTTATTTATTGGTGCCTGTGAGGGAAGCTTGAGACATGCCGGTCCAGCAAGTCATTAACTAAGAGGAAATGACTTCTCCATCTGGCCATTATTATCATATTGGATAAATGATCAACAAATTTCAAGGAATGTCTTCTATCTGCAATTGCCTACACATTAACAGGAGGGGTTGGGATGCCAGCTGCAGTGAGTCTATGATCCATGGCATCCCCAGATGATTAGAAAAGCCCATTTTCTGCAATTAGATGAATTAAGCAGGACATCTGTTCATACTTTGTCATACGCATTTGGAGCCCTGCAATCAGTCTTCCCAGCACAAGATTTAAGGTCCCACTGCATGTTTCTGGCATTTTCCACGCCACAATAGGACTGATTGTAACTAAAACAAAACTGTTGATAGCTTTTCAGCTGTCAAATACATAAATGTCCTTTATACTGGAACTAACTTTTCAACGGTGAAAGTGTATATATTGCCATTTTTATTTCTGTATGCTGGCAATCATATATTTAGAAAATAACTGATTTGAATGTCTATGAGAATTCAAACGCAACTGCTTCATAAATCCACGACAAAGTGGCCAGATAAAGTCCCTCTTTCACGGCAGTCTGTGCATACAATTAACTTGTTGGACTTTTGCCTTTTTTCAACCCAAAATAACTACATGCGAGGCAATCAGGACTTTGCCCTCTATAGCTGTTTGTTGACAGTGTCTTGAGATCCACTGATCACCAACTAAAGTCTACTGGTAGATCCCGCTCTACCTTTTGGTCACCCCTGCTCTATAGGAACAAACCAATATACTAGTATATGATCCGTTATCCACAAACCCGTTGTCCAGAAAGCTCCGAATTATAGCAAGGTCATCTCTCACAGACTCAATTTTAATCAAATAATTCAAAATTTAAGAATGTTCTCTGTAATGACAAAACACTACCTCATACTTGATCATCCTTATTCGTGTGAAAACAATCCTACTTGGTTTATTTAATGTTTACCTGAGTTTTAGCAGACTTAAGGTATGGAGATCCAAATTACGAAACTACCCCTTATCTGTAAAACACAAGGTATTCTCTGCCATGCCAGGGCAGCAGCCTTACAATGTGGTCGAGTGGCATTACACACTGGTGTATATGTGGCTATTGCTTAGGGTAAATTAATTATTTGCAGCTTACAAACTTTGCAAGTATCATCTGCATCATCATGCTTTTAGGATCTTACTGCCATCTTTCCCAGTTGTTAAGACTTTTGTTAACTACGTTTGTATTTAATTCTCTGGGACAAGCCCCAAAATCCAAAGTGCCAGTTTCTATAAATCACCATATTTGTACTTGCAATACAGGTATGGGATCCATTATCTGGAAACCAGTTATCCAGAAAGCTCCAAATTAAGGAAAAGCCATCTCCCACAGACTCCATTTTATCCAAATTTTTAAAAATGATTTCCTTTTTCTCTGTAATAATAGATATTTTTAATACAATATAATTAATCCTTACTCTAAGCAAAACCAGTATTATTTTTTTTGTAATGTTTAAATGATTTTCTAGTAGACTTAAGGTATGAAGATCCAAATTATGGAAAGATCCGTTGTCCGGAAAACCCCAGGTCTCGAGCATTCTGGATAACAAGTCCCATACCTGTATAATATAACACGGATGGGAATGCTTAAATACTATAAATGCACACATACCAAGGGCCTTTAGAATAACGTATTGTACCTCATGTTCAGCCATAAGCCATATCCACAACCTGAAATATGCCATAAAGAACTCATTGTAACAATGTTTCTCTTTGTTCAGTGCAATGCACAAGGAAACCATGGCAGACAGATGCCCCACAGTTTACACATGACACACACCTTGCAAGGGCTGGATGCCCACTAAGCATGAATGCAGCATTCATAGCCTACAAAGAGACTTTAATAAAAATGCATGTTATTAGCTGGCACCAAACCCAAACCCTTTACTACCAGAGAGACGTGCAACACATTTCAGAGTTGCTGCATAACGTATTCCAGGGTTTAAAGGTTCAGATTTTTCGCTAGTTATGCTCTTGCAGCCTGTCAGGTATGATCATGTCAGCACCGGTACCACTTACTAAAGTACTGACTGGCTGCTGGGCACAAGTCAGAGTGCTGGTCACAGGTTAGAGCGCAGGGTGCCGTGCACAGGTTAGAGCGCAGGGTGCTGGGCACAGGTTAGAGCACAGGGTGCCGTGCACAGGTTAGAGCGCAGATTGCTGGGCACAGGTTAGAGCGCAGGGTGCTGGGCACAGGCTACAGCGCAGGGTGCTGGGCACAGGCTACAGCGCAGGGTGCTGGGCACAGGTTAGAGCGCAGGGTGCCGGGCACAGGTTAGAGCGCAGGGTGCTGGGCACAGGTTAGAGTGCAGGGTGCCGGGCACAGGTTAGAGCGCAGGGTGCCGTGCACAGGTTAGAGCACAGGGTGCTGGGCACAGGCTACAGCGCAGGGTGCTGGGCACATGTTAGAGCGCAGGGTGCTGGGCACAGGTTAGAGCGCAGGGTGCCGGGCACAGGTTAGAGCGCAGGGTGCCGGGCACAGGTTAGAGCGCAGGGTGCTGGCCACAGGTTAGAGCGCAGGGTGCCGTGCACAGGTTAGAGCGCAGGGTGCTGGGCACAGGTTAGAGCGCAGGGTGCCGTGCACAGGCTACAGCGCAGGGTGCTGAGCAGGGGATACCAATTTCTTTCCAAAATATAGAGCTGAAGCATTTCTTTAAAGTGATTCTTATCAAAGTCAGTGGTGGGGCAATTCCCAGCATCAATATAAGTATGAACTTCTTTCTTTGATGACTAAATTTCTCTCTCCTTTCTGCCTCACTCTCACATTTACTGCAGCAAAACCTACAAAAAAAAGGTCACCCCCTTTTCTTAGTTATTATTGGACATTTTTGATGCTATTTCATGCCTAGAAGGGAAGATATATGCAAAGATTCGGGGAGATTTAGTCTTCTTCAGGCAACTAATCTCCCCGAAAAGACTTCCCACCGGCTAGAATCTAAATCGTCGGCGGGATGGCACTCGGAGCACTTTGTTTTCTGAAGTTTCCTCGTGAGGCAACTTCGGAAAACGAATTGCTCCGAGTGCCATCCCGTCGGCAATTTAGATTCTAGCTAAAGGGAAGGGGAGATTAGTCGCCCGAAGAAGAGGCGATTTGTCGCCCGGCGACTAAATCTCCCCGAATCTTTACATGTGTCTCTGCCCTAAGGATGAATATTCAGCCACCAAATGAGTAAACAGCCCCCACCCCACACATGGTTACCCTTCTAAACACACACCTCCCCCAGTGCATTTATTCACTCACACCCTCACAAAGGCAGTAAGCAACATATACAAACATATAGGCATATTGACACTCACACCAATACACAGAGTGGCTTATTCATTAAACTGGCTGTTCTAGGCTGCAACTCTCCCCCCTCCATGTTTCAGTCACAGGGGAGCAGTCATTCACTAGCTGTTCCCTGCTGCTGCCCCTCCTCCTCCTCCTCTCCTAAAAATCTCATGAAAAACTGGAAATAATTTGCAGACATGCAGTTATTCACATTGTACAACCTGGACCTGGAAAGCGAAATCTCATGGTGACTGAAAAACAATATCACATACCAAAGAATGTCCAATAGCTGACTTAAAAGTAAATAGAAAATAAACTGTACTTTGCATGTGTTGGGGCTGGCTGTGACCACATTGGTCACAATGCCCTTGCTATAAAATACAGATTTTGTATATATATGTATGGAAACCTGTGGCCAATAAAACCACCTGCCTGACTGATCAATCTGAGTGAACAAAGCAGGCAAAGGTTTTCTCATCTGGAACCACAATGGCTGACACCAGTAATCCTTCATATTCCAGCATAGATTTATGGTACATTTATGTACAAAATGTGAGAAGGTCTTTGGAGCTGCCTGTGGTCTATGTATACCACAATTCAGATGGCAACACTTCCAGTGGTGTCTTTACTTATCCCAGGGTCATAAGCTGACACTACCTTATGTCTTCTTGTTAGAGGAGTACTGCACAGTAAATTTAAAAAAAATGTAGTTCTAAAGGAGATGATAAAAATTATAAGATGGGCCTGCCCAATCAATATCTGGCTGAAAATCGTCTAGATATAAATCAGACACTTTTAAAAATCCTGTCGGGCCAAGGACTGTGTTGGCTCGTTGATGTGGTTCTCACCCAGAGCCTCCATTTTGCCATCGTTGTGATCTAAATGTTTGGCCTTCGGGCAAAACAGCTAGATCGGCCTGATATCACTGTGAGCCAGTAACAGCTTGTCTAAAACTGAGAAATAAATAGTTAACTGAAGATAACTACACATTCAACATTTTATACACATTGACTAGTGGCTAGGTACGAAGACTCCTTTGTCACTTACACATTACCCACAGTGCAAAAAGCACAGATCTTTTGATGACTATTATAGTGGTGATAATAAGTCTGACTAGACATTATTGTAGTGCAGTGAGTTCTTTAACAGATTTCATTGAATATAAATTTGGCAGTTATTGTGCAGATGAAGTAATATCTCTTGCACTTAGATGGTTGTGAATCTATTACAAAAGCACCAAGATATCATTTGTATACTGACAAGAATTAGTGCCAGTTATTTTGAAGTTGGGACATAAAATATAAACATGGAGTTAATTGCCTTTAACACTTGAGGATGTACATCATCTCAGGCCTTAAACACTTAAGGCACCATTACCTTGTTAGTTGCAGTAGCACTAGACCCAGGAACCACTGGCACATTGGTCACTTGCACAGACAAATAGTTGTTGTCTATTAATGGCCAAGCACCTTCCACCTTGCATGTCTGAAAATGATCTTGGAAAGTTCTCAGATGTGGATCTCCGAACAAGCCACAGAATAGATAATTGGGCTGAGTATGATCCCCTGATCGTAGTATCCTTTCAGTCGCCCTGCTGTGGTAGTTACAAGCGTCGATAGTAAATTCAGGGTTTGTTGATGATGTGGGACCATCCTTTGAGCAATTTCTTTGACTCATGAGGTCACTGATACCTAACACAGCAGAATGGTAAACTAAGTTTCCACGACATGCTTTAGAAGTTCTCTGCGTGCAGGCTGCATATGCCCTCAAGGCCTTACAAAATTCCGAATCAAAACCATCACTGCCAGTATTCAGATGTGAAGTAAGAGAAACAAAGTCTGTTGTGCACTTTTGGATGCGACACTGAGTTTGCTGTTGGCAATATGCTGTGGAAAAAAAAAAAAAAGAAATTGTAAACATTCTGAAAATGGATAAACATTTTCAGTGTCATGATACATTACTAGCCAGTGATTAGCTTACAAAGCAATACATTAAGCAAACTGTAAATCAACTTGCACCTAGAATTCCATACAACAAGCACATCTGGGAACCCTGCTGATTGAGGGAGAAGCTCTGTCTCCAGTACGTGACACATTTCTTGCTGAGGTGAAAGGTTAAGTCCTGTTGGAGGGGCATATTTTGACCAAAATGGTGTGCCTCTCAAGTGGAAAATAGCAGCCAGTTTACTGTTAGGAAAAACTGAATAAAGTACTTCAACTATTTGCAGTATACCTTAATGGGGAAATAATGGGGAACTAAAACCCTATGTATCATAAGCCTCTATAGAAATAGATTATACAAAACAGTGATTTACATATCAGCTGTTTTATGTAAAGATTTGTTTTATGATAAATATATTTTTTCTAATAGTTTTCACCATTCAATCATCCCATACTGAAACACTGGCATTTTAGGTCTGTATTTAGTTTTATAGATAGCATTGTGCTCACACACAAACCAATGGAACACATACATGTTAGGTTACATCAGCCAATGAATGGACAGAGCTGTGTATGTGACTCCCACACTTCTCTCTGCGCTATTTCCTGTCAGGTGAACAGTGACACAAAACATCACAAAATGGTGGCTCAAAGTAAAGAGCACTATATACGTATATATGTATGCTAATTGAATAAGTTTCTTTGATAGGTCACTTATTAGGATACACGTTTTCACTTAGGATGTACAGATCTCCTTTAAAGGAAAACTATACCCCCAAAAATGAATATTTAAGCAGCAGAACTATGTCTGTTCATTGGCTCATGTGACCTAACATGTTTGGTATGTTTGTGTGCACCATGTATCCTACGATCCCAGGGGGCGGCCCTTATTTTTTAAAATGACAATCTTCTATTTAGGATTCCCCAATGGCACATACAAATCTATTAATATGAAAATGGTTTATTTACATGAAGCAGGGGTTTACACATGAGCTGTTTTATGCAATATTATTTTAGAGAGACCTACATTGTTCGGGGGTATAGTTTTCCTTTAAACTCTTCTGTGGAGATAGCAAATCCAAGCCGAAACACATTCCATAAGTAGTTATGCAATACAGATATTTATCCATGTTCCTTTAAAAACACTGATTACTGTCTGAAAAAAACTTTTCCAAAGGTGTAAAAAAAATTGTGCCTAAAGTTGTTGATTATGAAAAGCAATGACTTGTTTTACTGGAGTCTATAAATGGGATGTGACTTCAGTAAGGCAGCACCCACTTATATGCATGAACACAAATATGCAGATACATACTGCAGTAAAACATTGGCTATTATGTTTTAGCCAACATGTACTGGAAAATAAAATGATTTTTAATCCTAATTACCAAGAGCATGCCTTTACTTTTACATGAGGGGTTGGTTCCCCAAGACACAATTATTTCATCAGGTGGGGACGCTTCAATGGATGTTAGGAGAAACGGATATTCTGCACACCCTACACTAACAAAAGCCTGCATTCTATTTATCCTTTTAGCTTCACTCTTTGATGTCATAACACCAACTCCTAAGAACAGAGGAGGAGACTTTGTCATGCACTGTCACACACCAAAAAGATACCAAGCATAACTGCACTCATACATGTCCTACTGGCCTTTGTTTCCCTTGTGGGGTGGATACATGATTGAGTCTGTATGGGTGATGAAGAGTTTGTGTGTGGCGTTCATCTACACGGCGGGGTGACAGGCGCTGGAAACTGTACAAATGTGCATATGCATTAAAACTCAGAGGCTCCCAATATCTTTGGTTTTTTAGGCAGGGATTTTAATGTTTATAAAGAGCATACAACAGGGCTTTTGCTACTGCACTGTCTGTCCTGGAAAGTGAATAATTATAAATTACAGTTTACAATCCCACTTGGTGTTAAGAGCCTTTGACATGGAGATAGGGAAGGGATAAGTGCAGCAAACTGCCAAGTCAACCGCTCTTAGCAGATAATGGAAGCAGCCATAATAAATTAGAAAATGCAATATGATGGCCCTTTATTTGTTCAAAGGGAAAGTTAACCCTAAATGCAACTTTTATGTACACAGCATTACAATTTGCAGGTAAGACTTTTACTTATTTATTTATTTATTTTTTTACTGAATGTCTCCAACTGGTTAAAATTAGCATTTTCAAGTAAGTGTGTGCCATTATATGCAAAAAGTACCCCATTCCGTTTTCCATTAACCATGCATCTAACACACTGAGCAATACTGAGCAAACCCCAGGTATGGATTTATAGGAGAGCCCCAGAAAGATTCCCATAGGAGCATTGGTGGCACCAGCTCCCAGTTGAGAGGGGGTTATGCTACTACTGAAACAACAAACTGGAGAGCAAATGTTAATATTAAATAACTTTGTATTGGGCAGGGTTACAAATAATTCTGCACCTATCCCGTTTGCAATTTGCTTCACCATCTGGTTTGCTGCATAAATTGAGAATTACTAAGACAAACAGTATGGCAGCCCTCAATTATAAGCAAATTTGTTTTCAGAAAAAAAAAATACAGCTGCGAATAAGAGGGGGGGGGTCACAGTTCTCTATAGCAGACACAACAGCACAAATCCCTGACTAATCACTCTATACACCCCACAAAAATACATCTGCTGCACGTAGGTTTTGTAGCCATTACTTTGGCCACCCTGATGTTACTTTACAGCTTGGGAAGAACTGCCAAGAAAACACAGGTGGTAAGTTAATATTCCAAACCTTGTATATACAAAAAAATACAGCTCAGATTTCAGACTATGTAGAATAGGAGTCTAGTTCCATAGTGCAGGAAGACAGAGGAATGCTGCTCAGAAAAGCCTGGAGCAACCCACATTTCAAACCTATCAACAGCAATACAAGGTTACCCAAAAAGACACGTAGCCCCACACTAGCAGAACTTTCTGGAGAAATGCGATGGCTCTGAAAAGGCAAACAGACCATTCAAGAATTACGTTTTATTTAGTCAAAAGGGCATGTCTATACATTTAGAATTCCTTCCAAGTGGAGTTACGCTGAGTGGGTTCGCTATTCTCTTTATCTAGGCCGTCTCTTTCCCATTCCCATGCTCGTTGCCATGAGTGTCTAGTTCCCCAAGCTGCTTTATTGTGAGAGTATTACAACACATTAGCAAAGTAGTAACATCTGAATAGTAAAATCTACACAAAAAAAGTTGTAATAACTAGGGAAATCCATATAATCTGCTTTGATCTATGGGAAATAATAACCACAAAATAAAATGGAAGCGGCAGTGTAGCTTAAGGTGTTCATACATAGAACAGTCCTCTACAGTATCCACCCATCGCTTACAGGCCAAACAGACAGATATTGAATGAAGGGGCCAAATACAATATGGCCACCTATCTATTGATCCATTTGTTCAACAGCCCAACTGATTCTGACAGCAGAAGGTTTAGAGGAGATCGGAATTCCTTTTCACTTCCATATCTGCCGAGGTACTGCCCAACATCGTAATTCAGCAGATTACATTTTACATTTATTCTGTCCAATCAACGAAAAGATATCTATGGTGCATCCGGATTGTCCAGCCATTATACACATACAGAAAATCTTATGAAACGAAGTCAGAAACAATTCATAGCTATGTATATGGCTAGGGTGGGATGCAGATATTTCAAGTGTAGCATACAGACCACTAATAATGGAAAGCCACTTCTAAAGCACTGGATTTGATTAAGTCCAGGGCCCCCTTACCAGCTTTGCACAACAAAATCTATATGTGTATAAGTGTGCCACCTTGATAAAGGAAAGCAACTAAATAAATGTATTCTGCTACAGTCATACAAAAGAACAATAACAAAAAAGAATGAGTTTAGTAAAAATGCAACCAATTTCAAAACCTGTAACCATCATCACAAACATTCTGATAACTTTGGCACTAAGATTTCTCAACGTCTGGGGTAGCCTAATTGAAGTATTTTGCAAGACCCATTGAAAAAGAAAGCTGACCTGCAGTTAAGTTGCTGATCTCAAATTCTCATAATTCCCAGACAGTCAAGAACAAGTCTGGATGATGGAAGCTGTACTGTATCATCATGTGTGGCATGCACCCAAAAATATCCAATAGTCTTGAATTTATAATGATAATGCACTCTTTGGGTTAGAGAGGAAGCCTGAAGAAATAACACTTGTCAGAATGCCAAAGGGATGAGAAGTAAAAACAGTTGGGGATCTTGCCAAGAAAGGCCATGAAGTGTATTCGCAAGCAGCCTGTGCTCCGTCGGATCTGGAACCGCATGCACTGCTCTGCTGAAAAACAAAGCCTCTCTCAGGCATTTGGATAAAAACTGCAGAACACTCATGACCTGGGGGTCTATAAAAATGCAGAAAACCCTTTTAACGGGTTCCCACACAGCTATGAAGAATACTATGAAGAATATTTACTGGTAGTACTCTTGAACTCACTGCTTGCGAATAAAGCCACACTTGAATTAGCTTTAGCTGCTTATATTAAGGGGCAGCAATTTACTCACAAACAGCTTACATTTTAAAAGAGGGACCATTGTAGTTACTGCAGCAAGTATCAATGGTAACAGAAATCCAATGGGGGCTGGATTAATACATGGGCAAATGGAGTTGCAATTCCAGGATCCTTAGCAAGTACAGGATCTAACATCAGATGTCAGTTTCCCTATCAGTATGGTTTTGGACTGTGGGAGGAAACCAGATCACACATAAGAAATCCACTCTAACATATGGAGAACATACAACTGCAGAGCACCTACTGATTCTTAAGAGCTTAGATACATTTTAGTAACAGAGTTTATTACATTATAATTGGTTCATTCAATTCAAGTAATGATTGATGCCGGGAGAAATCCAATTTCCCTGTAGGATTCCGGAAACAATTTCCTTTTCTCTTTGATGTTAAACTGTCCTTTGCCCCTGTTATTTCCTTTTCTAAATCAAAATGTCTTTCTTGAAACCCAGCAACTTTCAAGTTCAGAATTATAAAGATAATCCATTGTTGTTGATATCTATATGTCCCATAACTCCTACATGGTATAATTCAGAGTGATTACCAGAACACTGCTGACCATCTGAAGGACAGCGGGCAAGAACAGTCTTCCAAACCATAGTTATGATCTTCAGAGTTAGTTCCCCAGACACTGTTCGTATATTCAAGTCATGTAAAACCTTGGACAACACTGACTTAGATAAGATTGCCAGTCAACGGGCCAAGTAATTGGACTGCGTTAACAGGCCATATATTTGACTGGCCGAACATGGGCTTTGTAGTTGCTCACTTGGAGGGAATGCAACTCCTTGTGGTCAGTTTTAATTTGACTGGAGGTGAAACACTATCTCTATGTTTGGTTTATGGATTGGGATAAAGTCTTATCTTAGAAGGGCAATTTAAATATTAAGTGATTGAAAGACGCATTTTAAGGGACAATATTTTGTGTGCCTCTGCCTAAGTCAGCAGTACTGCTTCCTGAGATTCTTAAGCACTGTGGAATATAATTTGGCCACACACACACAGCATTGGAATCAGATAATGGAAGTGATGTGTATTCTACCCCAGGCTGTGCCTGCCACCCTAGTGCCTACCTCTATCTCTGAGTGCCAATAAGAATAGGCCGGATATAAATACCATTCATTATTTCACACAAAGTGCTTTTAGAATGGTGCGGCCTGCCCAGTAATTATATTATTTTCTTCAGGTTGTGATCATTACTGGAAAAGTGGATTCCTCTCTTACAGGCTGTGTAGCATTTCTTTGCTCTCAGGCATTACTAGAAACACTATACATTACATTAAAACCACGGTTCTATAAATAAATACATTATAGTCAACTGCACTTCGGTAACACTGAGGGATCATTATCTATAACCTTTGGCTCTTTCAAAAGCACCCATCAGGCCCAGTTTTAGGGTTGGACAAAAGCATCAGAATCCTTGGGGGGAGAATAATGTGTATATACAACATAGGGCATATTATTTAACAGCTGTTAAAGGAGAACTAAACCAAGCTATCAACCAGGCACATGTGTTCTAGAATGCCTTCTTGTGCTTTCTATTTGTGTATGTGTAGAGGCATTTGTATTGGGGAGCAGGCTCATATAATTTTGAACTTATTTATATTCAGAAATGTATAATTTAAAAATCACACACAATACTTATATGACTGAAGTATTTTTCAAACTATACGTTTTTATTCAGCCAGTAAAACCTTTATCCATACCTATGAATACTGCTGTAGCAAAGAGAAGTACCAGAATAAGTGCAAAACTGGATTTGTGAGCATCCAAAATTATTGAAGATGGGCTCTCTTTAAAAAATGGCAAATTTTCCTTTTGGCATGGGACTTGCCTATCTACACAATCATAAAAGCTGTAAGTCTAATTCTAGGATAAATGGATTTTCCAAATATAAATTGATTAAAAAATGTTGCACCAACAGCAGTTTTTGCTGGTCATTTTTGATAGGATTGCTCTGCAGCTTTCTGGGGCCCTATATCAGGAAACACATGGTATGGAAGCCGTGCTAACATCTTGTGATTCAGGGCTGCAAACGCACCCCAAGCTAATCATCACCTTTGATTCACTTTGAAGCAGAGCAGATTTTAATGTAATAAAAGTCACAAAGTTTGCACCAGGTCTAGTAACCTTTAGCAACCAACAGATACTTATGGCTTGCCTGCTTCAAAGCAAACATCTAAAGATCTGATGCAGTTACTTTTAAATCTGCAATATAACGTAAATGTAAAACAATTTAAAAAACATGGCAGTCATTATGTGAACAAAACACTGAAGAGTAGCTTACACGGGGGGGGGGGGGGACACACAAAAAATGCCCATCTGTGCACAGGCCACAGGATGTAGATTCGCCTTTAACAAGCGCATAAGAAATCAGTGAAACGTGAACATTTCCCCCAAGAGAGAAACTCTGTATAAATGCTGACACTCGCACACGAAAGTGATAGTTCTAAAGCCTAATACTGCCCCACATTTACTTTTGCTGAGTGATAAATATACATATATAGTATATCAGCTGAGTGCTTGTTGCATTGAATCCATGTGTAGCCATATAATAGATATTCAGGCTTTGTTGATCAGATTTAGATTACCCCGATTCAACCTCCTTTTTTTCCAGCTAATCGCTGCAGGAATTATTCAAGGCAGTGATCTCGAACAAAAGCACCTCTCAGTCTCCCAACCCAATACAAACTGTTCAAATTAGTCACAAGCCACAAATACTAGGATTTGATGCAAAGGTCAAATCACATATGTGGACTCTGCGTGTTAGGAAAAAAAAAAAATCAGAATTATGAGTTCAGACCTCTAACAATGAGCCCTTACTCCAATGCACAGCCAGGGTGGCAAGCAATTAAGCCTCTCCAGCAGCAGAAACGTCTCAAGAAAGTAAAACGAACACTTTCCATTTATTTCCACATAGCACAGAACCACATTCCTGCAAACCCTGAACGTATAAATGTAATATATTTAGCCTTATATCAGATTTTGATATTTATCTCAGTATGTCATTTAATTAATCCAAGATGATTTACATGCATTGCTAGCAAAATGGTCAACTACCAAAAATTACAAGCATCAGAGCAATATAATTAAAGGATTAAAACAAATATATAATTATGTGTGTTTCTAGTGCTGCCATACACTTTATCCCAGTAGTACAGGAATGGAGACAGTTATCCGGAAACCCGTTATCCAGAAAGCTCTGAATTACAGAAAGGCAGTCTCCCATAGACTCCATTTTATCCAAATTATCCACATTTTTTAAAATGATTTACTTTTTCTCTGGAATTATAAAACAGTAAAGCTGGCCATAGATGCAAAGATCTGATCGTACGAATCGAGGATTCGTGCGATTTTCGAGCCGTGTGTGGAGAGTCCCGACATTTTTCGTCTGGCGGAGATCGGACAGGTTAGAAAATTTCTGTCGGCTCCCGATAATATCTCTGCGTGTATTGCCGATTGTACGATTTTCAGTGGGAGACTGTCACTAGCTTTGGTTGGACATAGATATCATACGATTACGGTCAGGGGCAGAACATTGCTGATCTGTTCTTTAACAACTTTATTTGATCTGACTGGTAAGACTTTGATCTGAATGGTTAGTGGCGGGTCGGGAGATGGGAAAGTCCGATCGCACAATGATTCGTACGATCGGATCTTTGCATCTATGGCCAGCTTAACTTGTACTTGATCCAAACTAAGATATAATGAATCATTATTTAAGGCAAAACCAGTCATTTGTGTTTGTTCAATGTTTCTAGTAGACATAAGGTATGAAGATCCAAATTACGGAAAGATCCCTTTTCTGGAAAACACCAGGTCCCGAGCATTCTAGAAAACAGGTTCTATACCTGTATTCTCTTTTCTTTGTTTTCCAAACAAGGAAACTCCTCCCCCCCGAAAGCTGTATCTGTATTATTATAATTTATTTATATATAACATGCATTTTAAGAGCGCCAACATATTGAGCAGCGCTGTATTGCTAGATCTATTACAGCTATGGGACCGGTTATCTAGAAAGCTCGGGACCTGGTGTTTTCCAGATAAGTGATCTTTCTTTAATTTGGATCTCCATACCTTACGGCTGGTGGCACATGGTAATATTTGGGGGAGATTAGTCAACCAGCGAAAACCTCCTCTTCTTTGGGCGACTAATCTCCCCAAATGCCTTCCCTGGCAAGAACTCAAATCGCCTGCGGGATGGTATACTTATCGATTCATTTTCTGACGTCGCCTGAACTTGCCTCACGAGGAAACTTCGGAAAAACTAAGCGATATGTATATGTATATGTATGCTATCCCGCTGGGGAATCACATTCTTGCTGGCAAGAAGGCATTTCGGGGAGATGAGTTGCTCGAAGAAGAGGAGATTTGTTGCTGTCTGACTAATCTCCCCCGATTGTTAACATTTGCCACCAGCCTAAGATTACTTATAAATAATTTAAACATTAATAAAACTTTATGGGTTTGTTTTTCCTCCAATAAGAATGCAGCATATCTTAGTTGGAATCTAGTACAATGTACTTTTTTATTATTACAGAGTAAAGGGAAATAATTTTTAAAAATGTTATTTGATTATAATTGCGTAAATGGGAGATCATCTTCCCATAATTTGGAGCTTTCTGGATGACAGATCCCATACCTGCATTAAGCTCCCCATAGATGCGACAAATCTTCTTGCCGAATGACCGATTTTAGGGAAGTCTGACCAATCCTTCCAAATTATCATGCGGTTAGTGGGATTCGAGCGATCGTACATCTTACAATTTTTCGGCCGACAAATTGATCGGCCAGGAAATTGATCGGCCAGGTCAAAATATCTTTGTCGTCCCAGTGCAATCTATCTATAATTGCAGGGCCAAGCAGGCAGCTCCCCTTTGTTTTCCTGGCAAAGTGGTCTTTTGAGTTGATGGTAAATTCGTACTATCGTTCCGAGAAAATCGTGGTCTATTGATGAGGATCTGATCTTTTAAAAAGCTCAACATCTACGACCAGCTGTACTTAAATGTTTAATACCCTTGTATTATGATTGCCCAAGTATTGCGAGCTGAGGTGGGGGCCAGTAACTACTGGTCATTCCCCTTCTCGCCAGCTAAAGTTTCCAGACTTATAACTGGTGAGTAATGTCACTTTAAATAAAAGCTACCTTATAAAAACAGGGGTAGGGCCCATAAGGGTTCCCCTAAATCAAGCTCTTATGATTAGTACTTTTGAGTAACTATGCCTTTAAACAGGCTGAGTGTTTCAGTTACATGCTGTTTCATCAGTTTCCGCAGGGCTCCTGGGACCACAACTGACTATTTCATGTACGTCTTTTGTGTATTGCACCATATTATGGCACCAAGAAACACTGCAGGGCTTTGAAAATAAAAGCATGTCAGAATGTACATCTGCCACAATAAAGGCAAATATGGTCATGCCAGTACTAACTAGTTGGAGACTAACAGGGGAAGGGTTACTATGACATAACACTCATGGGTCAATCTGACTGATTCGACAGGAGATTTATTCTCCAACCTGCACCTGGTACAGAGCTTGCCAATAAAAAAAACATTGCATCATGCACCCTAAAGCATTCATGGATTCTATTGGGAAATCTACAGGTGAGGCAGAATGATCTAAATGTTACGATGGTTTGTGCACCCAGCTTACAGGACCTGTGACAAAGATATAGTCACAGCAATATGATCATGGGCTTAGCCGAATTACAGCAACACAGTGATGCCTTGCTATGACTTCATGCCAACTTGCCCATGTAGCAGCAGTAAAGACCTGGACTACATTTGCAGTTAACTAGATGTCAAATTCTGCTTGTGTTTCAATCACGTCAGTTTATTTTAGTCAAACGACAAGTCAAAAATGTGCAATGGAAAGAACTAGAATGTTCTACTGCCAGAAGAGAGTAAGGAAGGCAGTCCTGTAAGAACTCACATTATAGAACCACTTTATTCCTTATAAATGAATAAGGTATGAGAGAAAATCTTTTTAGGGGCAAAAAGTAAAAATCTAATATACCACTTAACTTTGAGTTGAGTGGCATACTATAAGGCTTGTTATTTGGGACAGGAAAGATATGGGATTTATTAATTGGAATGCCATGGGCCTGGGGTTTTTCAGGTAGAATCTTTCTATAATCTGGATCACTATACAACATAGGGGTCTTTAAGATAACGTTTAAATGTTCTGCAAGGCTACATATTTATTGTTATTGCTACTTTTTATTACTCATCTTTCTATTCAAGCCCTCCCCTATTCATAGCCAAGACTCCTATTCAAATAAATGCATTTTTGCAATGCAATTGGGACCCTAGCAACCAGATTGCTGGAGAGCTGCTGAATAAAAAGCTAAATGAAAACCAACTGCAAATTGTCTTTGAATATCAGTCTCTACATCAGTGATCCCCAACCAGTAGCTCATGAGCAACACGTTGCTCTCCAACCCCTTGGATGTTGCTCTCAGTTTTTAAATTATAGGCTTGGAAGTTTTAATTGCTTAAAAACTAAGTATAGTGCCAAGTAGAGCCTGTAGGCTGCCAGTCCACATAGGGGCTACCAAATAACCAATTACAGTCCTTATTTGGCACCCCAAGGGGTCTTTTTATGCTTGTGTTGCTCCACAACTCTTTTTATATTTGAATGTGGCTCATGGCTCATGGGTAAAAAAGGTTGGGGATCCCTGCTCTACATCATACTAAAAGTTAACTTGAAGGTAAACAACTCCTTTAAGTATACAAAAAAAAACATAACCTTATGGAGCTTCGTTACCAACAGTACAATGTATTGTTTTACTATTACAAAGTAAAATTAAATTATTAAAAATAAGAATGGTTTGCTTACATAGTGCTTTATAGAAGATGTCAGTCCTGTATTTTAGAACTTTTTGGATAATGGGTTTCCGGAAACTAGATCTCATACCTGTATATCAATTTATTTTATAGACTGATGGAAATCAGAACTGGCTGGAACACTATATTTCTAAAATAGACTCACAACTTGTGCTACTTCCCACCAAAGCACCATTATATTTTTAATTCTCCTAGGGATCTCTTTCTAGATGTATGTGAAGTATAGTAACAGGTATGGGACCCGTTATCCAGAATGCTCGGGCCTGGGATGTATTCTTTGCATGTGCCAAACCAGGGAAAGGCAAGGGATGGCTGGAAGAAGATAAGGGAGCAGTGGTCTAATGGAAATTGCCCTGGGGCAGAACATAAGCGGGCCAATTGCGGTTAGACCTCTCTAGACCACGTTGGTAGCCGACTTAAAGTGGCCTTACACAGACTGACCTGAATGGTACTCAGAAGGATGAATTTACCGTAGTATTCGCCGTACTTAAAGCTAAATAGTTTCTGTAAGTGTAACGGCTCAGCTTAATAAAAGATGCAACCACAAATACATGTTTAAGGCTGCATTCACACAGACAATTAGTCTGTAATACAATGGTGCCTTAAGAAGCCATTCACATACATCCGGAACTGCATGAGGCTGTTTTTCTGTTCCAGGGACATGTCTGAGTCTGGAAGGAACCTGTTCACAGTTTATTAAACAGAAGAAGAAAAAAAAACGTGTGACGTTAGTGCGAGTCATTTCCTATAGAAAACAGGAGGCATGATGGGAAACAATATAAATAAAGAAATGAATACAGACAAGAAAGTTGATGAGACTTGGCCCCAATAGAATCCTATAATACAGAACTGCCATGGGGAGCTGTGTGCTGTGTCACTATGAGAAAAACTGCTCTTGAGAACACAATTTCCCCCCAAGAGTTAATTTCTCCTGAATCCAATCCACAGCTAAAGCAGCACAAGGCTCTTTTCTCCTTGTAGGAGCTGGAAATCTGATCTCCATCAACTTTCTGCAAACGCCAGGAAAGGAATGAAGGCAAAAGAAAAGACATCTGGATCCCCACATACCATATACAGAACAGCACGGGGTTAACTCTTTTCATTCCGGCGACAAAAATAGAAAACGAATTCCGGTTAAAGAATTATTTTTAAAAGCAGTTAGTACACCTTGTATTGTAGCAGTGAGTAGCTTGGCCACCACCTGCAAAGCAGAGAAATTAAAACTATGGCAATCCAGCTGCTGCTGAACTGCAATTTTTAACTGCTATGGTGTAGTTCAACTGTACCTGGACTGTTGCACATCTTTAAGCAAAGAAAAGGAGCACGGTGTACGCCTCCATGTTATAGCCCTACTTAATCAAAAACAAAAATGGGTGAAAGGGAAGTGTTTAAAATGTAACTGCAAAAATTCTGAGAAATGACAAAGATCTTACAATTCTACCGTCTTACAAACACACTGAATTCTTACAGAATTCTACATGACCATATTCCAAGACTGGGACTCTACCAGGGAGGTCACACTCACTTTATGTTCCACTACAAAGTATCTGTTTTGCTTCCCAATTGTACAGAATTCAAGGCCATAATAAATACTCATTGATTTTCTTTCAGCAAATACAAAAATAAATCAAAGGGCACGAAATAAAAGAGAGATTAAAGGATTAAGCCTACTGATACCTAAATTACATTTCCACTTTAGGGAAATCCAAAGCACAAATCCCTAATAACATATCTCCCAGGCTGTGCCAGTGTGTGTCAGTTCAGCAACAATCATGCCTGACACACACACACATCACACAGGCAAATTATAGGTCTACAGCCACTTTCCAGATGGAGCGGAAACGCTGCAGTAAATCAAGCAAATAGAAACAGACATGGCTCTTTTCCATAATGATCTACTCTTAGCAACACCAAAATAATAGTATTATTGCTTTATATATAGATATATATTGCTTTATATATACAGTATTTAGTTCTCACATTTCTCCTAAATGATACAAAAAAATCACTGTTGCTCATTTACCAATGAGGGAATCCTTTGTCTGGTGCAGTAACCCATGGCAACCAATCAACAATTACCTATTACTATCAACTAAAGCAAATCTTTGACTGGTTGCTATGGGTTACTATACTAGGACTGGATTCATAAATAAGCTGCAGAGAATTTATTAAAGAGAGGTAACAAAGCATACACAGGTGGGCTATATCTTTAAGGGGGTGTAAACCCCAAAATTACTTTCCAATATACTTTCATGATACATTTTAATTTGTTTTTCAAGCCATTTGTAAACATAACTGCTATTAAAGGGGTGGTCCACCTTTAAATGAACTTATAAGAAACTTTTAAATTGGTCTTCATTTTTTTTTTATATAGTTTTTGAATTATTTTTAATTTTTTCTTCTGACTCTTTCCAGCTTTCACATGGGGTCACTGACCCCATCTAAAAACAAATGCTCTGTAAGGCTACACATTTATTTTATTGGTACGTTTTAATACTCATCTTTCCATTCAGGCCCTCTCCAATTTATATTTCAGTCTCTTATTCAAATCAGTGCATGGTTGCTAGAGTAATTTGGACCCTAGAAACTAGATTACTGAAATTGCAAACTGGAGAGCAACTGAATAAAAAGCGAAATAACTCAAAAACAACAAATAATAAAAATAAAAACCAATTGTCTCCGAAATATCACTCTCTTCACCATACTAAATGTTAACTCAACGGTGAACAATCCGTTTAAAAACTGTTTCCATACTGTTGGTTCTGTCTCTTAAAACCACTGGGACAAAGAACAGAAAGGGACAGACGCTACTTCCCGTAGTATAGGTATGGGACCGGTTATCCAGAATGCTTGGGATCTGGGGTTTTCCGGATAACGGATCTTTACATAATTTTGATCTTCATACCTTAAGTCTACTAGAAGATCATGCAATTATTAAATAAACCCAATAAACTGGTTTTGCTTTTAGTAAGGAATAATTATAACTTTGTTGGATCAAGTACAAGGTACGGTTTTATTGTAACAAAGAAAAAAGAAATAATTTTGAAAAACTGGATTATAATGGAGTCTGTGGGAGATGGCCATTCTGGATAATGGATTTCTGGATAACCGATCCCATACCTGTAGCTGTATTTACAATTACAATTTCTCGCATGAGGAAAATTTGCTTCAGAGTGAATGCGCATGCCTGCTTCAATCCTGCCTTCACTGTTATAATGTCCCCATGCACCACAACCTGCACACATAGCATGATGCCTACTGGACTGATAAGTGAACCTTCCGAATCTTAATGCAAGCAACAATTTCTATTTTTCCATAGAATGTAAATGTGGAGCTTCCGTGACTTTTCTTTTGGACAATAAGCAAAGAAAAATAGGCAACTGCAGCCACAACCCACAAGTGTCACCCACCCATACCTTCCACCAATAATCCCAGCCAGTGATGATTTACAGCAATTCCCAGTGTAATCCATTATAAGCAATGGTTGGGGGGGGGGGGAGCAGTCTACTGGTACTCATGTGGCCCAAACAATTTAAGAGTGCAAGCTAAAATGCCAGATTGTTTCTCAAATGATCCCAATTAATTACAGGGGTGGCAGTGACATGACAAAGCCTTAGGGCCATTTTTTGGACAACTAAAAGGACGGAACTGTCTGCACTTTGCCAGATATCCCTGGACAGAAGGGTGTTACAGAACAAGTGACAGAGGCTCTGCCCTCCCGACACTGACAATGTGAACCTGTATATTGCACTGCCCCCATCTGCATCTCAATAAATGGAATATTTGCCCTAAATAAGGAAACTGTGGTGGGTGTAAGTCTGACATATTTACGTGTCTGGCAAGGGAGATATCCAGCGTGTGCAGGTGCAGTTATAGATATATATATATATATATATATATATATATATATATATATATATATATATATATATATATATATATATATATCATCTTGATAACGGTCCCAGACCTGGACCGAAATGTCGATCCTAATGATTTTATACTTTTGAAAAAATTTTGAAGAATTTTTTATATTTTGAAAAAAATTAATAATTTTTAAATTCCGGTGTGGGCTGCTTACTACCCAGGATATATGTAAGTATATATGTATGTATATGTATATACATATATATATAAAAAATATACTTCCTGATCGTGATAGAGGATTGTGTCGTTTACTTTATGCCTTGACATAATACATGTCAGTGAAGAAGAAACACCTTCTTAAGGAGCAACAAGATAAAACTATTCATCCACAGTAAGAAATACATTTCTTTGGCATGTACTTTATCAGAACTCACAGAAGGTGGGACAGGCAACAGGGACAGACACGGTAACTGCTCAGTTTGTACTTTAATACAAGAAGTGAGTTACTAGGGAAAGGGCAACAGCTGTGTAGGGCAAGAGGTTCTGCAGCAGCCACACCTTGATCTATCCATAAACTGTTAGCACAGAAGTAAAACTTCACACTGAACACAAG
This sequence comes from Xenopus petersii, assembly GCA_038501925.1. Taxonomy (NCBI): domain Eukaryota; kingdom Metazoa; phylum Chordata; class Amphibia; order Anura; family Pipidae; genus Xenopus; species Xenopus petersii. Next base: position 197,481,046 of record CM076672.1, read on the forward strand.
AGCATTAGAGTCTCTGGCAGAAGCAGCCCAGACAAATGGGAGTTGTAGTTCAGCCGCACATAGGGGGCTCCATGTTTATTATTAATTTATAGGAGTCCAGTGCTGGGTATTGATTCAATTGGTTTAAACCACTATGTCTCCCCAGTTGTTGCTGAACTGCAACCCCGACACTGTTAATGTGAATTATTAGACAGGCCGAAGGGCAGTAAGAGAGCGCTTACCTGTGTCCCCCCAAATAGCCAGAAGCAGCAGCAGTAGGAGGAGGTGAGGGGCTGCGAGAGGCGGGGGCAGCCGCTCAGCCCCGGGGTAAGAGAGTCCGGCTCTTTTCCCCATGCCCATCCATTCAGGTGGCAGTGCCGGGCTCCCAGTGCCGAGGTGACAGTTGCTCGTAGCAAGGCGGGCGGCTCTTTTCCTCTTCTTCCTTAACGATTGCGTCAAAGTTTTAGCAGGACATGGAAGCAGGGAACGTACAGGGAGAATGGGACGGTGCGAGTGACGTCAGATGGGAACGATGGGACACATAATGAGAGACAAAGGGAGCGGGGAGAGAAAGAAGGGAACACGGTTACAAGGAGCAGGATGTCCCGCTGTAGCGCCGGCAGCTGCACGGACTATGCAGGAAGAGGACAGGAGGCTTGTGGCTGAGGCTCACTGGGCGGCTCCCTGTCCCTTTCCCCCTCCCGAGAACAATCTGTGCTCAGCACTCTCACTAGCAGCAGCTACGCCTGACCCCGCCCACTCCCCTCGCTGCCATTGGACAGAAGTGTCCTTTCAATCATCACCTTTCTTAGAGGGCGGGATTCTAGGGAAGAATAGGCGAATGAGGTTGGACTGTGCCTCTCACTGCACTGAGCGCGAGTCTGAGCCGGCGCTGCGAGTTTTGGCTGAGTTCAGAGTATAGTTCAGAGCATCCTGGAGCAGTAGCAGCATCAACAGCGCCTCTTCAGACTGCGCTCAGCGGGCACTGAGTCATGTGACAGGCCCAGGCTCTGTTATTGTGTTGCCCCAAAGAGAGGCTGAATACAGCAAACCTCCCAACATTTTGGAAATAAGAAGAGAGACAAAATGTTGCCGCGTGCAGTGGGGTGACATTTTTAGACCACGCCTGTTTTTGGCCACACCCCTTAATTACCATGTTAATTTTACAAAATCTGGCAGATTATAAAAATTTGAACATTTTTCTGTTTTTTTTTTCAGTTACTACAGTTTTGCTAATGAAGGTGAATTGCCCTTTAAGCTGTGAGTCTATCTTCTCCCAAGAGACCTGTTACCTTATATTGTTGCAATTACTTATTTCCTTATCTCAAAATTGTTACAAAAGTATCTTATCAGCAGCTGTGGCTGTTCTGGGCTCTCTGCCAAAAGCCAATTAAGTTAGAAACATTGTTTCTTTTTCTGGCTGTTCACTGCAGAGAAAAACGTGACTTTCCAGTACAAACGAGGGACTCCGGGTTGAGCTGTCAAAAAAACGGGACAGTTGGGAGGTATGATACAGTCGCACAGCTCCCCAACTCTTTTTACTTCTGAATGTGGCTCACGGGTAACAAAAGATTGGGTAACCATCCATGTCCTACAGTTTCACATCCTGTTTCTCTTCAAGACTTGCTCCAATGCCTGTTGCCCTCCATCCCCCCCTATACAATATATGTGCTCCCTATAGACCATTTGTTTTGGCAAAGTGCTCAATGCATATGAGGGGTGGAGAGTTGTAGTTCAGTTAGTGGCCTGCAGCTTCCCCAATTGTACCACCATGTAACATACAGATATGGAACGCGTGGACATTTTAATTTAGCATCTTTATTACCAGTTAGATCTTTGGGGCATACTACTCAGTGTAGGGGACATGTTATTTCTAATACAAGTACAGTTCTCTAGTTAAACTGCAATTCCCATCACATCTATATAAGGACACTTGAAAAAGAGATACGCTAGAAACATGTTACGTTCATAAACACTAAAAGGTTGCAGCAGAGACCTGCGTTTGACCATTAGGTTGAGAATCGATGGGCTTCTATGGAGGAGAGCAGTGGATGAGGTCTAAGAAGGTGGGGCAAAATACCCCAATGCAAGGATTCCTACTGTATATAAAGCAGCTTTATATATTTTAGGTGTTTGTTGGCACTTTAATGCAATACAGGGCAATGGGTGCAATCATCATAAATGCATTTTCATTTTAGAGACAGCGATGTATTGTACCGTTCTGCGCAGCAGTCATCTTACCTACATGGATTTCTAACAAAATAGATCAATGCGAAATATTGATTAAAGAATATAAAGGGTCAGATGTCAAGATTTATTCATGTAGAAGGGATGGCTTGCCTCTAGCTATTAGATTTATAAAGCTTTGCTGCAAAGCCTGTAAGATGCAAATGCCCATCCCTCAGCCTCCCAACTTCTCTTGAACCACAACATCCAGCATCTTCATACCACCTCAGGCTCTCTGGGAACGCCGAGTGGTGTAGTTCTTGCAAACCTGGAGCCCTGTAGTTTGGACATCACTGGTGGGAGGCCGGGGGGGGGGTTGAGCTAGTCACCGCCCTCCCATGGAAGTCAGGTGAAGGTTTCTTTGTCCTTCATTCTCCATCCACCACTACACAATGCCAAGAAGTCGATACTGGAGGCCCCCTCCAAATACAATCATGGGATGTGCTGCTGTCCAGCGTTCCAAAACGGAATGTAACCTTAACCAGGCAGGCAGTGTGATAGGCCAAGAGAGGAGGAGAGGGCGGGGCAGAGACTGCCAAAGGCACATCTCCTCCCCTACTAACATTCCTGGGCCCCTTTTCAGACCCACTTGCAAAAATAAAAATCAGGCAGTCCTCAGTCTATGCTCTCTATCCTAAAATCCTGATGCCCCAGCATTAGTCTGCAATTTTAAACTGAACCTATTCCCTATCCAGACTCTCTACACAGAAACACGCTGTATGAGTCAATAAATCATTGCATGTTCTCCTAAGCTAAGCACACTTTAGAGAGAGTTTTAGTGAGCAGCAATAGGCATGGTGCCCCAAGAGCCCAACCAGATTGCAGTATCAATATCCTGTGACAATTGGGCATTTAGGAAACCCAGAAGGTAAATAATTGTTCAGTCCAATCAGAATTCAAGAAGGCCTTTTGTCATCTATAGAATGATTAGTTTTATTGGTTTTATTATAAATTGGATAACATTAACATTAAAGCCAGTGCATACACCAAATAACTAAAACACAGATAAAACCAACATATAGTACGCTCTGACCAAAGCAATGTACTGAGCATTCCTCTGGGTTATTCTGAATATTGAGTGAATTTAAATAAATGTGCTTGGAACCTTATTATTCATTGTAACAAATGACATAATTGCCGACCGTTTGATGTCATGTATGACCTTGTATTGTTTCAGATAAATGAATCTACTCACTTCACTTTCTGTTCATTGGTTTAGGCTGCATTAGATGTTTCATTCATGGTTTCCTTCTATTAGCAAGATGCCGAGGGCAATTGAAGTTTAACAAAACCAGGCTCATCATCCCTGCATTAGTCCTAAATACATCTTCTAAAGTACATATACAGTAAAGTGTAGCTGTTTAACGAGCAACTCACTGTGGATATTGCCTTGGGGAGAAGTAGAGCACTTATCTTCAGCTATATCCTCAGACTCTAAAGCAAATATTTCAGCTATAACAAAAAGGAAGGATAGTGGGTGAATATGAAGCATTTTTCCCTTACAGTCGAGATAGACAGTAGTTACTGCAACAAAGACTTTCCTACGGAGTATCAATATATCTGCAATAAGCAACTGTCAGCTCAGACTTTCACTGTGAAATACTGCAGGCAGGGGCTCTTCCAGTGCAGGAATGCTAGCTTCTGGTCCTCACTGCTTTCCATAGACCACTCTATGTACCCACATAGATGCCATCTGTGACCTTTTCCCACCCAGACATATTGATGTATCCCATGAAGTTGTATATGCATCCCTTTCCTGACTAGAAAAGTTTCCATTTGGGCACCTAGTCAATACACCATGTGTAATGGGACTAGATTATTTAATACATAGTGAACAAAGTACCCCCTATTGTAAAATATAAGGATATTATAAGTTAACGAGGAGTTCCATGACCATATAACCATTTTCTAAAGGTCATGGAATTCCGACATGTCTTCTAATATCCTCATATTTTGCAACAGGGGGTACTTTATTTATTATAATACACATGTTTAGTTTCAGTGAGTCATGTGACAGAAATGACATAATTAAGCTCCAATTATAACCAATGACTAAGCACCATTTAAATACTTTATTTATAGAGCGCCGTGCAGTGTTACACAGTGTTTAAGAGAAGTTGTTTGCCATTCACCTCCCCAGTGGAGCTTACAGTCTAAGTTTCCTACTGTGTCTCCCACCCTGTGATTTATTTTCACTGGGTCTTAGAAAATTAGTTTATGGACATCCAGCTTGAAACCCTTCAGCTGATGAACTACAGTGCCCAGAATCCCATCAAAGTGCCAGTGATGGGACAAGTTGTTGAAGGGCACAGTAAAGGCAACTTTTGTGGGATCTTGTCAATGCATTGGCCTCACTGTGGATTGTTCTGCCCTTGATAAGTGTAAAGCATGCTGATAGTTGTAGTTCTGCATTAGCCTTAGGGCCATAGCCTGTACACCTTTGCTATAAAATGTTCAGTTCATGTGACAACAAAAAGCTGCCCAATAAATCTGCCCATAATATGAGTAATCAGCACTCCCTCGCCCGTTGTTTTTACAAGTGCACAGAACTGCAGAACTGGTATGAACCTATTCCAGGAATGATAGCTAAACATTCAACAGTTATTTATTGTACAGACTATAAAGTATAATGCTGTCACAATATTTCATCATATTTGGCACATGATGCTGTTCCTGAAGTTCATTTCAGTGTGTGTGCCCACGCCATGAGGGCATGTCTGTAGCACATGAGCCAGGCATTTGGGCACCAGTGCATAGCACAGACTGTGATAGGCTGCAAAATAAGCAAATCATGCGGGAAGCCATCCAGGGCAAAGGCATCCAATCCGTACAGTGCAAATGCCAGCACTTATGGGTGGTCTTCCCTCTACTTTAACTCTGACAAATTTCTGGCATGCAGCAGCTACCTTAAAGTAATGTTTCTCCATGCTAACCAGCACCCAAAGAGCAAGGAAAGGGAAAGCCAGCAGTACTGAGCTCCACTCATTTTTTTTTTTGGCCAAAAATCATATAATAGTGTTCTTTCACTACTGCTTTAGGAATGTGTTGACACCTACCACCTACAAAGATTCCTTTTCCTCTTAAGTACAGACCAATATTCATGTGCCAAGTGCATGTTTACTTACCAAATCAAAACATATTTTTCTAAAAAAAAAATGTGCGTGCGTTTGAGGCATTTTTCATTTATCACCTGCAGGCTGAATAAAGTAAATAAGAAGAGAGAGAGAATAGTGCAACAGTTGTACTTGGAACGTTGTATCACTTGTTGCAGTAGCAGGCTAGCATTCTTTCACCAAATTAGCTAAACTGTTTTGTTTTCTACCACCGCCCCAGTATTTAGCAAAATGAAAAATGGAAATCGAGTTATTTTAGTTCTGTGCTGTTTTTGCACATTTGTCAAGGCTTCAGTCTGTGCCAAACAATGTCATTTCTAAGCAGTTGTGGTCATAGGATTTTTTCTCTTTTGGAATTTTCTGGAGCTAGGCCTGATAACACATATTTCATAAATGAACTCTCAATATGCCTTGCCAGTGGCCAGAGGTCTGCAGCCAGGAGACACTTTATATCAAATGCTACAGGAAACTTTTGAACCGGATCAAACTAGTGACAAACAGTGTCTCAGTGTTCCCCTTTCCAAAGTGTTATGGAGTATCTAAATGTTACTGAGTGCCTAAGTGTTACCCAGTGCCTAAGTCTTATCCAGTGTTACCAAGCCATATTTATAAAGTATGCAGTAACCTAGACCCTCTTCTCTAAAGGCAGCATTAAACACTGAAGATGAAGTGTTTGATTGTACCAAAGTGGTACCACCAACTGCCATGAAACATGTGCCATGAAGCTGGAGGGACTTCTCTCTCCTGCTATCCCCCAGTGCCCAAAGCTGACACTGATATACCTAGATTCCTTTCAAAGCTAGCTACATGCCATAGTAGGAACCTAGACACCCATTTGACCCTAACCTCACCACAGCAGAACATGCCAGTTGTTGTGGAACGCAACCGATTTACAGCAATTTGGTACTTTCTAGTGTATCGTATGACTATTGGTGACTGCCCAGAAAGACAGCATTTACAGGGACTTGGATATCAGCTCCATATCATATAGCAAAAAAGGGAAAGTTGTGCTCACCGCTAATTTTTAAAATGTTATCAGCTCTATATCAATCAAACTGCATCAGATAGGCCTAGGGTTGCCACCTATTCTGGAAAAAATATGTGCCTTAATATATTTTTATGGTTTTTATGGTTATTAATAACATTGGCAGCAAGGAAAGTTTTTACCGACCAAGCGAGTAACATAACGATTAGATGGTAACCCTAGATAGGCCATGAAGACAGTCTTAGTTAGTCAGTTATGGGGCCATTTGCCAAAATGATATTGAAATTGTGGAATTGCTTTGTATTTTTGTTGAAACAGGCCCAAGATACCCTTGAGAGCAGGGCCCTCATTACCTTGTCATCAAGCAAGGAAAGAATCTTGCGCCATGCAACTCTTTAAGAGGTGTGGCAAAAACCATCCCAAGTAACTTTAAGAGATACATATCTGTTATTAAATCAGAATTTGGTCTCTTTAATTGTAGAGAGTACAACTGCGTGCTCTACGCCAGCAAACCTACCCCTTTCTCAGATGGCGGCAAATCCATAAGCAGCCCTGGCTGTATCGGTTTGTCTGTATGGTAATTGTTATGTGTCTATATACAGTATACAATCCGAGAGAATATTTTGGAGCTTTTTAAATGAATGTAATAATAATGCATATTAGTAGCATAACTAGATGTTATTGGGCCCTACAGCAATTTAATTTATGGCCCAAAACATTGGTAAATTGGTCTACTTTATCAAAATATATGGAGAATGCTCATTATTTAGTGCCTTACTGGGCCCTCTACACTCCTGGGGTCCCTGGCAATTGCAGGATTTGCTTCCTAAAGTACCTTTAGTACGTTTGCTGCAGTTTGCAGACAACCAGCAAATATTTTTTTCCAGCAAAAGTGTTTTGCAGATTCTCTCAGATGTATTCTCAGATGGAATAAATACACCAGTGAAGAAATTGCCAATCCTCCAATTGCCATACGCCACATGTTTCAGCATCACTGACAGGCATAGCATCTGCTTGTCAGTTTTCACACTGGGTGAATTTAAGCCTGAAAACACAAAACTGTTCATTATTAGGCTAATGTTGCTGGAACACAGGGTGGGTAGAAGCGGATTGCTGTTTTCTCAACCAGCAGAACAACATCACTGTGCCAAGTCACAAAATGCTAATAACTGGCATCACTGATTTCAAAAGAGAATGCCATTCAAGCAATCTATTGTATAACACTTTATCTGAAATATTATCCATATGTGTTGTTTGTGGAGAAGTAATAATTGTTAAAGTGCTGATTTATGAACATAAGGGCTAAATTGCACAGGTTCTAATAGCAACCAATTAGCAATTAGTTTTAAACAGTCTAGTACAAGTTGGAAAATAAAAGCAAAAGCCTGATTGGCTGCTCCTTTGTTCATAAATCACCCTAATGGAACCCTATAGAAATATCTGTATTAAAACAAAGTCTTGAATGTTTTTTCTTATGTATAACATTTAATTACATTACATTGAGCATACAGACAGTGCATACTTGATGATTTGCCAGACAAAAAGTCAAATCAACCAGCGCCATGGCAATATCCAACCTGCAGGTCTCCAGTTGTAGATGTACTACAACTCCCATTATCCCTGCCAGCAATACTGGGACTTCCGTAGCACAACAACAGCTGGAGAGCTGAAGGTTGAAGATCCCTGACCTAATTTGTTCAAAGCTCTAGCTGAAAGGGAATGGAATGCAGGGGCAATTTGTATGTTAGGGAGTGGGGGTGGGGGGAGAAGTCTGGAATAAATGGCAAATTGTTGCCATTATTTTATTTTTTACTTCATCTTACTTTTTGATTCACAAGTAATACCACGGTCACTCTGCCAAATAGGGTGATGCACACTACAAAACAGTGTCCAAGAGATAAGTAGCGATGGTGAGAACAGATTAGAGGACTTTGTTATCAGGAAGTGTGAAGTGGCATGTACATGGACATGAATGGGCTATGGTCACTTGAGACTGAACATTGCCCTTCCCCCAACCTCACACCAGACTGCTGGGAAACTCTTTGCTCATTTGCTGGGGGTGCCATTTAAACAAAGCCTTGCACATATTTGCCATTATATGTGCTAGTTACATACAGCCCAATGCAGTGCTGCCGCTTCCAAGGGTTTTATCCAAAGAGAGAATTGTCATGCAGCTTTAATGTATAGATAAGTTGTGCACGCTTTTAACCACAATCATAAATTCAAAGCCCTCCAGTTCCAACAGCCCTGGCCTTTTTACTTTTTATGCACATTTACACTCAGGTTTAGTAGCATGGCAAATTTTCAGAGAATTTAGGACTCATATAGGGCAGCGACACACGGGAAGATTTGTCGCCCGTGATTTTTTTCTATGCGTGGCTGCAGGCGACAAATCTCCCAAAAATGCCTCTCCATTGGCAGTATTTGAAATCACTGGCGGTATTCCCAATTCATTGCTAAATCGCCCGAATTAGCCACTGCCCTTGTTCATCACTAGTGGGTGTACAGAAAGCCAATCATACGACACAATCTTATTAAAATATGTTTTGAATAAATTAGCTGTTTGTGTTTCGTAGATCCCAGTGTGTTTTTGTGTATGTATTTAGGCATAAAGTTGTGACTGTTACGTCCAACACAACATCAACTCCCCATGCAAACAACAAAAGAATTTGATCTCTTTGTGAGATGGTCAAACCTCCATGCTTTCAGTTACTTCTGGTCCGAAATTACATTTAAGCAAAAAGGGATCTTTATATAGTTATACACTTAAACTGAACTGTGTGTGTGTGTACAATAATCAAAAAAGGATAAGGTTGATAACCCCTTCCCCATTTAATACCAGCAAGAAAAAATTCTGTTAATTTAAAATAAAAAGAGCAATCGTTGTTTGCCTGGGAACATGTATTTTATTTTTCCAGCAGAGGTCACTCTTGAGTTATTGGACATGGTGCTTTAATCACTAATAATAATCTAAACTAGACCAGCAAGTGACAAGCATTCTGGGGCTGTGCCTCTGAAATTGTATTATTATGATGATGATGATGATGTATTTATAAACATATTGCAAATAACTTTTCAGTTCACATTTTGCATATGCCAGCAATGTGGCAGCACGGCTGCAAATTATCCCTAGCAATAGTTTAATTAAATGAATTGAGTCCACTGTAGAAAATATTATCAGGTACATGGTAGGATTTGTACTGAGCTAACCGGTGCCTGTTAATGTCATCCCTGCTCTCCGCTGGCTCTGCAAGGAAAAACAATCCGCTGTTTTCCTTCTCTGAAGTAACACATCTTTACATTCTTTTTCTGGCACTATTTTAAGACAATGATCATGTGGCAACATCACGTTTTCATATCCTTGCCTAGGGACTGTCAGGAGCGGAATGAAATGGATATATAGCTGGGCAGCGTTCAAACACATGCAAGACACATTAATGGATTTGAAAGGGAATGAGTTTTCCTGTTCCGGAAGGCTTGGGTGAAGTCCTACCAGTTCTTCTATTAGTAGGAAGGTCACACTCTGCAAACGCAAAACAGAGCCTGGGCCGGTTTAAAGGTGGGGCAGTGAGGGCATAATTTTGGGGCCACAACATGTGAGGGGAAAAATGTTGATAAAATCATATAGGTCAGGTTATGATATTAAACATTTGTTAAATGTGTTTAGTATGTATATTAGGGATGTCTTGTATTACATCAAATTTTTCCCTAGACCAGGAGCCTTCCTGTAATGCTTAGGCCCTCTGACCTCAAGTTGTGGCACTGAATCTTCAGCATCATTCAGACAATGAATCTTCCCTGTGTGGTAACTGTATTTAAGCAGTGATATAGTACATTTTCCAAACCTATAATAGCCATAATTCAGGATGCCATTTAACATGGACATAAACAAAGATGAAAACAATTGGTAAAGTAAATTCAATAAAAACATCAAATACTTACATCATACTTCAGGATTGTGGTGTCGGCAGTCAGTAATTCATGGCTTTCTGTGACCTGGAAAACATGAGGCAAAGTCAAAGCCTTGATGGAATAATACATGCACCGATCACTAGACACTAGGCTCAGTAAAGAGCTATTACAAGTTCTCTATCAGGCTATAGGTCATCTCCCCAGACCCTTTGGTTCAACTAAGACCGAGAGGTTTGCTCAATCATTCACCAGACCTCAAAGCGCTTCTGAGCAACTAAATATCGCTTCTCGATGGGAAGTAATCCAAAGTCCATTAGCACCTGGTACATAGCCTTTCTGCCCCAGTAAGTGATGCACATATCTCCCATCCGTTTCATGCACAACACCTTTTTGTCAGTTAAATGTATTTTGTAGCTCTGGAGAGTCTATAGTGAACATCATACCTTTACTGAACTTTAACCTAAATTTGAAAACACACCTTCATATATTACAAGGGAAAAAAGAATCAACAGACAAAATCACTTCCAAATTCAGAATTAATTCAGACAGTTATTTTACACTTACTGAAAGGTTAAGTGATACAAGAAGGTTATCTTAATACAGCCTGTGAGCTTTTAATTAACTTTATTAGATTAGATGTGGTGCTAGATTAAGCTTTGTGTTATAGGATCTGCAAGCATTTGATGGACTTCATTACACAAATAAGCAACTTTTTAGGAATCCTTCAAATGCTATAAACTGTCTGCAGGTCAGGAAAGTGAAAAGCAAGTTGGTGCTAAGGGAGACGGTGAGGAATCCGGAACCTTGAGCTGTTGCCGGGGCTGGGAGTAAGCTTTGGGGTGCAATAAAACACTAATGTTCCATGCTGTGTCTATGCAGGATTTGTACTTTAGTGTTTGCTCACCATGTAGCTTGCTTGGGCACCAAGCTGTAAAAATATGTTCTGAAATGTTTAAGAAAAAAAGTGCAAAACTTACATTGTATGAATGGCATATCTGTGATGTCTTGTTTATTTTTCATTTTGCAATGACAGGTGTATGGATAAGAGGCGGATAAACACATTTAAGCACCCCCTCCTCCCCTGCTCTCATGATGTTTTCCATCTGGAAAAATATGTATCTATTTTTTTAAAGAAATATTCAAGTCACTTACCAGGAGGAAGAAAGAACAAGCAAGCACGCCTTTAGCCCGGCTGTTCAATGTAATGTGTTGAAGCCCAGTGACAGGTCAGGGAGATGCTGCTTTCGAGTGAGGCTATGATCTGCCTGCATTGCAATTGCTTTCCACCCTCTCTTTCTTTCTTTGTGTGAGTGTGTGTGTTCTTTATTCCCTAGCTATAGCAAGAGGAAAATGATGGTACTCGTCTCTGCCAATACTGACACACTTAACAGCATGAGACAAGGGCAGACTGGCGGCTTATGGATGGCACTCGAATCCTTTTAGATAAAGGATAGACACCTATGTAAAATCACAGGCTATAACATGGCAAACTTTAATTATTTCAGCCCTGTGGAACATGCTGCCACTTTTTATATAATTATTAAAAATAATAAAATTGCACTATTAAACTATGTTTGCTCAGATAGGAATGCCCTAACAAAGGGTCATCATATACTCCACATGTTTAGTCAAAGTATAAAAGATGAGATTTAAGCATCATGGCTATATTATACAGTAATTAGTAATGGGTGAATCTGACCCGTTTCACTTCGACAAAAATTCGTGAAACGGCACAAATTTGCTTACATTGAAGTCTATGGGCGACAAAATGTCTTTTGATGTGCGGCAAATTGTATGACAAAATTTGGACGTGTGACTAATTTTTTAACCCATTAGAGTCTATGGACGTCATTTTTTCGCTGAAACTTGGCAAAAAAATTCTCTCATCACTAAGGGGCAGATGAGCAGAATTTTAATTAAAAAAATTGTTATGTACTTCGACAAGGGAATATTCCAAATTCGATTTGAATTTGAAAAAAATTTGAAAATTCGAATTTGGAAATTTATCATGTACTGTCTCTTTAAAAATTTGACTACGGCCATTTGCCATCTAAAACCTGCCAAATTTCTGTTTTAGCCTATGGGGGACCTCCTAGAACCCATTTGAAGTCAATTGGTGTACATGAATTAGATCAAAAACTGACCTACGGTATTTAATCGAAAACAGACCCATTCGGCCAAAAAATCCCTTTGATTTCATTTCGTTTGGTCTTTTTGAATTTGAATTTTGAAGTTTTTCAAATTCGAAATTCGACCCTTCATAAATCTGCCCCTAATAGTAATTGTTTTTTTCCATTTTCTTAACTAATTGGCCCTAAGGTTCTTGGCACACAGTAGGACTAACTGACTAGAAACAAACATATTTGCCCCAATACAGTAACTCAATGCAACCAATAACACATTTGATTTCTTTATTCTTACAGTAGAAGACTGATTAAAGCTAATTGCCAATTGATTGCTATGCATTAATGCCAAGTGTTAGTAAATAAACCCCTGTGTGTTTTAGATCATCAGTATTATTTTGGGGAGAGCAGTGGGATTAAAACACCTGTCCTTGGCCATGGTAGCTGTAATGCACACACTTTTGCTGGTAGGCAGGCATTGATTTGACTTCCAAGTTTCCAAGGATGCCTACTGGCATGTGTGTAGGAATGGCAAAACACATGGAACTTTTTTGCACTTTGTGCCTCATCTCCCTATAATAAATGAGCCCCTTATTATCTCAATTTCTGCATATACTCTCAGGCTAATACCCAATAATTCAGTTTAAATTACGGTTGAGTTTACAATATACAGGTATGGGACCTGATATCCAGAATGCTCGGGACCTGGGGTTTTCCAGATAACGGATCTTTCCATAATTTATATCTTCATACCTTAAAGGGACAGTAACACCAAAATATTAAAGTGTTTTATAGTAATGAAGATATTATGTAATGTTGCCCTGCACTGGTAAAACTGATGTGTTTGCTTCAGAAACACTACTATAGTTCATATAAACAAGCTGCTGTGTAGCAATGGCGGAAACTGAAAAAAGGCTATATGGCACAGGATAAATAGTGGATAACAGATAACATTATGTTCTACAGAGCTTATCTACTATCTGCTGTATAACCTGTGCCTTTTCTCCTTTGAATAGCTGCCCCATGGCTAAACAGCAGCATATTTATATAAACAATATAATTTCTGAAGCAAACACAGCAGTTTAACGAGTGCAGGGTAAGACTGCATTATGTTTTTATTACTTTAAAAAATTTCATTTTTTGATGGTACTGTTCCTTTAAGTCTACCAGAGAATCATGTAAACATTGAATAAACCCTACAGGCTGGTTTTGCTTCCAATAAAGAATAATTATATCTGGAACAAGTACAAAGCACTGTTTGTTATTACAGAGAAAAAGCAAATCATATTAAAACATTTGAATTATTAGGATAAAATGGAGTCTATGGGAAACCACCTTTCGATAATACAGAGCTCTCTGGGTAACAGATTTCCAGATAATGGATCCCATACCTGTATACAAGAGTAAGGTGAAAAGTCCAGTGGCCCCCATCGACATGACACCTTCTGTATTCCTTCACTCCATATTCCATTCCATCTGATACCTTTTTTACCACTTCTGTACATTGTGAAATCTTACTGTGCCGCCTTCGAATGCCAATTGCCGGGATCATTACTACTAATAATGGGGCTATAAACAACACTTTACTCTTTCTATGTTCCTTTTCTGAAATAGAGGAGCTTACGTTCAAAACTCATATTCCAGGCCATATACTATATTACATATGACTCTCCTATTTCTGGGTGTTTTATCACCCGAACTGGCCACCTTTCACTTCAATCGCAACCACTTGTAAATGCTCACCCAAGCACAGGCAATTAGTAATGGCAGATCTATAAATCTTTTGTTGTATTGAGATTATTGTCTCATTATTGTTTGCACTTTGCTTATATCTACCAAAAAATACAGTGGAACTGAACCCTGAGTTTTGTTGCTAGAAAAAAGAAGAATTAAACATAAAAATCCCAGACACCTTGCCCTTTTATATCCTTATGGATCAGCTGTGCTACTGATGGGATATCCAAATAACATACCCTGCTTTGATCCTGTAATATTTAGTACACTTTTATTCATAGCAATTGTTATAGGACTGTTAGCACAGTGCTATGTAAACAGACACATTTTTTTTTGCACCATTTGTGCACTGCCTTTAGCATCGTTTGGTTGCATTCCTATTTCTGGTCTGGTGGTTGACATGTGCAGGGTATATACTTTTTATTACATCTGGAAGCTGGCTGGTACACTCATTTAACTCTTAATTTTCTCTGTGTCTGGATAAGGATCTTGTTAAGAAACACTCCAACACCAGTGTTTTTTTTTTTGCTTAATAGCTTTAATCTGTATGGGTTTCTATTAAGGCCAAAAGGCACTATTGCTGTTTAAATTCTCTTAGCCAGCAACACTAGATCTTATGATCTGCACCTAGCACCAAATTGAAAATCTGAATGATGCACAATTAGGAGGACACCTATGTTCCTTCCCCTGGCCACCCCTGGCCACCCGGATGAATGCAGCTCTGCTGGAAGCAGGCAGCACTGTAATCATGGAGGGAACACAAATCTCTGCGCTCCTTTTTCAAGCTCAAAGACCTATGGAAATTTAAAGTGCAGGGCAGGACATAAAGTGCAAAAACATTGTGGATGTGCCACTTTTTTTATGCAGAGAAAGCAGCACATTGTCATGCACATGTATAAAGCCACATTCACTTAAATACATTCAATTAAAGGGACCTGTCAACCAGACATAAAAAGCTGTATAATAAAGTCCTTTTGAAATTAAACAGAAACCCATTTTATAAAAGCAGCCATGCCGGTTATAAACTTGTTTAAAACTCTCAGCTATCAATCATATATTGACTGCTCCTCCTCTATGCCTTAGGGCAGGCAGTTACTTTCACTTTCTTTTCTGCACTTACCTAGATGTCACTGCATTCCTTACATCCCCTCTTTGTCTTCAACATCTGATTGTGTAGCCTATGTATGGGCATGGGCATCAGGACCCTCATAAACAAGATTGTGGCATGATGCAATACTTGCCTTAATAACAGTGTCCACCATATGCAAACCGTCTGCTTGCAGTGATTGTGATTTCTAAGACTAAAAGAAACAAGATTGAAATAATTTAGCATAAGTGAAGTTTATTTTGCTTGGCTAAATAGGATTTGTAACAACTTCTTATGGTGGCAGGTCCCCTTTAACTCTGGTTATTAGTTGACCTTTAAATTGGTCTAGTACAGGGCTGTCCAACTGGTGGCCCGCGGGCCGAATGAGCCCCCCTCATGTGGCCCTCCACATCAGAGTCTGCTTGCTGTGTCTGCTTACCATATGTAATCTTTAAAAGGTATCACTACAGAGATTAACTGGCCCCTGCATTGTTTAAACCTCAAATTCAGACTAATCTCCTGCATTGTTCACAACTGTGATCCCCCTGCATTATTAAAACTTGTGACACCTCTATTGTTCGCTCCCCTAAAGCCCTGTACTGTTCACACCTGAGACCCAGACTGAAA
This sequence comes from Xenopus petersii, assembly GCA_038501925.1. Lineage (NCBI taxonomy): Eukaryota > Metazoa > Chordata > Amphibia > Anura > Pipidae > Xenopus > Xenopus petersii. The sequence goes on from CM076672.1 coordinate 197,496,832, forward strand.
CTGCCCACATTGTTCACCTGTTCACACCTTATTCAAAATGCTAATGGGGCACCAGCACTGTGTCACTGTATGTACAGGGGCGATCCTGGCCCCTCCGCAGTTGCTGCTGCCACCCCTCCCCTGGAAATTCGCTCTTAAAGTACCAGGAGCAGCATCTTTGCTGCCCCTGGTACCTACTGGGGCGCTGCCACCTGAGGCGACAGCCTCAACTCGCCTCATTGCCGAAGCACCCCTGTGTATGTAGTACATATTAAAGATTCCTGATTCCTGTCTCCTGCTCTGTTCTGCCTTCCCTATGCTCACTGTGTGTGTCATACTTTGGTATTTGTTCTGGGCATTTGTTAGCATTTGAAAATTATTGTTAGTGGCCCCTAAGGTGTTTAATCATATGCTGGGGTACTGTATTATACACAGGGGAGGAGGATGCATATGGATTTATGGGTATGTCTTAATATGATTTTGCTTTTTTCATATATGAGTGACATCCTTGCCAGGGCAGGCACAAGGTAGTTCGGCACCCTAGGCAAGAGCTTCACTCAGTGCCCCCTGTCCTGCATTGCAATTTCCCTCCTTACCATGATGGTTTTTAAATAAAGAAAGCAAGAACATGTACAACACTTTTTCATTTATAACACTGCCCCCTGTACCAGCAAGCTCAGCAGCCATCCATCATACAGCCCTCCAGCAGCCATCATATTGCCCCCAATCTTTACCTGTGTCAGCAGCAGCCAAATATAAATCTGATCACATCATATTGCCCCCAAGTATTTATGTACCTGCAAACAAACAGCAAACATATGGCCCCCGGCCCAAATCTGTACCTGGCTGTGCCAGCAGGAAGCTTCACACTTTACAGTAATAGAAAGAATGTCTTCAGTTCAGTGCAACTGTGCAAGGCTGAGAGCAGCAAAAGCCACACCAAGCAGGCCACCAGCTCTCTGCCTCTCTCTGTCACCCAACACGCCAGTGATGTCATTGACGCATGTATGCACATCGCGGTGCACCGCACAGAAGGAGCTATTACTTGCCGGCAAGAGGGAGAAGGGGAAGGAGATGGATTCTACCCAACTGGGTGACCATGATTACTGAAACAAATTAATAAATAAATGCTTGAAAAAAGTGCGCCCCTCAATGATGGCACCCTAGACAGCTGCCTACTCTGCCCACCCCTAGTACTGGCCCTGATCCCTGCAGTGAGCACCAACCATTTGTTTTTTTGGTGTGCTATTAATGTGGACATGGTCTTGCGGTAACATGGGTGTGATTTAAAGTGGGTGTGGTCTAAAAACAGGTTGTGGCTAACACTGGCTTCCGTTATCGGCCCTCGCCCATGTAGATTGGAAAAATTCCGGCCCTCGGTACCATAGAAGTTGGACAACTGGTCTAGTACATTGAAGTGCATATATTAAACATACTTGTATGGTTTCTCTATGCGGGTATTTTCCTTTTTGATTTCTGTTTTTGCCATTAGTCCCTCCACAATGCTCTTATATATATCCATCTATACCCGTTGTAGAGGGAATCATTACATAAGGCTTTGGGAGCCAATAAAGAGTATGAGTCCAATAAATAATGTATGACTGTGTAAAACAAGGCAGGATATACAGAGTTTAAAATACAAATTATATATTTCTTCTTAATATTTAAATATGTGACATTGATAATTATGTTAATAATTACTTTCATGCTGGCATGTCTCATATTCAGACTATAAAAGAGCAATAGCTGCATTGTATAATAAAACAATAACATTGCATTGAACAACTGTATGCTGCTTTCAACCAGGAATTTCCAATTCAAGACCTCTGGGGAGCTTTGCAATTTAACACACACCTAAATGCTTTGGGTTGGAGGTCAGAATCAGCTGGAAAACCACAGGTATTTTCCATTTTCTTCTGGATGAGTACCATCTATTCATCAGAGCAGCAGGCAACTCTCTGGCACTGCATGCGCAACTGGACGTGAAATGTGTATTTTCCTGCGCAAGTAGCAGGCGGATTATGTGATAGGTTTGTTTCTCAACAACTTTTGGTTGTTATTTTAGCTATTATTTTGCTACTAGGTGATTTCAGCAAGAATCTCTGTGCTGTGTTTTTCTTTTTTTTCACTAAACTTCTTCCTAGGAAGGTATTATCTAGCTTAAAGTATATAAGTAATTTTGCTGTTTTGTGACCCACAATATGGATGCTATGTATACCAGTTCAACAAAAGCATAAGGGTGGGCCTGCATATGTTGCACATAGCAACATCATACACTGCATATAAAGGTTAATGAAGAATAGTAGGATCTGCCACTTCCCACATTTACATACAATGTTGATGTAATCAGATACAAATTAAAGAGGGAAAGCATCGAGAGGAAGAGAGAGTATGAACATAATGATGAAAATAAATCCTAAAATATATTGTATATTTTCTCTGTAGATTAAACTGCAGCAGAATCAATAAAACATGCATTGCCAATGTAGCGTGAAGTAGACTTATTGCTGATTAGGGTGTCTTAGTGGCAGATGAGATTTGTTGTATATAACACACAAACATTATAAATGTGTTGATCCAGGGACTTGCCCAGTCAACATTTCGTAATGAGGAGGATTTTTTTCCATGGTGGGAGCTTTGGCCTTTCCATTTCATGACTTCTATGAAATCCCTGATGTCAGAAGCTCTATGAAATGTTATGACCCAGGAGTAATATGCTGCCTTTGCACCAATCAATTACTTTTTCCCTTCAATCATTGATGACCAACACTTGAGCCTACACCAGTGCAATGTATTTAAGGTATGTGATGTAACACAGGAATAAATAAGCAATTATATGTGGATAGGGAATATAAACATACTCCTGATGATTCTTTTCAACATCGACTAAGCTTGATGATGTTTTTCAGGTTTACACACGTTCCATAAATCTGCAAAATCGGCAGATTTTATATGGATACATTATATACACAGGATTGTTTTGCGTCCAATAAGGATTCATTAAATTTTAGCTGGGGTCAAGTACAGGGTACTGTTTATTACAAAGATATTATTATTACACAAATGGAGTCTATGGGAGATTGATTCCCATAATTTACAGCTTTCTGGATAACGGGTTTCCAGACAATAAATCCCATACCTGCATAGCCTTAGAAAGAAAACAGCATGAAACTCTTTTTCACTAATAATGATGTTCAACCATGTAAAACATCTCTGCTACCAACCAAGGGATATGGACAACTTTTTCCATAAATTTTACTATAAAATAATTTTACAAGGACAGTATTACCACTTTTGCAGGATTGGTTAAATGAAAAGGGTTGTGGCAGAGCAAATTTTGCCTATTGTTATTACTTCAGAAATGTGTCCAGTCTTTGTTATGTCTTGCACTAAACAAGAAAAATTCTTAAAATGACAGCAGGCACTTTGGCCTGGCTTAAGGGGGCAGCACTCAGATGTCTATATGGTAAATTAATTTTTGCAAAAAAAAAAAACCCTCTTCCCCGACAATGGATATATATTTCCATGAAATCCGGTGGCAGAGCGGGGTGATAGGGATTATCAGGTGCGTTTGACGGTGAAAGTGATGTCACAAGCATGTGTCAACTTCATGCTCATGCGCCAGGGCTCTAGATCAGCAGGGTCAGACTGGGCCAGTGGGATACAGGCTAAAAACCAAGTGGGCCCTGAACCTCATGAGCTCCATTCCCCCTCGTGGGACCCGTTCCCTATGTCCTTTTCGATTTGCATACTCCATGACTTACGTCCTCCCCCTGCCCTGATTGCAATGAGCAGAGAGAAAAGGTACATGTTGACAGGGGTTAGGTGTTGGTTTATTAGTAAATTGCACAATAAACATATTAAAAAGTTTGAGAAAAAAAATGTCAGAATTTTGCTAAATCAGCCCCCAGTGAGGACTATGGCCCTTACATGTGTCAAGGAATATTCTCCACCCCAACCACAACTGAGAAATAGAGATAACATAATATTTATGTGTAAGGGAGGTAATATTATCCTTTTAAATGTAAAGAGTTCTAACAACTTTTGAAGTGAGAATATCAGAAAAACCTCTGGGGTTTCTAAAGTTCTCTTTGTAAGATTGCTAAAAGTTATCATAAACTTTAACATCTTTTCCCTTCTCTATCCTTTCAACATTTCTGTAGTGGAGACACTTTTGAAAACCGTCTCCAAATCCCAATACAGAAAAAAAGTGTATACACATTTTACTTTATAAAACAGCTTTAATGAAAATGTTATTTTCTACTTTGTATTCCCTCTGCTTCGATGAAGACACTACAGGCAAAGACTCAGTGTTTGAAAGGTAAAGACTGATAACATGGTTCATGCAGGCTCTTTGAACTGCCTGAAAATTATGTGTATTACTGTTTTGTAGATTCTGTGTTCATTGACTTTCTGTGTTGGCTCATAATAAAATCAGGATATATTTAAAGGAAAACTATACCCCCAAAATGAATATTTAAGCAACAGAACTCTGTCTGTTAATTGGCTCATGTGACCTACATTAACATGTTGTTTTTGGTTTGTTTGTGTGCACCATGAATCCTAGGATCCCAGGGGGCAGCCCTTATTTTTTTTAAAATGGCAATTTTTCATTTAGGTTTACACACTACTAAAAAAGTAAATAGTAAAAGTATTATGAAAATGGTTTATTTACATGAAGCAGGGTTTTATATATGAGCTGTTTTTTCCATTTTATTTTTATAGAGACCTACGTTGTTTGGGGGGTATAGTTTTCCTTTAAGTGAAAATGAATATATTTCCAAATTTTGCCAGAGAAAGGTGTGTTTACTTATTAAATATTACATTTTTGAAAAATCTGATTAATATCCAACCAAAACTGCACATTTTATTCCATAATCACTAAATAAAAGTACAGCAAGCACCATTTGGTTTTCTATAACAAAAAACTGTAATATTATAGCAAAACAGAACCAGTTATAACATATCAGTTATTTTTCCCAGCTGGAATTGCCATAGTTAAATATAAGTAGCAGGGCAGAAAATCCACAAAATGAAATGAGGTACGAATTTAGTGGAGTGGACCCACTTTGCAACTTCAGGCTTCTGCCACTAAATATGGAAAATGAAAGCACTTTATTGATCCCATAAACCTGCATGTAATTCTGTTTCTCCTTTTTTAGTTAAATATAGGGTCAGTTACCCTGATCCCAAGGCTAGCATGTATTACATAAGCTGACAAGTGAACAAATGGAGGCAATGACACTGAAAGGGATATTGTCATAACATAACTGTTCACTTTGATAATAATAGCAGTTGTTTTACATACACTTTAAATAGTATACATATAGTATGTACTTATTATATTGTATTATATTGCATAATATTGTATTGTATTGTAATTATAAGGATAATTTATTTATTTACATTGCCTTAACTACCCTTCCTTATTTTTGTTAACTATCATTGCTAAGCCAAGTAGCAGTTATGTAAATGTTTATGAACCATTCAGATAAAAGACATTTGACCCTGCTTTGTCTTGTGGGCTCTGATCTTGGAAGTATACACTATATGGCTAGAAATATATGGACTCCTGTCAACCCATCATATCATTCCAAAACCAAGGCACTTTGCTGATTAACAGCCTTTACCTTTCGAGTTAAGGGAAGGCTTTTTCTTACTAGATTGTTGGTGGCTTTGCTTCCATTCTTATATAAGTGGTTGGGTATTGATGCTGGGCTATCAGGCCATTGGTGTTCCGGTTCTTCCCACAGTTGCCGTCACGGCTCTATGCAGTCTAATCAGGTTCTTCCACTTACATCTCTACCTCTTCACTTCCTGCTGTTTTGATCACTCAGGTTGTCAGCCCAAATCAACAGAACCAAAGAAATGTCATATGGTGTGGACTGTATAGTAACTGTCCATTTGGCCTGTTGGCCTATTGTTATTATTATGGACTGGAGAAGTCTCTGACAGGGAAGGCCAATTAATAGAGAGTTACAGTAGTCTAGACATCAACAAAATAGAACATAGGCACACTCCACATACTGCTTCTGCAAACATTCTTTTGAAAAAAGCTTCTTTTATCTATGAGATCCCAGCAAACGTTTCGGGGACGTGCCCCTTCATCCAGTGCTACTTACAAACTGTGCAAACTAAGATTTTTAAAGGGAGGTGAACCACAAGCCCCACCTTCCTTAAAGGAAAACTATACCCCCAAAATGGATACTTAAGCAACAGATAGTTTATATCAAATTGAATGACATATTAAAGAATCTTACCAAACTGGAATATATATTTACATAAATATTGCCCATTTACATCTCTTGCCGTGAACCACCATTTCGTGACTCTATCTGTGCTGCCTCAGAGATCACCTGACCAGAAATACTACAACACTAACTGTAACAGGAAGAAGTGAGGAAGCAAAAGGCAGAACTCTGTCTGTTAATTGGCTTATGTGACCTTACATGTGGTTTGTATGTGTGCACAGTGAATCTTACAATCTCAGGGGGCGGCCCTTATTTTTTAAAATGGCAATTTTCTATTTATGATTACCCAATGGCACATACTACTAAAAAAGTATATTATTATGATAATGGTTCATTTACATGAAGCAGGGTTTTACACATGAGCTGTTTTACTCAGTATCTGTTAATAGAGACCTACATTGTTTGGGGGGTATAGTTTTCCTTTAACCACACAATTGACATCATCAAGTTTATTAACATAGTTAAAAAAATTTTCTCAAATACATTATAAAAAAGGATCCATAATACCTTAATAAGGTGATTATTCAATACTATTGAAAGTCCCTTGGTGCTCATAGTCATATAATCACGTGATCCCTTTGTGATAAGACTGTAAATAGAAATATACAAAATTTTAAAAGTCAAAATGCAATAAAATCTCGATTTTACAAAATCAGGCACAACACATATTCCCCCATTAATAGAAACAGGAATAACTTAAATCCTCATTTAGTCCCATGGGAGCTAGTGTATTCAATTTCTCTATCCACAGAACCTCTTGCTGTAACAATATTCTGTCTTGGTTACCGCCTCTCATGGGGAATTTAACTACCTGGAGTACCAACCATCTTAGTTGTTTGCTATTATGTCCATGGGTTTTAAAATGTCTACTAACTAGAGTGACATATTTCATTCTATCTAAATCACAGTTATCAATCGACCCTTTGTGTTCCCCAATACGCATTCTAATCTGTCTCTTTGACTTTCCAACATATGCTTTACCACAAGGGCATTTTATCATATATATAACATCCATAGTTGTACATGTGGCAAAATCTTTCAAATCAATCTCATACCCCTTAGAAGGATGGTTAAACTTATTACCCTTTATAATGCTACTACAGCATTGACATGTTAAGCAAGGGTATGTACCTTTTTGTGGTGTACCAAAAAATGTGGGTTGGCGACTACAACTCACTCCTATATCAGTTGTGAGTTGATCTCCCAAACTTCTAGCTCTTTTATATGAAAACAACGGTTCTCCCTAAAGAGGATCCCATAGTGTTTATCCTTCTCTAGAATTTCCCAGTGTCTGTATACAATAGATTTAATTCTATCAGAGTGTGCATTATATGTGCTGACAAATGGTAATCTCTTTTCCGTATTCCGTTTCTTTATATTTTCTGTGCTTACCAAGAGATTTACCCTTTCCACTCTCATCGCCTTCTGCATCTGTTTAACCAGAAAATCCTGTGCATACCCTCTATCCTCAAATCACTGTAACATTTCCATCATTCTCTTATAACACAAATGGTCATCAGAAACAATCCTCCTCACCCTTAGAAATTGACTATAGGGAAGACCTTTACTCACACTTTTAGGGTGAAAGCTAGAATTTAGCATCAAAGTTTGGATGTATTAGTCTAGACATAACATGTTTTGGGTATAACAAACGCTGCAGTTATTCTGCCTTTGGCTGTATCCTTTCCCATTATACAAATTGAAGTTGCACATACATTTGGACAGGACGTGGAAAGGTGGCCTTGCTGAAAGGTAATTGTTGTATATGAGAAAGTTATTGTTGAGTAGTCTAGACATGATATGATGAGAAAGTGAAAAAGAATTTTGGCTGCATCTTGGGTGATAAATTATCATAATTTAGATATGTTCTTTAGGTGAAATTGACATGATTTAATAAGTGACTGGATATAAGGAGTGAAGGCTAGGGTAGAATCTAGGATAACCCCAAGGCCTGGGGAGACAGGGTGATAGTTTAATAGTTAACTACGAGAGATACTTCTGGGATGTTACAGGTGTTATTTGGGGGGAAGAAAACCATTTCTGTTTTAGAGAGGTTTAATTTAAGGTAGTGTTGTGACATCCAAGTAGATATAGTGGACAGGATGGAGGAGACCGAGTTAAGAGCTCTAAATTGAGATCAGGAGAGTAGAGATAGATCTGAGTATCGTAAGCATAGAGGTGGTATTGGAAACCATACAAGTTGAGTATTAGTAGTGAAAAGTGGTTGTTGGCTTTTGCTGTTAAAAGGTCATTAGTTAACCGGGTTAGGGCAGTCTCAGGGGAGTGTTGTTGACTAAAACCAGATTGTAGAGGGTCCAGCAATTTATTGTCAGAGAGGACTGGCGTTAGTCAGTTGTAAACTAGATGAAACTCTAAACTATTGCTTGATTACTGCACAGGATCAACTGAAGCAGTGCTGTCCAAGTTCTGTGGTACCGAGGGCCAAAATTTTACTGGCCTATGTAGAGGAGGGCCGATAATGGAAGTCAGTGTTGGCCACTCCCCTTTTAAACCACACCCACTGTAAACCACACCCATATTACCACAAGAACTTTTAAGATCATATCCACATTAACGGTGGTAGCACACCAAAAAACCAAATGGTTGGTGCTCACTGCAGGGAAATCCCTCCTCACTCATATGTGAATAGGGATGTAGCGAACTGCCGAGTATGTGTTCGCGAACGCCGTTCGCGAACACCGGCAAAAAATGCGAACAGTTCGCGAACTTCGAACATCCGAAAATCGTTCGATTCGAACGATCGAAGGATTTTATTCGTTCGATCGAACGATTTCCGTTCGAATCGAACGATCGAAGCCATTGGATCGAATGATTTCATTCAATCCAATGGCTTCGATCGTTCGATTCGAACGAAAATCGTTCGATTTTAGCGATCGAATGGTCGAACGATTTTGACGCGAACGCCTATTGGCGAACGTCGCGCGACGTTCGTGAACTTGCGGCGGACGCGAACAGTCGAAGTTTGCGCGAACTAGTTCGCCGGCGAACAGTTCGCTACATCCCTATATGTGAAAAATTGAAGTCATGTTAAAAACATACCCTTAAATCCATATGCCTCATCCTCCCCTGTGGATAATACAACAACCCCCCAACACATGATTAAACACCTTAGGGGCCCTTAACAACAATTTCCAAATGCTAGCAAACCCCAAGAACAAACCCCTAACAGACTTACATTCCACAGGTAGCGTAGGGTAAGCAGAGAATGGCACACCCAAGCAGCACTGGGCAAGCAGAGAATGGCACACACAAGCAGCACTGGGCAAGCAGAGAATGGCACACACAAGCAGCACTGGGCAAGCAGAGAATGGCACACACAAGCAGCAGTGGGCAAGCAGACAATGGCACACACAAGCAGCACTTGGCAAGCAGACAATGGCACACACAAGCAGCACTTGGCAAGCAGACAATGGCACACACAAGCAGCACTTGGCAAGCAGACAATGGCACACACAGGGAGGCAGGGCCGGGTGAAGGTATTTTTGCACCCTAGGCAAAGGCTTCAATCAGTGCCCCCATCCAGTCCTGCATTACCATTTCCCACCTTACCAGTCATATAGCCCCCTGTACCTGTGCCAGCACCTATCATATTGCCTCCATTTGTACCTATGCCAATGGCAGTCAATCCCTCAGATTGCCCCCAGGTCCCAATCTGTACTTGTGCCAGCATAAGCCAAAACATCCATCATATTTTTACCCCCAATCTGTACCTATGCCAGCGGCAACCAAAAGAATCCGTCATATTTCCCAAATTTGTATCTGTTCCAGCAGTAGCCAAAAATCCATCATATTGCCCTCAAACATCTGTGTACCTGTGCCAGCAGCCACCATATTGCCTCATGTACCTGAGCCAGCAGCAGCCAATCCCTTATATTGCCCCCAATCTGTACCGGTGCCAGCATCAGCCAAAAAATACACACTATTGCCTCCATATATGTACTTGTGCCAGCAGCAGCCAAATATCCATCATATCATCTGTTTACCTGTGCAAGTAGCAGCCAAGATATTGCCCACAAATATATACCAGCAGCTGCCAAAAGGGAGCTGGGAGTGATTGTCTGGAACATGGGGTTTATAAAGTTGAAAAACTATTAAAGGCCAAGCAAATCAGGGTTTAAAAAAGAAAGAAAGGAAATTCCCCTTAAAAGTGTGCCCCCCCCATGATTGCGCTTTAGGTGGGCGCCTACTCTGCCTGCCCCTAGTTCCAGCCCTGCAGGGAGGGAAGGCAGAACATAGCAGGAGACAAGGAAAGCTATCATTCTAATATGTACTACATACAGTGACACAGTGCAGGTGCCCCATTAGCATTTTGAATAAGGTTTAAACAATGCAGGGTGCAGTTTATCTCTACAATGATACTTTTAAAGGTTACATATGGTAAGCAGACACAGCATCTGGGGGGCCAAAGAAGGGGGGGATCAGTTGGACAGCCCTGAACTAAAGAGTACTTCTGGCTGCTGGGTTTCATGGATGTGCCATTACCCTACAAGCCCTGCTGTGAAACAAAATGAGCTTCTGTTGTTTGCTAGTAAGGCATTAAAAATATCCAGTGTATGTGAGCACTAGAAAAAAGATTCCCCTGTGCTAGAACAAAAAGTGTAATAACTTTTAAAGCAGTCATGAAAAACATTTGTTTCCAAAACTATACTGCTTTACAAAATATTTCTTGTTGTTTTCAGATAAACAACCCGCATTCTGCTGTGACATTTTATATCAGTGTTGGTTAATGTGCAGGCCTTGCGATTAATTACAACTTCAGAAGGCTTTATGAGGAGCTAGGAGATGCACTTTATCAACAATTTAACTGCCATTAGTTGGACAATCCTACGTATATTAATAATAATGAAGGGGAACAATGTCTGTTTTTTCCCTCCACCTTGATTTCTATCAAGATAAATACAGAAATGAACAGTCAGGGGTTAAATTACCCACTTTTACTGGGTATGCTCTTATCAAAACAGCAGCAAAACAAAAACTTACGGTCAGCCTCAAAGGCTACTACAGTTCTGTCCATCACTCTATCTAACAAGGATGGCGCATAAAATAATAATAGGAGAAAGTTCAAAGCCACAGCAGAGCTGGAGACCCAGGAGAAGTCTATCTAATGTGTTCTAGTTGTTAAAACATACATTATTTCAAACAACACTCAGTACATATACCATGCTCCTTCCAGTTTCTGGTGAGAACTCACGGGAATGAAAAATAAAAGAAAAACCAGCTCTAGCAAGACTGGTAGATGATTGTGTCTTAGTGGATCTTCTGTGCATCTGTACATCAATGATTTAGTGTTGATGTTTAAATAAAGAGATGCAGAACAAAAGCCCCACTTAAAGGGATTCTGTCATGACTTTTATGGTGTCGTTTGCACCGCAAATAATTCACTATACCATGTAAAATGTAATTCCTGAACCAACGAGTGTAATTTTTTAGTTGTAATATTGGTATGGAGGCAGCCATCTCAGAACGAAAAACGAAAACGAAAGAGCCAGTGCTGCAATATGGAACTGCTTTCTGACAGGCTATTTCTCCTACTCAATGTAACTGAAGGAGTTGCAGTGGGACATGGATTTTACTATTGAGTGCTGTTCTTATATCTACCAGCTATCTGGTTACCTTCCCATTGTTCTGCTGATGGTCTGCTGGGGAAGGAAGGGAGGGGGTGATATCACTCCAACTTGCAGTGCAGCAGTAAAGAGTGACGAGTTCTAAGAGCACAAGTCACATGACTGGGGACAAATGGGAAACTGACAATAGTCTAGCCCCGTATCAGATTTCAAAATTAAATATAAAAAAATCCATTTAAAAAAAGGATGAAAGTGCAGATGTCTGTGGGAGAAGTGTTATTAACGAATGCATTTTGAAAAAAAACATGTTTCCCATGACAGTATCCCTTTAACATCACACACATAAATATATAATACACAAGAGCCTTGAATATCCTGTAAATAATATCCTAATACACGGTGCTTAATGATGTCATCGGTTATAATAGAGCTTAGTGATGTCATATCTCATAACTAAATATAAGAGTATTGTATTAAAGTAATAAAGTAAATAATGGACCTTTAATTGACATTGATAATTTGTTAGCAGGTGCTGATAACAAAAACATTGTATGAAGAAAGTAACCCCTGGTGCAAAATATGAGGATATTAGAAGTCACCTTGGAGTTCCATGACCTATATAAAAACACTCTGCCTTCAGCCTCATCTTTTATATGGTCATGGAACTCCTTGGTAACTTATAATATCCTTATATTTTACAAGAGGGAACACTTTAATCGGAAAGGTGTCAGGTAAAACACAGTTATAAGTTCTGAAAGTTTAAAAAAAGGTTGTCACCTGTCCAGTGTTCGGAAGGGCTTTCTGGGTGACAGCTGCCTATACGGAATTCCAAATTAAGAAAACCAGACAAAATTTTGACGTGAATGAAGTGTCAATCAGCCAATTTCTGATTGCCAGGAACCTTTAAAGATGCAACATTATTTTTTCATCCCTCAAGTTATTGGCTTTTTATGCAAGACAGTACTTTATTTGCTTCAGTAGCCAAAGAGTGACACTGCCTGGAATTAGACAACTGGTTATCCACAAAAATCCACGATTAAGGACACCCCCAGCACATTACAGACTAAGGGCGGAGGACAAACCCCTGTGGTACTCCACTTACAACACTGTTCCAATTACAAATTGCTTCATTTATCACCACTCTTTGTAATCTATCCTTCAGACAAGTTTCTACCATCGTGAAATATTATGTTCCAGGCAAGTATTCCTTAATTTAACCTGTAATCTTCTGTGTAGTACTATAGAGTTAATATATTGCAGAGGTGCCCTTATACTGGCAAAATTCACACATCTAAAATGTATTCTTTTAGTTACTTATATAGTTGTCTCTATATGTGCTGTAACATGTTGAAGGAGATCATATTATGATAACTATTCTATAATTTCTTAATGCTCATCCACACAAATAATATAAATGAATTTGGTATTATTAGAACTTATTCGATCCAGTTGGTTCCTGAATTACCTGAATTAAAAAGTTTAGCATATTTAGCATATTTACAAACCTGCTAGCTTTTCTCACTTGGCAACCCTATAACTCCAGTCAATGTCTGGATAATTGAAGTCACCCATAGAAAAAATGTGACCTATTTGCAAAGCCTCTTCCATTTGTAATAGTAGCTGGGCTTCATTCTTTTCACTTATATGGGGTGGTTTGTAACATACACCAATGATAATTTTCTTTGTACCCTGTTGCCCTGCATATATTTCTATTCAACGGGATTCCACACCCTCCCCAGGGCTACCCCTGATAACGTCTTTAGAGTATGGCTTTATCTCAGGCTTTACATAAAGACAAACTTCTCCACCATTTTAATCCCTCCCCTTTAGTCCATATTTGAAAGGGTGTGACCAAATTCACAGCCCAGTCACACGTTTCATCCCACCAGGTCTCAGTGATACCAATTATATAATAATTTTCAGTACATACAGTTAATTCCATCTCTCCCATTTTACCTGAAAAGCTTTGTGCATTTGTCAGCATATAGTGGAGGTTTATACTTTCCCTCTGACATTGGCATTACATAATGGAGAGTTACTGTAGCTCTAAGGTTACTTTTAGCCTGTTTTCTTTGTAACAAAGGGATTTAATTACCTGGTAATTGTATGCCCTCACTTCTCCTCATGGCCCATTTCTAATCCAACTGCCAAGTCTACACTATCTTCCCCATAATATTCTAATCCTACCCCCTTTGACTAGTTAAATACTCATCCAGACTCTTAGCCATTCTTTCCCCAGCATTGGGGACCCCCTTCCATTGAGAGGCAATCCCTCACAGCTATATAGATTGTACTCCAAGGAAAAATCAGCCAAGTGCTCTAGGAACCCGAACCCTTCTTTCCTAAACCAATACATTAGCCATGCAATTAACTCCCTGTGCTCCTGCTGTCTTCCTTAAGTTGTGCATGGCACAGGTAAAACTTCCAAAAAAATTACATTGGAAATCCTTTCCCTAATCTTAGCCTAGATCCTCAAATGCACTCTTTAAGGTCCTCCATATTAATTTTGTCTTTAGTACCAATATGTACTAAGAAAGTTGAGTCATGCCCAACCCCACCCAATATATTTTCTACCTGATCAACCACATGTGAACCCTGGCACCAGGAAGACAGCAAACTGTTCCTATTAATTGAATCCCATATAACCATAATCTGAATTAAGGGAAGGCCATCTCCAATAGACTCAATTTTAATGAAATAATTACATTTTTTTTTGTAAGAATGCCTTTTTTTCTATAAAAATTAAACCATTATTTGTACTTGATCTCAACAAATACATAATTAATCCTCACTGAAGTCAAAACAAGCCTCTTGGGTTTATTTCATGTTTAAATGTTTTTTTAAAGTAGATTTAAGATATGGAAATGCAAATTACACAAACACCCCTTATCTGGAAAACCCTAGGTCCTGAGCACTCTGGATAACAGGTCTTGTTATAGAAGGTGCCGTAATCTTTTGGAGCAAACATAGCAACTTTTTCAGTAAGAAGTTTTATTACATACACACTGGATCAAACTATAAAATTCAGAATCTTCCTTCTTCCTTTGTCAAAAGTGGTTGCTAAACAGTTCCAGGGTTTGCAAAAGCTATAGTAAATTCATGCAAAGCAAAATTTCCATTACTGTTTTGTGTTAAATTCCCCACGTTTTAGGTGTTTTTCTGCTTTTTCCCCACACCGTTTCTTGGACTCTGAATTGAATCCAGCTTGGTATAATGCTGAAATATAATTCATAGTACTTAGGTCATGCAAAGGAAATAGTGAGCCCATTGTCAGGCCCTGATTTCACACCTGCAAACAAATTTGTGACAATGCGGCACCCTCCTGTTTTCATGGACACACAAATACACACATTTGTCAAGGTAGCATTGGAAATATATTATTAATCTGTCTTCTATAAAAATCCAGAGGTCCAGAAATACTGCAATGTTTTTTACCATAGCCTTTTTTATGATCTACAGTATAATACTATTAGTAAGAAAAGGACAAGATAAATTAACATTCTTTTGCACAGTTTATGACTCACCCAGAGTTGTTTTTAGTTTGCCAATCTGTGGTTACCTCTCTGTGTAAGCTCCAATAAATTGGCAGCAATCTGTTGAAGTGGTGACTGCTGGGGGTGGTCTCAAGTCCCCTGAGTGTTGTGGTAAGATTGTTCTAGATTTTAGTTTGCTTCCAAGACCATTGTATTTCCCTTTAAAATGTTTGTGTTGTACCATGTATTGTACTGAAAGATCTGTGGTGTTCTCAAAGGTTTGTAGTGTTAAATAGTGTTTGGTTACGGTATAGAACTCATATGTGTGGCCCATGTAATAAAAAAGGCATGGGCTTGTGATTGTTTGATGTGGTTTACAGTCAATCCATTAAAAACCAATAATGACATTTTTTTTCTGAACAAAATCTGTGGTTGGTGGGTTTCTGATAACCATTGGTGTAGAATATTTTTCCTTGCAACTGCTGCTAGTCTCAAGTGTCAAGTGTCTCTTGGGTTTGAGGAGTTATGCTGTGTTATATTAAACAATGTCCATTTAGTTGTTTACTAGTGTTTTCTGTGTGATGTTTTCCTAATCAAGCGTATATATATTCCCAAAGGGATGTATATAAGAAGAGATCAGCGCCTGTGGCAACAGAAATTAAAAACAAGCATAGCGTAATACGTTCATAAAATGGGATATCACCCCGTGCATATAATAGATATTAATAGGTGTATTCTCCCTTTTTCCTTCAGGTGACTATTGATGGAAGGATAGGTTAACGATAAAAGTGGAAAAAGAAGGTGTCTTTCCTATAAAACAAGATATATTCCAGGAATAAAGCGCCTCCACCTTCTGTGCAAATTGCCTACTTACAAACCACTGCTGTGGTATTATGCATATAACGAGAAGCCCTTTCTGATCCCTCCTCCAGGGTTCACCGCTCCTTCCAGATTCCAAACCAGGAATAAAACCAATAATAGGGTAATACCGTTTTTATTAAGAACTAGTTAAAATCAATTAAAAATTTTTTGCACTCACATTTACCCTCAAGGGTTTTGCGCATTCAGTCCAATAAAAAGTTCGTATGGGGTCCCAGGGGATAGTCCTGTCTGCTCGCTCCAGACTCCCTCTTAGTGCCTTGCTTTGGGCTGTTGTGTGCCCCAAACTGTGCCTAACGCATTTCGCTGTAATCGTCAGCTTCCTCAGAGGCGTAGTACAGAGGATTGTACTTCTCTCTAGATGTTCTGGATTACTGACTGGTATATTATGTGATGTTTTTTTTTCTTTTAAAGGAAAGTTATCTGTCCAGTCAGCTTTGCTGCTGTCATGGAATTTTAATGCTTCTGATTTGCCCAGGTTGATTTTGCGGCCACCTATGGTGCTGAATCTGGTCATGGTTTTTAGAAATGTTGCAATGCTGATTGGGGTCTTGTATAAATAAAATAATATCATCTGCTAAACTAAAAGTTAATGTAAAGGTAAACCATCTCTATAACTGCTCAACCCTTGTTTAGTCCACTGTGTGTTCCTGCAGTATTCAGTACAATGTTCCACTGGCCAAAATTATACTATAGTCATCCATTTACCTACAACTAATTATACAGCATTAAAACATCCGATGCCTGCTCTGTACCCAGTTGTGAAGGAGTGGATGTGGGTGCTTGAGTTGCACATCGCTGTAAACAGTATGGAGTCAACGGATGACTCTTTTTTGACCTCTTTGACCTCTGGCCTGTCTCTCATGAGACCCCACAAAAAATGAGAAGGGGAGAAGACACAAAGACTTTTCTATGGGCTATCATCCTACATCATTTATAGTGTAGCATAAAATGATGGCACTTATGCATAAAACCCATGCATAACACCCTTACAGTCCTAACAGAGATTTTTTTTTTGAGGTTTACAATTTTATGGCTAAAAAGCCACTATTTGCCACAATTTAACATGATATTGCAGCATTCAAATATAGTCGTGCATGCCACATGATTTGTGTCCACTGCTACTTGCAGGCAGGCCTGGATTTGTGATGAGGCCACAAAGGCCGGGGTCTAGGGTGGCAAAATATGAGGGGTGGCATGCCGATTTCTGAGGAAGTGCTCCAGTGCATGCATGCGTGTGCGGGGAGGGGGCAGTGCAGGCACTAGGACTGTGTAGCCAAGGGGCACTAGGACCGTGCTGCATAGGGCCACGCCTACGGGTAACAGGTAAGGAAATTTGCCCATGATTGCAGGTGATGTGTTACTTCTCCAAAAGTTCTGTATATTTTGTAAATTACCCTAACCCACTCAACCACAAACTGGGGTCTGAATGTATGGGTAACTCATTCAGCAGTGGAAAGATTAACAAAAAAGTGGGAAAAAAAAGCATGTGAGAAAAGGTTCCTAGCAAAAATTTCTCCTGCATGACCAGCCGTGAGGCTGAGACAAACGTTATGCTTGGTCCTTTTATTGTTTGATGAGTGAATCAAACCCAGGCTGCCCTGAGCTTTAGTTTCACCACAAACCTCCAAATATTGTAGGTACAATTCCCTTTCAGCAGTGGGATTGGTAGCAGCTGAAAAATCTCTAGCCAGGCAGTTTATATAAGGTGGTCCTCGTGTTTCTAGACACAATGTGCGATCTTCACTGTTTACATGGTTATTTCAGATCTGGGTAAAAACACAACTAATATCTATGAAACGTGAAAAACTTTATTGTAACACTTTCACATCTGAAAGCTTGAAAGGTCATGTAGAAGCTGCCCTAGTCAAAATGTAAACTATTTATTCAATGTGAGTTTTTTCTGGGTTTTTTGAGCCTGTAAACTCACTAAAAAGATTAGTAAAACACAAATTTGAAGTATTTGAGTTATTTTTCCACAGATTTTTCAAGACAGAAGGAGATATCCATGGTTTTATTAAATTGTGAATTCATTCGAAGTAGAAGGAAACAATAAAATGACACGGATCGGTATTTATATACGTATGTATACACACACGTGCTCATGCACTGGCTAATCCTGCTTTGCTTTGAAAATGGGAAGTAGTGTCTGTCAATTACATTGACTAAGGCTATTGCTCTTAAAGGCTTTACGTTTTTTTAAAAGCCTCATTTCTTGCTACTTTAGCAAAGAGCCTCCTATAAAACAGGATTTCGGTGATCTGTCCTTTGTTCACTGCTACCTTCCAAGTGTGTCTGATTTGAGTGCAGACATGGTTATGCCATTTCCAGTCTGGGACTGAGTTTAAATTCAATATGGAGGTCTTTGCTCTATCATTGATCTTTGGTGTCACAATTATGTTGAGACTTGCTTTGATCATAAGTGTAGCTAAAACTATTGTTTTATAGCAAGACGTAGCCTTCAGCTTTCATTCCAGTGGCACCTGACTTATAGCGCTGCTGTAGATGGAGCAGTTATAGAAAGCAATAAAGTCTTACTCTGCAGTGCGCAGCTGAAAAAGTTGCCTTTTTTCATTGACACGTATTTTGCAAAAAATGAAACTGCATATTGCCATTATTCCTTTGTTAGAAAACTCAGTGCATAAAGTCTAATAACATCTGTAAAAATAAAGTGCCAGTCTTCCTCTTGAACAATTACAGAAACATATGGGTACTCAATTTACATATGCATGACAGCAAGTAACATTAATCCCCATAGATCCAGGAAACTCACTTGCTATTCAAATCCCATGCCTTCAAACTAGCCCTTCAGTCCAATAACCACAGTTAATTGGCATCTAACTGGCTGTATATTAAAACCTTTCTGCTTTATCCACATCTTTAAGCCTTCTGTCAACAGCATGTCATCACAACAAGCTTCGAATGTCAGCATAAAAAATTAAAGTTGAAATATTGGAAGCCTTTTATGAAATGGAGAGTTCAAGCTAATTTCGATGATATCCAGAGAAAAAGAATCACAACCAATTCTATCTAATGCAGTTAAATCAAATACATTCAATTAAAGTAAGTAGTTCCATCTCTGTATTTCAATATACTGTGTCTGTATTAGCCTGCAGCTCTATGAAGTCTGGCACTATTTATGTTTTTATGTAATTAATACATTGGTTTGCCTCATGGTTCTGTGAGTAAAATGACAATGAATATGAAAAAAATACAAAAAATAGTGCACAGAGGTAACCTTTCCTAGTACTGTCTTTTAGGGCAAGATTAAACTAGAGCATAAATAAAATGACTACAAGCTGGCAGTCAGTCCAACCTGGGACTCTTCTATGATACGACAGCTGGAAACCTGGTATGTAATTGTGCTGTGCCTCCATCATCATATGGGTTTTAAGCAATCGGGGTGTCCCCAAAATCACACAAAGTAGACAGTATATAGTATACTGTAGGACAGTATATTTACCCCATTATTAAAGTCTCATCCAAAAAGATTGCAAGTTTGCATCAAGCCGGACTTTAAAGATCTTGGACAGTTTGATGGCAGTACCTATTTAGCAAACCCCACACTGTAGTGATTTTTTACCCTTTTTGGCTCAGCAAAAGGATTTTCATAATGCAGACACATGCACCCCATTGTTTGGTACTATAAAAAAAGCATTTAACTGAGCAATTAAACTGACTGGAAAGGTAACCACATGCTTGCAAATGAGTCATGCTGTGCTCATTTAATAAATGACCCAATTATGGCGTAGATAACCTTCACAGAATCTTTTTTTTTTTTTTTTTAAATCTTAATAATTCATGTTCTTTGCTGCAATTATGTTCATATTTATGTTTGTAATATCAGATTTTGCTATGATTAAATTATTTTAAAGAGCATAAGAAATAAAGATAAATAAATACAAAAATTAAAAAATAATGAGATCTCTTTCTTTGTTTAAATTAAGAAGGAAAATATCCTTTAAAAAATTGCACCCATTTAGCATTTGAATGTTGCTTTACATGTAATCTTTGTCTGGTTCCTTAAAAGAGAATTTGCATGCAGCTGTGCAGTTGGATAAGTCAGACCAGAACTGCAACTTCACTCTATGGCGAAGGAACAAGGCCGTGGTGGCATAGATTTCATTTTGTGATTATTTTTGGGGTTATGGCTTTAAACAACTATCCAGTTAACTGTCTGCCTGTCCATGTCAGTGATATCTGATGTTCATTTTCATAGCTTCTTGATGATAGCTTGTCTTGGTTGGTTTATGCATTCAGGATACATTCTCCGCAAGTTGCTACTTCTGGGACTGTAATTGCAACCCGAAAAATCTGTTTGATCTCAGATGCTGCCTCAGATATTAAAATAATAAAAGTCTTGCCTTTTGGTCATTTTAAACTTTTTTAAATGTGATTTAATTATCTCAATACCTAAGCATAATCAATAGCCCACACAGATGTAGAATTGCAATAGTTGCACCCCTCGACAGTTCATTGACTGAGGCCAGAATGAGCCCTGGATTCAGCTGGTGTAGGAAATTCACCTTAGATGATTACTTTAAGATGTAAAAGTAACCTCCTGAGAAAATATCTAACCAGATACAAGTATGGGATAAAAGTACAATTGATCTGTTAGCAGATGTATAAGCTACGATTAGCTTTGTGACTTTGACACTTTTGGAAACATTGCTAAAAATCTAGTGATAGAAATAAATGTTGTACATGTAACCATGGTTGCAGACGATAACTTGACCTGAGATGAGGAAAATGAATTCTGACAGCAATGTGCTGCATCAACCAATGTTCTAAATTTATATTTTGGACCTATCAGCACTCAGCAGATGATACACTGGTTTGAGCACACATTAATCAGGGTATGGGATTATGTCCAAGCATATGCCTCAGTTTTTTAAGTATCACTTACTTTTAGTATATACTTACTAAAGTATAAAAAAAATAAAAAAACAGCACTACTAATTACACAGCCCACCTATTACCCACCTATTACCTATCAATAACTACCTTCCATCAGTCTTTGTACTCTTTGCATTATTTTCCTTTAGCTATAATGACCGTGTACTTGTTCTTTTAGCCTCTGCACCCCCACAATCTCCTGCATAGTAGCCTCTGCATAGTGACAGAAATGTAATGGGGGGGCACAGTTTAGAGTCCTGGGTGGAACCAATTTCTAAGACCCGGACCCGACCCGAACCCACAGCCTGCAACCCAAAGCACAACCCACATATTTTCCCACTACCCGAACGATAAGTTTTTCTGAATTGAATTGCAATCTCAACCATGAGTTTTCACACGATAAACCCTTTTCTCACTGAATTTAATCTGGCCCAATATTAAGGTGGATTTAACCCAACATCATTGGTGTATGTGCATTCTTTTGGGGTAGTCTACACAGCAAGAGGAAATAGGGCTCTTAGAAAGGGGATGGGGTTAGCTGAGGTTTAAATTGCAAAAGTCTTTTGTTTATAACATAATCTTGATTAGATGACCCTCCACTACTCCATGAGGGATGATAGCTAGGGTCCAGGGGGTAAATGCCATCAGTTAAAATGCATTGGATTCTAGAGGAACCCTAACTTATGCAGGAGTGTGTTTGCAAGTTCTTCCCATTAGATAGAAGTCATGGGAGATTAGTGTGGAGAGGTAATTCATTGACAATCTCAAGTACTATCCAACGTGGGCTACTCTGCTAATCATATAAAAATGATTATAGTAGCCCTCATTTTGTTTGTCCTCCAGCAATTGCTATGCCCTACAACCCCCCTATACTGTAGTTTAAATATATGTTATCTTAAGGACCCACCCACATCAAAAAACAAGTAAGAAATAAGTACATGTCAGGGGTCCTATCGGCTCCCAGCGGGAGTGGTCAGGACCAAGGAGGAAGCTCAAGGGGTCAAAGTCCAAGTTCGCGGTAACTATCTCCGAAATGGGGAAAGGACCGACAAACCTTGGGCCCAACTTAGGAGAAGGAATCTTTAAATGAATGTTCCTAGTGGATAACCATACCTTGTTTCCGACATTGTATAGAGGGGAGTATCTCCGTCTGCGATCAGCTAAAATCTTATGCACCAGAGCACTTTTCTCCAAATTCACTTTAATCGCGGCCCAAATAGCAGACATATGGGCTGTGGCAGGGACGTCAGACAAGACAAAGTCTTGTGGCAAGGCTTGAGGATGCTGTCCGTACACTGTCATAAACGGGGACCTTCCAGTGGAAGTGTGGCATGCATTATTATGAGCGTATTCCGCCCATGGGAGGAGATCAGACCAATCATCTTGACAAAGGGAAATGTGATTCCTCAGGAATTGCTCTAATGCTTGATTCACCCACTCCACTGCCCAATTGGTTTGGGGATGGTAGGCAGAAGAGTACTGAAGAGTTATACCCAAGTCTTTACATAAGGAACGCCAAAACTTAGCTGTGAATTGGGATCCCCTGTCAGAGACTATCTCAGCTGGGAAGCCATGTAACCGAAAAATAAATTGAATGAAGAGCTGGGATAGTTCTAATGTTGAGGGAAGTTTCCGCAGAGGAATGAAGTGTACCATTTTGCTGAAGCGATCTATAACCAAATGACAGTGTTCCCTGTTGAGGGTGGAAGCTCTACAATATAGTTCATTGCTAAGTGAGTCCATGGATGAGAGGGAATGGGTAGACATTGTAAAAGACTGCTGGGTCAAGTATGGCTAGTCTTGGAAGTGGCACAAATCATGCAAGCAGCGACCAAGTCCTTGACATCTTTGCGAATAGTCAGCCACCAGACTAGGCGTCGTAAGAGTCTTTTCTGGACCGGGGTGTGCAGCCTGCTCAGAACAATGAGTCTGTTGTAAGATGGGCATACGAAGCTCAGAGGGTACAAACGCCATCCCAATAGGTGTATCAGCAGGAGCGAAAGACTGACCAGAAAGGATTTGCTTTGCAAACTGAGGAAAAAGGGAAGCAATTATCTTGGTGAGAGGAATAATAGGCCCTTGCTTTACAGGGAGACGGTCCACTGAAGTGAAGCTGCGGGATAGTGCATCTGCTTTCCGATTCTTGGAACTAGGATGATAGGTCAAGACGAAGTTGAATCGGGAAAAGAAGAGGGGCCATCTTGCCTGTCAGGGATTCAGTCTCTTAAGAGTTTGAATTCAGAGATTTTAATGGTCAGTGTAAATAGTAACCAGACCCTTCTAGCAGATGACTCCACTCTTCAAGAGCTAGCTTTACTGCCAAGAGTTCATGATTCCCAACGTCATAATTCTGCTCCACCGGAGAGAATATTTTGGAGAAGTATGCACATGGATGTAACTTCCCATCAGCAGAATGTCTTTGGGAAAGGATAGCACCGGCTCCAACCTCGGAAGTGTCCACCTCAATGAAAAAGGGCAACACGGGATCGGGATGTCGGAGGACGGAGGCAGAGGTGAAAGCATCCTTCAGGGACTGGAATGCTTCTATAGCTGAAGAAGGCCAGGAGTTAGGTTTACCACCTTTTTGGATAAGAGCAAGGATGGGGGCAATGCGGGAGGAGAACCCCTTGATGAACTGTCGGTAGTAGTCCGCAAACCCGATGAATCTTTGTATAGCCTTGGTGCTCAAAGGAAGGGGCCACTCCTGGAGACTTTGGCAGGGTCCATTCCAAAACCTTCTTGGGAGATAATATAGCCGAGAAAAGGGATCTTGGACAACTCAAAGACACATTTCTCTATCTTGGCAAAGAGAGACTTCTTCCTCAGACGAGAGAGTACCTCCTTCACCTTTCCAAGTCCTTGGAGAAGATTAAGATGTAATCAAGGTACACGACCACAGATCTCCCCAAGAGGTCCCAGAAGATGCTGTTCACGAACTCCTGGAAGACAGCGGGGGTATTGGCCGAAGGGCATCATAAGGTATTTGTAGTGCCCATCCCGAGTACCCGAGTTGTATGCACCGTGTAGATCCAATTTAGTGAACAACTTAGCCACTTTCAGTTGGTCAAATAGTTCAGTGATCAGAGGCAGGGGATATCGTTTTTTAACCATAATTTTATTAAGTCCATCAATACAGGGGCGCAGACCACCGTCCTTCTTCTCCACGAATAAGAAGCCAGCCCCTGCCGGAGAGGTAGAGTGACAAATAAATCCCGCTGGAGATTTTCTTCGATATAGTCTTTCATGGTGGAAGTTTCCGCTGGAGAGAGAGGATAGGTGTGACCTCTAGGGGGCATTGTTCCAGGAAGAAGATCAACGGGGGGGGTCGTAGTGACGATGAGGAGGGAGAAATTCTGCAGACTTTTTACAGAAGACATCTGAGAATTCCTTGTAGAAAGACGGCAGGGCTTGCAAATCTGTCGAAGAGATCAGAGTCAGATCAGAGTCAGATCAGAGTCACCCGGTGGAGGGGAGTAGCGGGTAGACAATGTTCTTGACAAAATGAACTCCAACTAGAGATCTGCCCAAAAGACCAATCAATGGAGGGATTGTGTAGGCAAAGCCAGGGTAATCCCAAGATGACAGAAGGGCAGGAAATAATTAGGAACGATAGTTTTTCCTTATGCAAAGTCCCAACCTGCACAGGCTATTCACCCGTAGTCATGGAGATTATCTCAGACGTTAGAGGTCTGTCATCAATTGCTGTAAACTGTAGGTGGGTAGACAATAAATACAGAGGAACATCCATATATTAGGCAAAAAGAGCATCCATGAAATTCCCGGCAGCCCCAGAATCAAGGAAGGCAGACCCGACGATTGTCTTAGTGGCCAGACTAAACTGTAACGGCAGGAGAAACCTGTGAGAGTTCTCTTTTTAGGTTTTAGGGTTTTAGGAGTAATGCCCCCCACATGTGTCATCCCAGGTTTACCTTGAAGAAGAGAACCATTTGGCTTCACAGGGCAGAAATTGGCAAAATGGGTTTGGCCGCCACAGTACAGACACAGACCAGCCAAACGCCTCCGAAGTCTTTCCTGCTCGGAGAGACAAGCTCTTCCAACCTGCATGGGTTCCTCTGGGGGAATAACAGATGGCTGCTGGGAGGACGAAGGCAACAGGGGTCTTTGAAAGCGTGGGGCCAAAGGTGGCTGTGGGGAGGACGAAGGCAACAGGGGTCTTTGGAAGCGGGGGGGGCCAAAGGTAGCTGAAGCTTTTTACCGCGCTCCCTGTCAGATTGATGTTCCCTGAGCCGTGTATCCACCTTGACAGCGAAAGCAATTAGATCTTCCAACAATTCAGGCTGATCTCTGGAGACCAAGTCGTCTTTGAGATAGGTAGACAAGCCCTGATAGAACATCACAGTATACACCTTGTTGTTCCAGGCAGTTTCGGTCATCAAGGTTCTGAAGTCAATGGCATACTCACTGACGCTGCAGTTGCCTTGCCTGATCTGTAGAAGTCAGGACGAGGCATTTGCAACCTGACCAGGAGCGTCAAATACAGTGCGGAAGGCTTGGAGGAAGGCCTTAACATCACAGGTCAGTGGACAGTCTTTCTCCCAGTGGTGTTGCCGTTCATGCGAGACATTACGTACCCCACCTTGGCTCGTTCACTGGAGAACTGAGAGGGTTGAAACTCAAACCGGATCAAGCATTGCGTCACAAAACCTCTGCAGGCTTGAGGATCCCCATTGTAGCGGGGTGGTGGAGGAATACTTGGTTCACCAACCAATGAAGTGGCTGTAGGAGAATTACCAGTTGCCAGAGGACTACTGGCAACCAGAGACACAGGAGGCATGTGGGATAGAAGAGTATCAAGTACTTGCCCAATGCAGAACTGCTGGGCTTCATAATCTTCCATTTGGGATGCTTATCCCCGAAACGATCTTCCGTCATCAGCGCCTCTTCCTCAGTGGGGTCCATGGCCCGAGTATAATGTCACGGGCCTATCAGCTCAAGGGGAAGTTCAAGGGGTCAAAGTCCAAGTTCGCGGTACAGATAGGGATCAGGAGAAATCAGAGTCAATATCCAGGCTGGATTTCAAAGGCAGGCAGAAAGTAGCGTGGTCAAAGTTCAGGCTAGGTCAGGAATCCATAGCAGAAGAATTAAAACACACCCAGGAATGCAGCAAACAATTCCTATACTCGGGCATTGAACTGGCATCCCTTATTTTGAATCTGGCGCCATTCTGTGCAACGTCATTGAGACGTCGCTCCGCCAGTGCCTCTGCTGACCACGTGGTGGCAATTGGCGCAGCTGGGAAGAGGAGAAGCTCCGTTGGGAGCTCTTGACACTCAGTACTAAACAGTTCTAGTCAAGTAAAATAGCAACTGCCACTTGCCCAGTTGCAGTAACCCTTAGCAACCAATAAGATTTATTTTAAACAGGTTACCTGTAAATGCTAAATATTGCTATGGGTTACTGCTCATGGGCAAACGTAGTGCCTTTTATCACATAACCCCTTAGATCCTAGAGCTTTAGGTGTCTGTCTTCTGCCTCTGAATCCTCTCTCCCCACTGGGACATAGCATACACTTGATATTTCCTTGATATACACTTGCCATTCCCTTTCTTCTGATAGATTAAAGCTGTGGCTCAGCTGCTTTTTCTATATTTCTTATTTTATTTACATCTGTTTTTCTTTGTTATACCACACTGAATAAATATCTTTAACCCTTATAAACATGGAGTATCCAATAATAAATATACAAATAAATATAAAAATATGTCATCATTGTATGTTGCAGTTCTTTCTATAAACAGACAGGTCCTAATCTTCTAAGTGTCCTTTAAAAATGTCATACTATATTAGAGACGTTTCTATACCAGGTGCTGGAGCAGTGAAATATTTTTTTAGTCAGAGTCTGCAGTCTGTCAGAAAATAATGAATGACATTATGACTGCCGCGCTTGTACTGTGAAGTCCCTTCATACAAAGCGCTTTCATTGAAACTCCTGGGAAAACGGCGCAAGCACAAACATTTTTCAGGCTCAGTAAATGCCACAAGAATCTGTCAGTTCAGACACATCAGTGTTACCTCTACTCATGTATGTCAGTAGCTCAGTCAAGCTGTTATATGGTGTTACAGTAAGGCATTGTTGGAAGGCTGCCCCACATCCCTACATCTCAACAAGGTCATGGAACTTAGGCCCTTAATAATTCAAGATCATTAATTAGATCTCAGAGTAAAGGGGATTAGAAGAGATACACAGTGTGAATGCTAGTGCAGATAATAATTTGTCTGTAGCTGCTCTTGTTTTCACACACTCTCAGTGTATCAGTGACCTATTTAATAATGAGAGGCATTGTAACAGATAAGAAACCAGGTAGGAAGTCTGGCAAAAGCAAACGCTGGATAAATGTGTCATATTAAATATAAGGGCATCTTAGGAGAGCTCTGGTGTGACATGGTGTGTGTGTGTGTGACACATGCCAGAGATTAGACCAATAATATATATAACTTGTGCAATTTCTTGCATATCTTAGACATGCCAAGTTATTCTGAGGGTGTCTTACTTGATCAAATATTCTGATACATTCAGTGAGAGGAAGAAGGCCCTAATTATAACCTGGAAACATCGGGTGAGGGACTGCAAGTCATGGGCATGGCGGAGGGATGCCCAGAAATACTTTTTTTCTAATTTGGATTAATATGAACATTTATAGAAATGACTTATTGTGAACAAGCGACATGTTAAAAAATGGGTGCAAATTTGTGTGCTTCTTATCCAGTGATACTGATTCATTCCTATCATTGATAGGAGCATGTCATTATAACTTTAATGAAATGGAGAATGTTATGTTGTAGTTATACCATATGGCCATAAAGTGTTTAACAGTGGTGTAACTATATATTACTGTGTCCCACAGCAAATTATTTTTCAGACACCCAAAATGTCTAGATGTTGACCTGTTTTACCAACATTTATTGAAATTCTATGCGAATTAGGGCCTCGTGTGGCCCCTATACCTCCTTGGCCCCCCTGCAGCTGCAGGGTCTGCTTCCTCTGTAGTTATGCCCATGGTGTTTAAGCTTACTAACCCATTAAGGCAATTTTTTTTTAGAAAGTAATAACTGCTTGCCATATGATGCCCATAAGGACATGGCTGCAATTTGCATGCCATATACCAATAGATGCATGTTTCACCTTCATATGGTTGCAAAATGATATGGTGAGGTGCTATAAATCCAATTAGATTTGAATTCTGGCGTAAATGTTGCATTGAGGGTAAAATAAACTAAGTTAATTGCACATATTGTTTGCATTTGCCACTTTAGTAAATGAACCCCACTTATTTTTATGTCTAAAAATGTAATATCTTAGCCTTGAAAAAATATTTCATAACACACTTTCGGGGGGAATGTAATAAAAGTTAGTAATGGAAAAACTATTGACAATGAGAAAAGTTATGCCTTTGCGCAAATTTAATTTAGCTTTTGTGAACCTGTAAACTGTTTGGCAACCACTTCCAACAGTGGAAGAAAGATTGAGAATTTTATAGTTTGCGCCAGTGCACAGGGTGTGTAATAAAACTTCTAACTGAAAAAGTTGTTACGTTTGCTCCAAAAGATTCCATCACCTTCAAGCAATTCTTCAAGCAAAGTGCACAATGCACAATTAAATTTCACAATGTAATAACAGTCTATGGAAGAATATTACATTATGAAATGTAAATTTCTTTATTATTATTTGTGCAAATTGTTTTTCTCTGTGTGACTTTTCAGATTGGTGTACAATCAGAAAACAACTAAACTAAAAAGAATATTTGAAAGGTGAACTACCCCTTTAAGAAGTGAATTTCCTGGTATCCATTTAGTGTTCAGGAAAGAGAACTGTCCATTGAAGGAAAATAGGGCAGAAGGAGCATGTATGGAGGAGAGCTGGAGGGATGGGGCAGAATATAAAAAGACAATGGAATGGCACATGTTGAAAACTGACCAAAGGACCAAAGTGAAACAAAGGAAAGACAACAGAACCTAATGATCTTCCTGTTTATAACAGGTAATACATGTTTGCATAGCATATTGTGTAGAACATTTATAAACACTGGGCAAATTTGCTCCTGTACAGTAACCTATGGCAACCAACCAGATGATGGCTTTCAGTGTTGAACCTGCAGCAGAGTGAAAAAAAAGCTAATCGCTGATTGGTTGCTATGAGTTACTGCCCAGGTGCAAATTTGCCCAGTGTTTTATACTTGAGCCCCAATTGTTTAAGTTCATACATAACAATATAAACGGGGGGTCAAATGCCATCCATGGCTCTCTACAGAGCTAGAATAAAAAAAAAAACAGGACATGGTTACTGGTCCTTTAAGACACCACATTTTCCTTCCCTAGATTAGAACTGTACTCAAAAGTGGAAACGTTGCAAGGTTGCTACAGCTCTAGGTGAAGGGTGTGAGCTTAGCATACTTAGTTTAAGCTGCAGCAATATTTTATACATTTAAAATACATTCAAGACCCTTTCAGAGAACAATGGGTCCCGTTGAAAAGAGGATGCCCGGTAATCTTAATTAAATAGTCTGCCAACTTCTGTTAAATGTTAAACCTTTAACATTATATTTTCATTACGGCAGACAGTCTCTTGGTAACAAGAGACAATTTAAGCACAAACACATTTGTTTTATTCTCTTGGACCATTAAGTCATTCCAAATAAATTGCAAACAAATAAATATTTAATAAAGGAAAAAAAAGCAGCAGAGAAAAACAATTATAATAAGACTAAGAATTGCGTGTTAATGAATAGATATGGCTACAAATTCTAATCAGCACCTCTTCTTGTAATTACAGGCAGTACACATAAATATTTGAAACCATTTTTTCTCAAATCAGCCCTCTGGGAAGAACTAACAAGCCAGGATTCAAAGTAAACTATAGGCTATTTATAAGCAATGATTGTCTTCGATTTATTTCTGCTAATTATATTGTAAATAGTGTGTAAAGCATTCCAACTTTATTATGTTTCACATTAATCTCATTTTGAACATGTGAGTTTGTTACTAAAAAAAATATGGCAGCTCTAACACGTAGGGGCCCATTTACTTAGCTTGAGTGAAGGAATAGAGGAAAAAAACTGAATTTTGAATGTTTTTTTTTAGCTACTTTGACCATCGAATGGGCTACTTCGACCTTCGACTTCGACTCGAACGATTCAAACTAAAAATCGTTCGACTATTCGACCATTCGATAGTCGAAGTACTGTCTCTTTAAGAAAAAACTTCGACCCCCTAGCTCGCCACCTAAAAGCTACCGAATTTAGGTCCCCATAAGCTTCGGTAGCTTTTTTTTTTGCAGGGTTCCTGCAAGTTTGTTTTTCTCAAATTAAAGATATAACCATACGTAAAAGTGCCTTCTTTTTAATATCTCTATTTTTGTAATAACGCCAACCCTAAAACCTTTTAAAAAAAAAAAAATTAGTTAGTTCTTGTTAACATATTTTCTTCATCTGCATAACATTTGCTGTCATACTGATTTTATTTGTTTAATATGAAAATCAAATAAAATATTTTAAAAAAATAAATAAATAATGCCGGACCTATTGCTTTATTATAATCAAGATGTTACTACCTATACATTTTTTCTCACCATGTATCTTCATATATTTGTGTTTATCTTCTCCAAGCTACAAACCTCTAGTATTAAGCTAGATGTTTTGCTTCACTGCAGGTTAGACTTGGGGCCTCTTCTGAACTTGCAGAGCTTTGGCTTCCTACCTAGAAATGTTATTTTCTTCCTGGTTTCTGTCTTTCTGCTAACATCCTGTCAAACATCACAGGTTGTTTACCATCTAGCGATGGTCTAATGTATTTTTACAGTTTCAGCTAAATAAATAAAATTCTCAAAGGAAAGGTCCTTCTTCGTGTTTTTGCACGATGTAGTACATATATATATATTTCAAAATTAAAAGTTAGCCTTTTCCAGTAAATCAGAATATTAAAATAGAGAATGTGAGCTCTTCAATCTCAATTCTGCAAATTTGAATACAATTGCATCTGATTTCTAAAAACACACAACTACATCTGTGTGCATTTTAAATATGTCAGATGCAACTACGCTAAGCGCAATTCCACACATGACTGCTATAATGCTAGAATTTAAGGGGAAATTGTTGCATTATTGCACTTTTCACACTGTGACTATGTGTGTACGTAACCCTTTATGTTATTTGCTGGAGATAAATTAATTCCATGAAGAAACCATTTTGTTGGTTTGAACATTTATATTTTAATGCTGCTCTAGTTCAGGGAACATTGATTTCTGACAATTTAAGTTACTGTAGTTCTACAGTGAACACTTGAATAAATTGTACTTTGTATTTTTTTTGTTTCAATGTCTGTATTGAACTATGGATGGCATGTGGCTTCTTATAAGGGTCTGCCTTTTCTCTACCTCAATCTAAAATGGTGCAAATGGGGCAAGATTTTGTTATGAGAACAAAGCGTTAGCATTTTCATTATATATTGAACATGCCAAACATGTGTAAGAAAATAATTGTCATCTATATAACAGCAGCTGAATAGAAACATCTAAATGAATGTCATATAATATTAAGCTCATCCAGCAACAAATTGGACCCGTCATCCAAAACAATAATTACAAATCCTATTTTATCATGTTAGTCAAGTAAAATGAACTTTTTATTATTTGAATCTTGTTTCCTTCAGTCTGTGAATTCATAATTACAGCAAGCAGGCAGAAACCATTTTGTGGACACTGCTATTAAGGCAAGCCTTGCATCATCTCAGAATCTTATTTGTGCACCAGAATGGGGGACCCGATGTCCATCCCCATGCGCTGGTTACACAATTAAATGGTAAAGAGAACAGGGAATGTGGGGAGGGCAGTGACAACTAGTAAGTGCTGAATAGAAAGTGAATGTAATTGTTTGAGGAGGGGCTGACAATATTTTATTGACAGCTGAGATTTTTAAATGAGTTTACAACAGCTTTGAATGCTTAAATAAAAAAAATTATTTGGGTTTCATTTTATAGTTTGAAAAGGACATTTATTATACAGCTTTTTATGTCTGGGTGACAGGTCCACTTTAAAGTAAAGGCCCAGTTAATAAAATAAATGCCTTTGAACTGCTACAGCAAAGGCCCCAAAATAAAATCAGCTGCTGAAACCTGGATAAACTGAATTTGCTCTTCTTATACTTATAGAATGATTTCAGATTTTTAATTTTCTGCCACCTATGTCGCTTTCCATTTTTCTTGCTATTGTTCTGTTTTTTCTTTTCTCCTCTGGTTTCACTGTGGACATTTTGTTATCATATAAATTAGGAGGACAAAAGTGTGGCCAAAGCAGAATTTAGTACTTTGCCGTATTGTTTCCTTTCATATTCCTTAGAAACATTTGATTTCTTGTATTTGTGAAGATTAAGTCATTTATTTGCAGAACAATTCTGCTCTGTAAGCATTTGCCTGTATCATTTATTCATTTATATAATTTTATATAATAGATATCAATGATAAACTGAAAGGGTTCATTCTCTTTAGCATTTTATGGGGTTTATGTAATAAATAAAACAAATAAAATTTTGCAGGGTTGGAACTAGGGGTATGAAGAAGAGGCACAGGCCTAGGGCACAGCAGTGGGAGGGCACTAGGCACCCTTTTCAGCTTGGCCCAGCATTATAAGTTGGTTATGTGTCTACTAACCCATAGCAACCAGTCGGCAGGTAGCATTTGCTGGTTAACTGTTTAAAAACAAACATTTGATTGGTTTGCTACTGGTACTCAATGTGGGCCACCATCAGACTTTTTTACATTGCCTCACATATGTTTAGTATGCTGCTCACAATAGAAATCTGCAGCAATGCAGGAAGCTAGAAATTGCAAATGTATCACAGGGGGCAATCTCGTCATTTGAAGTGCTGTATATTTAAGCATTTGTAAGTTTTTTCCTAAATATTGTGGAAAACTGCAATATTGAATTGATATATATTTACCCATTATTGTTGGGGTTCCATTGGTACTGAGGTTTATGATGGAATCAGTGGTGATAACCTTCCAAAACTTCTGGTAGTGAGTTTGTGGTCCATACTTCAATATGAGTTTTTTCCAGACCCCCCTCCCCCATGCACATACTACACTGGCCCAGGCAAAATGAAATAGAAACCGTGTAGTGGATGTGTTACAGTTCTTTTTTACAAACACGTCTTATATTTTCTCTTTTGCCTACTGTAAACAACTCAAGAATGCTGTGTGCTATGTGTACTGCAGATTGTTGACTGATATCAGCCAGTTAGAGTAGTGACTCAAAGCATGGGTGTAGTGTGAAAAAAAATGTTAGGTTGAAGAACGCAAAAATACATCTTTAAATATATAAACAGCTATGAAAAAAATGTAAAAACTATTTGTGAAAGAGGTTTATCAGGCATAGCAAACTTTTATACCAGTGACAGTTCACTTTTTACAATATCTTCTTCACTGTACTATAATGAATTATATGTACAACTTTCCTTTATTTAACTTCAATGTGAATTATTATCAGAGAATGGTTTCATTATAAGAAAATGCATGGCTGGAGGGACACAGAATTCAAATGGCTCAGAACTCAACGACCAGGCTAAATACATTTCATGTTGAAATGGAAGCTATACATCCAATTCATTCCCAAATACTGTAAGTAAGTTCAGTACACTTCATTTTAACTGTATGTAGGCTAAATTCCAAATACATCTAAATAAAATATTTTCTTTTGCATACCTGAATATTTAAAAATATATGTTGTCCTGAACTATCATGCAGTCATATGCAGTTTAATAGCTTTTAAAGTCCAACTGTTTGATAATTGTTTAAAATAATGCCTAGATCTTTGGTCAAAACTTTGACCACAGATTTTCATGCAATCCTGCAGAATATATGAATGAGAATATTATGTTAATGCCTTCTTCACAGAGCCATTACATATTTGTGCTTTAGAATGAGTATACATGTAGTTGCAATCATAGAGGTCGTCTGAAAATGATCAATCTGTTCCTTGAATATGCTCCCCCCTTCCCGATTATATGCACTGTAATGTTTAATAAATCAAACAAATTATGACTACATTTGCTAGGACATAATTTATTGCATTTTATTACCCATAGAAAGCTATACACTACAGATGGATGACCTGAAATAAATAAATAATCACTTTCCTTAAAGTAGCACTAAACACTATTCTTTGCTTCTGTCTATCCCAGTCTATATGGTAGGACAGGGCTTCAGAAACATTTCCATCAAGCATTGCCAACACTGAATTAAATGGGTGTAATATACTTTTATCTGCATCTTACATAGTATACAAAGTGTCCAGTGGTTCTGACTGATCCCTTCTAGTTCAGTTAAAATGCATAGGATATTTTCAGGACTGACTTTAGGTAATGATTGGCAGGGCATTGACCCTGGGTATTCAGCTTTGGGCTCACAATGGCCAGAAATAGTTCTTGCAATATGGAAGTGGGGTATGTGGGTATAGTTGGCTGAAATTATATTCCAGATATTTGGAGTGGTTAGGAACCTCACTATATACCATATACCATGCATGACAATTTTTTATTGTGATAATTTTTCTTTCTTCAAATGGTTTAAAGTCAATGGGAGTTGTTTTTTCTTGTGCTAACTTTTTTTGTCTCTGCAACTTTTTTGTCGAAATGCATTAAAGTCAATGGGTGTTTTTTCTAATGGCGACTTTAATGTCCAAATGCATTAAAGTAAAAAGGCGTTTTTTCTTATGGCAATTTTTTTCCCCAAATGCGTTAAAGTCAATGGGTGTTTTTCCTTATGTCGACTTTTTTGTCCAAATGCATTAAAGTCAATGGGAGTTGTTTCTTGTGCCAACCTTTTTTGTCTCTGCGACTTTATTGTCGAAATGCATTAAAGTCAATGGGTATTTTTCCTTATGTCGACTTTTTTTGTCTCTGCAACTTTTTTGTCTAAATGCATTAAAGTCATTGGCTGTTTTTTCTTATGGCGACTTTTTTGCCATAGTTTTGCAAAAAATATTTGCAGATGGCGAAATGCAGAATTTAGCAGCAAATCCATGGCCAGCGAATAAATTCGCTCATCACTAATCAAAATTCAAATTTGTGAATTATTTCTATTTTTTTAAAAAATTAGAATGTACTCAAAAACTCTAATGTGTGCTTATTTATGATTATAAAAACTTGTTCAAATAAAAACATGAATAAAACTCAAATGTAGTGAATGTGTATATTTTTCCATGGGTCAACCCACCAAAAATATTTAATTTTTTTTTAATTGCTTATGTTTTGCATAGGATAACTCCCATTGACGTCTACATGAATTTGCCAGCTTTTAGTTGTCACATTTTACATTTGAGTTCTTAATAAAGCTTTCAAAATTTGAGATTTGAAAACAATAAATTGAATATGTGAATTTTGGCCAATGAAACTTGAATTGTGGTACATTTATTTATCCCTTTCTGTTCTCTGAATAAAACAAGAATTTTGTACCAGTGTTTAGGGGTTTATAAATATGGTTCTTGCTAACAAAAGCATTTTGAGGACCTAGATTTCTTGTAATATGTTTATAAAATTCAGAGCAGTTTAATAGAATCCATTGTTGGCAATAATAAAATGAAAATAGTCTTCTATGCAATATAGAGTTGTGTAGCTCGGTGGACTGGATGGGGCCCTGTAGTCTGCTCAAAGGATCAATATACTTCTTCTACAAACACCATAATTGGCTTACTACCAGCTAAACGTTGGACAGAATTGTTCTAGTTCATTCATTTATTGGCATTGCTCAATACTCAACCCTAATTAATACTTATTAATCAATACTTATGTTGTCATATTTGTTATAATGGGGTGTTACATCATAGAATGCTCCTGTAACTTCCTTCCTAGCCTGAAATAGCAGAAGGCAAACTGTTTAGGAAAACACAATACAGGCAGAAAAAACAAAGATCGAGTAGACCCCCCCCCTCTAACAAAAGTAATCCATTAAAAGGAACATCTGTAAAAACATTAGTGAGCATGTCTTTAAACTCATATGGAAAAGAAATTTATTAGGCAGACGTAACAGCTCCAGATGCCCACGTGAGATCCCTACAAACATCAAAGTAGGGTTGACTTTCTAAATAATCACAAAATGCAAAGCTTAAATCCATATACAGTATATATATATATATATATATATATATATATATATATATTGCCTCCACCTTGCAAAATTTAAAATATATGTATAAAAAATCCTTTTAGGTGGCTGATACACTTAATTGACATTACATGTGAACATCCCAGAGTGTTCTAATGTCTTTATTAAATGGCAAATCAATGATATTTCTCCTGTTTATGTATTGAATTGTTTAGTACAATGTCTGGCAGCCACTTCATATTGCAGTTCCAGATGTGGAATTTGGTATCTGCAATAGGTACGTGAAGGATTTGAGGAGCTGATGAATTTTCCAGATGTGTAATGGCAGTAACAGGTAACAGTCACTGATTCTTTTTCCTTTTCAGGCATAAATACCGTATGAGCATATACAGTGCCCAGTGATATTCACACCATTCTCTGTTTATCTGTATAATAATTGTTTTCATACTTACCATTAGCCAGCTTTCTTACTATATTAATGCATATGTTAATGAATGACTACTGACTACTATACTATACACTCTCTGCTCTGCACAGGATATTCCACTGAACAATTAGGGATTTAGAAATCTTACATTTCCCACTGAATAACACAGCTTTGTTCCTGTGTTTGGTAGATGATGTGCTGAAGAATACTGGCCTAATTAAAGCAAGCAGAAATTCTACAAATTTTCACAAAACGATCTAACAGAAGACGTATGTTTCATTAGAGTTTTTACATGCAGTTACTTTCTACATCACAGTTCCTGCTGATAATGTATTTGAGCATCTTTGTGCTCATTGCAGCTGGATCATGTATACACGTGAGTATGGTGCAAGCATGTAAACACAATATCCTTGGCGCATTCAAAAGTCCTCGAAGGAACTTCTCAATTTTAATTTGCACACTTGTTGGATTGGTCGAGTGATTTATATACACCTTGAGTTTTTAAAGATGACCAAACAAATAAGAACTTTATCAATAACGTGATTGTTTGCCCTTCTAAAATTCTCATTGCTCACTTTGCCTGTTCTTGTCCTGTGCTTGTCTTACAAATTTACACTGTCTTCCTAACCTTAAGGCTGATATTTGAGATTGTCTGTCTGAAAACTCACATTAGAGATTCTTCAGGCCAAGGAACACCTGTACTTGTGTCCTATTTAGGTCAGTGGGAGTGGATAAAAGTATATGTGTATACTTTTTTTGCATCTGTGTAATGTAATAACTTCACATTTATGACATCAAAATTGCTGTTTAGTTGTGGAAATAAAAAATTCAACAATAGAATGAGAAAACCAAATATACAATGCAATGAAAACTGGATATTTCAAGTAACAGAAAACTGTAACAAAGAAGTGGCAATTGGGATCATTGCTCAACCATTTTGCATCATTCGAGCCAACAAGACGACTCAAATATTTCCCAAAAGTAATGCAAATCTTCTTGGGATGTATAATCATATGGCAGGTCTAAATGACTTAATCTAAAGTAAGGTCCAAGAAAATATAATGTCCCAAAGTTCAATTGGATTCATGGTCCTTTTGACGGCTTTCACTTGTATCCCCTCAAGTCCAAACCGTAATGCCTATAATAGAAGCCAGCGCCACAGGCACAAGCCAAAACAAACAATCTAAAGTAAGATGCACCTCCTAAAATTGCAACAATAACTCTACAAGGGATCTCCTGTCACATACACCTAGGGGCTTATTTATCAAGGTCTGAATCTATCTCAATATCAGCTGCTACAAACTCTGAACCAACCCGCTCGGGTTTTTAACGCTTAGGGGGTTATTTGCTAAGCTCTGAATACCCGAAATCGGACAAATTCGGGATTTTTTTTTATAAAATTGGACTTTTAAAAAAATCACGAATTTTTCAGAATTTATTAAACCCCGAGGGCTAAAAAGCCAGAATATAAAAACACGGCATCTCAAACCTGTCGAGGTTGCATAAAAGTCAATGGAAACAGTCCCATTGATTTTTGGTTGTGTTGGGGGTTTCGGGCGATTTTACAATGTTTTTGGAGCTTTCGGGTCAAAACTCCGAAAAATTCGGAGATTTCGGGGAAACTTCACGAAAAAACCGTGAAAATCTGAGCTTTTCCCGCAAAGCAAATTTTCGGGAAAATGTAATAATAAATAAGCGTTAAATACCCGAGCGGGTTAGATCGGAGTTTGTAGCAGCCGAAATTGAGATAAAATCGGAGCTTGATAAATAACCCCCTTATTTATTATTAAATTTTCCCAAAAATTTGCTTTGCGGGAAAAGCTCAGATTTTCACAATTTTTCGTGAATTTTCCCCGAAATGTCCAAATTTTTCAGAGTTTTCACCAGAAAGCTCTGAAAACTTTGTAAAATCGCCCCAAAACCCATGACACAACCAAAAATCAATGGGACCCATTGACGTTTATGCAACCTCAACAGGTTTGAGATGCCGTGTTTTTATATTCTGGCTTTTTAGCCCTCGTGGGTTTAATAAATTCCGAAAAATTCGTGATTTTTTTAAAAGTCAGATTTTATAAAAATAAAAATCACAAATTTTTCGGATTTCGGGGAATTTCGGGTATTCGGAGCTTAGTAAATAACCTCCTAAGTGTACAAATACTTATGAAACCAAAGATAATGATATTGTAACAAGAACAAAAACAGATGTTTCTTTATAATACTATTATTTTATAGTTTTGCTCTCTTTAATGGGGAAAAATGACCCAGATTTAAAGATACAGCTGTGTTTTCTGTTCTTTCATATTCCTTGAGGCATAATCAATTTATTTAACAGCAAAGCAATGGACAATGACCTCCCTTCCATTCCTCTATCACAATTATTGGTAAAAGATAAACTGGTTCCAATTAAGTGCCCAGGGTATGTAGCAGGTGTGCAGGCTGACCTTGTAAGTAGGAGATGACTAGGCGATGGATTCTGGTCTGCTCTCTCTACAGCTGCAACCCTTCTCCAGGGATTTCCTTATACGGAAACCAGAACAAAGCTGATGACTGTCTAGAATATCCTCAGACGCTACACATGATTACACAGCATAATAATTACTAACAAATGTACAAATAACACGGTTTGAATGAGATCACAAAGAACTCCCACACTTCTTTATGTTGAATTTACATACATTTTATTGAATTTATTAAATTAATAACCGGTAATACAAACAAAGATTTTTCTCTAAAAAAATGTGTTACTGGTATTAATTAAAAAGAATCATAGTAGTAAAAAAGATTCAGAAATAAGGTTTCAGAAATTGCATCAATACTCTGGCTGATTTAAAAAGCTGCATACTTTGAGCAAATAATAATTATTTATTTTCAACAGTATTTGCAGAAGTTAATATATCATTAAATAGTATTTAATAGTAATGAAAGAACTTAGCATTGCTATGCGATTCGAAAAGAATGTCTCATTAGGCACATTTTACTCTTGGTACTGAGGTAGAGAGGAGACAAATCTTTAAAAACATA
The DNA here is from genome assembly GCA_038501925.1 of Xenopus petersii. Taxonomy (NCBI): domain Eukaryota; kingdom Metazoa; phylum Chordata; class Amphibia; order Anura; family Pipidae; genus Xenopus; species Xenopus petersii. The sequence continues at coordinate 197,536,454 of CM076672.1, forward strand.
CACAGACAAAAATAGATCATTTGCCTTAACCTGTTTTGATATTTTAAAGGGTACCTATTGCAGAAAACTTGTTTCCCCTGGCTGGAGGGGAGCACAACAGCGCCGGGCTAAAGCACAACTGCGCTGAAGACAGGACTCTCAGCTACAGAAGAGAGGAGGGAGGAGCAAATAGGAGCAGTTACGAGCTACAGAACAGCTGTAATACAGAGTGGACAGGCAGAAGTTATGTGCTCAATTAACTTTATAATATATATATAATATTCCCCAAATTGAGAAGTCTTACTTTGACTTCATAGTTATATTGTAAATGTTTTAAGACCACCCTTTTGCAGCCCATCTATAATGACTGACAAATTCTAAAAATAATATAGTACTTACTATATGTATAGTTATCCATTTTCTTAATTAACTATTCTTTACTGATTACCCAAAACATTGAATTTTAAGTTATAGGAGTAAATGGGCAGTATTTCTATAAAAGGCAGAAAATAGCCAGTATCCCTGAGCACCAGTTCTTCATATCTCATCACCTTTTATCTGCCATTTAATTAGAGCCACATTCTCAGCACTATTTCTTTTAAACACAAGTTTAAAAAAAGGTTATGCGTGTAGCACTTACAGCTGTTTGCAAGGCCGCCATCAAACATTCCCTGGGGACCAGTTAACAAATTGAACAAAACTATAACTCATGCTCATTTGTTCCATTAAAAAATGAATATGCAAAAGCTTGTACAGGTATCTAAAAGATCAGTCTGTGTGCAATATTAAGCAAGAACTAACATCCTTGTTGATATAGAATTAAATATTATTGTATAGTAAACCCCTGTTGTGTTTTTATTGCTGCTTTTTCATGTTTCTAGGTTTTATTAGGGTATATAGTATTTACTATTGTAAGCCTAAAGTTAAATGAATGCAGTGTGCTGTGTGTCCCAGGCAGAGGGTAATATTTATTATTCAGCAATTAATAATGAACAAAGCAGTATTAGCACAAATGAGGGATCAGTGACAGCCAATGGATTTGTCTAACTCAAAAGTATCTAACCCTCAGTACAGGCCCTCCAAGTGGAACCTTCATGGAAATACCTCTATCCCTAAGGCTGAAAACTTGAGTCCCTACTTTGCCAGGTGGCATTTGTAATCTTTCTTCTTTCCTTGCCAGAGCATCAGGCTGCTTGCTACCTACCCTGATCCGAATTCTCACTCCTTGAGTGAGCTTTTGCAGAACTATTCTCACACTGTCTTTAACAACTGGGCCAACTTCTGCACAGGCTCTGAGTACCATCCACCTCCTTCAATAGATGCGATCGAAGCACATGTTGGTTTACCCTTTCAAAGCTGTGGCACCACCTGGACAGTTAATAAACTGCCAGGAATAAATTATTTTCTAATTGCATATTAGGACCACACACAGCTGTCCAAAAACCATAGGGGACTGCCCGCAATAAACGGGTAACAATATTATTATGACAAATGTATTAAGCCCAAACAAATTCCACAAAACTGTATTATAATAGGGTTTTTATACTGTACATCAAAAATACAGATTACATACAAACACTGACTGATACAGGAGTTAAAGGAGTTGTAATTGGAAAGGAAAAATACATAAATATTTAACCAGTTAAATGTCTAGATTGCAGTGATGCAAGTATTAAAAATGTGTTTTATACTTATAAACCTGCTGGTTGCTTAAAGTACAAGATTGTAATCCAGATGGCAGCCATACATAGTAGTGTCCATGTAAGTAGAATGGCATCCTCCTAACAGATTTGCAAGGTTCCTGGGCACAGGAAGTCTGCTGTAGGTCTTTATAACTTTTCACTTCTCACATGAGAGAGGTTTTTCAATACTTAAAAAACGTTTGTAGAAAGTGGTGGAACCCATGCTGCTTTATATACAAAACAACCAATAATTAAAGGAAAACTATACCCCTAAAATGAATACTTAAGCAACAGATAGTTTATATCAAATTGAATGACATATTAAAGAATCTTACCAAACTGGAATATATATTTACATAAATATTGTCCTTTTACATCTCTTGCCTTGAACCACCATTTCGTGACTATCTGTGCTGCCTCAGAGATCACGTGACCAGAAATACTACAACACTAACTGTAACAGGAAGAAGTGGGGAAGCAAAAGGCAGAACTCTGTCTGTTAATTGGCCCATGTGACCTTACATGTGGTTTGTATGTGTGCACAGTGAATCTTACGATCTCAGGGGGCGGCCCTTATTTTTTAAAATGGCAATTTTCTATTTATGATTACCCAATGGTACATACTACTAAAAAAGTATATTATTATGATAATGGTTCATTTACATGAAGCAGGGTTTTACACATGAGCTGTTTTACTCAGTATCTTTTAATAGAGACCTACATTGTTTGGGGGGTATAGTGTTCCTTTAACACAAGAGGTAAAGAAGGACCTGCATAAAAGAGCTTGCAATGCAAAAGTATAAGGGTTATAATACATAACTTGTGGGGGATTAACATGATTGGGAGTTATCAAGGTCAGAGATTGGGGCTTTGAGTATTCATTTAGCAGCATGTAGTGCACACTGAAGTAATGCTAAATTAGATAACTATGTTTGTCTAGATAAATGTGTTTCAAGTGACCTTTTGAAGGCAGAAAGAGTGGGATAAAGTTGGACGGAACATTTCAGAAAAGGAGTGCAGTCGTTGCAAAGTCATGACTGTAAATATGGAGGAAGTAATATTAGAGGACTTGAGGAACAGGTCAATAGAGGAGCATAACAAGTGATTTGTAGCCATTTAGCTACCAAGAAACAGCATACAAATATTCCTTTGTCTCAAACACACCTAGATATTTTTGACCTCCCAGAGAAAGTTAATCAAGGAAATGGCAGATTTTCTATAGGTAGATAGTATAGTAAGCAGGACTATGTACAATCATTAGATGCCCAGATATTCATTTCACCTCCAAAAAAAGTGAAGCACTTAACACATGCTTATCACATTTGATCATCAAAACTTCAGTAAGTAGCTTTCCAGCCTTGTGCAAGATGGCTTACATTTATTGCCAGTAAGATTACAAATGGATTTTTCCTTCATGAAGTATTCTTTTCTCATTTCTTTTTAAATGTGTAATCCTGTCTTAATAGTTCCACTCTGCGTTAAACTATTGCTGCTGTGTGCCAACAACAAACTTGGCCCAAACCATTTGTGATGTAGCTCAAACCATTTCAACACTCATACCTGCCAAAACACTTAAAACAATAGCCATTGACATCAACTTTGAAACATGCAAATAAAAAAAAGAAAAAATACTATCCATGAACCCAGTCATATCCAAGCAATAACTGCCTTTGTTATCCCAGGTGTATATTTTACCATGACACTAGATAAATAATTTTGGACGTTAAATACAAAGATTAAAAAAATAATAATAATATAAAATAAATATGCTGAAAAGAAAGCAAAAAGTAGGTACATTAAAAAAATCAACATTTCCTACTGAGTTGTAAGTGTTCTTTGCTGGTAATTGATTCCATAAAACACATTTGCCTCATCAATTTATATCATAACTATAACAATGACAGGCAAGTGTTTAGAAGAACATTTTCTATAATGCACAAAGCAGTTTTTAGAAATAGTACTGAGAGCTCAATTACTATAATAGAGTGCTACAGTTCATTGTCTCAAATGCATCAGTTTTGCTTTTGGCAAAGGGGAAAAGTTTACATATCAAATTTCAGACTTCATACGTTAAAGTGGGAACTATCGCAAAAGTGAAAATATAATATAAGCTAAATCATACTGAAATGAGACATTTTCTAAATTTAATCAAATAAAAATGATCTGAAATTCATCAAGTTATTCTTCACTCTCCCTCTCTCAGCATTTGTCTGGGAGTCTGATTTTGAAAGGCAGTTAGATCCAATACATCTATTAGGGGGGCCCCTTTTGCCTAGAAGATGTATCAGAGCTCACTCTTTTAAAACCACCAGAAATCGTGTCACTCTACATGCCGAATTTATGCCAAAGTCAGTTATTTTGTTCGATTTTGATTATACTGAAATCCATTATTTGAGGGAGTTCTAATACATCTTCTAGGAAAGGGAGTCCACCCTAAAAGATATATTGGATACTGTCAATGAGAATCTGACACCCAATTCCAGCATGAAGAGAGAATGAAGAGAAACAGATGCTGAGAGAGGGATGGTGAAGATAAACTTGATTATTTCAGAAACGGCACATAATTTTTCATTGATTATATTTAGAAAGTTATTTTTATTTCAGTGTGATTAAGCTTATATTAAATTTACATTTTTGCAATAATTTCCCTTTAATTTAGATGTACATAAGTCATACTATTTTTATAGTTATAGTACAACTCCTCATGATGTTCTTTATTTGATACACATATTTTGTTTTTGCTCTATAGCAGGCCATTCAATTATACTGCAAAAGCTCCATGTCAGTTGTGGCAGCTTTTTTTTTTCCGAACAAATGTGAATTCTACTTTCTTTTCATGTCATGTTCAAGGTCATCAGTCTTCTTAAAAAGAAAAAAAAAGAAACATAATGGCATTGATTGGTTCCCCCGACACACATGCCTCTAGCTGTATGACATCATTCAGAAATCACAGAAGCTCTGAACTTCTCCTCAGCCCCTTGGGGGAATTTTGGCACTCTTTAATTCTTGAGGGTCTGCACTCATGTTCTACATCAAATATCAGATTTTGCACAATTGTATCTCATGTACAGCCTATGTGTTATAAGTGCCTTATATAGCTTCTTATTTGATTTAAAAATGTATGGGGATACCAGCTAAAACATTATCCACTTGCTTTTGACAATAGGACAAACTGCAACATGCAGCTGATTGTTTTGACATAAATGAGATGATGGTACTAATAGCTTATTGACTTGGTGTGTCTGAGTGGCCCATGAAGGATTGTTATATCTTTACAGAATAGCTAATCAAGATTGTAAGCAAAGGTCAATGGCTAATTTATAACACAACCTCACATCCGAAAACATCTGGGTTACTGAAATCATTTTCTTACATCTTGATGTATTTATGTTGTAACAAGTGAAAGGTGAAGGAAATCCTATACTGATATTGAAACCCTCAGCTTTTTTATCACATTTCGAACCATTAGCTCATAACATGTAGAATTACATTTGGGAGCGTAAAGCAAAATCAACAATGAAAAAAAAAAAATGAGTTCACAAGCAATATTAGTAGTCATGGTAATCTGGTTCATAAAGGTCCAAAATAATCTGGTCCAGCTTGATGAGCTACTCACCCTCTGGCCTGCTTTGAAACTATTAAACATTAGTTTATTGCTCTGCATTGACACATATACTGGAGTGTATGTAGTTAATTGAACTGCTCACAGTTGGTAATACCCAATAAATATTATAACCTTAATGCAGAGCCCAAGAAAAAATACAAGACTCAAACAGGATTGCACAAAGATTAGTTACACTGAACAGGAAAAGTGTGGGCAAGGTGATTCAGTGGAGAAATACAGTAGATGCAACCCAAAGTCCAAATAGACTTGCAACAATTTGACCATTTACAAGGAAAAGGTGGAGGAAAAGTCATGTTGTGTCATTTGGGGTCAAGGTACAGTACTCATGTCCCAGACCTTCAGCAAGCAGGGAAGAACCACCACTATCATAAATGTGCTAATATAGGCTGCTTTTTACATCAAAGCAACGCCAACCCAATCATTGAAACAACGCCAACCCAATCAGCTAAGAGAATCAATTCTTAAAGTAAAAGTACTTTATTATTTACAAAAACAAAAGAATAAGAGCAATAACCGCAAAAATATTACATTTCTTACAAATGACTAAATAAATACTATTTTTTGATTCTGGAAGTTCTATTAGTGGCTAATTCTTTGAACTCATTCCCTACGTGGACCAGTGGACTAACCATAGAACGCCCTATATGCATAAATGAGGTAGCCAAACATGTTTCTTAATAATAGTAATCATACAAGTAGACAAAATATGGCATTCATCCATCTCACCATTGATTCATTCATTTCCACTGGAACTTGCTGGATGCTTTAATGGATTATGTGAGTTCTGAAGTGGTGTAAAATAATGGCGTCAAACGGTGCATTCAAAGGAGAACTAAAGCCTAACTAAAGAAGTAGGCTAGAAATGTTATACATTATGTTCTGGACTTCTGTACTAGCCCAAGCCAACCACCGCCCTTTAGCATATATAGTATATATTGAGAAGATAATTGGCAGCTAGAAGAGTAAGTAAGGAGTAGGAATTAAGAAGCTCCACAGGGTGCATACATGTGATCACACTGCGAAAGGTTGCTAGCCTTCTCCTGTCTGCAGGGGAACAAAACAATGTTCCTCCAAAACCATGGTGCTACATGTAAGACTGTGAGACAACTGGTATAAATTACAAGAAATTGTATTTAAAACAACCCAACTGTTTAATGCATGTTTAATACTTCTATTTTAGAAATAACTGTTATTGTATATTTTTTAGTATGTTGCAACCAACACTCAGAGAAAGTTGGGCAGAGAAGGCACTTGCTTTGAATCCTGAACAACAGAGTTGTCAGCAGTAAATTTAGTTGCATAATAAGTGACTCCAGCCCCTAAGCTCCTGTAGACACGTAAATCCACATCAGATATTAATGGCTTTGTGTTGTATTTCTGGCAACACTTTTAGGTTTTTGTGTTCCTTTTTTGTTCCTATTGTCTCAGGCCTTTATTTGTAAATAAGAAATCTGATTCTAGCCAAATGTACAAAGAATATAAATATTTTCCTGTTTCTGAGCTACAACACCAAAAGCTAATAATATAATAAAACAGTATGCATAAATAAAAATAATGGCAAACATTTCTCCCCCTGTCTTTCTATGCCTATATCAGGGCAATGATATGAACAAACTTAGGGTTTTGTATCTGTTCTCCTTAGCTTATTCTCTTGTTGTTTAGGTGCTTTTCAGTCAGCACCACAGGACAACAAGGCCATAAAACTAGGTCTGGCACAATAAATATTTATGCTGTAATATTTATGCCAGGTATGATAAAGTTTGACTTAACCATATCACCATGGCATTCCTTTTGGCTTTCTAAGATTTGTGTGTGGTAGTTTCAATTATTGACTGAAAAATGTATTAGAGCCTTGATAAAGACCATTGAAGCATGGATACCAGAAGTTTTTCTGGAATTTTTAGAAATCATCCCTTCTGCCTGAATTGGTTTAGTGGGCCTTCAATTTAAACAGTAAGGGCATATACACATGCTGGGAGATTAGTCGCCCGGCAACAATCTATTCTTCTTCTGGGCGATTAATCTCCTTGAACTGCCTCCCCTACCTTCCCGGCGGCCTCGGAAAATGAAGTGCTCCGAGTGCCATCCCGCCGCCGATTTTCATTCTAGCCAGCGGGAAGGCAGGGGAGTCAGTTCGGGGTGATTAGTCGTCTTGAAGAAGAGGACTTCTTATTTTGAATAAATTCCAAGATTTAAACAATCCATAAAATGGTGCTTTAGCTTCAGGTTAACTTTCAATATGCAATAGCAACTTTTTTTTTAATTATTTGCCTTCTTTCCAACTGTAACGGAAATGGAAGTCATTACTCACATCCAAGATGGCGATGGCGTCCAAAATGGTGACTCCCTGCCTCTCCATGTGGATCCTGCTGGTCGCAGGATCCACCTGCCAATTGGTCGCTGGTGACGGAATGGTCGCCGGCGTCAGAACATGAGCCCGCGTCTACACGCCAGTGTCAGGACGCCAGCGTCAGCGTCATGACGCCATTGCGCTCAAACTTTGGCGCCAATCCTGGCCTATATAAAGCCTTCTGGACATTGCTGACATTGCCCAAGTATAGATTTAACTTTGTGTATTCCTGGGTGTGTTATTACTGATTGATTCCTGTGTACCAACCTTGCCTGTTATTCGGATTGACCCTTCTCTGCCTGGATTGAACTATTGACTGGACTTTTGACAACTCTCTTGCCTTTCCCTTCTGATACTGCAAACTTTGGTTTAACTACCTGCCTCCTCCTTGGTCCGCACTCCAACTGTGCCTTCGGGCTCTTACACCAACTTGTAAATGGGATTCACTGGCCGAAAAACTATTTTACTGTTATTGTTACATTGTATTACTTATCTTTTTATTCATGCTCTTTCCTATTCATCTTCCAGTCTCTCATTCAAATTGCCGCATGTTTGCTAGGGTAAATTGGATGCTAAAATAGCTGTCGAATTCCAAACTAGAAAGCATTGAACAAAAAGATAAATAATTGTGAAAAAAGATACAAAATAAAGACTTTCTCAAAATATCATTGTCTTATTAAAAGTTAATGTAAAGTTGAACTACTCCTTTAACAATTTTTGATGAATTAGCCTTGAGTCACAAGTATAATCACTAAGCTTATCTGTGTGACCTCTGGTCAAATTTCATATTTTGAAAGAGATTTTTTTTCTAGTATTCCTTCACAACAACCAGATATACTGTAAGTGGAGCAAAACTCCCCACCGTCTTCTCAAAGCATGAAACATGCTAGAACATACAGTACATAGTAATATAATACAGGTATAGGAGCTGTTATCCAGAATGATTGAGACCTGGGTTCTCTGGACTGTTTTGTAATTTGGATCTCCATATCTTATCTACTAAAAAAATTAAATGTTAAATAAACCCAAAAGGCTAGTTTTGCCTTCAATAAGGATTAATTATATCTAACTTAGGACCAAGCATAATATACTGTTTGATTATTATAGAGGAAAAGGAAATATTTTTTTATACATTTTAATTATTTCATTAAAATGGATTCTATGGGAGATAGCCTTCCTGAAATTCAGATCTTTCTTGATATTAGGCTTCCCGGATTATGTATTCCATACCTGTAAAATAATAACATTGTTTCTTAGGTTGAAAAAAAGAACCCATCTATTGATTCAACCTTTTATATAAAACCTACCTAACTGCTAGCTGATCCACAGGAAGGCAAAAAAACCCAAAACATTCTGAAGCCTCTCCAATTTTCAATTTCAGAGAGGGAAAAATTTCTTCCTAACGGCAAATGGCAATGATGACCAGCCCTTGGGTCAGCTCTTGGGTATTAACTAGTAGCTAGATCTGCCGTGTTTCTGTCTCCTCTTTTACTTGTATTTCTTCTTATTTGCACTGCTGCCCTTATGTAAGTGAAGCACATGATCTTGTTTAAATGATAGAGTTCCTATTGTGCTTTAATTGCATAAATAAGGTAAATGCAGACCCTGTGCCAAATAACCAGTCCCAGATGTTCCTTTGCACGGGGCTCCCCAGAACTCTATTTACACCACTGCTAATTTGGGCACCAAAATCCTCAATATTTTTGAACATCTGTATGTATTAATAGAAACATAATATAGACAACGCAACCACACTGTGCAGATTGTATTAACATACATTTACTGCTGACAGTTATGTGTCAGTATCAAGAGAGCATTACACCTTGATGATGTTATTGTTCAGAGCTCCAAGAAACGGGTCATTATGCGGTTAAAGGAGAACTAAACCCCCCTCCTAGAGAGAGTCCCCATCTACTAACCCACATTCGCCCCCCTCCCGCTTCCTCCCCACATAGTCCACTATTTAGAAAAATGTCACGGACTGTCGCACAGACTTCTCCTTGCAGAAGAGCACAGCGGAGATCATGGGCTCCATCTTTGGTATCTTTGGATCCTTTTCTTCCCTAAGGTTATTTACGGAGTGTTCCAGCACAGCACAGTAGATGTGTATACCAAACAGCTCCAACTGCGCATGCGCAGTCCTTTAGCAAATGTATCTGAAAATACCGAAGATGTTGCTCTTGAGCTACTCTACATCGAGTGGTCTGTGTGACATTCAGTGACACTTTTCTAGTGGACTAGGCGGGAGGAAGCGGGAGGGGGGCAAATGTGGGTTAGTAGATGGGGACTCTCTTTAAGAGGGGCTTTAGTGCTCCTTTCAATGATGAGCCTGTCAGCAAGCACAGCTTTTGAGCTCCTTGAAAAGTCATTACCATGTGGAAAACATGCAAAACATGAGCAGTGAATATATCTGCCACTAAAATGACAACTAATTTATAAATTAAGCAGCCATAAAAGACCCATAGGACATATCTGAAACAGATATATGAGACGACTGCACAAGCATCTCATACTGTTTAGAGATAAACATAAGGCGAAACATTTGTAAGCACTGTGATATGGGGGCTGTAAGAATAAACTATCCAGTTACAAAGATGTACTTTGAATAATCCCTTTGCCTAAAGACCAGTTGGTTAACAGAATCATCTCCTGGGGCTGCAGTCCAAATGTTTCAAAGCTTTGCACAGACGCCCTGCCAGTGGCTAGTCATTCTCCCATCTAATATATCTCCTGTTCATACCCCATGCTTCATTTCTTTTGATGACTCTTGAGGAAGAACACGCTGGGATTTTCTAAAAGCAATCACAGCTCAGCTGTCACATCTGTCAGATAAAATGGCACAATCTGCATTATTGTTTAGTTGGTGTTAACTTGTGCCAGTAGCTCAAACAACATCTCTGTACTGGTTAAAACAATATATGCAGCCAGGCCCTACCTATAAGGTAGACAAATGTAAGACTTACAGACCTAGTCATATGAGTATGAAGACAAAAAATAAGGAATGCACACTCGGTATAGGAATAAAAAGTAATTTTATTCCATGCTAGTTATCCCACATGGCAACAGCATGTCGCCCTATGCGTTTCGACCTACATCAGGGGCACAAAAATCAAAAAAAGGCAGAAAGAATAATACAAGTGAAGCAGTTAAATACCTTGTGGCATATACAGTCAATCAGTGACAAACTATCGCACATCAGCGCGTGTGACGTCACTTCCGTTTTTCAAAGTGAGTAAACCATCCCCTATGCATTATGGGAGTACTTCCAGAACGCAAATGCGTTCCAATAACCGGAAGTGGACGTCACTCGTGCATTTAATGAGAGAAGAGAAAAAGGAACACAATAAATGTGGTGCTGTCATATAACAAATGCGATAATATGGTATTAAATCTCATGTTGGTTAAGTCTAACACTCCAAACTTCAATTCTATATAACAAGATACCCCGTGGGATACCCTCTGGAACACAAATGCGTTCCACCATATAAAGGTCTCCAAGAGACTACAGGGCCATAAATGGGACATTCAATTAATATAAGATATGCAAAGAATATCAAACATATGAAACAAGCATAAGAGGCAATACGTCTCAGCCATTAATACTTTAACACTTTGAATGATGCGTCCCTTTGGTCCACCATCTCACATGGGCACATAACCAGCATATAATGGGGTAATGAATTTAACCCCTAAAACAGAAAGAAAAATATGTTATTAAATAAAATAAGTACAATATTCACCACAGCCATTGTATATCCCAGGGCAGTCATACATACCAGGAGGTATATCTCTTAGGAGTCTTAGAGCATTTCCAAAGGCTGAGCATAGGCCATCCAGATTATTATTATTATTGGTCTGTAAAAAGCAGGATAAGTTCACTGCATCATTTAAACCCATAGGGGTAACGGTGTCAAGGCGGAAAATCCATTCTGCCTCTCTCCTCAAGAGTAAGGTATTCTTATCAATACCCCCCCCCCGGAGGAGATTATCCGATCAATTCCCATAAGACGTAAGGATGATATATTGTGATTGTGTTCTTAACAATGTGTCACTAACGGCGTGGTATCTTTCCCAATTTTTATAACACTTTTGTGTTTCAAAAATCTATCCTTAAGTTTCTGTATTGTTTTGCCTATGTAGTAAAGACCACATGGGCAAACAATCATGTAAATCACATGTGTAGATTGACAAGTGATACGATTTTAATTTGGAATCTTTGTGCTGTCCGTGGATGTGCAAAAGATGTCCTTGTAACATGCTATTGCACACAGAATTGTGGATTAGACAAAAAATGTTGTGTCAAGTAATGTGCTTTATTGTCAGCCTTAACAAGTACATCTTTTAAAATTTTTCCCCGTTTATAAGCAAACATTGGGGTATCCTGACAAACAGGTCCCAAAATGGCATCTGTTTGTAAATGATGCCAATGTGTCTGCACAATATGTTTAATATAAGCAGTTAATTAATTTACAGTTACACCCTGAAAGACTGGTACATTGACAATAAACACATATTTTAACTACAGAATAACCTTATATACAGTTTCAGTGAAGTGATTCATGTTAAAAACCACATGAAAAAATCATACATTTATTGTTAAATTGCTTGCACAGATCGGCCATATCCATCAGCTAAAATATCAGCTCAGCAGAGGATATCACAGCTTGTAAAATCAGAGCAGCACATCCTTCATTACTTTGGCAGCAAACAAAATACCTGCAAAGAAAAGGGAATTTGATCCAGGTTTTGGCAGCAGTTAATTCCAAAGGGGATGAAACAAACAGAATGAATTTAAATGTTACTGATTTAATCACTTGGACAAACAGAAAAAGGTAAAGCACAAAATGGAAGAAATCTCACTAGGCAACAGTATCTGCCTAATCATATTTAGTCTCATTTGCTCTCTAAAATTATCTAGCATATCTAAAGTAAACCTTTAAAAATATAAATTAATGTTTTTTTCATTTTAGCAGCAATGGTAGCTAAAAAGAAATTCTAAATAAAGTTTAATCTTGTATGAATCTGTAACCATCATTATTGCTTGATTAAATTTGGTTGATCAATAATAAATCGCCACCTAAATGTATTATTAAGAAATCTATAGTCTTTATTGTCTTTAGTTTAATTTTTTCTTTGGCCTTAGCAATTCTCTTCTTTGCCAGATGCTTTCAGGTAGCAGCTGTTTATGTTTTCTACATGTTTTCTTAAAGGAGAAAAATCAACCACTCGGCCCTGGTATGAGGTGTCTCGGTAATAAGCAAAGCATTTAGTATGGACATCATTAATGATTTGAAAATGTGTTTACTGTGACAGCAAAATACCTGTAGAAGTACACATATAGTATAGTATAGATAGTAAAGTATCCGGCTAAATTTGCAAGGGGGGGGGGTCCTGGGCTTGCTTCCTTTGTTTTTGTCTGTTGGATGGTTGTGGATAATGCTGCAAGTCCCCCAAAGAAGATGAGGATGTTTAAGGATTGAAAACATACTTTGAGAGTATTAGCTCAGTAATAAAGCACAGTTAGGGTATAAGAACAGCATCTGTAGAAGGGGGTCATCCTGTCCCCCTTGTTAGGACAGATAATAAAAGGTTTATTTACACAGTTTCAGCTATGCCCTAAAGGAACTCTCCCTCAATGGGAACACATGAAGGAGAATTTGCAATTGCCATCTATAAAGCACTTTCGATACCATCAAATGGCGAGTTTCATTCGCACCAAGCTTCCACCTACTGCAGACGCTCCCACATTTACAGAATTTGAACATCTATGCCGAGATTTAAAGCCCCCTAGACGCAATATGTCATCTATATACCAGATATTCTTAACATACCCAGATACACAACTGCCTCCTCAACCACATCTTATAAAATGGAGTGAAGCCTTGAATCGAAAATTCTCAGAAGAGGAACAAGAAGACATTGTCCTTAAGTCCTTTACTGGGCCAAGGAGCTGTCGCATCCTTAAAAATAACTACAAAATCTTAACAAGATGGTATAACACGCCTACCACATTGAGTAAAAACTATCAGGTAGTATCAGACAAATGCTGGTGCTTTGGAAATGGACGGGGCACGCTACTACATGTTCTCTGGGAATGTGCAGATATACAGAAATTTTGGACTGAGATCTTGACAATATGCAATGATAAATTCAAATTAACTATTGACATAACACTCTAAGGTCTAACTCTCTACTTACACAAACTTATCTTCACAATAACAAAATTTAAGCCTGGAATCTCCCCCCTCCCTTAAATAAGTTCCAACTCAGTAGATGCATACCCCTTACATACCAGACTGCAGCACTGAATCCACTCACATAACAGAAGTTAAAAGGAATATTGATATTGCTTGAGACTACTATTCTATTTATCTGGATAACAAATTTAGGACAATACTTAAATGCTATAGCATTTACATTACGAATATGTGCAGTCCTACTGAGAAAACATGCAATTATGTATGACAAACTTTTTGTGTGAAGCTGGATGGAACAATACTATAAAAGTTCAATAAAACTTCAATAAACAGTTTGTTGCCTAATTTCTATATTTGTTTTAAGACTGAAGTGGAACCAGTTGCTTTCTATCAGTGCTGCATGTTACTGCACAAAATGGAACAAAATAAATACGGTACTCAATGAAGACCACTCAAATAATTTCCTGCCTATAAATATATGGAGCAATGGTTCTCAAACTTTGAGAGTCAATGCTAATTTTCTGTCTAGGCTAATATTGGCTTGTGAAAATATTGGAGAATGTATATTGTTATATTTAACAAACGACTAATTCTATGTAACCTAAAGTGTCTTGAGATCTACTGATCACCAGCTAAAGGTCTTCTGATCTACCTTTTGGGCACCCCTGATATAGAGAGTGATATTCAGAGACAATTTGCAATTGGTTTTAATTTTTTATTTTATTTTTTGTGATTTTTTTAAATTATTGAGCTTTTTATTTAGCTACTATCCAGTTTAGAATTCAGTAGCTAAGAATATTTTCTATAACTATTTATCCAAATCCCTTTTATTATTAATAAAACTAGGTATGCACCAAATCCACTATTTTGGATTTGGATTTTCGGGAAAGATTCGGCCGAATACCGAACCAAATACGGATCCTAATTTGCATATGCAAATTAGGGGTGGGAAGGGGAAACATTTTTTACTTCTTTGTTTTGTGACAAAAAGTCATGCAATTTCCCTCCCAGTCCCTAATTTGCATTTGCAAATTAGGATTCAGATCCGCTTTGGCCGGCAGAAGGATTCGGCCAAATCCGAATCCTGCTGAAAAAGGCAGAATCCTGGATTTGGTGCATCCCTAAATAAAACATTAAACAAACTACAATACTGATAATACATAATTATACTTATAATTTTATGCATTTTTTAAATACAGGATTAATAACACTGTGCTATTTTGTACTGTGTTACATTAGTGGTTCAGATGTAAGAGCAGATTCATCATTCACATCAGTTCCTACATACTGATAGGAATTCTGGCCATCTCAGAATTTTAGTAGTGCTATATCCAGTTCCCAGTATCTAAGGGATTACACTTACACAGTGCCGAAGAGCAATGGAAATGAGGTTGCTGCTTGTTCTACTTTGTGGAGTTCACAGAAACAAAAATACCCCAAAGCAGGTTTTTGTTTTTTATGATTCAGGAGCCCCAATGGCACATCCAAAATATTAAGGTTGGGGGTAGATTACTGATTACTTTTTTTTATTTCTCTATTGTGTTATCATTTTTATTTCATTTCTGCTACTTGCTTAATTTACCTTTGCAAAATAATATACCTTATTTACAAATATACTTTTTTTTCTCACAGTAAGGTTATTCTCATCTCAGATCAGTTCAACTTTCCCTTTACATAATCGATTATCTATTTGTTTCTTAAGGCTATCCTTAATGGAATCCTTCTCATTTCCTCTATCTCTCTACCTAATTAAAAACCTAATCAGTAAGGTTAAGCAGCTATCAAACACCTGAGTCCTATGGGAATAATACTAGATTCAGGGTAATTATGTAGTAGAAATAGTTCCCCCAAATTACAACATTTTTCAATTAAAAAATAAATTAGTAATATTGACACTGGCCTCATTGATTTGATCATTTGATATGAAATTGTGTCTGATTTACACAGTCAGTTTACCGTCTGTTTTGCATTTTGCAGAGCTAAGCATGTGGGTAAGTGTCAAAAAATGTGTTGCACAGAATTTGTGTTTATTTACTATATACTATATTACAATATATAGCCTATTGGGTTGCAGATGTTATCACTGACTAACTCCTGGTAGAAAAGTAATGCCAGGAGCTTACATTACAGCAGTGATTTATCAATGTATGGATATGAAAAGTTTTGCTGTAAATTGACTTTTTGTTCATTGCCAATATAGAATGAAAGCCGTCTATGGAAAATATAAAGCATTTTCATGATTTTTTTTAATTGTTTTGACCCGTTGAAAATAATAAATAGTGTAAAAATTAGATTTCGATTTTTTTTCACAATTTTATTCAAATTAATTTTTTAAAAATAAAGAAGCAAACATTTAAGTTTAATTGAGTTTATTCAAAGAAAAAACCTTTGAGAGAGAGTTACATGGAAAAGTCAAAAAAAAATCAAGGTATTCTGAAAAATGATATCAACAGCAACTGAACATCAGTGAAGCGGTCACACTATTTCCTCGCAATAGGTATGATGTAGTCTCATTTCTTATGGAGAAAGCTGACGTAATCAGATCTATATCATTTAATATTTTTTCCAGATAAACAACATTCATTACATGTAGGGGCAGATTTATCAAAGGTCAAGGTGAATTTTCGAAGTTAAAAACTTCGAATTTCAAGCTATTTTTTGTGTACTTCGACTAGGGAATGGTCCAACTTCGATTTGAATTTGAAAAAAACCTCGAAATTCGAATATCGATATTTATCATGTACATTCTCTTTAAAACTTTGACTTCGACCATTCGCCATCTAAAACCTGCCAAAGTGCTGTTTTAGCCTATGGGGGACTCCTAAAACCTATATGGAGTCAATTGGTGGACTTTGAGAAATCCAAGTTTTTTGGAGGAAAAACTTTGAATCAAATTCGCTATTCCTTCAATCGTACTAATCGAATACGGCCGAATACGCACCTCTTTGACCTCTTTGGTTGTTCTTTTTGAATTCGAATTCCAAAGTATTTTCTAATCGAAAACTCGACCCTTGATAAATATTGCTTTCTTAGAAGCAGTGATGTAACAATGGTGTGCTCACCCCCTGCAAAAAAAATCTTTGGAGATGCCAGGCAGCTGGGAAGGGGGGGATTTCTTACAGCCATAGATGAATTAGACCCCGTGGCCTGGACCCCCCTATCTAAACACCCTCTCACAACTGCAAGTTTTGCTTCCTCTATAGTTATGCCACTGCTTAGAAGTAGATGTCCTGGTTTCTATTGCATCATGTTTCATCAGCTTGCCTGTGTTTAACCATCTTTTACCTGGTATATTGTGTTTAATGGACGATACAGAATTCATAATCATGAACTTACCCAAAATAATGTAATAATGTTATTTCACGTATTTCCATGTCCTGGCCTTTTAAAGAACATTCACCTTAAGCGAGTTTGATAAGAGTCAGGGTTGGACTGGGCCGGCAGGACACCGGTAAAAAACCTGGTGGGTCCCTGGGCCTTGTGGGCCCCGCCAACCAAGATCCCTGATCTTCAGGCGGCTTCCTGCCATGACCGCACGTTAAATGAAGTGCAAGTGCACCCCTGCGCACAAGCGCACATGCCCAGTGGCGTGGCGGCACAATAGGGAAGTCCCCCAGTCCGACCCTGACCTGAGTTGTGGTTTAACATGCTCATTTTTGTTGTTTGCTATAAAAACGATGGCGCATGATATGTGTTTATAATCTCAATCAAAGTCTGCTCTCCCTGTCTATAAAGTTAAGTACCAGGAGAAGACCTCTGCCTCAAGCTGTTGCTCAAAAGAAAAGAATAAGAAGGGACCAATGGAGATTTGAGTTGTAGCTACTTTCCCCTAAAGCAAAAACAATAGTGCAAGGTTGATCAATATTTCTAAATGTGTTGTCAAACAAATGTATGAAGATAAAAGAAGCAGGAACAGAAAGTCTAAACATAGAAATTATAGCATGTCAGAGGGCAGGGCATTTGTTTTATTCTTTCTATATTAGTAAGCCCTTTGTTACTTTATTGATCCACTTGAATAAACATATTTTTATTCAAAATACTATAGTCTGATCCAGCTTTGGAATTTTAGAACATTTCATGCTGCCAAAAAATCCACCTATGAACTCTTTGAACAGAAGAAACATTGAGCTTCTGAGGTGCTGAAAACATGACAGACACTTGAATAAAATGAAGAATTTCCTTTGAGTGTCAAAAAGGGCATGCAATACAAAGTGACTTAAAGAAAGAGGAAAACAAAGTGAGAATGTGTTGATCCTGTATAGTCTGAGCAATAAATGACACAAATACAGGTGTACGGCTAAGGCTGGCCTAGCTCGACGGTCTGCATTCCAAAACATAAAATCTTTCTTTGGTGACTTGAAAATCATTATTCTTTCTTTTCACTCCTTGATACTGAACATGCTGGGAGAAAACTCAGCAAAAAATCTTTGTAGTTAGTGGGATCCTCACAGGAAAATGCAGAATTGTTATATTGGGGATTCCAGTTGAACTTTGTAGAAACAATCACAAAGCAAACTCCATATCACTAATACATCTAACACAGTTTTAAAATTTACACAAAGAAATATCTTCAGGTCTTAGAAAAAACAAACAAACAGCCTAATCATCAAAGCAGGCATGCTCTTAATCCATAAATAATAGTCCTACTTGCCTCGAAGTACCCGAAATAGAACTCTCCATTCATTTTTTAGAGTTGTAAATGAAACAAAATACAATTGTGTAGATCGTGATTAGCTAATAAATTCCGCAGGCGCAAATTCGTGGCAAATTTCTGCGTTTTGCCGCCAGCAAATAAATTCAGAATAGTCGCGTGTCAAAATTATTCGGGCGGCCGCTGACTTAAATGCAGTTGGCCGAAATAGGCGCCCGTAAAAAAATTGTCACGTGCATCAAAAAATTATTTTGACGCTCATTGACTTCTTAACACAACTCAAACCATAATAAATAGCTCCCATAATATGAATAATCTGCTGGTAGCTGTAAAATTATGAAATAGTATGTATAGTTAATACTAATGTACATGACATGGGCAAAACTTGAATACTCAAATTGATCGAGTTATTGGCAAAATAGCTCAAGTTTTTGTGCGCAAACCACCAAAAAAAACCCCAAAACCATGAAGGCTAAAAACATCTTCAAATAGTTCAAGGGACCTCTACCAGTGACTTCTACATGACCTCGACAGGTTTCAGATGGAATATTTTCAGATTTAAGCTTTTTGCAGCTTCAGGGCATAATAAATCTCGAAAAAAAAAAAATTTTTTACTGAAACTACCCTCTAAATTTTTTGTGGAAAAGAGAACTCAACCTTTGATAAATAGCCCATTAAGTGAAATTGTTGGGATGGATTCCCCTGTGATATAGTACAAGCACAGGGGAATTGTGTCATTCAGGGGCAGCTCTATCAAAGGTCGAGGTGAATTTTCAAATGATAAAAAATTCAAATTTCTAGCTATTTTTTTAAGTACTTCGACTAGAGAATAATCCAAATTCGATTCGAATTTGGAAAAAATTTGAAAATTCGAATATTCAAATTAATCATGTATTGTCTCTTTAAAAATTCGACTTCGACCATTCGCCATCTAAAACCTGCCAAATTGCTGTTTTAGCCTATGGGGGACCTCCTAGAAACAATTTGGAGTCAATTGGTGGACTTTGAAAATCAAAGGTTTTTTTTGGAAAAACGTTGAATCGAATTTGATCGAATGCGCTCTTATTTAGATTCATATATTTTGAAATCGGCCGAATACAGACCCATTAGATCGAAAACTGACCTATTCGACCAAAAAAAAACTTTGGCTTAATTTTGGTTGGTCTTTTTGAAATAGAATTTCAATGTTTTTTCAATTCGAAATTCGACCCTTGATAAATATGCCCCTCAGTGTATGCGCAATCATTACCCCACCAGGAAAGTAGGTCCTCCGGGGAAAGGGGATTACAGATAGATTGGTTGACCCAATGACTTTTAACAAATTATATATCACAAATTAATCATCTTCAGTACAGAGTTTCTCGCCTTAGGTAGGGCTATGGAATTGGTTTATCTACATGAATTGTAGTTCATTCGAGGTATAAAAAACTCTATCACTCAACATTTGATAAATAACCCCCATAATAACTTGAATAGTGAATTAGTGGATAATAAAGCAAAAATTAATACATTTGTAATACCTGTTACCCCTGCACCTTTTGTAGCTAATCCTTAATCGGGGCTCTAACAGGGGGATATATTATACAACAATTGGGAGTCCACATCTGATTTCCATTTAGTTAAGCCCAAGGGACTCGCCCCAGTTCTCAGGCAATAACGTATAAGAGATTCCTTTATCCAAAGATAACTGTCCCGAGGCTTTCTTTCCATAAAAAATGTTACTTTATTTAAATTAGCAATAAAATTCAGTTACAAACAAACCCCACCAGGCCCACCTTACGCTTTCGCACCCTCCGGCGCTTAGTCATAGGTGTATCTGTAAACAGCATGTCCTCTGCGGGATTTATACCCTATCAATCCCTCCCATTTTCTTTAAAACCAATCAAATTCTGTGAGGGATTAACCCTAATTTGTTAATTTCACCTCAAACTTGCCTGTGTGGGGTGTTTGTATTCTTTTACATGTATCACTGTTTGTAAATTCAAATATTATTTTAAATATGACAATAACTATAGAATACATACATCATATATCACATCAAAACAGTGTAGTTTCCAAAAATAAATTGCACTCACTTTTTTTGCACTTATTATTCATAAACTGTCACTGGCTCTCTCTTTATTTTAGATAACCTCACCTCGAATCCCTAAGCATTGTTAACCCCTTCAGGTATAGCAGGTAACATCAAATTCATGGTTGAGACCTAGGGGCAAACGTGTGCCCAGATGGGTGCGAAATTCGCCCCCTCGTTTGCCAATTTGTATATGGGGTGGTGGGAGGAAACCCATATTACTGCAAAACAGAGAGAACATCTAAAGTTATACATGCGCTATACAGACGACCTTCTGTGTATATGGCAAGAGACTCAGGAAGAATTTGGCAATTTTGTGAAGGATATCAACAGAAATGACTTGAATTTGGGATTTACTAGCCATTTTAGCCCAAACCAAATAGAATTTTTGGATGTGATGTTATCAATAGAAGATCAGGTAATAAACACGTAATAAACACAAGTATTTTTCGTAAACCTTGTAGTGGTAATACTCTCCTGCATGCCTCTTCCTGTCACCCAAAAAAACTAATAGAAGGAATACCGGTGGGACAGTTTTTGAGGCTTCGAAGAAACTGTTCCACAAGTAAGGATTTTGGGAACCAGGCACAGGACATGCAGTTGAGATTTTTGGAGAGAGGATACAAGCAAAGGACTATACAGAAAGCTTTACAGAGGGCAAAAGGGAGTGACAGAGAGGATTTATTAAGGACTAGTGTAAAGCAAAACAAAAGTCATAATTGGTCAGATAGAGTGGTACTTACTACCAGATATAGCAAACAATTTTTTGAAATATCTAGGATTGTAAAAAGGTTTTTGCCCATGCTGTATGGTGATGAGCACTTTTTCAGAGTATTGAGCCAAGGAATCAATGTCATTCCTAAGCGGGCCCAAACCCTAAAGGACATGCTATCACCTAGTCATTTCAAAAAGGGAGGCCAAAGACGAGATTTGGGGCCACTTACATCAATTGGTAACTATAGATGTGGGAGCCACAGATATATAACGTGTAGGCATATGAAAGTATCAAAAAGATTCAAATCAACAGTGACAGGGAGGGACTTTGACATTAAAGGATATATCAATTGCAATACTACTTATGTGATATATCTGATCACGTGCCTTAAATGCCAAATGCGATATGTGGGATGTACGACTAGAAAATTGAAGGAAAGAGCAAGGGAGCATATGGGTCAGATAAAAAACCCACGAATGGCGGAAAAGAGCAATATTACTAGACACTTTACTGCCTGTAATGGGGGGAACTTGGAATTTTTCAGTATTCAGGGGATAGAGAGAGTCAGATTGGGAGAAAGAGGAGGCGACCAGTTGAGCCTTTTAGAAAGGAGAGAAGTATTTTGGATTTTCCATCTGGGCACACGTTTGCCCCTAGGTCTCAACCATGAGTTTGATGTTACCTGCTATACCTGAAGGGGTTAACAATGCTTAGGGATTCGAGGTGAGGTTATCTAAAATAAAGAGAGAGCCAGTGACGGTTTATGAATAATAAGTGCAAAAAAGTGAGTGCAATTTATTTTTGGAAACTACACTGTTTTGATGTGATATATGATGTATGTATTCTATAGTTATTGTCATATTTAAAATAATATTTGAATTTACAAACAGTGATACATGTAAAAGAATACAAACACCCCACACAGGCAAGTTTGAGATGAAATTAACAAAGTAGGGTTAATCCCTCACAGAATTTGATTGGTTTTAAAGAAAATGGGAGGGATTGATAGGGTATAAATCCCGCAGAGGACATGCTGTTTACAGATACACCTATGACTAAGCGCCGGAGGGTGCGAAACGCATAAGGTGGGCCTGGTGGGGTCTGTTTGTAACTGAATTTTAATGCTAATTTAAATAAAGTAACATTTTTTATGGAAAGAAAGCCTCGGGACAGTTATCAGAATCTCTCTAACAGGGGGATCCCACACATTTGGTCACTTAAATGTTTTCCTGATCCAATCCCAGCATTGCCCTCAATGCAATCCTTTTGTAAAGCTCAAAAGTCCTGGCTGATGCATTGTGCAATATGTGACAGAAGTGTAATGCAATGACGGACCTGACCTTTTATATCTCCTGGCTTTATATTTCTACTATACAGGAGAACCCCCAGCATCTCCCCTGTGCTTTGTTAAGAGACTGGGGGGTCCGTTTAGTAAAGCACGATAAAAATATTCGCACAAAATATAGAAAATTTGTTGCCAAATATGTTTTTGCCAGTTTACTAACCTGTGGTAAAAGTATTTTTTCGCCATGAAAATTCTCAAGGGGCAGGAAATATCCCATAATACTGTTTTTTTTTAACCCATCATTCTTTGCTGACAGGAGAGAGATCTGTAGCTATTGCTGACAGGATGTTTTGGCTTCTGCTTCTATCTGCAGCAGTTTCAGCTCAGAGTTGTATTATTGGCAGCAGGCATCACAGTCCAAGGATTCGTCAGCCTCTAAGCCTTTTCGGTATCATTGTGAAATGGCTACATTAAACTGAGGCAAGAGATTGACTGGTATGGTTTCTTCTATTGGCAGAAGGGTTTATATGATGCAGACATGTTTGATTGGTGTTAATTTGGTAATGTTGTTGGATGGTATAATCATCAGTCAATAAAGTTTATGAGTTTTGAAGATGCATTTCTGGCCATAAATGTCACAGTAAAATTTGCCATAATAACCACCATTATACAAGACTATTTTATAGCATAAATATTCGCAAAAATGTAATTTGTCGCCAGAAAATTCGCAACTCGCTAACATTACCGCTAACGTAAGCTGGTTCGTTAACGTAGTTACCGCAAGTGATCGCAATGACTTCTGAGCGCATTCTGGCGGAAAAATATTCTCAGTGATAACCTGCGGAAACTTGAAAGTCAGATTTACCGCACTTTAGTAAACAGACCCATGGGTACCTGGTATGATTTATCATGGAGCCCCCCACTGAGCGGGATCTGGGGGAGTGTCACTAGGTGGCTCTACTATCACAGACACAACAGATGATGGTTACATTTTTATCATGGAGATTAAGACCATCCAGACATTAACAATATTGGGATGCATAGGTCAGCGAATGTTGGTGGTTCCTCCCTACATAAGTAAATGGGTCATCATTGTGAGATTTCCTCCATGCTACCACTACAGGAGCAGGGAATGGCACTTTGTAATTAACGCTAGATCATTCTTAGGCAGGTTTTGCAGAATGCAATGATATGAAAACATGCTATATCTAGAATCAAGAAGCTTATGATGACAGGCTTGTGCCCCTACTGTCTGAGCCACAATAGGCTTTGTGGGCTCAAGCATGTGGTTTTATTTCCCTCTCCCTGCCTTTTCTTGCAGTTGCAGGTAATTCCTCATTTGAGAAGCTATTTAAGGCTGCCTCTTTTCCTTTCTGTTCTGGATCTTTTTGAAGCCTTTTCCTTTGATCTAGCCCCTGAGGCCCGAGTATGTTGCTTCATTGTCCTGATACTAGAACTCTTGATCTAGTTCTGACCCCAGGGCAATTATGAAGACAAAAGTCTAAGCTTTTTTATATGACAAGTGCAAACAATGAGGTATCAGTTTCAGGTAAGCCTTATCATTACTTTTCATTTATTTTACTTATTTCCCTTGATTTTTTTCTCTGAATCTGTATGGTCCTTGGGGTTTGCAGCCATGTACTGTATGATATATAGTCTCTTTATATAAACATTAGGCAAGGTAAAAATTGTAACCATGGCCCCTTTTCTGCTTTCTCCCTCTTTGTGGTGTTCCCAGGAGCTATACAGCAAAAAGTGAGACAGCAGTTTATTGGGAACATCTCTTTCTATCAATTCCAGTTTTCCAACTATATATTATTTTAAAATATAAATGATTTTGCAAGCATCAGTTTAAGGAATGGAAGCTCTATTTTTTAATATTTTTTTGGTTATTGGCACTACTTGTATACTAAAATTAATTTAACAGGGCTGACACTTTATCATTAAGATTTGATGAATGAGCATGTCAACTTGATTCCACTAATCTAGAAGTGACAAACGTGAATTATATTTAATGAATTGGCTAACACAATATAGTGCACTAGCACTTTAAGATTCGGGCACTAGTTATTCCTTATGTTGATGAAGTTAAGTACCTAATTATAGTTGAATTAGGAGTAGTTGGGAATATTTAAGCAAGCCCAGAAATATGTTTTGAATTGGAGAGAGAGAGCTGTGACTATTATTGCCAGTTAATGTTCAAATCTACCACAAAGGGTCTGCAAAAATCTGTGGGATTTACATTGTTTAATTATTGTACATTTATATTTCTCCCTTTATAACCAGCGTTGTCTATACTTTCCTCAAATTAATCTAGTTCAAATTATGGAATCTTGGGGTTGACTTATTTTAGAAGTAAAGTTCCTATTCTGTTTTTCCATTTTCATCAGTTAACTGGTTCAGACCCCTGGCCTTTCTCTTAGTCTTGTTGTTGACTGCTCTGACCTTTGGCCATGGACCTTCAGTTCTCTGCCACCTGCCCTGATCTCTTGTTTTGCCATTAATGCAATGCTTCAGAAACTCCTACATAATTTTTCTAAATAAGCTACTATGTACCACTGTTAGCTGCCATTCACCTGTAGGGGTGTGGGGTAGACCGGTCGGGTGCCCTAGGCAACCTAGATGGTCGTGTCACCTCCCTGCACCTGACATGATCGCAAACAAACTCATGTGCACCTGCGACAAAAAGAGCATACATAGATGTGGACAGTCTTGCTCTCTATTGGGCTAACAGACAATCATGAGTGAGGGGAGTGGAGACAGGGGACCAGACTAGGGGTAGGAGGCAGCGAAGGTGCCTACCCCTACTTCCAGCCCTGAGAGCAGATAACAGATAAACTGTTTAAAATATAACAGGATTGATATAATCAGTCATAAGTTATTAATGAATTTTTATGACTCTATGGGGGTTATGTAATAAAAGGCACTAAGTTTGCCTAGGAGCAGTAACCCATAGCAACCAATCAGCAGGTAGCATTTACTGGTCACCTGTTTAAAGGCAAACATCTTATTGGTAGCTATGGGTTACTTAGTAAACTTAGTAGCTTTTAGTAGCTTTTATTACATATAGGGGTATTTGTTGAAAACTTTTCTTATATGAAAAAGGGCTAATAGTTTATTGGCTGTTATTAAGGATTGCCATACACATAGAGATCCGCTCATTTGACAATTTCCCCAAATGAGCGGATCTCTCCCCAATGAAGTGGGCAATCTCTCGCCTTGAGGTGGACAATATCGGGCTGATCCGATTGTGGGCCCTAAGGCCCAAGGATAGGACCATAATGTATGGCATACAAGCGGTTGGATCACGGGACGACATCAACGAACACATTTTTACCCTTGCCCGATCAACATCTGGTTGACTTTCAGCCAGATATAGATGGGGGAAGCCCGTCACTGGGCCTCACACACGGGCCAATAAGCTGCCGACTCAGTCTGTTAGCAGCTTTTATCGGCCTGTGTATGGCCAGTTTTAGAGATTGTTTTAAAATCAGCTGTATTAATTTTTTTACTATTGTCTGCTGTAGCAGGACATGGGGGTCACTAACACTCACTTTAACCAGCATGCAGACCTCATTTTGAGTCCTTACCCACAGGTTAAGAATCAATAGACTAACAAAACTGTCAAATGTAAACAGTGTTTTCACTTTATGGATTTATTGGCTCTTTAAAAAGATGGTTTTGTCTATATATATATATATATATATATATATATATATATATATATATATATATATATATACTGTATACAGTATATATATATATATATATATATATATATATATATATATATATATATATATATATATATATATATTTATATAGAGTCTGTACAGTGAACGCACTCCTCCCGGTTCAAATTATGCTGATGGTGGGGCGTTGGTCAAAATTCCATATTACAATTCAGTGAATGGACCCGCACTCATTCTCAAAGGTGAAATAAATGTGCTTTTATTCACAGGTTCATTTCCAACGTTTCGGTCCTCTCTGGGACCTAGAGAGGACCGAAACATTGGAAATAAACCTGTGAATAAAAGCACATTTATTTCACCTTTTTCAAGGTCCCAGAGAGGACCGAAACGTTGGAAATGAACCTGTGAATAAAAGCACATTTATTTCACCTTTGAGAATGTGTGCGGGTCCATTCACTGAATTATATATATATATATATATATATATATATCATGTTTACAGAATTCTATAGCCCTAGCCCCCAGTATTTGCTATTTATCACACACACAAATGCAGGCCTTTGGTAGTTTGAAGTAAGAAGCATTAACACTTTTGTTTTCAATGTATTGGAGATTTTGACTAATATAATATTATTTGTAGTGACCCCGCCTCCGTTTCACTAGCTAACGGCTCACATTATTCACATTGTTTTTATTTGAGCCTTTGCCTACATCTGAGATTTAACCACAAGGCATCTTTCATGTCTAAACAAATGTTTTGTAACTGGATTTATAAAAATGCTCGTTCAAAGTTCCTCAAATAAATTATTACCCTGTCTGCGCTGTAAACGATGGGAACATGACATTGTCAGCATTTTCCGATTGTTAAAAGAAAGGGATTATGCAAACAATTTGTTTTCAATAAAATCCTCAGCATCCTGTCTTTCAGGGAGTTCTATAGCTGTGCTTTAAATTCTTTGTGGAAGCCGACGTAACTGCATTCCACTGAAACTGAGAATAAAGCCCCAATGCCGCTTTCTCTCAAGCATTCTATTGCAAGCTCAGGCCGTTAAACCTTTAAAATGCAGATGCATAAAAACAGTAGAGGTGACTTAGAGAAAACGAAAAAGCATGTAATGTCATTTAAAGGGGACCCGTCAAAAAATTGTTAAAAATCCTATTTCATCACATTAGTCAAGCAAAATGAACTTGAATTACACAATATCAGTTATTTGAATCTTGTTTCCTTCAGTCTGGGAATTCATAGTTATAGCAAGCAGGCAGGAACCATTTTGTGGACACTGTTATTAAGACAAACATAGTAACATAGTAACATAGTAACATAGTAAGTAAGGTTGAAAAAAGACACATGTCCATCGAGTTCAACTTTTTTTTTTTTTTTTTAACTACCTACCTGCCAGTTGATCCAGAGGAAGGCAAAAAACCCATCTGAAGCCTCTCCAATTTGCCTTAGAGGGGGAAAAATTCCTTCCTGACTCCAAAATGGCAATCGGACTAGTCCCTGGATCAACTTGGACTATGAGCTATTTCCCATAACCCTGTATTCCATTACTTGCTAAAAAGCCATCCAAGCCCTTCTTAAAGCTCTAATGTATCAGCCTGTACAACTGATTCAGGGAGAGAATTCCACATCTTCACAGCTCTCACTGTAAAAAACCCCTTCCGAATATTTAGGCGGAACCTCTTTTCTTCTAATCGGAATGGGTGACCTTGTGTCAGCTGGAAAGACCTACTGGTAAATAAAGCATTAGAGAGATTATTATATGATCCCCTTATATATTTATACATAGTCATCATATCACCCCTTAAGCGCCTCTTCTCCAGCGTGAACATCCCCAATTTGGCCAGTCTTTCCTCATAGCTAAGATTTTCAATACCTTTTACCAGCTTAGTTGCCCTTCTCTGTACCCTCTCTAATACAATAATGTCCTGTTTGAGTGATGGAGACCAAAACTGTACGGCATATTCTAGATGGGGCCTTACAAGTGCTCTATACAGTGGAAGAATGACCCCCTCCTCCCTTGACTCTATGCCCCTTTTAATACAGCTCAAGACCTTATTTGCCCTTGATGCTGCTGACTGGCATTGTTTGCTACAGCCAAGTTTATCATCTACAAGGACTCCAAGGTCCTTTTCCATAATGGATTTGCCTAGTGCAGTCCCATTAAGGGTATAAGTGGCTTGTATAGTTTTACATCCCAGGTGCATGACTTTACATTTATCAACATTGAATCTCAGATTCGATCTCAGCCCAGATTGCCAGTTTGTCAAGATCCTGTTACAAGGATGCCACATCCTGGATGGAATTAATTGGGCTGGATAATTTAGTGTCATCTGCAAACACTGATACATTACTTACAACACCCTCCCCTAAGTCATTAATGAACAAGTTAAATAAAAGTGGACCCAATACTGAGCCCTGGGGGACCCCACTAAGAACCTTACTCCAAGTAGAGAATGTCCCATTAACAACCACCCTCTGTACCCGATCCTGTAGCCAGTTTCCTATCCACGTGCAAACGCCTTCATTAAGCCCAACAGACCCTAGTTTAGAAAGCAGTCGTTTGTGGGGCACAGTATCAAACGCTTTGGCAAAATCCAAATAGATCACATCTACTGCCCCCCCACTGTCCAGAATCTTACTTACCACATCATAAAATGCAATCAAATTCGTCTGACATGACCTATCCTTCATAAAGCCATGCTGATTGTTGCTCATAATTCCATTCATTAGGACAAAATTTTGAATGTGATCCCTTAACAAGCCTTCAAATAATTTGCCCACCACAGATGTCAAGCTTACTGGCCTATAATTGCCAGGCTGAGATCGTAATCCCTTTTTAAATATTGGAATAACCAATCCAGATGACAATGAATCTGAGAAAATCAGAAATAAGGGCTGGTCTAAAACTGAACTAAGCTCTCTTAGAACCCGGGGGTGTATGCCATCAGGCCCTGGAGCCTTGTTTACATTAATTTGTATTAAAGCTTTTTGAATCATACCCTGAGTCAGCCACTGACTAGATCAGTGGGCAACAACCTTTACTATCAAAAGAGCCATTTTGCCCCCTCTTCCACTAAAGAAAAATAGTCTGGAGCCGCAAAACATAACACAGCTTAAAAACTTTTAAAAGTTTTAACCTTTTTTTAATTTTAATTGTTACAACAACAGAACACAACAAACAGAAGTGCAGTGTGTATGTGTAGGCCTACTTTGAAATAAGTTAAACACTGAATAGCCCTATTAAATGCTAGTGTTCTCATCTGTTTCTTATGATTTCTGTTTCTTAAGCTCCATGCTGATCTTCCCGCTCTTGTCTTAAGTGTGACCACGGTAAGGACCATGATGAATCATCTTGCTGCGGCTCGGCCTTGCCTGTCACTCCTGGGACGTCTATACTGCCCTCACACCTGCTGGCGGCTTCCTGAGTGTGCGACCACGGTAACCTAACAGTTAGCTTACCGCTGTTGCACACTAAAGAAGCCGCCAGCAGGTGTGAGGACTGTATAGACTACGTGACAGACAAGACCGAGCCACAGCAAGCAGGATGAAGAGCCGCATGTGGCTCCGGAGCCGCGGGTTGCTTACCCCTGGACTAGATTGAGCTGAACCATTCGTGCAGTTATAAAGTGGGCCTGTGAACCCAGACTCCTCTATTGTATACACTGAAGAAAAGAACTGATTTAACACATTTGCCTTATCTGTATCTGTTACAACCATACTGGTACCATTATTTAATGGAGCAACACTCTCATCCTGCATCTTTTTACTATTAATATATTTAAAAAACTTTTTAGGGTTAGTTTTCACCTCCACTGCAATTAACTCTTCATTTCTTTTCTTAGCCTTTCGGATTGCTGATTTACAACATTTATTACAGTGTTTATATTCATTAAATGCAGCTTCTGTCCCTACAGATTTGTAGTTTTTAAATGCCTTTCTCTTCTTTCCCATTAACTTCTTTACTTCTGTATTAAGCCACACAGGATGATTCTTAGAGCTTCTACGTTTAGTCCTTAAGGGAATAAATTGAGAACAGTAATGATTTAATATCATTTTAAAGGACAACCATTTCTGTTCTGTGTTTTTAGCTGAAAACCTAATGCCCCAATCAATGCTCTGTAGGGCAGCCCTCAAGGCACTAAAATTAGCTTTTCCAAAATTCATGGTTTTTGTTGCCCCAGTATATTTTTGTTTTTTGCACCAGACATTAAAAGATATAACATTATGGTCACTATTACCCAGGAGTTCAATGACTTGCACATTTGTTATAAGTTCTGGTTCATTTGAGATCACTAAATCAAGAATAACATTTTTTCTGGTAGGCTCCTCAACAACCTGTGTTAAAAATTTTTCGTGCAATAAGTTTATAAACTTGTTCCCATTAACTGATCTAGCAGTACCGTTGCTCCAGTCAATATCTGGGTAATTAAAATCCCCCATTATCATTACTTTACCTAAACTAGCAGCCTTTTCTATTTGCATTAGGAGCTTTGTCTCTTCCTCCTCACTTACATTAGGGGGTCTATAGCATACGCCTACAATTAATTTGCTGGATTCTTTACAATTGGTGAAGAACTCCACCCATATGACTTCTGCCCCCTCATTTTCTAACATAACCTCCTCCTTTATATGAGCTTTTAAATCCTGCCTAACATACAGACATACACCTCCTCATTCAGCCATGTTTCGGCCACACCAATCACATCATATTTTCCTTCCAACAGCAGCAGCTCCAGCTCTCCCATTTTACCAGTCAGACTTCTTGCATTTGTAAACATACATTTAATACTGGAAGCCTTGCATCATCTCAGAATCTTGTTTGTGCATCAGAATGGGGGACCTGATGTCCATCCCCATGCCCTGGCTACAGAATTAACTGGTAAAGAGAACTGGGGGAATGTGGGGAAAGCAGTGACATCTAGGAAGTACTGAATGGAAAGTGAAAATAATTGTCTGCCCCGCCTCTATGCCTAAGGCATAGAGGAGGGGCAGACAATATTTGATTGACAGCTGAGATTTTTAAATGAGCTTACAACAGCTATGAATGCTTAAATAAAAAATAGAAATTGGATTTCATGTTTAATTTGAAAATGACTTATTATATATTGAGTCAGGGTGACAGGTCCACTTTAAGTGTTTCAGCAATACCCATGTTCTTAATTTCTAAAATGTAAACGTTGCTGTTTTTACCATGAAAAGTAGTATTTCTAATGAAAATGTAAGCAAATAAAGCCTAATTTATTGAGAGCAACAGATATAAATGTTTTTTAATACTTCTTCCATTTTAGCAGCTAGATTGATACATTAGAAGCCGAGCAAATGGGTTTTCTTAAACAAAAAAATGTATATAGAGTATATATGCTGTATATGTAACAGACATTTGTAAAAATTCAAATATATATATACCAGTGCTTTAGCATTACTCTTGTTTTCTTAAAGAGGTATCCATTGTTAATTTTTGTAACCGTGCTCCCTGCCACAACATCCAGGTTCTACTGGGCCAACGGCATGCCGGGAAAAAACTCAGTGGGCCCTTGCTGTCATGGGTCCCCACTGACCCTGAGCCGATCCCCACCTGCCCTCCACCGTCGCTCCCTGCTGCCCTCCTTCCCTCCCCAGATCACAGCAAAAGTCAGTATACAGTGCACAAGGGGGGAATGGCTGGCGGCGGGTGATCAGGTGGGTGGCAGGGGCCCCTGAGGTAGCAGTACTGGTGAGCCTTACACACTAATGTCTGACCCTGCCAACATCTGTAAATGGGACCTTAAATGTGAACCAGGTGGTGAGGTCAGTGGTTGCTGGATGTCATCACCCATTATTTCTCTTTTTCAATAATTACCCAGGAGGTTAGTTAATACACAACCTTCTTCTCGGCAAATGCAGGAGAGCTCCAATCACACTGAGTTTTAAAGTACTAAAACCTCATCACTTTTAAATAAATGCTGCTTGTGTTCAAATCCATTCCCCTAAACTCAACATGCTTGTACCTGCTTGTGTAGGACCTGACACTTCTTTCTAGGTGTGATAAAAGACTCAACTAGGGATACCAGTTATGTGGTGCACCGGGGACTGACCAAGCCCAGTTGGGCTAATTTTAAAGTAACCAGTAGGAATATTTTAATGTGTTGCTGACATGTTTCTTAAACACAATGGGACATTGTATTGCTTTAATGTTACTTCAGTGCAAATTCATTTTCTCATATTTATCTTAATAATCTTAATTTCTAGTAGAAGTAAGCTTAATAAGCTCTCTACATTATGCAAATACGTTTTTTAATTGCTAGTGTGGTCATGCATGGTATGATGGATTTGTGTAAATATTAATTGAGAACTGCCTGGTTAATTACATTCATTGGATATGATAACTCTCCAAAGAACAATCACATTAACATGAGCTAAATTATATGTATTCATGCCTTTGAATTGTTAGAGATCCATTAGAAGTAAATTGGTAGGCAGCATTAAACCACAGCTTAAAGTCATCAATAGCAAGACTTCCAATCTGGAATGAATGGGTGTATTTAAGGCTTAATATTTATTATTAAGTATGCATAAATAACTGATCCTGTTTCTGTAATAGAGCAAATATAGTGGCAAATAATTTAAGTGATTTTATTTTCTATATAGATATGCTTATGGGACTCCAAATGTTAAAAAAAGAGGTCAAATTATATTGAAGGGGGAAATGGGGGGCTTTTCTCTGTCATTTTCCTTTAAAGGGACACTGTCATGGGAAAAAAATATTTTTCAAAATGAATCAGTTAATAGTGCTGCTCCAACAGAATTCTGCACTGAAATCCATTGCTCTAAAGAGCAAACAGATTTTTTTTATATTCAATTTTGAAATCTGACATGGGGCTAGACATATTGTCAATTTCCCAGCTGCCCCAAGTCATGTGACTTGTGCTCTGATAAACTTCAATCACTCTTTACTGCTGTACTGCAAGTTGGAGTGATATCCTCCCTTTCCTTCCCCAGCAGCCAAACAAAAGAACAATGCGAAGGTAACCAGATAACAGCTCCCTAACACAAGATAATAGCTGCTTGGTAGATCTAAGAACAGCACTCAATAGTAAAAACCCATGTCCCACTGAGACACATTTAGTTACATTGAGAAGGAAAAACAGCAGCCTGCCAGAAAGCATTTCTCTCCTAAAGTGCAGGCACAAGTCACATGACCAGGGGCAGCTGAGAAATTGACAAAATCTGTTTGCTCTTTTGAGAAATGGATTTCAGGTTTCTCTTTAGCAGCTATGTTTTGTGAAATAATTAAATGTGGTCCAGAGTATCAGAAGGCTACTTGTAGGGGTCCCCGATTCACTCATCTAGCCTAAGCTTTTAAATGCCACTCTAGACATGCCAATAGCTTAAGGGGTCCCCGTGCCAAAAGGAGGTTTAGGAGCTTGGGGGCTCAGTCTGCTGAATGTGGTTTGCAAAACAGTCTATAGAAAAACAGAACCCAGCAGGGATACACTCTTGTGCTTTCTAGTGTCAAGACATATGCTGAATTGCAATAATATCAGAAGATCCTGCCAAACACAGCTTTATGGTGTCATTGAAATTCTTCAATGTCTTCTTCCTAAATATTACTCTCTCTCTAGTATCACAGTCTTGATTTGACCCTCTCTATTGCATGTAGATAGCTTTTGCCTGGGTGTTTTCACATCACCCTCGTTTTTGCTTTAAGTAAAAGTCAATGTCCACCTTTATATTAAATTATATTATTTACTTTACGTGGATTTCTTTTCCATTCTATTTCCAACCTATAGCTGAAAAGGCTGTCTGGTTGTTGGGCAAAACCACATTAACCACAACGGCTCAATCTGATTGTAATTCTTATATATATTCACGACTAATTGCAAATTACTGTTTTGTACATCACAGTAAAGGTTAATGCAAAGGTGACTTTCTCCTTTAATGTATAATTTGTTGTCTCATTAAAAAATATCATCCTAAACATTAACCCAACAATTTCTTATTAAAACTACCAAGGCAATTTCCTTTTATCTCTTCTGGAGGATTTGCTATGCTTTTCACCAGAGAAGCGCTTTCAATCAGTCCTCAGAATACATCAAAAATATATTTTTGTAAGCTTGTTATAACAAGATGAAGCTATAAAATAACTCCATTTATATGTGTGTCCTCGTTAAAATGGAAATGTTATATCTCCCACTTTGCTTATGTTAAGAATAGCCAAGTCAAGACACATCTTTAGTTGATCAAACTGCATGCTATTGCTGGAGCCGGAGAGGCAAGCTGTTATTCCATTCCATAGAAAGCAGCATAAATATGTAATATAAAGGCAGGGGAATGAATTATAAGAGCGAGAAGCTAGGCTCATTCCTGCAGATGGAAGAAAACGGTATTATGATTGCTGCTGCTTTTGCTCATTATGGAAGCTTCATGTCTGCTGGCAAGCAAGTGCCTCACATTTGATGTTTTGCCATCTGCTCCATAACTTTCAAATCCTGTGGCGTTTTATAACAGACTTAATCTTTGATGCATTGAATGAGCTGCATTTCTTTATTTGCACACAAAAGATCTAAAGAAATATTATACTGTGCCATTAGAATTATGACAGTAATTATATAAATGACAGTTAATATGATTTGCACATCAGTTCAAATAAAGTGCTTTAGTTTCCTTGTCTTCAGAGATCATTTGTCATTGATACCTGTACTTATCGGCAATGTTTTAAACCATTATTATTGTCATGCAATTTTTTTTTTCAATACGGGCCTTTCGTTTCTTAAGGCTGGCAATCATGGCAACTTGTAAATGCTTTTTCTTGAATGCGCTATACACTTTAAGCAGGTGTTTTTGCTATACAAACATGATCATATATATAATGGATTCCATACATAAATGAGAATTTAACAACAGAGTATTGGAGCATTTTGAGCAGAATGACAAAAAATAAGTGCTATAAAATGGAAGATAATGCTATAAAACCAACTAATAAATATTATAACTTTATGTGATCATATCATTGTTTTCTAGAGATTACAATATTAATATAAAAAGATATCATTGTAACTCTATTTGGGATATTTCTAGATAAAATAGGCTATGTCCATCTTAAAGGGATCCTGTCATCGGAAAACATGTTTTTTTCAAAACACACCAGTTAATAGTGATACTCCAGCAGACTTCTGTACTGAAATCCATTTTTCAAAAGAGCAAACAGATTTTTTTATATTCAATTTTGAAATCTGACATGGGGCTAGACATTTTGTCAATTTCCCAGCTGCCCCTGGTCATGTGACTTGTGCCTGCACTTTAGGAGAGAAACGCTTTCTGGCAGGCTGCTGTTTTTCCTTCTCAATGTAACTGAATGTGTCTCAGTGGGACATGGTTTTTTACTATTGAGTGTTGTTCTTAGATCTACCAGGCAGCTGTTATCTTGTGTTAGGGAGCTGTTATCTGGTTACCTTCCCATTGCTCTAGGCTGCTGGGGGGGGAGGGAGGGGGTGATATCACTCCAACTTGCAGTACAGTAGTAAAGAGTGATTGAAGTTTATCAGAGCACAAGTCACATGACTTGGGGCAGCTGGGAAATTGACAATATGTCTAGCCCCATGTTAGATTTCAAAATTGAATATAAAAAATTCTGTTTGCTCTTTTGAGAAATGGATTTCAGTGCAGAATTCTGCTGGAGCAGCACTATTAACTGATTCATTTTGAAAAAAAGAAAATCTCCCATAAGCAGAAGAGCATGGGTTACACTTGATTTTAACACAACATGCTGGGCCTTTGCTATTTGGAAGATATGAAGGAGTGGTGTAGTTGCCCTACAACTAACATAGGTTTCTGTATTAAAATAAAGTAATAAGGACGCCAGGAGGTTCTTGTAGCAAACAAACAGAACAAGTTTATTAAAAAACGGCATGATCCGTAAGGTAAATACTCTCAAATCTGCAGAAGAAAAGTAGCACAAGTTAGTAAAAGCTAATGCTGCACACTGTGATACCATGTGGAAGCAGCTAGGGAAGTTTAAGGTACATCCCCAGGTTGGAATGCCCCATCATGGACTGGATCCCATACAGTGAAATGGATCAGGGAGAAGACTATGCCAGAATCTCTCAAATTGTGGTCCCTTCACTTTAAGCAGACCTGCAGCCTAGGGGAGAGCTACTCACTACAACAATACTTGTTGGAGCAAAGGCTGCCCGTTCTATTCAACCTCTCTGTCTCACTTTCCTTAAAAATGCTATGACATGAGTTAACTGGAGATATCACTGGCTAAGCCACAAATTTCAGGGTGCCTTTCACTAGTGGTACAGGTCCCTCTAGGGCAGCACAGCTTTACTGGGGCCTTGTTGAACCCAGACTCAGTGGTAGTATCCACCTGGTTCAACAGATGTAAGCCAAAGAGAAAGTAGGCCCCTTGTCTTCCTAATAATGAACTATAAACTGCAATAGAGTCTTTGCAAGATGTGCCATTGAGTAAGTTGGAAAATGATGCACCTAACTGGAAACTAAAATTGAGCGGATTTTAAAATATGTACAGTATTTATCCCCTATGCTTTCAGTGAAATCACATGGAAGATAAACAGGTAACTCCTTCAATTTAATCTGCTAACAATTATCTTTTAAGGTAAACATGTTAAACCTTAGCTGAAAATTATTATCTGTTTGTCTGGAACAATTTACTCCTATGTGTTATACAGAATCAGTGATGTGATGTATTACACTAACCACCTACCGGGCAGAGTTTATTTGATGACAAAATCATAATGATAATAAGAGCTTAAAGTACCAGGCTTTGATCACTAGATATTGCCAGCCGTGAATTAAACATTGTCATTGTAAATATTTTTGAAACTGATACACGGGTATAAACACTTCTAAAAATTGCCTCATTTATTTTTGTTGGCTTGTGGGCGTCAGGGCTACATCTGCTATAGATTATTACTGTTTTTCTGGTCATTAGTGGCTTTAACTAAATACAGGTAATGGTCAAATGTATTTCAGATACCTCAAATAAGCAGTAGGATTAGGATTGCTCACACAAAAAAGACGTAGGTAGAATAGGCATAGAAATTTGCAAATGAGATTTAATTTATAGAGTATCAATCTATATCAGAAAGGTAAAAATAGATACTATGTCTAAGATGCATTTAATAAGTAAATGTATATGTTTCAACTTACATACAAATTCAACTTAAGAACAAACCTACAGACCCTACCTTGCAGATAACCCGGGGACTGCCTGTATTTAATTCTGCATTTTATACTAATGGGTTGGAGTCAAACTTTAAACCTGATTATTGTGTTAGTAGGTTTAAAGGACGAGGAAAGGCCAATGGGGGGGGTATGTTATGCAATCCCCCCTAATTTTCAATTAAAGTAATTAAAGTAATTAAAGTTCAGAAAGACTACTATAGTTGATATAAATATGTTGCTATGTAGCCATGGGGGTAAACATTTAAGGGGTTATGTAATTAAAGGCACTAAGTTTGCCCAGGGGCAGTAACCTATAGCAACCAATCAGCAGGTAGAATTTCCTGGTCACATGTTTAAAAGCAAACATCTTATTGGTTGCTACTGGTTACTGCTCCTGGGCAAATTTAGTGCCTTTTATTACATGTGGGGGTTAGGGGGTTATCAAGCGCTGAATATCCAAACCTCGAATAATTTGTAGTTTTCAGAGCAAAAAAAAAAAATACGAATTTTACGAGATTTATTAAAGTCCAATGGTCTAAAAACTCAGAATCCGAAACCCGGGCATCTAAAAGCTCTCGAGGCCCTGTATAAGTCA
Organism: Xenopus petersii; assembly: GCA_038501925.1. Taxonomy (NCBI): domain Eukaryota; kingdom Metazoa; phylum Chordata; class Amphibia; order Anura; family Pipidae; genus Xenopus; species Xenopus petersii. The sequence goes on from CM076672.1 coordinate 197,574,466, forward strand.
ATGGGGAAGGTTCCAGTGTCTGCTCTGATGTCCATACCGATATCTGATGATTTCAGGGTTTTGGCGTAAAAAACTCTTTTAAACTCTTAAAAAAATCTTAGGGGCCAAATGGGTCAAAAAACCCTCGAATTCAACCCTCAAAGTAAAATTCTTCAAATTCGAATATCGAATTAGAAGGATTTTAGCGCAAAAGCTTAGATCGAACGATCAAATAAAAGAGATCGATCAAATGATTTTTATTCAATCAAAACATTTTTAGAAAAGTGCTCTGGAAGGTCCCCATAGGCTAACATTGCACTTTGGTAGGTGTAAAGTGGTGAAGTATGAAGTCGAAGTTTTTTTTAAGAGACAGTACTTCGATTATCGAATGGTCGAATAGTCGAACGATTTTTACTTCGAATCGTTCAAATCATTCGATTCTATCGAAATCAATCGAATTTGACCAATTCGATGGTCGAAGTACCCAAAAAAATACTTTGAAATTTGAATATTGTTGCATTCGAATTATTCTGAGTATTCGGGGAAAGCTCCGAAGTTGCCCGACCCTATTTTTTCGGGCTTTTTTCTTCATAAATACGGTCCATTCGGGAATTTGGAGTTGTTTGAAGTGTGATATAAATTTGGACCTTGATAAATAACCCCCTTAATCTGGAAACAGGAGAAAATGGCAGATAAAACATAGTAGGTATCAGATAAGCTCAATAGCATACATTGGGTTGAGATTCCTGAGTAAGAACTGCTGCTATTGTATCCTACAGAGTTATCCACTATGTACCCACTGCCATTTAGCCCTATTTCAACTTGAATGACAGACCCCAAGGCAACACAGCAGCTTATTTATACTGCATAAGTTATAGTTACTGCATAACTATAATAGTGGTTATAAAGCAAACACACCAGTTTTACCAGTGCAAGACAGTACATTATATTTACATTTCTTTACAACACTTTCCTTTTCAATGTTACTTTGGATCTTTTGCACCTAAATCATTGGTTCTTAGGTTTGCCAACTGTCCAGTTTTTCAATGGGCTGTCTGGGTCAAAACCCTTTGTCTGTTTTTCAAACCAGGCAGAAATTCTCCATATTGTGTCAGATGCAATAAATCCACCCCTGACTTCTCTGTTGCTCACACCCCTTTTGTCTGTGTTTATGTTTAGCAACATTTGTAAGGCCATAGGTTACACAGGTGCACAGCCAGTTTAGTTTGTGTTACAAAACCAGTTACTGCCTCCTGTCACGGCAAACGCAGATGCCGACATTTATTCCCTTGGAGGAACCGGCCTGAAACTTGTAGGGTAGAACAACTTGGGGAGGGTTTGTGTCTGTCTAAGCTTAAGTCAGTTATCTGTGTCTCTATAAGTCCCTGTACTCCCACTTCTTAATAAAGTCCAGCATGACAGAATTTTTTTTTCTAGATTAAACTTTTTATTATTTTCACAACATAAAACAAACCTAAAACAAAACATGCCATATCGATTCAATGGTATTAGGAACAAGTATTTAAGCATTTAACATCGCATTGACTTTACATCCCAGTACTTTGGCTGATACTTTATTGTCTCTAAATCAGAAGTAATTACTCATTGAGACCCAAAAATTAGGGTTATATTGTTATAGACTTCTGTTCTCTTGGGTATGTATATCATCTTTTCCACAAATCATAAGTTATGTAAGAGAACCACAACCTCCCAGCCCTGCCTCCCACCACGGACTCCATATTTTATCAAAAGCCTCTAGCCAGCAAGGTGAGCTTAATGATTGGCAGATTTTGATTCACTAGTGTAATCCAGGTTTGCACTGTAGGGGGTTTAGGGCCCATCCACATCATTGAAATGATTTTCCTGGCATAATATTAGAGGGTTCTATATCTAGTTCTGGCATGGCCGGTAGTTATTACATCATCTATAATTCCCAATATACACATCTGTGGTATAAGTACAGCATGACAGAATTTAAAAAGAGCGCTCGGGAGTTGTGGTTGTGGATATTGCGAGATTGATTTCTGTTTATAATTTCACAAACACTTAGGTACTGGTATGGAATCCATTATCCGGAAAACCGTTATCCAGAAAGCTCCAAATTATGGAATGGCTGTCACCCATAGATTCCATTATAAACAAATAATTAAAACATTTTAAAATAATTTTCTTTTTCTCTGTAGTAATGAAATGGCTCGGAGGCAAGTTTTGGTTGCATAAAAATTCTATGTACTGCCAAATAGAGCACAATGTAGGGTTCAGGTCCTCATAGCCAATCAGAACCCATATTTGACATCCCCAGGAACTTTTTGCATGTTTATGTTGCTCTCCAACTTTTTTACATTTTACATTTGAATTTACATTTGAATTTGACTCACAGGCAAAAAAAGGACCCCTGACATAAGGGGAAAGAACCATTTTCCATAAAACCCCAGGTCTTGAGTATTCTGGATAACAGGTCCCATACCTGTAATGACTTCTCATGTACATCTTAGCATGTTAGTATCTTTAAACAAACACACAAGTGAACAACATGAACACAATGTGGCAGATTTATGTTTGGACAAACATTTATAGAAACTGTGAGTTCCTCAACTCACTCGTGTTTTCTGCAGTTGATTGAAAACATTTTTTCTAAACCTATTTGGTAGCAAGCTAAACAATCGATGGTTAGTTCAGGAACTCACAGTTTCTACAATTGTTTCCCAAACCCAAAAGTTTTGTAAATCTGCTCCAATGTGTTTAGTTGTATTGCTCTTTTCTTGTTCAAATGAACATCACTTTTGCTTGATGAAATTAGATGCTATGATGACTTTTGCTGATCCCTTATGCGAAATGTTTTCAGGCAGAACTAGTTAGCAGGATCATTTACCTGGTTTCTCTATAAAACAATGCTTTTATTAAAGAATTGTAGCTGAGCTTTGGAATCTCAAAATGCTTAACTCAATAATATTGAGTACATTTCCACCTGCTCCCTGTAGACCCATAGGAAATCAGACTGATACTGTAGATGAAATAGCCACGGGGTTACTTCAAAGATTTGTTCATACTGTGTTAAAAAACACTTTTTTGTTTTTGTTATAAGTATAAAAGGACTAAGAGAAAATCCCATGTCAGATATCATTTCTCCTTCATGACTGCTTTTTATTTCTCTACAGAGTTAATTTATTTATTAAGCTCAAAAAGTTTGTGTTCCCTTGGTAAGCATTAGTGAACCGTCTTCTTATTATAACAGTAGTAAATAAAGTGAGAGAAATATGATCAAATACACATATAATTAAAATCAATGTTTCCAAGAACTGTTCTTACACATTATAAAAAGAGGTATGTTTTATTTATAAATGTGTCATACTATCAGCCTCTGAAAAATATTTGTAGAATTATTCCCAAACTGCAGAATAATTTGAATGTTTTTCCACTTTTTCTATTACTAACCTTATTTGTTCTGTGAAAGCCCTAATGCAGTTTCCCTTGCAGGCAACCCCTAAATTCTTTATGAGATTTGAAAATATTCCTAAAATAACTGCTGTTTGGAGAAAAATGAAGATGCCCAGTCATTAAGAGCATTAGATTCTTACCTGTGTTGCAGAACCCCAAGCAGAAAAGTTTTAACTCTCGGCAACATGATTTAAAGGGAGAAAAGAAACTGCAATGTGTAGTGATTTAGGTAACACATGTAATTAAGATGTTAAAAATCTCTGCTGACTTGACAAAGTTGATTTCAATTGCCATCAGGGATTATGAAGAGGAAATTACATTTCAATATTTCAGAGATTTCTGCACAATATATTTCAGTATAATAGATCTCATGCCTGGTTCTGATGAATTGTCTGAACTTGACTTACTGTCAGGAGTCGAGGCGAGTCCGAAGGTAAGAGCCTCCCCCACGCTTCCCACTGAGTTACGCCCTGAGGGTTGAGACAGGGCGTTCCCAGATAAGGAATAGCAGGAGTGCTAGATGAGCCCACACGAATAACAGTTTGTAATAAGGGCTAGCACTTATCTGCAGGAGACGAAGCGAAGTCAGGAACAGGCCAGGTCATACACAGGAAGGATCAATAAGCAGGTACCAGTTGAGGGAAATCCAGAAGAGTAGTCAGCAAAGCCAAGGTCGAAGTCAGACGAGCAAATACAGGATCCAGGGATAATCAGAAGAGTAGTCAGAAACAAGCCGTAGTCAAAATCAGGATACTTCAATAATCAAACGCTTAGTGTCAGTAAGACGATCACCTCGCACTGGGCCTAGGTCGGAGTGACCTTTTAACCCCAGGACGCATGCTGGCGTCAGAACGCGCGCCTGCGTCAGAACACGCGCGCGCACGTGAATGCGCGCCCGCGTCAGAGCGCGCGCCCGCGTCGGAACGCGCGCGCGCACGTAAATGCGCGCCCGCGTCCAAACACACGCGCGCATCAGGACACGCGCTCGAAAACGCAACAAACGCCGGAGTGGAAGCGCAGGCCTTGGGAGATGTCGGCTCAGCTTGAGCCAGATCTTCTGGATCCCGACATTGCCCCCCCTCAAAATGCAACCTCCGGGTGCATGTGGGCGCCGGTCTGTTAGGATGAGATCTATGAAACAACTCAATAAGTTGAGGAGCATGTAAATTACTCACGGGTTCCCATGAATTCTCTTCTGGAGGAAAACCTTTCCATTGGATTAAATATTGAAGACAACCTCGCCGGTACCTAGAATCCAAGACAGCCCCCACTTCGAATTCTTCAACACCTTCAATAGTTACTGGAGCTGGAGGACTGTGGTCTCTTCCCGAAAAGGAGTTCTTCACCACAGGTTTCAATAAGGCTACATGAAAAACAGGGTGAATTCTGTAAGTAGCAGGCAATTTAAGTTTGAAAGTTACCTCATTCACACGTCGAATGATGGGAAAGGGGCCCAGAAATCGTTGACCCAGCTTCTTAGATGGACACGGAAGTTTGATGTGCCGGGTAGACAACCACACCAGGTCTCCAACTCGAAATTCAGAACCCTTCCTTCTCTTACGATCAGCAAAATCCTTGAAGTTGCTCTGTGCTTGGGCCATAGTTTGCTGAATTCTTAAAGTATTGTCCAGAAGAAAAGAAAGTCTTTCTTGAACCGCGGGCACCTCTATACCATTAGGAAGATTAGGAAGCACGTGCGGATGGAAACCATAGTTAGCGAAAAAAGGAGTTTGCTTGATGGAGGAATGAAGGGCATTATTGTAGGAGAACTCAGCCAATGGTAACAGCTCACTCCAATTGTCCTGGAGAAAAGAAGAAAAACAACGTAGATATTGTTCCAACGTTTGGTTAGTCCTCTCTGTCTGCCCATTGGATTGCGGATGAAAAGCCGTAGAAAGAGCTATCTTGATCTTTAAAGCTTTGCATAATGCCCTCCAGAATTTAGACGTGAACTGTACTCCCCGATCCGACACGATCTCGTCTGGCACTCCATGGAGTCTAACGACTTCCTTAATAAACACCTCAGCCGTAGCAGGTGCAGAAGGTACTCCGGTGAGGGGAACAAAATGTGCCATCTTGGAGAGTCGATCCACAATTACAAAAATTGTATTGTATCCTTGCGAGGGAGGAAGCTCTACAATAAAATCCATGGAAATGGAACCCCACAATCGAGTAGGCACTGGTAAAGGACGTAACAGCCCCAGGGGTTTAACATGTGAATCTTTGAACCGAGCACAAGTCTCACAAGAAGATACATAGTCCTTGCAGTCCTTAGCCATGTGAGGCCAAAAGAAAAACCTTTGAACAAGATCTAAAGTTTTTACATATCCCATATGACCCGCCAATGGGTGATCATGAAGAAATTTTAGGGTCTCTAAGCGGAGTGTTTCCGGGATGAAGACTTTGTCTTTCAAAAAAAATAACCCATCACAAACTTGCAACTCCCCGTGTGGAGATAAAGAAGAGGATGCCTCCTTGATCTTTGACAAAAGTTCACTCTGAAGAAGAAAGAAATTCTGGGGACGAAGAATCGTATCCGGGGGAAAAGGTTCCTCTTCCTGGCTGTGTAACCGTGAAAGAACATCAGCTTTCTTGTTCTTAGAGCCAGGCCTGTAAGTTATATGGAAATTAAAACGAGAAAAAAACAATGCCCACCTGGCTTGTCTTGGTTTGAGACGTTTGGCGGTTCGTAAATACTCCAGATTTTTATGGTCTGAAAAAATAATGATCGGGTGTGAAGCTCCTTCCAGCAAATGACGCCATTCTTCAAACGCTGCTTTAATGGCCAAGAGTTCTCGGTCAGAAACATCATAATTCTTCTCAGAGGTAGAGAGTTTCTTAGAAAAGAAAGCCACAGGATGAAGAGCGTTGTTATCGCCGGTCCTTTGGGATAAAATAGCACCAATAGCAGTTTCAGATGCATCAACCTCTAGAATGTAAGGCAGAACAGGGTTAGGATGCTTTAAGACAGCAGCAGACGTAAACAGGTGTTTTAACTGATCAAATGCTTCTTGAGCTAGTGAAGTCCACTGAAAGTGCTTAGTGGAACTGGTTAAATCAGTGATAGGTGCAATAATCTTAGAAAAGTCCTTGATAAACTTTCTATAAAAATTCGCAAATCCGACGAAACTTTGTACTGCTTTCCGAGAAGAAGGAACAGGCCAATCAAGAATAGCGGACACCTTCTTCTTGTCCATGCAAACTCCGTCAGAAGAGATCACAAACCCCAGGAACTCCACTGAAGACTTGCAAAATTCGCACTTCTCTAGTTTGGCATATAAACGATGAGTTCGCAGACGGTTAAAAACCTTCCTTGGTTGCATCTCATGGTCCTGTTCGGAAGAAGAAAAAATTAAAATATCGTCTAGATAGACAATCAAAAATTGATCCAGAAAATCTCGGAAAATATCATTAACAAAATGCTGGAAAGTCGCAGGAGCGTTGCATAAACCAAATGGCATAACGAGGTACTCATAATGTCCAAAACGGGTCCGAAAAGCCGTCTTCCACTCATCTCCTTGCCGAATCCTTACCAAATTATACGCCCCTCGTAAGTCTAATTTAGAAAAGATCTTGGCCCCACGAAGGTTTTGGAATAATTCAGGAATGAGGGGTAACGGGTAACGATTTTTTACAGTTATCTGGTTCAAGTGTCTGTAATCAATGCAGGGCCATAAGGAATGGTCCTTTTTCTCTACAAAGAAAATACCCGCCCCTGCAGGTGAGGTGGAAGGACGAATAAACCCTTTCTCCACATTCTCGTTGATATAATCTTTCAAGACCGATAGTTCGGGCTCAGACAGAGGGTAGATACGTCCGAAAGGAATTGGGGCCCCAGGAAGCAAATCTATAGGACAATCATAAATTCGATGAGGAGGTAGTGTGTCAGCTCCCTTTTGATCAAAAACATCTATGTAGTCCTGAAGAAATGAAGGAATGGCCTGTAAACGAGGATCTTGAGATGAACACAACGCAAATGCTTTAGAAGTGGTTTTAGGCGTGAAGAAATGAGAAATACAGGCTGCAGACGAAAATTGTAGTAACCCAGTGCTCCAATTTATTGAAGGATTGTGCAATTTCAACCATGGAAACCCAAAAATTAACGGAAAGAGAGGAGAGGACACCACATCAAAAGATAAAGTTTCAACATGATTAGAGTCAGTGATAACAATCAGTGGTGTGGTCTCTAACAACACTGGTCCGGAGGAGAGTTGGGAGCCATCAGCTGTCCTCACCAGAAATGGTTGAGTCTTGGGTCGGGTCGGAATATTATGAGCTTTAATAAATTCTTTATCGACAAAACAACCACAGGCTCCTGAGTCTATGACGACTTTACTCTCTAGGAACCCTTGGGGCCACTGTAGAGAAATAGGGACAATGAGCATAGGCAATTCTCGAGAGGAGGAGGATGAGGATGAAAAATAAGTCGGATGAATATGCTTACCCCCTGGTCGGGTAGGACAGTTCCTCAAGAAATGGCCCGACAGACCGCAGTAGAGGCATAAATTGTTCTCCCTTCTGCGGGACCTCTCCTGGGCAGAAATAGCTGTTCTCATAAGTCCAATCTGCATGGGTTCAGGAACAGTTGTTATAGAAGCAGGGGAGGAAATGGATGACGAAGTAGCAGGGACATATGAAGACAGAGGGGCTTTAGGAAGTACCCAGGACGCTCCAAAAGAAGGTGTTGCAGCTCTCTCTGCGCGCCTCTCCCTTAAACGACGATCAATCTGCACACACAGGTCGATCAAGGACTCCAATGAATCAGGTACTCCTACTCTGGCTAACTCATCCTTCAGGGTAGGACTCAAACCCAAGCGGAATTGATGTCTGAGGGCCTTGTCGTTCCACTCGGTGTCGGTGGCATAAGTGCGGAAATCCGTCACATAATCTTCAACTGGGCGTTTGCCCTGACTTAGAGTCCGGATTATAGTTTCAGCAGTGTCGGACCTCTTAGGATCGTCATATATTTGAGCCATAGCTGAAAAAAATATGTCCACACTCGCCAATAGGGGGCTTTGAGTTTCAAACAGACGATGGGCCCAAGTCTTGGGTTCTCCGGATAGTAGGGACATAATCACTCCCACCCTGATTTGTTCTGTAGCATAAGATTGATTTTTTAAGGAAAACATGAGTCGACAGTCATTTTCAAAAGCCCTAAATTTAGCTCGATCTCCAGAAAAGCGTTCAGGGAGTGGTATCTTGGGCTCGGGCGTCGGATGAGTGGACGAAGAAGCTACTCCTGGGTAAGCAACCGACACTGGGGGGCCAAGAGGAGGAGCGGCAGCAACAGTCATGTCTTGCATCTGGGTCTGTAATTGTTGATAGCCCCCTTGTAAATCACGAACAGCCCGAGTAAGACCAGCTAATTGCTGAGCCACAATTTCTAAAGGGGAAAGAGCTGGTTCTTCGGACTCCATGGCGAGGTGATACTGTCAGGAGTCGAGGCGAGTCCGAAGGTAAGAGCCTCCCCCACGCTTCCCACTGAGTTACGCCCTGAGGGTTGAGACAGGGCGTTCCCAGATAAGGAATAGCAGGAGTGCTAGATGAGCCCACACGAATAACAGTTTGTAATAAGGGCTAGCACTTATCTGCAGGAGACGAAGCGAAGTCAGGAACAGGCCAGGTCATACACAGGAAGGATCAATAAGCAGGTACCAGTTGAGGGAAATCCAGAAGAGTAGTCAGCAAAGCCAAGGTCGAAGTCAGACGAGCAAATACAGGATCCAGGGATAATCAGAAGAGTAGTCAGAAACAAGCCGTAGTCAAAATCAGGATACTTCAATAATCAAACGCTTAGTGTCAGTAAGACGATCACCTCGCACTGGGCCTAGGTCGGAGTGACCTTTTAACCCCAGGACGCATGCTGGCGTCAGAACGCGCGCCTGCGTCAGAACGCGCGCGCGCACGTGAATGCGCGCCCGCGTCAGAGCGCACGCCCGCGTCGGAACGCGCGCGCGCACGTAAATGCGCGCCCGCGTCCAAACACACGCGTGCATCAGGACACGCGCTCGAAAACGCAACAAACGCCGGAGTGGAAGCGCAGGCCTTGGGAGATGTCGGCTCAGCTTGAGCCAGATCTTCTGGATCCCGACACTTACCTACTTCATCAAGAACAGAAGAGTCATGCCATTTGTGAATATCTAGAGCTTAAATTTACTAATATTGAACAAAGTAGCAAACACACAACCACCCATTTTAAAGGATTAGATAATAGTAAGTTAAATTCTTGGACATTTTTTAGGGGGGGGCAGATTTATGAATTTTTGACACACACAAGTATACTTACAAAAGGCTTGAACTGGAAAACTCAATTACGTTAAGTCGAAAATCTCATTTATCCATTCACTTTTACACATTTGACTTAAAAATAAAATCAAAAGAATGAAATAGCTGAAATATTGAATATACACCTCCTATTGACTTCTACAGGTTTTATCTGCCACATGTTTTCATTGGCCCTCAAATTAATGTATTTATTTTGATTTTAATTGATATAGATTATGATCTGATTTAAGACAGCCTAATGAGTAAGATTATCAATCTATCGGTCAAATGTTTGTTGCAGATATATAAACTATATACTGTAAAACATAAAATACTGCTTATAATAAAGTAAGCACGTAGTGCACCATTAGAATAGAAGAAGAAGAAGAAGAAGAAGAAGAAGAGGAAGAAGAAGAAGAAGAAGAAGAAGAAGAAGAAGAAGAAGAAGAAGAAGAAGAAAAAAACAGATTGAATCAAATAATATAATACTGTATTGAAAGAGACAGTCACTCATAGTGGAGAGAAAAGGGCAAGCCATAAATATTTTGGTGACATTTACATTTTTTTTTTTAAAACTGCATTTGTGGAAACTTGCAGACCCCTGGGAATTCAAACATAAAGCATGTGAGGGCAATTTAAAGGGTGATAAAAAGGAACAATGCACAGGCATTGACGACCAAGACATAAAAGAAGACCAAGATAAGATTGAGAAAATAGAATGTGTCAATGAAGGGGGGGGTCAAACAGCACAAACAATGGCACAAGAAAAATAATGAAATGGAGGGGAAATGGGAACTGACCACTAGATATAAAATTAATGAGCTGGTACTGACTTAATCAAGGTGAACAAAATTGGAAATCCAGAGTAAACGTGATCTAATTGGAGCAAGTTGAAAAAAGAATACTAGAATTGGAATACAGTTGCTGTCAGGTTGAGGGGCAGTTTTGACCCTCCATCTTGCGATACTGTTGTATAATTGTCCTTAAAAGTTCTCCTGTAGATGATCAATTATTATGGTATAGATATACTAGGTCTAAACAACTTTTTCAGTTGTTTTTCATTTTTCTCTACGTTGATACTCCCATTCTGCTTTTTTTCCATACTGAAAGTGCTACTCATATCTGTTTGTCCGGGGCACTGACCCCACCAACCAAACAACTGATTGACTGTGTTTAGTGTTAGGTATATTCTTGTTATTCTTCTTCCATACTGACTTCCAAATTGTCATCTGGTTGCTACTGTAATTAAGGCCTAGAAACCAAATAGCAATCTAACTTCCAAGCCCAACATAAATATTTCACATCAAAATGAAGACTAACTGCAAATGGCCGAGTGCACTTCAGATTTGTTATTTGAAGGTAAATTAGTGTGTAACATAAAAAAACACATTTTATATTATAATGTAAAGAAATACATCTTAGTCCATGTAAAATGTGGGGAGTTCCATTTCCATGTAGGTCTCAGTGACAGGATGAGCGGAAATTAGATCAGTCAAATCAATAAGTCATTATTAAAGCCTTGCACATATGTGTTTATTGATGTCATTATTTATATGTCCTGTGATCTTTTTCATTCCAGATGATCATGATACAATTCATTTATCATTATATGTGTAATTCCAGTGGTAGGGGTGACTGGAGAGTAGCTCTGGTTATACTTTAATTAGCATACTTGTAAGAAATGTAGTTTATTATATATAATTCTGTCAATATTTGCTGCTGTATAAGCCTTCAGCTTCTCATACAAAACCCCAGTGCTAATAAAAACTAAAAGCTGGTAGTAGATTTATTGTAGATCATGGAATTCATTTTTACTACAATAACAGTTTTGAATAAAAGATGCAAGACTTCTATTAAAGTGATACTGAGAATAAAAAACTACTATAACAATTTTTATGATATGTTTTTTCCAAACGAATTAACATAATCAAGGGGCAGATTTATCAAGGATCGAAATAAACATTAGAATTTTCAAATTCAAATTTTGCTGTAATTCGACTAGGGAATAGTCCAAATTCAATTTGAGTTTAAAAAAAAAAAATCGAGATTAGATTTTCGAAATTTATCATGTACTGTCCCTTTAAGAATTCAAATTTGGCTATTCGCCGTCTAAAACCTGTAAAATTGGTGTTTTAGCCTATGGGGGACCTCCGACAATCAATGTGGAGTCGTTTGGTGGATTTTTGAAAAAAACTTTTTTTTGTGAAAAAACTCTAATCTAATTCGATCAAATTCTATTTGAATTCTCACAATCGACACACAGCTTTGTGATTATTGGTTTATTGCTTATTGTTTTACTGTTACCTCTGAACATTGACAGTTTCGTTACATGAGCCTGTATTTCCGATCATTAACATGTTGGCAATACTTGTGTAATATGTTTCTATCACATTGTATATCCTTCCCTCTTTCTTTATCCTGTCCCTCCCCCCTTTTTATTTAAATTTGTGTTCCTTTCCATATACTGTCTTTGTGTAAAATACTCACTAAACAGAGATTTCAAAAAATATATGTATTTGAATTCGATTTGAGTGTGCAGATCGATCCTATTCACCCTAATTTAAAAATTTAGATTTTTTTTAAACAAATTTTATCGTTTTTCCCCCCCCGAATTTTGAGTTTATGGGAGTTTATAGAAACTCCCATAAACTCGAAATTCAACCCTTGATAAATCTGCCCCCAAGTGTTTAAAAATGCTAATGGTCAAGAAAAAAAACACAGTGCAGAAAAACTTTATTATATTTAATTGCTATTTTTTTAGGGAATTGAATTTTGAGAAAAAAAATTGAATTCTAAAATAAAGGAATCTTAGCCCTATAATAGTACCCTGCTATATAAACCCTACACTAAGGGTCCTATTTAATAAGATTTGGATTTCTTTTTTTCCCCCACAAGTCTTTTACCTCTAAAAATTCGTTTTTTTTTGTTTTTTTTTACTCTAAAACCCTCAAAAACTCAAAAATCGAGATTTATAAAGTTTAAAAAATAAGAAAAAATGAATATGAATCTTTGCCAAGTAAAAGCAGTCGAGGTCCCATATAAGTCAATGGGAGCGGTGCTGATCCTATTGGACTTTTTGAGGTTCTCTGATTTTTTCTCTGTAGTAATTGTCTGAAAAACTCAGAGGGTTGTCATCGTTTTTAGAAGAGCATTCAGCATTTTTTCCTGTTTGTACTTGCTATATACAGATCTTTTAATAAATTACATGGCATTCATGGTTTTAGAGAAAATTTGTTTATTTGAAGTCTCAAAAGCTTCTGTGAATCACTTAAATGAGAATGTTGATAAATTGGCCTTCCCGTAGCATAACTGTTCCAGGCATGGACACACTCCTTGAGTGAGCCTTTGTATTCGCTGACTTAATTTCTGTTAATTACATCATTATCATTAAGCCTGACTGCCTTACTCCGACAGAGATAGAAAGACAAAACCATGTAGAGGTACTATTTAGTGTTCATGGGACTGGGGAACTTCTAAGGAACTGGATCAGTACCTCTATCATTGTTTTAGCACATTTGCCTAAAATAGCGTGCTTATGGCTTGTGGTGAAAACTACAGATGAAGCCACTTGGATTTGTTAAATGCGTCATGACTCAGGAATAACTGAAGAAACTGTGTTATCTAAAGTTAATCTTAACTCATTGAATGCATTTAACCTTTTCATCAGCATACCAAAGCACCATTGTTCACAATGGTGAATGCTTTAATTAGATTGGATGTTGTGACACAGTTTTCTGTGTTAAATGAGATAAATGGGATATCTGTGTTTAGTTATTCTGTGTCAAACACATGAACCAAAGTGGCTGCATCTGTATATGTTGTTGTTTCATTTCATTATATTCTTATTTATTTTAAGTAACACTATTGCAGTATTGTTTGTTTCCTCAGGAACAAAAGTTACACACACATTCTTTTGTTTTCATACACATCTTCAGCATCCATTGTCTTCTCCCTTCATAAATAAAACTTGAATCCCTATTGAATATACTCCCAGTACACCAGTAGACTTTGGTTTTTTTTTTTTTATCAAGGTCTGAATTTATCTCAGTATTTCTAATATCCAACTCCGAGCAACTCCGAATTCCCGAATGGACCTTATTTTTGAAGAAAAAATCCAGATAAAAATAGGGTCGGGCAAAACTACAAAAACTTCAGAGCTTTCCCCGACAACTCCAGATTGTTCGGAAAAAAATACGATTTTTTTCGTAGTTTTTTGTGCCGAAACCCAAAATCCTCAGATATCGGTACGGACATCAGCGCAGACACTGGGACCTTCCCCATTGATTTATACAGGACCTCGAGAACTTTTAGAAGCCAGGATTTCTGATTCCGAGTTTTTAGACCATCGGACTGTAATAAATACTTTTTTTTTTTTGCTCCGAAAACTACCAATTATCCGAGGTTCGGAAATTCGGAGCTTGATAAATAACCCCTTTATCTCTGGACATGCAGATGCCACACATCCCCCCCCATAATCCTATATTTGTTTCCTAAACATGGGCTTGTTTGAGAGCAATAAATCACATCTCCAGTTGACTACTTCTGAAACAGACTGTGATAGGGTGAATCACGAAGTGCTACTATGTAAACAAAAATGATAATTCTTTCAAAATATACCCCTTTGAGAAACCAGTATATTCTGGCATTAGTAACACCAATCTTAGTCCAGTTTTAGATTAATAAGATTTTGCGAATTTCCCCCTTGGCCCCCTGCAAAAATGGATGTGTGTCATTTTTCTGCCTCTTATTTTTATGCAAGCGATTCAGCGTCAATTAATGTTCTCAAATATTTATTTGGTATAAAACGAGGACATTTCGCTGGCCCTTTGCGCAATGAAATTATCCTGTAATTCAGCAGATGTAAGTCTGGAGCTGCTCATTAGATGCATTTCAACAGATCCAGGAGAGTATGACTTGACTCTGTTTGGACAACTAACAAAGAGCTCTTTATTGCATTTGAAGAAAGTCCATTAAAAACATACATCTATATCTATATTTTATACATATATATTTATATATACACACACCTTTTTCCAGTTACAGGACACATGCTTAGTTGCTTGCTAAATAAATATGTATAGAAGTTTATAAAAGCAGATGTGAATGCTCTATATTCTAATGTGCCATTTTTAATTAATCATGCAACAAATGAACATTTTATTGCTGATAGAAGGACTAACTCTGTTTCTATCTTGTAACCAAATCACTGCGTAACAACATGTCATTGAGGAGACACAAAACCTGTAATCAATTGCATAAAGATTATCTTTGATTGCTGTTGCATGAAGCCAATTACACACAAGCAAGAGGAGAAGGAAGATCTATTATCTCTCTTTTGAAACAGCATCTCAGTGAAAACAAGTAAAGCTGGCTTTCATGGAAGCACAGATTAATTAAGGAGATAGAGGCATCCCACAATGGCTCAGAGTATCAAATGCTATGCTAATATGGTAAAATAGTTAAAACACAGGGTGTTTTTGTATTGTCTTTATCCAATACAAGAATCCTTTTCACTCCGGCCATCTGTGTGAATATAGTTAAAGGGCACATTCTGTTTTTTAATCACTGGTTTGCATATCTTTTAGCTGAAGTCACAATCGCTTGTTCATCTGATACGTGCTACACTGTGACACTATTTAACAAATGTAACTTTGTTTGGTCTAAGAACCTGCAAGAGAGAAACTTTATACTTGGACATTAATATCCTGTAGAAACAAGCAAAGTATTGGGAATGTCAGGAAGCCCTAAAATGTGTAATGAACCAGAAGAAGATCACAAGAACTCAAGCAGAAAAGTTACCAAAACAGGTGCCATTGGTGCCGAAAAGTTCCAAACAAGGCAGTGAAATCAAGAATGTAACATGCAGTCATAAAGCATCAAATGTGATTCTGTGAAGAGTGTCAAGTATCATTCTGAGAAGAGCTCTTTCAAACATTTGGGGGGTTATTAAGTAAACTCCGAATGCAAAAATAACGAGAAATTTGTGATTTTTTTTTTTTATAAAATCTGACATTTAAAAAATCACGAATTTTTTGGAATTTATTAAACCCCAACCTGTTGAGGTTGCATATAAGTCAATGGGAAAAGTCCCAATGATTTTGTTATGTGTGCTGGGTTTCGTGCAATACCCGAAGTTTTTGGGCAAAAATCCGAGTTTTCGGGTGAAAAATCCGAAAAAATAGTGAAATCGGATGAAAAATCCAAAAAAAATCTTGAAAATCTGTTTTTTTCTGCAAAGCAAATTTTCGGGAAAATGTAATAATAAATAAGCCTAAAAACCCCTAACGGATTTGATCGAAGTTTGTAGAAGAAAATATTGAGATAAATTCGGAATTTAATAAATAACCTCCCTTGAACCATTTGTTTTTCCATGCCCTGGAATAAAGAATGCTTTGCAAACAGTGTGATAGGTAAATATGTTTAGAAGCAAAATACTGCCCAAAGTTATACATTAGACTAAACCATTTGTCAATAAAAAAAAATTGTGATGCGAAAAATGATTCATTTGTGTGAACAGTTTTTCATTTGAGTGAATGTACCTCTAAACCCTATCAGACAGTGGAAGAAATATTTTATAGTTTGCAAGAGTGCCCAGTGTATACCTCATCTTACAGCTCATATATAGGGATGAGCCAATGTTTTAGCCTGATACAGTGTAATCACGTTTTGGTGAGTAATAAACACTTTCACAAATCTGGGCTACAATTTTGCCATATTTTTTGTTTTGTCTGAAAAAATGTGTGTATTTTCACGAACAAACAAATTGCTAGAAAAAAAGACGCATTGGCTCTAATGCATTTGGTGGGACAAAAAAGTGGCAAAAAAAATGCTCATTGACTCGAATGCATTTGCCAACATTTCAGCAAAATTTTGCAAATTTTTAAGCAGTCTACCAAATTTTTCCATGAAGCAAAACAGAGCAGTTTATAGCTAATTATAATAAAGGAGAAAACTTCATTAAGGGGCAAATGTATTGAAAAAATACTGTTGAATGTTTGAATTGTTTTAGATTAAAGCTTATTAATAAAAAAAAAGTCTTAAAAATTTGACAACTAAAACCTGGCGGCCTTCTAAGTTAACATGTAAGTTATTTTAAATATAAGCCAAATATGTAATAAGGAAATGAACAATGGTATTTCCATTATGACCGAATGGATTTCAACGATGACAGCACCTTTGTAAATATGATGCCACACGGAACTGATTTACTAAAACCACTGTGTTGGCTCAGGTGCATGCACACAAAGAGGATTTTTGATGCCAAAATCCACTCTGTGTGCCTACACTTCGCCGACGCTAAGCAGCTAGAATCAGCCCTCTGTGGCATCAGCCTTAAGCTACTAAGAAAGCAGTGCCAAGAGAGGCTGTTATTAATATATGTGCAGGCTAGTGTCTATAGACTTTTGTTGATACGCTTTTATCTCTTGTAAATCACTAACGTCATGAATATCTGTCTATACACGACACAAGACAAGGAATAGAACTGTATGTACCACACACACACAGCTACGCATAAATGTTGGAACAAGGATTGTCAGATTTATAAAAAACACAATTTTCTCTAATTTTGTAGAAAAAAAAATCCTTGGTAATTTGAAAACCTAGAATGTGCCCTTATTTATTAAAAACTTCAAAGACTTGGAAAAAAAACAAACAACTGAAACATGAGCTTGAATTCTGACGATTCAGCTTCCATTGGCTCCTATATGATCTCATCAGCTTTTAGATGCTGAATTTTTACATTCAAGTTTTCAGGGGTTTTGTGCACTTAAAATTTGTAGATTTTGGAAATTTGAACATGAATTGCAGTTGCTGCTAAATCTGCCCCAGCATGTTGCTTTGATTTGAATGAGATTCATCTGAGATATGAGTTATTTATGAACCAATACATATTTATATTCACACCAGTGCGACATAATCAGTATATTAATCTCTGTAAATAAATATTACAAAAATAAGATGTTAGTATCACACTTTGGCCAAGTCAAGGTTCTTCATTATGTATAAAGATTGAGGCGATGGCCCTCTGAGATGCGCTTAGAGTAGAGTCAGGAGGCTGAAGAATATATTTTCTCTATTTCCTTTCATTTCAAGGTTAATAAAGTCCTTAATAAATCAAATCTGGCCACTCTTTCTGTGGCCTGGTCCGTGCGTAATTCAGCCATATATAGGAATAAAGGATATGCATTAAATTAATTCAGTAAGTTTGCAATCTTTACTAGACTTCTGTATTCAATATATGCAGTTTTATGATTGATGCTCTGCTTGAAAACATCTTCTGTAGGAACATTACTTGTTTAATGAATTCATACCAAGGAATTTTAGGCTAGTCAGCTCCAAAAATAAAAAATACTTAGCAGATTTAAGCGTTTTAAAGCTGTGAAATAATATATAATTGCATGTAACAGACAATTTCAACACATTTATCTGCAGGATATTGAGTTCAATCTGTATTTTACTTTTGCTGCCTTACGTATAATTTGTCTAGGCATTTAGACAAGTACTTTTATTTGCACATGTCCCGAGTTATAGATGTTTCACATATCCATTTAGAAGGTCTTGGAATGTGTTTTCAAAAAGATTTTCAGGGTGTGAATTCACGTCAACACAATCTCTTTCACTTGAATGCTCAGCTTGAGTGAAAAAGAAAATAAATAGTTCTTTAAGGCCAGCTTTCAGCTTTAGATGCCTATGAAGGAGCTTACTCGAGAACAGAGGAATTATCTGCAGACATTTTTTTAATGTACGATTTTAGTCATTCAGTATGCCAGAGCATAAAATGAAATATGTCATTTCTTTAAAAAAACTACTTATATAAATCAAATTCTCTGATCTCTATAATTCTGTACACATTATAGTACTTTTAGCGTATGCATTGAATTATTATACCCTGTTATAAAAATGCAATTCCTTCATAGATTTAAAGGATAAGGAAAGACTTATTTATTGGGTTATTTCCCTAGGACGGTGCTCCTTGTAGGAATAAATACACTGGATCCAGAAAAAAGTAGCACAGCACCACTGTTCTTACTTACCTTTTACAGATGAGAGACGGGAAGACCTATTTACAATTTTCGAGGTCGAGGATAAAAATACCTAAATAAATAATGTGACAAAACTTGTGCAATTTTTTTCCTCAATCGCTTTTTTTTAATCTCGAGCACCACCTTATTTAAGAAAATATGTGACAATATTTGCAGTCACTTTTTTCACTTACAAAACTCTCACACAAGCAAAATTCGCACCGTTTCATTCATTTTCAGTGAGGCTAAGAACACGAATGTTATATTGAACTAGAGAAATAACATTGTTAGATACATTTCCCACTGATTTCTATAGAAAGTCCCCAGATTTAACTTGCTGGGTTTTTTTTTTCTGGTGACTTTTTGCATTTTATTTTTCTTTAATAAATCCCAACTATTTGAGATTTCGGAAAATATTGGCATGCATTTTTCTCATTAGATAAATAACCACCTTAGACTTACGCATGATTAGTAGAAGATAATTTATTGATCTAATAAATTTATCTAAGGAACTTGAAATTATAAGATTTATAGATTTATTTTTCAGCATGTTCATGTAGAAATCAATGATAGCCTATGATTCTACAGTGATTCAGTTGTTATTTTTATGTTTTTAAAGGGATACTGTCATGGGAAAAAAAAAATCCAAAATGAATCAGTTAATAGTGCTGCCCCAGCAGAATTCTGCGCTGAAATCCATTTTTCAAAAGAGCAAACAGATTTTTTTATATTCAATTTTGAAATCTGACATGGGGCTAGACATATTGTCAATTTCCCAGCTGCTCCAAGCCATGTGAGTTGTGCTCTGATAAACTTCAATCACTCTTTACTGCTGTACTGCAAGTTAGAGTGATATCACCCCCCTCCCTTTTTCCCCCCCAGCAGCCAAACAAAACAACAATGGGAAGGTAACCAGAGAACAGCTCCCTAACACAAGATAACAGCTGCCTGGTAGATCTAAGAACAGCACTCAATAGTAAAAACCCATGTCCCACTGAGACACATTCAGTTACACTGAGAAGGAAAAACAGCAGCCTGCCAAAAAGCATTTCTCTCCTAAAGTGCAGGCACAAGTCACATAACCAGGGGCAGCTGGGAAATTGACAAAATGTCTAGCCCCATGTCAGATTTCAAAATTGAATATAAAAAAATCTGTTTGCTCTTCTGAGAAATGGATTTCATTGCAGAATTCTGCTGGAGTAGCACTATTAACTGATTCATTTTGAAAAAATGTTTTTTTCCCATGACAGTATCCCTTTAAGCATGAACATGTCAATAAAAATTATATATATTACATATTACATATTGCTCTAACTATGCTAAATAGATTAGGGGGAACAGAATTATTTGTATACAAGATACAGTGAAATAAACCCCTCTTTAATCTATTTATACTGAACTGTAGGCTTGTACCAATATTCAAATTACTTGTAAAATCTTTTATCTGTATCTAGATATTTACAATATCTGTAAAGATTATTTCTCTTTAACCCTGTGGTTGTAAGTGTAAGGACACACTGGACGATTTGTCGCCAACGTTTTTAAAAAGCAAATCGCGGCGACATATCGCTCGTTTTGTCTCTGGACAAAACCAAATGAAAGACGCCAGCTCCTGTGCCCACAACGCGTTTGTGAATTACCTGTAGCTCCAAAACGCACTGAGACCCTTTTCCGAGCGATTTATCAGAAATAGCATGTACTTAGAAAAGCACTGAAATCTCCTAGACACTCACACACATACAGATAAGTAGCAACAATTGTATTCAAATTACAATGCGAACGCAATGACGCAAGAACGCAAAGACGCCAGGTTACAGCGGGAAGCACAAACCGTTTCCGGTTTGGGTGGAGCACGTACCGCACAGAGTAATGGGATACAAATCGCTCTGTGCCAATAGTCGCTGTGAATCGTCTGTTCAAAAAAGACGATCGTCTTGTCGCCGCGATTTACTTTTTTAAAACGTTGGCGACAAATCGTCCAGTGTGTCCCTACCCTTAAAATGACTAGTGTCAACTATCTGCAAATATCCACCTTTTATATAAGTTATTTCAATTAATAGAAACCAAGTGAAACGTGACTTTTGCTATAGTGATTTTCACAAATGGATATCATTGTAATGTTGGTAACAACAACCTTCATGCAAGTGACTTGTGCAATTAATTAAAGTTTAAAACAACCAAACATTACATCTTGATAATTATAAAATTATAGATGAGATTGAATAGAAGTAATACAAATAATCGTGTGCTGTAACACATGTTTCGGTTTCCTTTTTAATAGATGAGATGGAATAAAACTAATAACAATAATCGTGTGCACGTTTCGCTTTCCGGAAAGCAAAACAGGTGTAAGGGCACGTGATGATTGGTATTGGTTTTATTCAATCTCATCTATAAATTTAATAATTATCTGTCACTGATTTAAATAGTTAGGGGCCGATTCACAAAGGGTCGAATATCGAGGGTTAATTAACCCTCGATATTCGACTGGGAATTAAAATTGAAGGATTTTAGCGCAAATAGTGCGCTAAAGGATTATTCCTCCGATCGAACGATAAAATCCTTCGAATCGAACGATTCGAAGGATTTTAATCCAACGATCGAAGGAATATCCTTCGATCAAAAAAACGTAGGAAAGCCTATGGGGACCTTTCCCATAGGCTAACATTGAGTTTGGTAGCTTTTAGATGGCGAACTAGGGGGTCGAAGTTTTTTCTTAAAGAGACAGTCGGCTATCGAACGGTCGAATAGTCGAACGATTTTTAGTTCGAATAGTTTGATTCGAAGTCGTAGCCGTAGTCGAAGGTCGTAGTAGTCCATTCGATGGTCGAAGTAGCCCAAAAAACACTTTGAAATTCGAAGTTTTTTTACTTCGAATCCTTCACTCCAAGTTAGTGTATCTGCCCCATACTGTAGGTATTGTAGGAGCTTGTGTTTTTAGCAGCCTAATTTGGTGAATATCTCTCCAAACTTGTGTATACATTAACGCCTTTTTACCTTCTATTCCAAGGTACCTTGGGTTTGTGGTTTTATAGGTTAAATGGCTCTTCTGTGTACTAGGGAAGGTAACTAACGAGACCACAGCCCTTGGTGTCCTGCTGTTCTCCTTCTTTGTGGTATCTCTAATTTTAATAACAAAAGCTAGAAACCTCTTGGGATATCTCCATCTTCTGTTTTTTCATTTCCAAACTTTACCTTAAGGATGGATCTGGCTAGATACTGTTTAATTTACATACTGAGATATACCTGAAATCTCAAGGTGTAATGTTTGGTTGATTTAAACTTTCATGTATTGTACAAGCCACTGAGGTTTTTGTTAACCACATTACAATAATATCCATTTGTGAGAATCACTACTGCAAAAGCCACCTTTCACTTGGTTTAAACTAATTATTAAATAAAAAAACAATTACTAAATAAAAAATGATGAATTACTTCACCTTAAATTGGCGAATCAGATTAGCTTGTGATTATGTTTGCAAAACAATCCTTTTCAGGCTTTTGTGTTCATTTGTCCTTAATGTAGCACGTTACATAATTGCCTAATTATTTAGTTGGAAGAATACGTAAGCCTGTTAAATTCTCAGTGTTGCTTTGGCACAGTTAATCCAAGTTCTTTGCCAGGTCTTTTGTTTGTAAGTGGGAAAAATCTTTCATGACCCCTAAACAGTACTAATCCTGAATATATGCCTTTTTGTGAGAGCAGAACCAATCTGGCCTGGCAAGGAACGTCTTAATGTTACTGGTCTTAGTTAAATGTTTAACTCATACACTGCTGAGTAAAAAATGGGAACAAATTTTGCCAGGTGATTTACTTATTAGTAAACTTGTAAGAATAACAAAGAAAAGCAGGGAGAGGTTGAAAAAAAAGCAAACTGCTGATTTATAACAGTAGTTGGCAACAAAAACAAGGACAAAAATAGGAGTATAGTAGAGAGAGAGCAAGAGAGAAATATGGAACAAATATATGAAGTGGGTATTCCACTTAATGGGAAATTAGCAGTTTCTGGGGGTAATTTATCAATGTTGGAATTAGACATTTTTTTGCACACAAATTCAAGTTATATTTTCAGAAATTCATATGTTTGGTATTTATTAAGCACAAAAAACTCAAGAAATTGGAATATAAAACTTTGGCACCTAAAAGCTTGTGATTAATGTAGAAGGCATTTTTTTGTGTTTTTTGAGCTGTAAACTCGAGTTATTTGAGTTTTTTTCCACAATTGTATTCATTCGAGTTTTTATAAACTCTTTTAAACACTTTTGGTAATCTCATCTTGTGTTGCCTGATTTCACGTTATCCCCATAATTCTAACAACTGCCCTTCCAAACAATTATTTAGATTAATTTTAGCCAGTATAAGGGGGGCATCAGTGAAGGATAACACCTTTTTGCATTTACTTTGATATTCTGCTGCAATGTGAGTATTATCAATGTTATTGTAGCGAATGTTCAAAGGCAAAAAGATCCCACTGAGGATCTGCAGGACAGCCATCCAGTAACATACAGAATCAGTGATTGAATATTCATTGCATGCAGTATGCTGGCAAGACTCTTCTGTTTTTCTTTTTTTAATTTAATTGAATTCTAAAGATATATTTTTGCCCATGCACACTTAGGATACATTAATCAAACCCCCTATCACAAATGCATATCACAGTTTGTAAAATTAACTGAAAATCTCATTGTTTTGCAGGCTGAAAGGATCTATTGGAGGCGTCTACAGTCCATAATTTCATCTGCTAAAACCATTCATTAAGTAATTGCTTCAGAGATAATTACAAATCGTCTGTACAATTAAATTGCGCATATTTTTCTTCTTCTTTGCTTGGAATTTTGATTGATGCACCATAACAATTAGAAAAAATTATATTACTGTAAATTAGACTTGAAGCGAACATTAAATACAGCCACAAGCCTCACAAGGGTATGAATGTGAAATGTTTCAGCATTGTGAAATTTGAACATCATTTTTTTAACCTTTTGTTTTATCATTTCTTGGATGAATGTTTTATCCTTCAAGTATTCTTCTTGTGATGGGAGAAATTTGATGCATTGGAACATTAAACTTAAATGTTATGTATTGTGCTTGTTAAAGACAAGTATCTAACACTGATATTAAATTAGTTTCCTTTTTATCCATAGCCAGTCGTTAAACACTGTGGGGCAAATTTACTTATGGTCGAATATCGAGGGTTAATTTACCCTCGATATTCGGCTGCCGAATTGAAATCCTTCGACTTAGAATATCGAAGGATTTACCGCAAATAGTTCGATCGAACGATCAAACGAAAAATCCATTGAGCGAACGTTTAAATCCTTCGAATCGTTCGATTCTAAGGATTTTAATCCATCGATCGAACGATTTTTCTTCGACCAAAAAAACATTAGAAAGCCTATGGGGACCTTCCCCATAAGTTAACATTGTACTTCGGTAGGTTTTAGGTGGCGAAGTAGGGGGTCGAAGTTTTTTTTAAAGAGACAGTACTTCGACTATGGAATGGTCGAATGATTTTTAGTTTGAATCGTTCGATTCAAAGTCATAGTCGAAGGTCGAAGTAGCCCATTCGATGGTCGAAGTAGGAAAAAAATTATTCAAAATTCAAAGTTTTTTTTATTCTATTCCTTAACTCGAGCTAATTAAATTGGCCCCTTGGTGTTGGCTGGTGTGTTCTTGGGCCTTTCAGATACTGCAATGATGCCAAAATTCAAATTTAAAAATCATAATTTTGTCTCTTTAAGTTACCAATAGTGGGTTTGTGCAGCCCCTGGTAACTTTAGAGCTGCTGTCACCAGAGGTGAGTTTTTCATGGCAGCAGCACCCTTGGGTATTGGGCTGGTTAAAACATTTAATCTGTTAATGCCTCATATCTGCTAGTTTTTAAATCAGCAGATGAGAAAGTGAAGATCGTGACTCTTCATTTCTTGATTTATCCTCTTTGCACAAATGACTCTTAAGACCTAAAATGACTTACAGTTTAGGTTGCACAATTGGACAGCTCTTAATTTTCATTTCTTATTTTAGTTGTGAATTAAACTGTACATTCGTCTGAATATTTATAGAAGGTGTTATTACTTGTATATTTCCCAAAAAAACACAGAATTGTTTGAAAAGCAAGAGATGCACCATCTTGAAAACTGTCTCAAGATGCCATATACTGTATGCTTCAACAGCAAATATTGCCACTTATTGTATTTTAACTCCCCTTCTATTGTATTGTTGTGATGAGTGTTCAAGAAGCCCATTTGGCTCCGACTAGTATTTTTTTTTTTTTAGAATTAGGAGACCCTCCTTCCCTATGAAAAGAATATTAGAAATGACTTTGCTATAAGAAAGCCTTGAAATATTACAGGAAATGACTTTGGAATGCTAGTATTAATTTACTAATGCTCAGGCTAGAAATAGCTGTTTTAGAAACAGATCAAAGAGTTCGAAACTAAGGGAAACCAAACCTGTGACATAAAACATGTAAACACTTTACAATTTGGAAGGAGAAAGATAAAGGGCATTTAAATACATACAATACATACCCACAAAGCAATTCGTGGAAGGGAAAATAAACCTTATGTGGAACATGTTCATAGCAAAGTGGTGTCACAGAACACTCATGGAAAGTCATTAAATGGTCTGTTATGTATGAATCTTTATTTATATTACACTACTTGTATACACAGCACTGTACATTTTGCTTTGCTTGCTCAGTACTGACATTGATAAATCACTCATCATCTACCGTACATCTTATTTAAATCAACAAATTGTCTTTCACTGTGCATAAATCATATATTGGTTTATTAGCTTGTATATATTCTGAAAACGCTGTTTAATAACAAATGTTATAGTATATTTTCAGTGAACCTATATGGCATTATACAGTAGTATTTGTCTCCTCTTTAGCAAAGTAATGTGTTTTCTAGTAATATTTCATAAATTGTTATGTAATGACAAAACAGGTCAGCTTTTCTCATGTTTGTGTGCTAAAATTGGTGTTTTCCAAATCTGATTGTGAAAAACACACGGCCAAAAGTTGCCAGTGACCACTTCGCACCCATCACTACAAATTCGCTCAGACAATGTTTATTCACTAAAATGTAGAGCATCGTCGTGGGCGCTGAATGCTGTTGACTTTTCGCTAGCATTACTTCGGCAATGCAAGCAATTTAAAGCGAAGATGCACTAGCGTTCATTTCTGCATCGCGCAATTTGCATATGGCGGGAAATTTAAAGTTGAATGGACGTCTTTATGTTATATGTTGCAACAAATACATTACATTTCCACTGTCATGCCCTACACATAAGCCCACTGTATAGTTAATGTTCCATATGTTAGAAAGTGTATGGGGGAACCGGTTACCTTGAAAAAAATGTAAGGACTTTTGCAGTCCTTTTTTCAACAAATTTGGCAATCCTGTGGTCGAATAAAAATCGTTTAAGCGATTCGAACGATTTCAGCGATCGATTGAAGGATTTTCCTTCGACCTCTAAAGACTTAGGGGCCGATTCACTAAATTCGAGTGAAGGATTCGATTGAAAAAAACTTCGAATTTCGAAGTTTTTTTTGGGTACTTCGACCATCGAATTGGTTAAATTCGTTAGAATTCGATCGAAATCGAACGATTCGAAGTAAAAATCGTTCGACTATTCGACCATTCGATAGTCGAAGTACTTTCCCTTTAAAAAAAACTTCGACCCCCTACTTCGGCAGCTAAAAGCTACCGAAGTCAATGTTAGCCTATGGGGAAGGTCCCCATAGGCTTGCTAAGCTTTTTTTGATCGAAGGATTTTCGTTTGATCGTTGGATTAAAATCCTTCGAATCGTTCGATTCGAAGGATTTAATCGTTCGATCGAACGAAAAATCGTTCGATCGTTCGATCGAACGTTTAGCGCTAAATCCTTTGACTTCGATATTCGAAGTCGAAGGATTTCAATTCGAGTGTCGAATTTCGAAGTATTTTTAACTTCGAAATTCGACCCTTAGTGAATCTGCCCCTTAGACTATGGTTGTAGAAGGTCCCCATAGGCTAACATAGCACTTAGGCAGGTTTAATTTGGCAAAGTATTGAAGTCAAAGTTTTTTTTAAAGAGACAGTACTTCGATTATCGAATGGTCGAATATTCGAACGATTTTTACTTCGAATCAAAGTCGAAGTAAAATCAAAGTCATCGTATCCTATTTGATGGTCGAAGTATCCAAAAAATTACTTCGAATTTTGAATTTTTTTACTTAGAAAATTCCCTCGAATTCACTTCGACCCTTAGTAAATCTGCCCCTTACTCTGCCTTCGGTTCAAATCCACATTGGATCCATTGTCATGGCAAAATTTCTTCATATAATTTTCATACTAATGTCCCCTACAACCCATACGATCTTTTAAGAAAGAATATTCTGAGAACAAATATTGCCTAGGCTGATGTATTGTGAAAAGTCCATATTTTCTTCATCTTACTCAAAATTTCACAAATGGTTATATGCATATAATTTACATTTAGGGGCAGATTTATCCAGGGTCAAATTGAAAATTCTAATTTTTAAATTCTAATTTCAAGTTTATTTTAGTGTAATTCAACTAGAGAATAGTGCAAATTTGATTCGAGTTTAAAAAGTTAAAAAATTTGGAATTCAAAATCTATCATTTACTTTCCCTTAAAGAATTCAAATTCCACTATTCGCCATCTAAAATCTGCTGAATTGGTGTTTTAGCCTATAAGGGACCTCCTACAATCAATTTTGAGTCTTTTGGTGGACTTTTGAAAAACAATTTTTTTTTGTGAAAAAACAAATCGAATTCGATTGAATTCTATTAGAACTTGATTCGAGTTTGCGGGTCGAACCTATTCACACGAATTCTAAAAATTCAAATTTTTTAATACATTCCGATTGGTCGTTTTTTTCTACTTTGTGGGGGATTTTAGAATCTCCCAAAAACTCAAAATTCGACCTTTTATACATCTGCCCCTATATATCCACCTACTCTCCTCTCCACAGCCTGGTACAGGCATAAAATATACAGTATAGGTATCAACTATGTTCTATATAATTTCTCTTTCTCACTTTGTATATATTAAACAGTTGTAAAGTATTAAAATATATCTGTCTATGCTCTTGAAAGCTCGTTGAATATTACTAAAAATATAACTGTAAATGTCAAAACTTCAAATGTAAAACTTTATTTCCATATATGATAGCGTTACTGGAATCCTAATAAACTAGTTGTCGGGGATACTTTTTACACAGCTTCAGTGCTAACTGCTTATTATATAAATAAGAATATAAAAATCACAAAAAAGAACTAAATTTCAGCAGAATAACCATAAACAATAATAATTCTGTTTGTAAAGCAATACACCATTAATGCTTAGGAACTGCATTGATGTTTTTTTTCACATTTTACATCTGCAGTGATCTCATACTATTCACACTGCAATCATTGTGCTCCGCTCAATAGAGACAGATGTGGTATCCTGACCCATGCTAACCCCACATATTAACCTCTGCTCCAGCTGACGGTTTCAAGTAAAATATTGCAAAAAATAAATAAATAAAAAAAGCAAATAATGCTGTGTAACATGTAAAGTTCTGTATTATCCTATCTGAGGGACTTGTTCCCTGAATATAGCTTTATCTTCTTACATGTTACATGTATACTCCAGTTCTTTTTGATTTTAGAAAATAAATGATTTCTAAAAGTAAAATAATATATGTAGTAGAATCGATCTGATAAACTGTGGCTCAATTTACAGAAACTGAAAAATGAAAATGATCTATACAAATATAATTGATATTGCCAGCCATATTAAGATGTCCTAAATTTTTGAGGCACACACATTCTTTTATTTATTCGTTTCAATATGCCAGCCTTTTTTCATGAAATTGATTATTTTACAATATTTCAACTACATCAACAGTATTTAGTCAATGTTGCCCACTGTAGCTCAGCAGTTAGCCTTAGAGCCTTGGGTGCCTGAATTTGATTGCAACCTAGGCACTATTTGTTCTTCCTGTGTCTGTGTATAATAACTCTAGGTATTCAATTTTTAGCAGTATACATGAGTATACACTAATTTTTGTGTGTTTCGTCTTATAATTGTTTCACTGCTAAATAAATAACAAAAATTCAGCATATCGGGTATGGTTAGTGTTTTAGATTTTTATAGGTGGAGAGAGGTGAGATGCCAACACTGTGGCACTAGTGCCTTGCAGCGCTCGGGTCATGGGTTCTCCCTGTGCATGCAGGGTTTCCTCTATATTTAAGGGGGACAATAGCTTGCATCAATGAAAGTAACATTTTCAATTTCACCCTAAGAAATATGTGCAGATATAATTTTGATGCCAAAAACTAGAAAAATGACAACATCCAGACAACAAACCTTTTCTTTACAATTGTTTTCTGAATCAATCAATATGGAAGGGAATCTTTCATAAGAACAGTTTCATTAGACACCAATTTAAGTAAGTACAACTAACATTCTAGCGGTCCTATATTCTATCTTATTCCCTTTTTATGTTTCACCATTGCTCATTATACTGTATCTGCCATTTCACTAGGGATGTAGCGAACGTCGGAAAAAAAGTTTGCGAACATATTCGCGAACTTGCGCAAAAATGCGAGCGGTTCGCGAACGGTTCGCGAACCCCATAGACTTCAATGGGAAGGCGAACTTTAACATCTAAAAAAGACATTTCTGGCCAGAAAAATGATTTTAAAGTTGTTTAAAGGGTGCAACGACCTGGACAGTGGCATGCCAGAGGGGGATCAAGGGCAAAAATGTATCTGAAAAATCTGCCTGTGTGTGCTTGGAAGAGATAGTGTAGGGGGAGAGCTGTTAGTGATTTCAGGGACAGATGATAGTAAGTTTGCTGGCTAGTAATCTGCTTGATACTGCTCTGTATTGGAACAAAAAAATAAATAAAAGCAGTCCTTACAAGGACTACTGTTATTGCAGCAGTCAGCAGATGAGATCAGAAGCAGGACAGCTGCCCACTGCAGCTACATACAGAGCACTGCAGTAGAAGGTAGATTACTAGCCAGCAAAGCTACCTAAGCTTAAATGTCCCTCAAACCCCTGCAGACTTCTGTCCCTCCAATAACAGAGCAGTATCAACACGATTACTAGCCAGCAAACTTTCAACTGTCCCTGAAATCACTAACAGGCAGCAGCTCTCTCCCTACACTATCTCTTCAGCACACACAGGCAGAGTGAAAAAACGCTGCAGGGCTTCGGTTTTTATAGGGAAGGGGAGTGGTCCAGGGGAGAGCTTCCTGATTGGCTGCCATGTACCTGCTGGTCTGGGGTGAGAGGGCAAAAAAAAGCGCCAACAATGGCGAACCCAAAATGGCGAACGTCGCGCGACGTTCGCGAACTTCCGGCGAGCGCGAACACCCGATGTTCGCGCGAACAAGTTCGCCGGCGAACAGTTCGCGCCATCTCTACATTTCACCTCTGACTTAGGTTACATTCCTTCCCCTTAATACTGACTCTGCCTTGCTTGTTACTCTTCCCTGAGCTTTGCTTTGATACAAAGCATTTTTTGATTTAGTTTTCAGCTTTTAACAGGTACCCAGCTAATATCAGTTAACGTACTGCAGGTTATCCAGAAAGCTCTGAATTACAGAAAGACAGTCTCTCATAGACTCCATTTTATCCAAATCCAAATTTAAAAAAATAATTCTCTGTAATAATATTTCTCTGTATATAATTTAATGTTTACATGATTTTCTAGTAGACAAGTCATGAAGATCCAAATTACATAAAGATCCATTATCCGGAAAACCCTAGGTCCCGCGCATTCTGTTTAACAGTTCCCATACCTGTAGTATGCTACAGACTATTAGAGGAAACCAAAACATTGGGAGGAAATACATAGGAGTGCAGGGAGATCATACAAACTACACTATTTGCCTACTTTATTTTTCTGTGAAAAGGCACCTGTCTTCCCTAATATTCAGTAAAGACCAATCTGTAGCAAAGACTACATAGTAACAACAAATAAAGGCATCACTACCAGTACTTGATCCATACTCAACATAGTTGATCGTCTGTGGTGCCCATTAGACCTGGTGCCAGTTGATGCTAAGGGGGTTATTTACGAAAAAAAATCAAGATTTTTTCGGAATTTATTAAACCCCGAAGATGGAAAAGTTTGAATCTGAAAAGCCGGCATCTCAGACCTGTCGAGGTTGCATATAAGTCAATGGGAGAAGTCCCAATAATTTTTTGATGTGCGCTGGTTTTCGGGCAATACACCGAAGTTTTTTGAGTTTTCGGGTGAAAATGAAGAAAAACTCGTGAAAATGGTGAAAATCAGATGAAAAAGTCAGAAAAACTCGTGAAAACCTGATTTTTTTCTCACAAAGCAAATTTTTGGCAAAATTTATTAATAAATAAGCGTAAAAAAACACAGCAGATTTGATCGGAGTTTGTAGCAGAAAATATTGAGATAAATTTGGACTTTGATAAATAAACCCCTAATACAACAGTACAGTTATTTACTAAACTCAGAATGCAAAAATCACGAAAAATTCATGATTTTATTAATAAAATCAGGCTTTTAAAATTTTTTTCCCCCCAAATCAAATTTTTCTGAAAAATTTAATAATAAATAAGCATAAAAAATCTGAGCGGATTTGATTGGAATTTGTAGCAGAAAATATTCAGATAAATTCGGACTTACAAATAACCCCCTAAGTGTTACCTTACAGTGTTTAATTCTCAATCCTACTTTATGAAAATTTCCATGGTCACAGAGCAAGAGTAAAACATATCTCTATAAATCTATTTAATGACAGGAGAAAATTTTGCATTTCACATCTCTGGTGTGTCAAGGCCTCACTTACAACTCAACGCCACACACATATTTCTGATTTCTGGGATTGTAGGCAATTACAATCAAAGGAGCAATCCATCTCCTTTTGCTTATATTAGCTTCACACTGAGACTCAAAAGGCTGGAACAACATTCTGAAATGCAGTTTTCCTGACTTTGCACTTCCATCACATGCTGTGCTTCACAAATTGTTTTATACAGCAGGCATACAGTATAATAATATATTACAGTAGGCAGAAACAGAACCCTGATGTTCTTTGAATCAGGGGGAACATTTGGTGTAATTTGTGATGATGTTTGGATTTCCTCACGCGATTAATACTCTGCTTATAAAAAACAGCTCATGAAAGACACTGGAATATCAGGGAATTGCATATTTCAATATGAGTATGGGCTAATAAAGGGCTACAACTCTTAAAATCTCTTTCATGTAAATTTATCCAGAGACTTGTGTAGCTAAAGACAATGTTATCCTGCTGCTTATATATTGGTATTATATATACTGAAAAATAGTTTGAACTGCTGCCTTGCAGTGCTGGGGTCCTGGGTTCAAGTCCAGCCGTGGCACTATCTGCAAGGAGTTTGCATTTCCCCAATGCTTTTGTGTCTCCAGGTACTCTGGTTTTATCAAGCACCTATTACCAACATTAGTTGGTTAAATACCAAGGGTATGTATAAATGTGGTGCATCCAGATGTTTAACTTGTGCACAAGTTACTAAAACCGAATCTTTCAGGTCCACAGTTACTTATCAACGTTAGTCCTCTGCTGTGTTATTTTCAATAAAACCTTTTTCATATTTTTAAGCCCTGAGAGTGCTGATCTTCTTTGGATGGATGGAGATAGTATATTAATCATGCACCCAGGCAAACAAACACTTTAAGGATGTGTAAAATAGCCACCCCTAGTATTATGAGCAGGCAGTCCTTCAGTGTTAAAGACACCTAACTGGGTCCTATAATACAGTTGGGAGGGGTACTGTTTGCTCTTCCTGCTCTAAGCTATGCCCCTTGCTGCTTCTTACAGTGACCAGCAGATGGCACTGTGCTAGGATATAAAAGGCTCTGAAGCCATGCTTTCAGTGTCCATTTTGTGCTAGTTCTAACATGAACAGGCAGGTAGAGCTCTGTGGAACCTAGACAGGTCAGCTCTAGTAAGAATAGGCTACTCACCATTATAGGTCACTCTAGGAGTGACAGACAGACAGGTTATTTAGCTGAGCAGCTCAAGGCTCCGACGAGGAGAGTCAGAGGGATTAATATCCCGGGTACTAATAGCCCAGAAGTAGGGACTAAGTGTATAGGAACAGGGTAGATAGATTCCCCTTAGGTTCCACTTAGGGAAAAGGCTGAAAGCTGGGTGTACCTTTATTGCTGCTGAGCATGTCCTCTTGCCTGTGGGGACTAATACTGACCAAATGGTGTTGTGAGTATTGCCTATTCAATGTGATGCCAAATCCTGTCTGCTCTATTGTATACTCCACTGAGGATTGCATATGTTCAATAAATATGTTCATGGTCAAGTTATAAGAACCACTGGTGCCCAATTATTATACCCTGTATCCAGTTACAGTT
Source organism: Xenopus petersii (assembly GCA_038501925.1). Lineage (NCBI taxonomy): Eukaryota > Metazoa > Chordata > Amphibia > Anura > Pipidae > Xenopus > Xenopus petersii. The sequence continues at coordinate 197,607,570 of CM076672.1, forward strand.
GCACTACACCCTGCCTCCACACCATTGCGAGGGCTTACTCCCTAAGATTATAGGACTCATCCGGAGCACATTTATTGGGAGTGGAGCTCAAGAGTAGTGTACAGAGCACACAATTTACTATAGCGCTACATATATATATATATATATATATATATATATATGTATATAGGTATATAGGTATATATATATATATATATATATATATATATATATATATATATATATATATATATATATATATATATATATCTGTGCTCTTCCTGCAACAACACAACTAGGGCTTAGGACCAGTTAATAAATATCATAAAAAAACTAGAACCTACATCTAATTCTGGTATGAAGTCATAAAGACTTTTACCTTTGCATTTCTATCAACCATTGAAATTCAGCATTGCACTTTGGACCTCCACTTAAGCTGGATGAAAGGGACTAATGTGCCACGAGAAGATGGTTAGTCATTTACTCTTCTACATTCTACCCCTAGTGCCAGGTCAAAAAAGCTTGGTGCTGAGTTAGGTCCCTCCAGACTTGTAATACCATTGGTTGAGTACAGGCATAGCACTGATTTCACTATTTCTGACAGCAAATGGCTTTGCTTATAATATGAACCTCAAGTGTAATTTACAGCATGAATTATCAAGATTTCCTTTTACTTCCCAGAGCTCTGCTAGTTAAACATAGATATTTGGTATATCTCTTAAACCTATGGGAAAACTTAGTTGTCACTTGTGTGTAGAGCATCATTTGTGGCCATGTTAGGTTGATCAACTTCCATATTAACCCCCTTGGTCATCAGGTCAAGCCCTTGTTGGTTTTAAATCAACGTGCAGTACTTTATTCATATGAAGACAGAGATATTTTTTAAGTTACAGTCAACTTTGCTAACTTATCTTATCAAAATCACAGGTGGCAGAGCAAAGGAAAAGTAAATTTGAAATATGCTAATCATAATCACAGTAACAGACGTCCCTTGGAAAACAGCACGGGTGCGCCTGTAGCTAAGTGCAGCTGTTGATAGCTGTTCATCCATCTTTAGCTTTGATTAATAAGCTTTTCAGAAGACTCGATTTAAAATGTACATTCACTTCAGGATTTTTGTCCTCCGTCATCTCAATATTTATAGTAATTACTCTTCAACAGATGATGGATTGTAAATCATTTAATCATATATGAAATGTATTATTTTGGTATGATCGTTGCCTGCATTTAATGAAATGAGTTTATTAAAAACTGTACACAAAGAATATTTAATTTCAGGATGAATTTATACCAGTTTCCAGTTTTTAGCTTAACAAATCTCCCATGTGCTAATTTTATTGGTAATATTTGTCTCTTGCAGGCTGATTTTCTTTTGATTAAACTCGATTTCACTAAAATGATGAATGCCATGAAAGTTATTAAAAGATCCAAATAAAAAAAATACAAGTCATGACTTCTACATGACCTTGACAGCTTTTACTTGCCATACTTTTGTATTTGTAGATCGTATGGTTTTTACTCTTGATTATGAAAAATTATGAAAAAATATATAATATATATAATATATAATATACCGTATATACTCGAGTATAAGCCGTTCCGAGTATAAGCCAAGGTACCTAATTTTACCTCCAAAAACTGGGAAAGCTTATTGACTCGAGTATAAGCCTAGGGTGAGAAATGCAGCAGCTTCTGGTAAGTTTCAATCAAAAAATTGAGGGTTCCTGCTCCCATTTGGATGCCGGTGACCATTACTGGACGCCGGCGAATATTCTTGGAGACTATTCTTGGACGCCGGCGACTATTCTTGGACGCCGGCGACTATTCTTAGACGCCGGCGACTATTCTTAGGTGCCGGCGACTGTTCTTAGACGACGGCGACCGTTTTTGTGCTTGACCCGAGTATAAGCCGAGGTAGCGTTTTTCAGCATATTTTGGGGGCTGAAAAATTCGGCTTATACTCGAGTATATACGGTATATATTATATAATTATGTAAAAAATGGGGTAAAAAGTATGATTCAGAGAAACAAACACTCTACGAACATTCATAAATTTGCCCCTAAGAGTGGGGAGTGTTCGTAGAGTGTTGTATTTTGTCTTTGGTAGTAGTCAGAATCAAGGAAAATGGACAAATAGCATGTGTCACAACTTTTTTTGTGGCAAAAAGATATGAAATGATGGGACATAGTTAATATAAAAATTTGAACCATAAATTAGCCATGGGTAAAAGAACTTCATGGTCATTTTTAAATGTAGTAAAAGTTGCTACATAGTCTTTGTTGCAGAGGAAGCATGGGTTTTTATTGGTGATCAGAGGAAAACAAACTTAATAACACTATGTGCAATGCCAAGCATTAGCAGAAGTGATGTAAAGGTCACTGCCATTAAATTCTGACACAGGATATGTGTCCTCTGGATGTAGAGTGTGTTGTTACAGGTAGCATGCAGTGGTGCAACTATAGAGGAAGCAGACCCCATGTTCTCTTCATCATGATGGGGCGAAGAGCTAGAGGGATGCAGGAAAACCGGTTGGATGGCCAGGAGCGGGCCCCTATGAAGATTTCTTTGCAGGCACAGTCTTTGCATCTCTGCATGCTGCTGGTAGCATGAGAGGTTGGGTTAATACTTTTTGAACTTGTAAGAAACCACTACCTTGATGCTATTCCTTTCAATAGACACAGGTATAGTTTTAACTTTTGGAACAAGGAATAGTTTACTGCTCATTTATCAAGACTGCTTCAGATTTTCTTCCTTTTTCTTATTTAATAAAAATGAATTGTATGACCGAATAGTTAAATTTGGTGGATTTCCAACCCTAATATCTGTATGACTTTACCTAGTAACTTGGGCAAACTTTAATAAATGGCCAGTATAGCACAGCACCCAATCAACTGATGCATTGATTGTACTACGACAGTAGGGGGCAGATTTATCAAGGGTCGAAGTGAATTCGAGGGAATTTTCTAAGTAAAAAAATGTGAAATTCAAAGTAGTATTTGGATACTTCAAACATCAAATAGGTTACTACGACTTTGACTTCGACCTTCGATTCGAAGTAAAATCGCTCGACTATTCGACCATTCGATAATCGAAGTATTGTCTCTTTAAAAAAACTTCTACTTCAATACTTTGCCAACTTAAACCTGCCGAATTGCTGTTTAGCATATGGGGGACCTCCTGTGTGTTTTGCAAGTTTTATAAATGAAAGGATTTTTTGTGAAAATCGAACGATTCGAAGTACGATCGGAGTACAATCGTATGATCGTACTACGATTGGAATACGATTGTATGATGTATAAAATCCTCCAAATTTGAATGTCGGAGAATTCTATTCGATGGTCTATTTTGATGTTTTTTGTACTTCGAAATCCGACCCTTGATAAATCTGCCCCTAGGTGTTATTAACTTATGGGACTCTAGATGGAATTCATGGGATATGTTATCCTATGAATCACTAACAAGGAGTGCAGCACTCTTGACAAAGCCTGTAAAATAAGTGCGCAAAGCTCATGTTGTCGTGGTTTATTTACATTTTCCTTTACATTGATTAGGGACTGTGACCTGTGCAGCGTTATTAGTGGTATTCAGTAGGCATGGGATCAGAATTCAGACAGGTTTTCTGGGCAGGTGGGCAGCGGAAATAATTCACACTTTGTAGTGTCGATGTACAGTATATGCCTCAGCAGTACCTGATGGATAAAATTATTGATTGCCTAAATAAACCCCTCCAATTGCCACATATTAACCAGTTACAATCACTCAAATTGATCACTCTATGCCCTGGCTATGTTCACACTGTGTAGAATGTTTTAAATCAATGAAGCCCTGATCATATTGTATCTATTGGATAACGTATCTCATGGATTTCATGTAGAATTTGTTGATTTCTTTGGCTGTAAGCTGCACACCATCCTCTGTCTAAACACTAGAGCACCTATCCTGAGTGCCACCTTGTGGTGCAGATTTGGCCCCCTTTTTTTCCTTTTCCTTTCTACCTGATTAGAATTTGGATTTAATAAGACGGGCTTCCTTCATTGCAGATTTGATGCAGGTCTTATGGCTAACCCTATGAAAACAGCACTGCCTGCGTTTTGATCAATGTATTCAGGAGGGCAGGTGGCGGAGGCAGGTAGGTGTGCTCCCCTGCCCCTAGCAATGCCCAAACTTGATTTCTTTCAGACTAGGGATGCACCAAATCCACTATTTTAGATTGGGCCAAATCCCTGAAATCCTCCGTGAAAGATTCGGCCGAATACCGAACCAAATCCTGATTTTACTTCCATGTTTTTGTGCCAAAAAGTTACACAATTTCCCTCCCTACCCCTAATTTGCATATGCAATTTAGGATTTGGTTCGGCCGGGCAGCAGGATTCGGCCGAAATCCAAATCCTGCTGAAAAAGGCTGAATCCTGGCCGAATCCCAAACCCCTAATTCAGACATACAAGTTAGGGAGTGGCAGACGACTGCAATAAGGACAGAACTGACCTGCATCCCCTGATACAGCACATGTCTGGGCAGTCTTAAATGAACCCCATAAAGACACAAAGGGTGTAATGTCATAAGCAGTATTTAGTTTGCTACTTGTCTAGTAACCCATATCAACCAGTGAGAAGGTAGCATTTACCAGTCAGTTGTTTAAACCTCCCCATCTGATCTGATCTGGTTGCTATGGGTTATTAGACATTGGCAAACTTAAGACCTTTAATTACATTTCTGTTTGGAATGGTGCCACTATATTTGCATTGTGTTACTGTACAAAGCAGAATGTTCCTGCATTAGATGCTCAATAACAGTAAATAGCAATACATACATATTTGAAGTTGTCATCAGACAGACAACTGCTGGAAATGCTGAAAATGTCTGTGTTATATGCTAAAAATTTGTTTTTTTAAGATTATTCAATCCTACAGACTTATTCAGACTTACAGTTGAGCCATGTTTTTTGTTGGTACATTTATGTGTCATACTACCAGCAAATTACTATTAAAATTCCTTTCCCTGTCCCAAAGAAGAATTTACTAAGTGAACTAAACACTAAAACGTCCAAACGTTTTTCTGTGTTTTTACAGATGACTTTACCATGGTTAGAAAAAAAAAAATCCAATACAAAAATGCTTTTTTTTTTTTTTTTTTTTTAAACAAAACAATGTTTCTGCTTTTTCTTTTATTCTTTAAATTTTTGTTCTGTCTACCGTGTGCCATTCCATAGAGAGAAATGAGCAGCGTGTGTATTTCCTCCAGAGACCTAGGAACCACAAAATACCATATGGGTTTAATGTTTTATGTATGAAACTCAGCATGGGGTGCAGCTGCCTCAAAAGCAAGAGTTTTCATTCAGGCAATATTCTAATAATTAGAAAAACAGACAGCTCTCCTACATATTTGGGATGTTTTATTATTTTTCTTAATCTAACCTTAATCTAATCTCAAGATAGTTTCTTCTCTTTTCTCTGTTTATTGTCACCTTTAGATGCAAAATAATAAAAAAACAGTTTGGCTCACTGTCATCTGTGGAATAATTAAAATCATAAAAGCTCAATGATCAATGGCAAAAAGTCACATATTACAGATCATACAAAGGGTTCAGATTAAATAATATATAAATTAGTAAGTATTTATTCAGGCATAGATTTAAATATTAATTCTTTATCTCACATGTATTGGCTGCACGTTTTGGGATGTCGTTAATATGGCCGTTAGGGTTACCTTGTGCAGATGTGTTTTTCCAAGATGAGACCCATTAATAAATTATATTTCTAAGTATAAGCAATATTTTATATCATTTTTGAACTGTCTCTGTTCTTGAGCATTGCAAGTTACAATGAAAAGGGTCAATTCTCTCATATTGGACTCGATTCAGTTGAATTCATCAATTTCAATGGTTGTTTTCATGAGATACATTTTGGGATTAGTTTCATCCTAAGAAATCTAGTCCTTGTACTTGAACATATTGCTATGCATATGCCTTTTTCATTTTTATTTATATCACTGTAACCATCGGTATTATAGAAATTCTTGTTGTTCTTAAAAAAGTGTTATCCATACAATGCCCATATTATAGTTTAGAAAGCCCTGTCAACTTTCCAGAAGTTGGAAAGCTTAACATGTTTATTTTTAAATATACATTGTATGTATGTTTTTTATTTAATTAAAATAAGAGGAAGATGTGTGCCTTATCCTACTGAACATGCACAAGACTTGCACATGGGTGTTTTAATATGCAATTGCATGCGGTGGCTTTTTTATACAGGGAAGGACTGGGCTGGCGGGATACCAGGAGAAAACCTGGTGGGCCTGCCAACCCAGACTGCTCTCATTGAGAACATAGTGCGATACTCCACTTCCAACCCCCCCCCCGATTATGGCAGCAAGCAAGAGTCGCAGGGTGAGTGTAGGCCAGGTTCCATGACTGGGGTGTGGGGGCCGAGGGACCTGAGGTGACAGTTCCGGTGGACTGCTCACACCCAAGTCCATGGACCATGTTGCTTGTACTTGAAATGACTGCACTTATCCACCAAACACAGATGAGGGGCTGCATATTACGATTCTAACTTGTTAATTATAGTTTGTAAGTTCTCCCTATATCTAAGTGAGTTTCCTCTAGGTACTGTATCAGCTAACATATTGGCACTACTCAAAGATGCATTGGAAAAGCTATTATACTGATCATGCACAAGTACAAGATTAATCTCAGGAATTAATAAAAGTGAACGAAAAGGTTTAATTTAATAGCATTTCATAATCTTTGGGTTTGGAAGTGGTTATAGCAAGGATTCCTCTTGTTTGAGAGAAGGGGATTATTTCATTTTTGTTTTTCAAATTCAGTGAAAAAGAAAAAGGGCAGGACAAGACAATCCCCACTCCCCAACCCTAGATGAATAAAGCCCCTAATCTACATGTCATGGGGGTGGATCAGGACTGACAAATCAGGTGATGCATTCTGGGTTCTCTTGTCTTTCTCCATACAAAATGGCAATTAATCAGGATGTTGTGACATAACTGTGAACTGGCTTATCATTGATTTAACAAATTGAAAAGCTTGCTCAGATATTGAACTGCTGAGAAGCAACATTGCTTTGGTTTCTGTTGAGGTCATGCAGGCTTAATGCTACAAATAGTTATGCTGGATCAGCACAGGATTTGGAAAGATAAGCTCTTAATATGGAAAACCAATCATTTCTGGCACCCTATCTTGAAAACAATTTGGAACAATAGCTCTTCAAGCAGTGAAAGGAATTATGCTCATTGTGTGTGAAGGTTATATTGGACAAGAAACTCTGTGTAAAATCACAAAATTCATGAGATCTAAATCAGTATACATTTATTTTGAAGAGCCCTTTGGATCATTGGCTCAAATACCCCGCTTTGATGACTGTTTGAAAGGAGTAAGTTAGGAAATCATTAACATTTCATAATTTAAAAACAGTCTGGCGATAGGGTGACCAGTGCATTTATCTGTTTTGAATCCAGGTCCACCGTCATCAGTGCAGTCGGTCCCTCAGGGGGCCAGGTTATTAGCCTACTGCCTTTGGCCACACGGAAAATCAGCCCACTGTCAGCAAAGAGAATGAAGCACCAATTATAAAAGCTCTCCTATATAACATGCTTGACAACTCCAATAAACCACACCTTGTAGCATCTATATATGACCAGGATCTGCCTGTTCCCCAAAATCCCCATCTGCTAAATAGACTGTCACATCTGTCTGGACCCCTACTGCCATGGTATCCCTGATAAGATTCCCACTCTCCTCCCATCTTACAGGGACCCATATTGAGCATGAAAAAGACAAAGACATGTTAAATTCACATTTAATATATATTTCTCACTAAATTAAGTTGTAACATTTGACCTTAACAGATCTATTACATACCAACACTACTCTCTAGCAAATTTTCTGTTTAGATTTTGAAGGGTTTCCATTCATGTCCTTTGGGCTTTGACATTTCTGTCATCTCTTACTCTGTATATGAAATATATATGCCAGGCAAACAGGGACAGTGGAGAGTGAAATAAGAAAGAAACTAATGAGGAATCAAAACATGAACTCATACGAGTTGGCATATAGCCAATAACCTTTACCCAAGCAAGAAATGTCAGAAAATGGAGAATATTTATTTTTGCCATGACCTAGCTGCAGAAAATGATATCCACCAGGATAGATGCACGTAACCAGTTCTTAGCAAGGTTTCAAGGACTAAGGTTTCATTTCAAAAATGCAATGGCATTTAGCGTTGAGTCAAATGCCCATCTTCAAAATTGCTTCAGCACAATTAAAGAAACTATTTATTATTGAGAAACATTATGCTTATTATTTCAACATATTTTATTAAATTCAAAGGGAGGTTGTGGGAGCACTACAAGTAAAACAAAATGTATTTGAAAAGCAACTGATCTGGTCAAATGTACTACAACCTTACAAAAAATAGGGTATTAAACAATGTACATATCCAGCCCCTGCTGTATCTGTAATATATTACAGGTATAATAAATCTTGATTATTAAAAAAATAATAACCAATTTTAAAAATGTGAGTTTTGACCAAAAAAATACAACTCGAATACTCAAATTTTCATGGAAAAAACAACTTGAGCATTAACAAATCTGCCCCTGAGTGTTAATAAATTAAATATTTGAAAACACAAAATAAATCTCAGAAAGGAAGAAAGCTTAATTCATTACCGTATATAATTGAGTATAAGCCGACCCGAGTATAAGCCGAGGTACCCAATTTTACCTACGAAAACTGGGAAAACGTATTGACTCTAGTATAAGCCTAGACACAACTACAGCCCTGTCTCCCAGCAGCGCACATTCTGCCAAAGCGACCCCCCCAGCGATCAACCGGACTTCTTTGCAAAGTTGATGGCGACAGAGAAATGCCAAACAGATTACTGTGTGCATTGTCCCACTACCATGTGCAGAGGGTGCTGTGTGATATTGCCATCACTGTTAATCTTTTGTATAACCAACAGAGGGCGCTGTGTGATATTGCCATCACTGTTAATCCTTCATATAACCAACAGAGGGTGCTGTGTGATATTGCAGTCACTGTTATTCTTTAATATAACCAACAGAGGGCACTGTGTGATATTGCAGTCTCTGTTATTCTTTCATATAACCAACAGAGGGCGCTGTGTGATATTGCAGTCATTGTTATTCTTTCATATAACCAACAGAGGGTGCTGTGTGATATTGCAGTCACTGTTATTCTTTCATATAACCAACAGAGGGCACACTGTTATTCTTTCATATAACCAACAGAGGGCATTGTGTGATATTGCAGTCACTGTTATTCTTTAATATAACCAACAGAGGGTGCTGTGTGATATTGCAGTCACTGTTATTCTTTCATATAACCAACAGAGGGCGCACTGTTATTCTTTCATATAACCAACAGAGGGTGCTGTGTGATGTTGCAGTCACTGTTAATCTTTCATATAACCAGCAGAGGGTGCACTGTTATTCTTTCATATTACCAACAGATGGCACTGTGTGATTTTGCAGTCACTGTTATTCTTTCATATAACCAACAGAGGGTACACTGTTATTCTTTCATATAACCAACAGAGGGCATTGTGGGATATTGCAGTCTCTCCCCAAGTGATCTGTTGGTATAGGAATGATTAAAAGTAACTGCAATCTCAGCTACTGCCGCTGACCCGAGTATAAGCTGAGGTAGACTTTTTCAGCACATTTTGGATGCTGAAAAACTTGGTGTATATACAGTACCTGTATTGACAATATGGGGGTACTGAGTCTGTCAGTAGCTTTAATTAATTTCTCTGAAATCTGTTCTGTCCCAAACAGGAAGTAATCTTGGGTAGTGATGGGTGAATTTATTCTCCAGACATGTATTTGTGGGGAATTCCCACAATTCGCCACTGGCGAATAAATTTGAGAAAATTCGCCGGCGTTAAAAAAAATAGACGCTAGCGTTTTTTGCGATAATTTCGCTAGTTTCTTGCCGTTATGCAAATTTTTCGCCGTTTTGCAAATTTCGCTGGAAATTTGTAAATTTTTCAGCAAAGCGAAATGCCCCAAATTCGACCATCACTAATCTTGTGCCCGCACAGAGACCAATATCATGTCAAAAATGACTAAATTGAGCTCTGATATCAGCCCATGTGTAAATAGTATTAGTCATAAGCAAGGTTATGATATAACAGGACATCTTCATTGGGCTGCAGCATGTTACATAGTTTTGCAAGACCTTGTTGTGTCAGAAGTGTGCAGCATTATCCATCTCAATTATCCAATAAGGTAACATAATAAAATCTCCTTCTCTTGTTTGATTCATGACTTAAAAGTACAACCATCTATATCTGTCAAGGACGGAAGAAGTAATACAGGAAAGAATTTCAGAGATGTATGGCACAGAGCTATAGCAATATTAAGCACATTGGTGCACTGTTCATTTACTGTGTCATTGCTAGCGAAGGAGTTTTTCTAAGGACATGATCATTTTTCCTGCAAATACTTCATTATCAAGCTCTTCTAAATGAAACGTGTTAGCTTATTAAACAGTAGACTGAATGTTTGCAGAGTGGTAATAATTTATGAATAAGCTTGTAACTGGACATGACGCCTAAATATATGGTTGTGTGCTCTTGGAAATGCCTGTGATAATGATATGATGTGTTCATCATAATAAAAAACAGGTGATTAGATGAAAGAAGTCACACAGAGATGCCAATCAAAATAAAGAATTTGTGATTGATTTATTATTTTAAATCTTCTGTAAAAGAAGCATTTTTGTGGATAACAGACTTTGCAACTCTAGGCAGTGTCAGTGTCTACTAAATTTAATAAAGTACTATTATTAAAAAAAAAAGGCTTAACTCAAGGAAAACTTAACTTTGTAGCCTCAACTAAACTGTGGAAAGACTGAGAACATTGGGATTGTTTTCTCTGGAGAAGAAGCAAAGGGGACATAATTACTAAATACAAATATATTAGAAGACAAGTGCGGGAGCCAATATACTAACATTCAGATTTTTTTTTTCATAAATTGTATTTTTTCTCTAAAAATGTTTTTGAATCGCAAGACAGCTTCATGCACTCCAGACCAGAAGCAGATGGTCTTCAAAACTCCATTTTATTCATTGATTAAAACCAAGGCCTGACACACAATGTGCATTGTCAGTGGTTACTTCATTTTGTTTATGATCACTGTTGACCATCCTTCATCAACAGTGAGCTTAATTTTGAAAGTTTTTACATTCTGAGCAGCACGTGCCCCCAGAAAGAGTGGCCCATGAGGTTTACACATCTGGGACAACTCTCTTATTGGGTATGGTTTTGGTTTTATTAATGTAACCATGTGGCAGCTAGTGATGTTCTTTTCATTACAATAAAGATTTAGTTTGTTGCTTTTGTGAATTTTTTCTAAATTTCTCTAAAATTCTAAAAATGTGATACTTATAAAGTATATAAACCATGAAAAACTCTAATATAAAACTTCCCATAGAAGTCAATGGGAGCTGCTCTGATCATATTTTAAGATATTTCAGTGCATCATTCACATTTTTTTCCATTCTTACTTTATTATTTAATTTAGATTTAATAATTAATTAATAATTAATAATTTTAATACATTTCATGGCATTCATGGTTTTAGAGAAAATGAGTTTATTTATGGTTTCAAAAAGCTCTAAAACCACTAAAATTGGACTTTTAATAAATGGACCTCTAAAAGAATAGATATCAGCCATATTATATTTAATATCAGGTTTTTGGATCCCATGCCTGTGCCAGCAATACATAGTTAAACATATATTTAACTAGGAGTGTGTTATCAATGTTTAAGATGAATACACACTACACACTAGATCACAATGATATACTTATATAAGCAGACAAAAAGACTGACACATTTTACTGACAGTTCATATCATATAAAAAAAAAACATTTTATAGCTCTTAATAAACTGGAGAGTTCACAAAATAAATCTCATAATGAAACAGGTGAAAATTGTTTTGACCTTGAAAGGCATAAAAGTGATTTACTTGACTGACATTCGATTCATTCTCCACCTTGGAGACCGTCAGAGTAATTTAATAATTCAAATGCATCTGAAGTATCAGAAAAACTCTTTTTTTCTCTCTACATCTCACATGAAATGCTGTATGACTATAATTTGAAAATGAAGGACAAAGGAGTTCTTTTCCAGGCACCCCTTGCACTCAAGTGAATGGGACATTTATATTCAATAGGTTTATAAAGCCTTTTAAGCATTCCAAAATAAATAGTAATGCTTTTTATTGTTGTACATGAAAATAGCAAATGTCAAGAACATTGGCCTTGCCCCGGGCATAAGTCACAGGGGTGGAAACAGCTTGCAGACCGTAATAAGTCTTCTTTTCTTATTCCTTCCATGGTGTAAAATGTATCCTTTAGTTTGATGAGCACTGGGTGTAGGATATGCATATAAATGTTGTGAATTATACAATTGGTTTGGTGCATAGATTGAAAATACACTGAAACAATGCTTGTTCTTTGAATGGTTCAGCTTTATTGACTGGTACGGATATGGGATCTGTTATCCTGAAACCCGTTATCCAGAAAGCTCTGAATTACAGGATGGCCATCTCCCATAGACTCCATTTTATCCAAATTTTTTAAAAAAATTATTTCCTTTCTCTCTGTAATAATAAAACAGTACCTTGTGCTTGATCCAAGCTAAGATATAATTATCACCATTGGAAGCAAAACCAGCCTATTAGGTTCATTTAATGTTTAAAGGGTTTTCTATCAGACTTTTTCAGAATTCAGAATTTTAGAAAGATCCATTATGTCACGACCGGCACCCTAAATCCAGAACAGGTGCTAGGCTCCCTGGTCTCGACTCTGCTTCTGCCTGTAGCAGCTGCCTTTCACTTCGGGAGGAGCCCTCCGCTAATTGGATGCCGCCTGGTCTTAATAAGAGAGGAGCCAAGCAAAAGTTCTGGATGGGCAAAGGGGCATGGTCATATAAAGCCTTTGGACGGAAGGTCACAGTACAAGGAGTAGACGAAAAGCAAGGTCAGACAGACCGGGGTCGGTACAGGCAGAGTTCAAGCGAGGTCAGACAGGCAGTGGTCGGTGCATAGTTACATAGTTACATAGTTACATAGTTAAATTGGGTTGAAAAAAGACAAAGTCCATCAAGTTCAACCCCTCCAAATGAAAACCCATCATCCATACACACACCCCTCCCTACTTTTAATTAAAATTCTTTATACCCATACCTATACTAACTATAGAGTTTAGTATCACAATAGCCTTGGATATTATGTCTGTCCAAAAAATCATCCAAGCCATTCTTAAAGGCATTAACTGAATCAGCCATCACAACATCACCCGGCAGTGCATTCCACAACCTCACTGTCCTGACTGTGAAGAACCCTCTACGTTGCTTCAAATGAAAGTTCTTTTCTTCTAGTCTAAAGGGGTGGCCTCTGGTACGGTGATCCACTTTATGGGTAAAAAGGTCCCCTGCCATTTGTCTATAATGTCCTCTAATGTACTTGTAAAGTGTAATCATGTCCCCTCGCAAGCGCCTTTTTTCCAGAGAAAACAACCCCAACCTTGACAGTCTACCCTCATAATTTAAGTCTTCCGTCCCTCTAACCAATTTAGTTGCACGTCTCTGCACTCTCTCCAGCTCATTTATATCCCTCTTAAGGACTGGAGTCCAAAACTGAACTGCATACTCCAGATGAGGCCTCACCAAGGACCTATAAAGAGGCATAATTATGTTTTCATCCCTTGAGTTAATGCCCTTTTTTATGCAAGACAGAACTTTATTTGCTTTAGTTGCCACAGAATGACACTGCCCAGAATTAGACAACGTGTTATCTACAAAGACCCCTAGATCCTTTTCATTTAAGGAAACTCCCAACACACTGCCATTTAGTGTATAACTTGCATTTATATTATTTTTGCCAAAGTGCATAACCTTGCATTTATCAACGTTGAACCTCATTTTCCAGTTTGCTGCCCAGTTTTCCAACTTAGGCAAATCACTCTGCAAAGTGGCAGCATCCTGCATGGAACCTATAGTTCTGCACAATTTAGTATCATCTGCAAAAATAGAAACAGTACTTTCAATGCCCACCTCCAGGTCATTAATAAACAAGTTGAAAAGCAAGGGACCTAGTACAGAGCCCTGCGGTACTCCACTAACAACACTGGTCCAATTAGAAAATGTTCCATTTACCACCACTCTTTGTAGTCTATCTTTTAGCCAGTTCTCTATCCAGGTACAAATACTATGTTCCAGGCCAACATTCCTTAATTTAACCAGTAACCTTTTGTGTGGCACTGTATCAAATGCTTTAGCAAAGTCTAAGTAAATCACATCCACTGCCATCCCAGAATCGAGGTCTCTACTTACATTCTCGGTGCAGGCGGCATTCAAAGGAGTAGTCAGGCAGACAAGGGTCAACACCAGTAGATCTCCTCAGGCAAGGGTCAGGATTAGTGGAGTTCAGAATAGTCAGGCAGGCAAAGGTCAGGATTAACAGGATTCAGAATAGTCAAACAGGCAGGGTTCAAAAAGTGGGTTATCAAATACAGAGAAATCACATCCAGGATACTAACAAGTTAGACCTAACAACAGGCAATTAGTTTGTATTCAAAGCCCCTTTAAATGTTCAAAAGTTCACGCCAGACGCAATGACATCATGATGACGCTCTCAACGCGCCGCGTGCACCATAGGAGAACCGGCACTTGGAGTAAAGGGTCATTACTGTGGGTATCCCCGCCAAAGGTGCGGAGGGTGTCCCTGCCGGCCCACTAGACCACCAGGGTAAGTGTTCTTTACACATTATCTGGAAAACCCCAGCATTCTGGTCCCATACCTGTATATATTTTGGTTGAAACATGAAAATGCTAATTAACTGTGAACCACTAAATAATAAAATATATTTAGATGATATTAATTTCCTTGATTCCATTTGTCCATAAGTTTCAGTTTACCTGACATCTACTAATATAGGCATTGCTGCTCACCCTCATTAGAGCATTAAGACTAGAGCTGTGTAGGCCTGTCAGAAAGTGAAAGGTCCAGGGCAAATAAAAAGCTAAAAGCTCTCAGAAACAACTGTGTAAATATTTGAAAACATTTCTGAAGTTTGAGGTGCCTGAAATTTTATAGCATAATGTTGGAAAATATTGAAACAATGATCTAAACAGCTGAAAAAATACAGGGAAAATCTCTGTTGGAATGATTCCATGCTGCAAGCCACTCAATGTCTATGCAATGTTATAATAGAGCACACATCTCTAATATAGAGACCAAGGTTATAAATGATGAATGACAAAATGCTAATCTCTGGAAAATGAGAATCTCACGCAACCGAAATTAGCAACTCCCACTGTTGCTTACTTTAAGGCATTTTAATGGGCACCTTAAGGGTGTTTTAAGATGCATTCTCAATGTTATTGTGGGTTTGTGGGAATAATAAATTATCTGTATTTGTGTTTGATTGAGCATATGTGAGCTCTGTGTCTGAAGGAGCAGGGGGCAGGTTAGCTTGCTGGAACCAGTACATGAAAATGACATTGGAAAGGTGATTTCTAGTTAAAGAGAAAAAAGGTATTGAAATGGATGTAGGTAGACAAGAGACAGGAAAAGGCAAATTAGAGAATACAGAAAGGATAAACAATGAATAGCTAAAAGGAAGATAATAAGTGGTGGAGGGGTCTAAAATGAATCAAAAGGATGATGGCTGTTTTGGCAAGTTCAGATGGTACATATTTAACAATGTTTTTAAATATTAAACAGCATAGGATAAAATGTACTTTTACACTATGTAAAAAAGGTACTTCTTGCTCTAAATTTCATACAGCAGTGCTGCTTTACATGGAATGTGATGATTATTACTCAGATTAAGGGACTGATTATGTCATATAAAGAAGCACATGGGGGTGTACAAATCCTTTGGATGCCACATTCAGTCTTTGGGCCTCCACATGGAGCCCTGTCATTGTTGCCACTGCTGTTGTTTATACTCTGCTCTGTCCTCATCACCCCAACTTTATGGGGGTTATTCATCAAAATCCGATTTTTTTCAGATTTTTTTTAAATTAAAAAATCAGACAAAACTAGAATCCACAATGTGACCTTATTTATTATTAAAAAAGCATGATTTAATCAGATCGGGGACAAACTTGATAAAATTGAGCAAAAAAGAATTGTAAGATTTTTCTGGATTATTGCCCGAAAAGTCCGAAATACATTTTCGGGCTAATTCCAGCGCAGACCATAGAAACTTCCAAATAGGATAGGTACCTCTCCAACTGACTTATATACAACCTCGGCAGGTCTGAAATGCTGGGTTTACGTATTCTGACTTTTTGCTACATCGGGTTTTAATAAATCCTGAAAAATTCAAGTTTTTTTTTCCACTAAAAATTCATATTTTATAGTAAGAGAATTCTCAGTATCCAGTTTGTGGACTGAAATCTGTGTCAATTTGATTATTAATTTCAAATATTTAATGTCATTAAATGGGTTATTCACATTTGAGTTAACTTTTAGTCTGATGTAGAGAGTGATATTCTGAAACAATTTGCAATTGGTTTTCATTTTTCATTATTTGTGGTTTTTGAGCTGTTTAGTTTTTATTCAGCAGCAACCATGCAGTTATTTGAATAAGAGGCTGAAAAATAAATTGGAAAGAGAGTGAATAGAAAGATGAATAATAAAAAGTAGCAATAACAATAAATTTTTAGACTTACAGAGCATATGTGTTTTAGATGGGGTCAGTGGCCCCTGGTTGAATAAGTAAAAAAAACTATAAAAATAATAAATAATGAATAGAAAAGTTGCTTAGAATTGGCCATTCTATAACATACTAAAAGTTAACTGAAAGGTGAACAACCCCTCTTGATAACAGAAGAGAAAATACCAAATAAGCACTAGGAATCAGACATATTTAAAGAAAGCATCTTCAGCTACACTGGAAACTTTTCACTTTGAAACCTTAATTTAAGTATTCAAATTAGAGCAAGATACCAAAAAATGCATTAGTGTAAAAAATGTCACTCTCAAAGGGTGATTTTGGCATTTAGCCAAGCACAGAAAAGTGTAGCCAAATTCGAACCCTACAGCAATTGTAGGATTGTGTAAACTATTTAAAGGAGAAGGAAAGGTTAAAACTAAGTAAGCCTTATCAGAAAGGTCCACCTAAATATACCAGTAAACCCTCAAAGTAATGCTGCTCTGAGTCCTCTGTCAAAAGTAACACAGCATTTCTTTCCTTCTATTGTGTACACATGGGCTTCTGTATCAGACTTGCTGCCTTCAGCTTAAACCTCCTTGTCCCAGGCGTGAGCATGCTCAGTTTGCTCCTCTTCCCCGCCCCTCCCTTATATGCTATAATCTGAGCCCAGAGCTATAAGTGAGCAGGGAGAGACTCAAGCAGGAAGTGATGTCACACCAAGCTAATACTGCAGCTGCTATTCTAAACAAACAGAGAGCTTCCAGAGCTTTTTACTCAGGTATGGTAGATAGCATTCTAGCTTGCACTATTGCAGCTAATCTATTGGCAATAAAAGGCCTCTGTAGCTTTCCTTCTTCTTTAAAACATTGTTTTCACATGTTATTAAATATTTGTTATTCTTACAACTGTATCCCTGTGTCCAGTCATATGTAAGCCATACTGCAGAGCTTCATTTACAAAGTATTGTGTGCTTGACCCATGGCACCTTCAACCTAATGCAAAATGACATATGAAATGTTTTGCACTGGACACTTACTGGCTGTTTTGCTACTTTTGTTGTTTGAATCCCCCACAACATGAATATGTTTCTGTTCCACAATTTAAACTACAAAGCACCGGTCTAGGGTGAAATGGCATTCGTTTCTTTATAGATTTCTTCTTCCTGTATCTATTTGAGAAATCCTCTGTATTTCCTAAAGAAATGCCCTCTGGCCCCATCTTCTCTTGTTCTTTTTGTCCTTTCAGGTTTGACACATCTGACACACTGTACTTCTTTTATGCTACAGAGAAATGGAATGAAGCCAGCAGAACTTACAGTAAATGTATGAATGCATCTTTCTTCTTCCACCTTACTGCACAACTTTAAAATATCAAGGCGAGCAGAACGCAATAAATAATCCTGCAGACAT
This sequence comes from Xenopus petersii, assembly GCA_038501925.1. NCBI lineage: Eukaryota > Metazoa > Chordata > Amphibia > Anura > Pipidae > Xenopus > Xenopus petersii. The sequence continues at coordinate 197,625,671 of CM076672.1, forward strand.
GTAAGCTATCTATATGGCACTGGCGTATTTAAAAGTGCCCGAGCAATGACTGAGAATAAGCATTCAAATCATTTTCAGTTAGATGGAAAATGAATTAGGCATAGGAACAACAGACAGCTATTCATCCGGCCATGCCCTGAAGGGCAGGACAAGAACATAAAGATTGATATGCAGTGTGTGGTTGAAAACTTATGTTACATGAATGCGCAAAGAATTCAAGTGAATTGAATTGAACTGAGAACGCTGAATATTCTATGGCAAGTCTGACTTCATTATAGTCTTCATTCTGTACAGGTTCTTAGAAATACTGTTCAAAGGTAAATGATAATTTATCATAATTATCAATGTAGTACTAGTACTCAAAAATGTTCCTCTTCATTTCTCATTCAGTGTACAGTATTTTTCTATACTTATGGTTTCCCCAGGCCTCCTGCACCCCTGTTCTCTTCTGATTAATGTCATTTATTGCAGGAGTCTGTCCCCGCAATAATGTTTTGTTCTGTCCCTGTTTTGTCTCTGATATCACCCCACCCTTCTCCTTCATTTTATCAGGATCCTCTCAGCTAGTTATTCTTGAGGATGCATCTACCATTAGGTATCCATTAGCTTTAGCCAAGGCTAATAGAGATCTGTAGGTCTGAATGTCTACGAGGTCTAGGAGAAGTTTAGTAAGGACGTTATCCTCTGGGTAATGCACATTATATGAACGCAGATGGGTTGCACTAAAGTCTCTGCAAGGAGACTATCGCCTTGGGATCTATCTGCAATTTGATGATTTTGACTGGGATTTGAGGCATAGGGACAAATTTAGTAAAGGGGGAAGTGACTAAAGCAGATGTAACATCGCTAGTGAAGGAGATAGACTGTAGCGGTACTTTGCTCCCTGACGCCTGGCAAATTTGCGCTCTGGCGAATGGAGGTAACTACGCAAATTCACTAAGATGCGGATTTTACTAAACGTTACCTCTTGCGCCAGACTTGCATTCACCACCTCAGACCAGGCGAAGTGCAATAGAGTAGATAGGACTTCCTAAAAAAATATTTGAAAATTTTTCTAAGTCCCAAAAAATGCTAGCGTCTATTCCTTTTTCAGGGTGATAGGCTGAAAAATAGCGTAATTTTTTTTGAGGTAACTGGTTCCCCCCTACATTTCCTAACATATGGCACATAAACTATACACTGGGCTCATGTGTAGGGCAATATAACAACTTTACCTTATTTTATTAAGGTTTCCCGGGCTTGTGTAGTGTAATGTATTTGCCGCAACACTGAACTTTATCTTTAACGCCGTATGCAAATTAGCCAACGCTAGCGCCACTTCGCTTCGCGCAGTAACGCCAACGCAACTTCGCCAGCGTTCATCGCCCTGGACGCAACTTCGGATTTTAGTGAATTAGCGTTGTCCTGGCGAATCTATGCCTGGCAAAGAGTTGCGAATATTGTATGCCTTTGTTTACAACAATCTTGTCTCAATACCTCAAACCAAAACTTAAAACTTTGTATAAATGGCCTTTTTATTTTACTAGTGTAATGGTGCCAGTGATGGTACAGTAGGTACATCTGAAAATGCTCAGCATCATCACAGTGGCCTTCTTCAGTTAGTGGTAGAGCCTGTAAAACTCTAACTCAGGTTTCCTCCCATATAAAACAATTTCCTCTGTTCTACATGGCCTTTTGTATGCACCAATCTGATATATATTTAACAATATCTAAAACCTACATGCTTTACATGTATTACATTAACTAATTACTCTGTTGCTAACTCTAACTCCTCATAAATGCAAATCAGATTTATGTGATTCCCTGTAAACTGTATTGTTTTTGGAAAGCTGATATACCCTGACATTTTCTGAATTTTGCTTAGTAAAGAAAAACTCTTGTTCTTATATATACTTTTAGTATATCTTTGTGCAGGCAATAAGAAAACCCTTGGAGTTGTCCTTACTATAGATGTCATCTTTTATGACCTTGGATTTTAGTCGCTCCTAAGTAATTTTGTAGCATTACCCCTTGCCCACCAAGCCACAAACCATCTTGATTTTTTGTAATGGAATTATAAAGGAGTAGAGATTGGGCAGATTGGGAATTGCAGGTTCCAGTGAAGAATTTTGTCCTGGTTTCAGAACTCTGAAATCTGAACAGGCAGTTTTAAATAAGACAGGATTGCAATCCTGATGCTTAACTAGGTCTAGTGTAGATGTCTTAATCATAGTACTTATTTACAAAAATTATATCCCGTAACTCGAAGTCCATAAAATTCAAGTTTATTCAAAAAACATATTAAAAAGTTCTACATACTGTTTAACATACTGTCTTAACCATAGTTCCTAGGATACAGGGTCGGACTGGGCCAGTGGCGGGAAAAAACCCAGTGTGCCCCGGCTCTTGTGGGCCAGTCAGCCCAGACCCGCCTCTTGCCCTTGCCGCGCAATCTCTGTTCCCGGTCGCGTCAAAACAAGGTATGCGCATGTGCATGCGGGGGGAGGGGTTGGCGGTAATGCAGAAGGGGGCTGCGACGGGGTCCGGAGGGGGATTTGAGGCATGGTCGGGGCTCACCGTGCCCTAAGCCCTGGTGGTGGTTTGACCCTGCTAAGATATAATCTAGCCTGTTACTGAAGGTGCCCTTTAATGTCAGCAGTGCTGCAAAGCAATAAAAATGAACAAGGACCAATAACATTTCCTAAAAGAGCTGCTATTAAACACTACACTAGGGGTTTTCAAAGGTATTACGTTTTAAAATGCCACCTGTTTACCCATAATCACACACCTGACCAATCAGATTACTGCAATCCACAATTTTTACAGATAAGATATAAGGCCATCCACATATTTCATCGGGCTCATTTACCACAATCAGACTTTTTTTTTTTTGCATGCCTGGGGTTACCAAAGAGCAGGAGCAGGGGAGGCAGGTAGGTGTCCTCCCTTCAGTCCCATAACTTGCCCGTAATTGAAGTTATGGAATGACTGAGGATGCAGGCTGCAATGGGGTCCTGTCCTAACCACCTGCCTTATGGCTGGTGATAGAAATATGGTTGGCATGCACCCCCTGACACACTGGTCAGCACTTCATGGATTTTTTTTTTAATGCTCTGCACTTCTTCCCCCTTTAGCAGTGTCGGACTGGCCCACCGGGATACCAGGAAAACTCCCGATGGGGCCAGGTGTCAATGGGCCCTCATGCTGCTAAACATTTGGCCTATTTCATGGCCATATCCTATCTCTATGAGAACAAAGAGGCTAAATAGATGGAATAATTGATTATAGTATAAAGAGAACAGACTAGGAGAATAGAGGTTGATTGAGGAGATGAAGAATAATAGTACTGCGAGTCGGCCCCTGGTCTAAGGTTTTATGGTGGGCCCCTGGTCTAAGGTGTTTGGGTGGGCCCCTGGTGTCCCAGTCCGACACTGCCCATTTTTTTCTTTCTGTAGAGTAATTTACAGCTAAGCTACTGAAAACTAAAATAAAACAATTTACAGACAAAGTGTGGCCATTGTAAATGTGTATTCTATCAGTATTCTAGACAGGAATAGATTATGTTTTTCTTTGCAGCATTTCTCGATCACCGAAAAAGGCCCTACAGCATATCTTGCTTCTGTAACCTTATACATAAGTGCTTTTATAAAAGCACTTCATTTCAGAAGCCATTCTTACCCTTTAGTGAATATGTTTATGGCTGGTTAATATTGTTTGACAATCAAGTGCAACACCTATATGACTGCAGGCCACTTTATTATCCTCCTTGTTTCACAAACAGAAGGCCAGAACATAATGTTAAAATGCTGTCTCTAAAAAAGCGATAAGATAAATCAGATCAGTAAAGAGAAATGTGTTTGCAATGAAACCTAAGAACCCAAGACAAATTTGTGCAATTCAATTGTGTCATAATATCATGAAATGGCAAAGAGAAACCGGATTTGCACATAATGTCATATTTCAAGACTAAATCTATACAGAAAAATATAAAATTTGATTTTGAATCAACTACTAAATCCCATCCGACCAGAAAAATCCACGTGTCAGACTCTCAAACTCATAAACTAATTTTAGCATTACATTTCATGCATTTTTGTTTCAGAAAATTTACAAAATTCAATTCTGTGAGTCATGCAATTTTGTGAGTCATACAAGTCACTAGAGGGCACAGACCTTATAGTAAATCAAGGCATATCGAACTTTAAAAATGAACTATCCCAAATGAGAAACCCCCCCCACACACACACACAATCAAACATTTTTAAAAAGAAAACATTGTTTTATAAATTGAATGAAAAATTTAATTGTTTTTGCCTGTTCAGCTCAGAGCTAAGATGTGTAGGTGTAGCAAAACCCCAATGTAGCAGCAAGAACACCCCACCCCACAGATACAGAGGCAAAAGAACCCACTTGCTAACTATTTATATAAGATGATTCATTTCCCATGATCCTCTCAGCCAACTACTGCCCTTTTTGTCTATGTCTGCTTGATGTAGCACAACTTGCTTACCTATCCTTGGGGAAAGCAGAATGAGATGTGATTATTATGTGTTGATTAGGAAAACAATACTCAATATCCATAAGCCACTTCTAAATAAACATCATTCTGATCTATTTTACAGAACAATCTCTTTTTTGCTATGATCGAACCCTAGTCTTGGCAAAACACACCTGAATCCTATTTATTTTCCGTCATTTTATTTAAGGACATTTGTAATATAGGTCTAGGCAACAACATTTACATTTTGCATGATTATGTGGGTGATTTATGTGTCTGTCTGTCAAAAAATTCAGATCAGCAATTATTAAAGGTCAATTTATTGGCATGAAATGGTGTTATTCTAAAAAATAGTGGTGCATATATATATATATATATATACACACACACACACACACATACACACACACACACAGTAGAGAGAGAGAGAGAGAGAGAGAGAGAGAGAGAGAGAGAGAGAGAGAGAGAGAGGAAAATTTCTGGCACCAATTAATTTTTAATTGAAATATGCCTCAGACATTTGCAACACAGAATGTATTTATGGCTTGTTAGGATGTTTGTTATTAGTATTCTACTAAAATATACAGAGCTTGGGCGTTTTGTTTCCAAAGAGGGGTAGTTTACCTTTAAGTTAACTTTTAGTATGTTGCCAATTCTTTGCAACCATTAAATTAGTCTTAATTTTTTAAAATTTCGTTGTCGTTATTTGCCTTCTTATTTTAACACCCAACCGTAACCTGTACTTTCTCTACCCACAGTGGTGTATTTATATATGGACTGTGCTAGGGTGGTAGTGTTTGGAGGTCCCTCAGGTGCCTATATAATGGAATACATTTTTGAAAGAAAAAATAAAATTGTGCCATGGCAATCGGTCGTTCAGACGATCGGACAGGTTACATAATTTCTGTTGGCTACCGATAATATCTCTACGTGTATTGCTGATCTGCCGATATCAGTGGGAGACAGTCACTAGCTTTGGTCGGACATAACTTCCGTACGATTGCTGTCAGGGGCAGAACATCAGCTGATCTGTTCTTTTACTACTTTATTTAATCTGAATCTGGTTAGTGGCAGGTCGGGGGGTGGCACCAAACAATCGTTCGTTAGTTATGAAGGTAAATCTGCACGTCTGTGGCCATCTTAAATCAGCTGGCGGACCCTGGGGGGGTGGGTGAAGTGTACAGGCCTTGGCACATTGTTGAGTGGAAGTGAAATAACTGGACGTAACATCATGTCATTTGTGTCACACGACTAATATACTCTCTGTTGTTCAATTATAGGATATTAGAAGTCACTGTGGATTTCCATGCATATCTCAGCCTTTACATGGTCATGTGACTTGTAATATCCTTATATATTACAATAGAGGGTATATTATTATTTTCTATATGATTCATGAATAATATATATTTTTTCCCTATCATGAATTATTGTAAAATATAAATGCTACAGTGGGATGTCATTAATTATAATGAAAATAATAAAAACATATAAAGTGTATCGTATGTTACATTTGTCTCTACTTGAACTCATGTCGCTGAGTCTTATACTGCTAGCTAACTGTAACCTCTTGCAGTCACATAGACTTTATAATTCAATGTCATGAGGTTATGCTTTCTTTGGTGCGTTTCCATCAAACCCTTCACAACAAGCAGACACGCTAGATTTACTCACACGGAAATGCCCTTAGGGAAAGCCATTCTGTATATTCATTACGGTTCTGCAGGTGCTGGTGTGATTTCTAATCTCGAGACTATTTAGGTGACCGTCGGGTACAGATGCCCAGCTAAAGTAATGAGTGGCAAGCAAAGGCAACCGTGCTAATAATTAGCCATTGTTGTATCAAAACAGATGGCTCTTTTCTAGACTGGCTTCTGACATAAGTTGTCATTTTATTTCAATTCTTTTTTATCTCTTTGTCTTCTTGACGCTACGAGACTTCATTTCTTTGGGCATGTCTTTGTTTCGCATTTTGCATTTAACTCAAGTTCTACACTTCAAGATAACCTTCAGCTCAACCACATTTCCCTTTCACTGACCTGTCAAAATAAACATTAGTCAGTCTTTAATGTGACACCCAGAGTTACTAAACAAAAATGTTTATTTCATTCTGTATCATATCAGGAACAGTAAAGTTAAATGGAAATATAGCACACATCATTTGAAATAACAAAAGACTGATATTATTCATGAAGAATATGTATGAATGCAAGGCATGGGGGGAATGGGAAATTGGCATAACATTTTTAATTATTCGCTTGACTATTAGTGATATGTTAATACTTTTGGTTGTAGGGCTTGGGTTTGTTGTTTCTATACTTATTGATGGTTTCTCAGCTCATTGCTGGAGGTCCGTCAGATAAATTTATTCCACAAATGTTTGCTGAATGGTTTAGGGGCTTCATAGCTTTTTAGTTGTTTTAACTGTCCCTTTTGAATCATATTTGAGTAGAAGTAAACAGTTGCATATAGTCAGCCTAGTCATGTAAGTGGGCGTTTAGCCCATGCTTTCAACTGAGCCTCAGGCCTAGTGTTCCCTGCATGCACAAAAATGTTCTTTTCTTCGCAAAATGTTTAAAAGGCAAGTCAACCCCAACATAAAAATGTCCCTAAAAAAAGAAAACATCATTATAAGCAACTTTCCAAAATACATTTATTTAAAAGGTTCAGTGCTTTTAAAGCTATTTGAAAGCAGCATTTGCTAAACGCCTGGTTGTTACGTTTTAAATAATGTTGCAAAAGTCTTGGTTCTCCAGCAAAGACAGGTCTGCTAATCAGCTGCCTTGTCTTACATTGTATCAACAGTCTTTAGACATCAGGCAGAGAATAGAAAGGGACAGACAAACGCTGCTTTCAATAGCAATACATATGCAAATAACGTATATGGCAAAATTGCATACATTTATGTAAATAAATTTATGTAATAAATTATTTTTTGGGTTGACATTCCTTTAACATTTTCATGGCATCAGGAAAATAAATGTGGAATCTCCCCTGCAAGTGATGTCGCAGTTGCTTTCAGGGTCCCATTTCTGTAACTTCAAGAGTAAAACAGAACAACTAGCTGATGTTATGCACAGAACAAGATACAGTATTTATTTTAAAAAACATGCAAATGGTTGGTATATTTTATATGTTTGGTACAGGATCTATAGTCTGCAATGCTTGGGACCTGGGGGTTTTCTGCACAGAACAGGCTTTTTATTTTTAAAAAATATACAGCGAAAATTCGCCTGCGTCCAAAAAAAATGAATGCCGGCATCCATTTTTTTGGACACTGGCTTAAAAAAAAAACAGACGCCAGCAGCAAAAACGGACGCTGGCGGCAAAAACGAGACGCCAGTGCAGTTTTGCTAATTTTTTGCCGTTTTGTGAATTTCGCTGGAAAATTTGCCAATTTTTCAGCGAAGCAGAACGGCCCAAATCCGCCCATCACTACTTGGGACCTGGGGGTTTTCTGATAAGGGATCTTTCTGCAATTTGGATCTCCATACCTTAAATCTGCTTAAAATTATCATTTAAACATTAATGATCCCCAATAGGATTGTTTTGCCACCAGTAAGCATTAATTATATCTTAGCTGGGATCAGGTTCAAGGTAATGTTTTATTACTACAGAGGAAAAAAAGATAAAAAACATCAGAAGAATTTGCTTTAGGAGCTTTCTGGATAATGGGTTTCTAGATAAGGGATCCCATGTAGATCTGTATTTACGTTGTGCGTGTGACGTCAGCGTGTCGAGCTTGTGATATTCGCCATATTCAGCAGAAGTGACATCTGCGCAACGTGCGCGTGACATCACTTCCTCATTCTTCCCTCACCCCCTTGTCTCTGTCACCGGATTTCCTATAGAAATCCGTGGGGGAGAGTGGGGGTTTAAAAAAAACGTAAAATTAGGCACCCCGAGGGCCGTCCCCAATACCGTGCCACCCAAGGCACAGGCCTTAATATAAATACGGCCCTGATCCCATACCAGTACAATACTTGAAATCCTCCCTCACATTGATGTTACAAATATAGTTATTTTAAAGTAATCTGCAGCTGATTTCTACATGCAACTAGTTTATTGTTAACCTTATTCATAAACGAATGTAAAAATCTAGTAGAATACAGCAGAATTTTTGGTTACATTCTCAAATTTTACACCACACTTAGCTACACACACATAGGGGCAGATTTATCAAGGGTCGATTTTCAAAGTACAAAAAACTTCGAAATTCGAACATCGAATTAAAAAACTTCGAATTTGAATATCGAATTCAAAATTTTTTCAACAAATTTGGCAATTCTGTGGTCCAATAAAAATCTTTTGAATCAAACGATTCGAACTATTTTAGCGATCGATCGAAGGATTTTTATTCGATGAATGTTGTAGAAGGTCCCCATAGGCTAACATAGCACTTCGGCAGGTTTAACTTGGCAAAGTATTGAAGTCAAAGTTTTTTTAAAGAGACAGTACTTTGATTATCGAATGGTTGAATATTCGAACGATTTTTACTTTGAATCGAAGTCAAAGTAAATTCGAAGTCGTAGTATCCTATTCGATGGTCGAAGTATCCAAAAAATTACTTTGAATTTTGAATTTTTTACTTCAATAATTCCCTCGAATTCACTTCGACCCTTAGTAAATCTGCCCCATAATATATATATATATATATATATATATATATATATATACATATACATATACATATATACACACACACACACACACGTATTTACATTTCACAATACAATGCAACACAGCAAAATGTGTTATACATCAAACAAAGAAAATATGTTTATATCTAATGTATGTGCTCTAATCCTGAATATAAGACATATAAAACAAGTCACTTTCAATTCCCCAAATATCCGTGCAGAGAGATACAGCCATATAACATATATATATACTTTACATGAAAATGAATCTACTCCTTGCTGGGGTTTCTGTTTGGCCCATGTTATTATGGTAACGTGGCTCAGTAGTTCTGTGTAGATTACAGGTGGCGTGAGACATTCTTAGTCTGCAAAGACGTACAGTTTCACATCAACTGAAGGTCAAAAATGCGTGAAGTGCTCTACTGTGGTGAAAAGCAAATAAAATCAAGCACTACTTTTTGTTTTGCCAGGGAACATTACATATTTGTGCATAGCTGACATTTGTTGCTGATGAAGGAATCTATGTGAATATGTAAATACACACTGCTTAGGAAAGACATTTGTGAGTATTATGTCTACAAGTCTTTCAATGTTTACTGATATACATGAACAGTATTATTAAAAAGTATACAGACCGTGGGGCTCATTTATAAAACAGTGGCCAAATTTGTACCTGGACAGTAACCCATAGCAACCAATCAGTGATTAGCTTTTTTAAAACAGGTGCAGGTTGAGCACTGAAAGCAATCATTTGATTGGTTGCCATGGGTTACTGCCCAGGTGCAAATTTGCCCACTGTTTATAAATGAACCTCACACATTTACAGTATACACAGTATATCCCCAGATAATATACTTAAGCAAACATAAATGTGATTTATTGAAGCAAAACTGACGTTTCGGCTGGACTCCCAGCCTTTCTCAAAGTTACAGAAAAAAATGAGTGGACCCAAGATAAACAGTGTATGGTGGGAAATCATCATGACACAAGAATGTAACCCATCCCCTCTCACAGTGTAGGGTGTCAGATATTAAAGTGACCCAAATTAAAGGAGAACTAAACCCTAAAAATGAATATGGCTAAAAATGCCATATTTATTATATACTGATTGTATTGCACCAGCCTAAAGTTTCAGCTTCTCAATAGCAGCAATGTTCCAGGATTTTAAACTTGTCACAGGGGGTCACCATCTTGGAAAGAATCTGCGACACTCACATGCTCAGTGGGCTCTGAGCAGCTGTTGAGAAGCTAAGATTAGGGGTCATCGCAAATTATCAAGCAGAAAATGAGGTTGACTTGTTAAAGGACCAGTAACAAAAAACTTTAAAAAAAATTATTTCTATTTAACGAAAAAAAACCCCACCAAGCCAGTTTTAACTTTAAATTCGCAAAGTCTTTATTAAGAAATTACTTACCGATTCTCTGCTTGCGCTCCTCTTCAGAAACGGTGACAGGGCAATGATCCATCGTGTGGCGCTCGATTTCTCCTCCCTGGCTATCTCCTATAGAAGGCAGGGAGGAGAAATCGAGCGCCGCACAATCGATTTCTGAAGAGGAGCGCAAGCAGATATATAGAGAGAGAGAGAGAGAGAGAGAGAGAGAGAGAGAGAGAGAGAGAGAGAGCAAAGAAATCATCACTCATAGGTCTTTTGTGAAGAAAAAAATAGGTTTATTCAACGTTTCGGCTCTTAGACTCGAGAAGATGTGCCTGTTATATGATGAATTATTGATTTAATCTACAATAATTTGCTTAGAAAAAGTTTCTGACATATATATGCATGTATAATATATATATATATATATATATATATATATATATACACATATTTTTTTTTTTTTTTTGTTATTGCAGTGTCCGCTGAGGTATGCATTAGCAAATCTGAGTTTTATGCTGTGTTGTTCCTTGACTATTCTCACTATTCAATCAATTAGAAAAAGCACCTTTTGTAGAAAAACATTAGCTTAATTGCGAGCCCTTAAACTACTAAATGCCTTTGCCATTAAATAAGAAAAGCATTTACTGCTGCAAGCTAAAGTGGAATGGATTTCATTGTACAAATTGCAAGTGCTGTCAGAAAGACACCAAACGAGTACAATGGAACCATTTTCAAAGGAACTTGAAAGGGAAATAAAAGGCGTTTTCAGATCAAGCAGTGAGTTTACTGATATATTCCCAATGCACTCTTAGATAACTGACTTGCCGTAGAAAGCATTGTAAGTATCGCCCATGTTCCTTTTCAATTACATAAGGTTGAAGGACATCATCTTTGTGTGATTACAAAGGCCAGCCTAGTGATGTCCACATTCTCATTGTTAGGATTACGAAGTTCAGCCTTAATTAAAGTATTTCTTGCTTAAATTGTATCTGATCTGTGGCTGTAGTAGTGATTAAAGAGAATGCAATGAACTGTATAATAGATATAGATATACATGGCCAAAATGCAAATAATTAAATGTTGTTGAAACTGCAAAATTTAAGAAACATGTTGTTGCTATATATATATATATATATATATATATATATATATATATATATATATATATATAGTCCACAGTGGTGCACTCTTGATCCTAGTAAGTAATTGCCTGGGTGCTGGGTGCTGGTTATAGCATAGTACAACAACCACAAAGAAAAAAACGCACTCCAAGGTCCATCCATCATGATGTCACGCACAATTTTGGCACCATTTTCTCACTTAAAAACCCAGCATTTGTGTTGTATTGTTTCACTTCCTGAAGACGGCCCAAGTCATGGCGCCGAAACGTTGAAATAAAACTTTTTTGCATTTTTTCACCATTGACAAGACCTTGGAGTGCGTTTTTTTTCTTTGTTGGTTGTTGAGCTGATTTTGCTTCCAATAAGGATTAATTATATCTTAGTTGGGATCAAGTACAAGCTACGGTTTTATTATTACAGAGAAAAACGAAATCATTTTTAAAAATTTGGATTATTTGGATAAAATGGAGTCTATGGGAGACAGCCATTCCGTAATTTGGAGCTTTCTGGATATTGGGTTTCCGGATAAGGGATCCTATACCTGTATATATAAATAATGCGGTATAATTCTACTGTTCCAAATGTTACGTTTTACTTCAGTCATTCAGCTAGCAAATGTCTTATAATGGATGCCAGATTGAAGCCAAAAAAAACCTGGTTATATTGGTTTTAATCAAAACCAATGGCATGAATAGAATTGTTGGGATTCTTCTTCTTGGCATTTATCATATGTGAAATACTTGTCAACAATTTTAGAACAATTTGTCATCAGACTGGAAGGGTTATGGGCAGGATGAAAACACAAAGATTCACAGTTAAGTAATCACAGATGACAAACATTAGCCTAAAATTATGCACATTATCCAAAAAAAGTGTAGGTTCATCCATTTCATCACAATCCTTTAAAAAACAAGGACAAGCAACACTGATGCTACTTCAAATTATAAGAGCTTCTGTACATTTCATGACCATAGTACATGGATACTGGGCTTCATTTACTATTAGCAGGTGCAGTTCTGTGCCTAAGTGTTCTTGCAGTCCCAGTACCCCCATTGTGCCTATTAATGTGAATAAGGTGAAAGAGATGCTGCGTGGCCAAGATTGTGACTCCTAATATTGATCAGGCATAAAGTAAGGTGTCTCTTTGCATATTGTGAAGCCACATTTTAAATGCTTATTATTTTAATACAAAATGTCACACAAATAAGATGACTTCTGTAAGTCCAATAACTTTTAAGGAAAATTCTGTGTTTTGGTTGAGGACTTGGTGAATTTTTTTGCAGAAGTAAGGCCCAATCTTTCATTACTTAATAGTGTTCCTCCAGTAGAATCCTTCATTGAAATATGTTTTTTAAATGAGCAGATTTTTTTATATTTAATTTTGAAATTTAACTGGACATGTTATTAGTTTCCCAGATGCCTTCAGCCATGTGACTAATAAACATCACCCCCTCCCTTACCCCCCCTCCTTCCAGCAGCACAGCAGCTCCCTGACACAACTGATACTGCAAGAAAACATGTTTTTTTTTCAAAACACATCAGTTAATAGTACTGCTCCAGCAGAATTCTGCATTCAAAACCTTTTTTTAAAGAAGCAAACATATTTTTTATATTTAATTTTGATATTTGGCATTGGGCTAGACATAGTGTCAGTTTTCCAATAGCCCTCAGGTCATGTGACTTGTGCTTTGAGAAGCTTCAGTGACTCTTTACTGCTACACTGCAAGTTGGAGTGATATCACTCTCCCTTTGCTCCCCAACAGCCCATCAGAAGCCTATCAACAGAACAATGGCTAGCTAACCAGATAGCAGTTATCTGACACCTCTGCTGAAGAATTTGTTTGCATTGCTAACTAGCCCCTGCTTTTTTCCTGCTTGGTTGCTATTTTCATATTTTCATCCTACCACTAGGTGCAAACAGACCTAGGGTTGTGCTATAATACAATGGGTAGGGGAGAAACAATAGCTGCCTCAAAGCAGTTGCATTCTGATGTGTTGGCTCCGTCACAAAGCTCAGAATCAGGTGCAAAAAAAAAAATTAAAAAAAGTATTTTGGTTAAAGAATACAATTAAATGGTTGAGTAATAATACTCTAAATAGTAGAGTGAATTATTTTCAATATAAACATTGTAATTTAGAAATAAAAAGTAAATCATAAAAATCACTAGAATCCCTTTAAAAATGCTCCCATGACTCACCTTGTGGTAGATATGAGAACAGCACTTGATAATAAAAATCCAAGTCTGGCTAACTCAAATTGTGACTTGGGTTAGGAGAAACAATATCTTATTTGAAAGCAGTTTCATTATAAAGTGCTGGCAAGCCAGTCAAGGTTCATTTGTGAGTGCAAGTGTTCCCATATGCATAAAGAGAAACCATTTAGAAGGCAATGGGGAATATTTATCAAAGAGTGAAGTTAGAGATCTCCACAGTACGCTACGGTGAAATTCTGCAACTCTCCATTCATTTCTATGAGATATCAATTGGTTAAAAGTGAAAGTCCATCCTTTGATAAATACGCCTTTAAAAATCCCATAGAAATGAATGGAGAGTGGCAGAATTTCACTCTAGTGGACTGTGGCGATCTCTAATTTCCCTCTTTGATAAATATACCCCATAGAATCAGCTGACCATAATTTGAATACTTTATTGCTTTAGTGGAAATAAACAGAGGTGCAATGTCATCTATGACTGTGATATAGAAGTTTTTGGTGTTAATGGTCCTTTAACCTTCATACCAGACTTCAAGGTGAAGCGCTCCAACTTATCAAATCAATTTTGATTTGCTGTATTTCAACTTTATAGTTATTCCCCTTTGAACTGGCATCCTATCCTACATGTACCTACATTGTAAGTGCTCCGCTTCTTCAGAATAAATAACATCTGGATAAAGATACAATAACTAGTTGTTAATCATATGTAATGTATTCCAGATTGTGTCCAAATATGGCTGGAAGTGAACATCTAATGGCAAGAAACCTCAGGGAAAGTCTGGAGAGCATTGCTCACAGTGTGAAGGCTAATTGGCAGGCATTGCAGAGGCAGCTGTACAAATGACACTTTTTACTTCTTCCATGTGTACTCGTATCCACATATGGTACAGGGACCTCCCGATTCCCTCTTTCCATTAGCCAGATTTGGTTTGCAAATATAATGTGTTGGCTCTAGTGTTTCATTGCTTCCTTTTGGTGACATCTGCCTAATTAAGACCCAACTGTATGTGACTGATGATGTGCCCAAGTAACAGAGATAACAATATGGGAATATTCAAAAACAGGAAAGAAATAAACAGGATAAAAGAAATATAGTTGAAAATGTAATACTGTCACATTCGGCACCCTATATCCAGAACCCAAGCTAAGCTCCCTGGTCTCGGCACTCACTTCTGCCTCTAACTGCCGCCTTTCACCTCAGGAGGAGCCCTCGGCTAATCGGATGCCGCCAGGTCTTATTTGAGAGAGGAGCAAAGCTAACGGTTCTGGACTAGCAAAGGGGCACGATCGTCTCACCAGGATACTGGAAGGAAGAACACCACCAGGAACAGACAGGCCGGACCAGCACAAGCAGAGAATCGTCAGACAGGCCAGAATCAAGATAGGAGAATGTAGAATAGTCAGTGGACAGGCAACGGTCGGATTGGAGAGGTCAGAGTAGTCACAAGCAGGCTAGGATCAGAATCGGAGAGGTTGGAGTAATCAGGCAGGCAAAGGTCAGGATTGGAGAGGATCAGAATAGTCAAGAAGGCAGGCAAGGTCAAACACAGGAGATCAATAAGGAATCACAAGACAAAACACCCAGGAACTTCAATAATAGAACATAACAACGGGCAATGTGTTAAACTATAAAGCCCCTTTAAATAGTTTGAATTTCGCGCCGTTGCGTGATGACATCATCACGCCGGCGCATAACCAAGACACATGCGGCGGACGTCCCCGCCAGAGACCCCACCACCAACTAGACCACCATGATAAGGTTTCTTTACACATAATAAGGCCAAAGTACCCCAGACCAAAGATTTTCTAACTTTTTAGTTTAAGTTCTCTTTGCAATACAACATACAGTATGATTCAACAGTTCTTTGGTCATAAAACCTGTGCCCTAGAAAATTCCAAAAAAGCACTCCTCCAAATCTTTGGGGCCTATTCACCGAAATCCAAATTTCTTTTTTTTTTTGACAAATCTCTAAAAATCTGTGGCTTTTCTATATTTCATGTTATTAAGTGTAAAAACCATGAAAAACTCTCCAGGTAAAAGTTGTCAAGGTGCTATTTTAGTCAGTGGGAGCTGTGTTTCACTATTAACAGTCCAAAAAACTGGAATCAAAATAAAACTCAAGGTATTTCACTAGAAATTGTCCAGAAAGCAGGAATTATAAGAAAACTCAAGGTTTTCAAGGTATTAATATCTTTTAGAGCAACGTTCAGTGTTTGTTTTTTCATTCATACTTCATTTGGGTCTTTTAATAAATTCCATGGCATTTGTGGTTTTAGAGAAAGTGAGTTTATTCACAGTTTCAAAAACCTCTAAAACCCCTAAACTGTTGATAAATAGGCTTCCATGACTGCGTGGTGTTCACACTGGTCCCCTTCATCCACTTGAATTCATTTGACTAAACAAATCAGTTATTCTAAGAAATATGTTGTGTAACTTTAAGCAATGTCTATCATTTCATACCTGCACATTTAGAAAGCTCTTTCCCTTGTTTCAGATAAGTACTGAATAATAGCAGAGAAATAGTCCTCAATAGTTACTTATGGTAAGATCATCAACATTTCAAACCATTATTTTTATTAAAAAATCATTGTAGTTTGAATTGAACATCCATATTTGATTTCCTCCCTGCCATCTTCAGTTTTATCATGCACATCTTACATTAATATTCCATCTCCTAATTCTCATCCCTCTCTTCTATAGTATCTATTACCCCCTGTGTGGTGCTTTCCTGTTATTTATGACCCCCGACAACGCTCTCTAACTCTGCATTATACTACAAATATTTATGAATTACGCTACAGGAATGGGAGCTGTTATCCAGAATGCTTGGTGCATGGGGTTTTCCGGACAATGGGTCTTTATAATTATATCTTAGTTGGGATCGAGTACAAGGTACTGTTTTATTATAACAGAGGAAATCATTTTTAAAAATTTGGATTATTTGGATAAAATGAAGTCTATGGGAGATAGCCTTTCTGTAATTTAGAGCTTTCTGGATAACACATTTCTGGATAACAGATCCCATACCTTTACTTTTATATTATTGTGTCTCTTATGCTACTCAATTCCATATTCTCTATTTCATTCCCGTGTCCCATATTTGGTAGGAAGTGGGACCCCCAACTGTAGGCTGTGAAAACAACTGATGCTCAGCGGGGTAGGTGGAATAAATAGTTGAGTTGAGCATTCATGCTGCTCTGGGGGATTACAAATACTTCAATGCATAAAAAACACATGGTTCCTCCTCCTTTTGAAGCAGTGATTATCTTGGATTTCCATTGTTTCCAATGCTGACAGAGGCAGGTCTCAACTGGGACACAAATATGGCCCTATCTCTCTAAATTTCAATCAGCAAGCTGTCAGGGACTGGTATCTGACAGCAAAGTCTACTACACAATCACCACTCAATTCAGTTCTTCAAAGGTTGGACTGACATTATTAATATATATTTAAAAGACAGGACCCTCATTTTTCTGCACTTTACCAAACCTTCATGAGGTTCACTACAATTTAATTGTTCATTCTATGGGATCCAGGTCCTCAACTATGAAATTAAATGAGACTGTTCCCTATAAATTAATTTTACTACTCTTGACCATGGGATCTGGTCATTGAATCCTATAGTTATTGTCCCCAAAGAAGTGTTAAAGTGGTATATATATATATCTATCTATTCTGGACCTTGAATAATTTCAAATCCCCTGTGTTGAAATACAAAGCTGATTTAGCCACTTTAAATAATGTACAGAAATTTACCAGGATTCTGTTGGGCTTTCATATAGGTTCAGACACGTTCTAAACAGTTATCAGTTATTCACACTCCTTTAAAGGACAAGGAAAGTCTAAAATAGAATAAGGCTAGAAATGCTGTATTTTGTATACTAAACATAAGTATGAACTTACTGCACCACAAAGCCTAATCAAACAAATGATTTATGCTTTCAATGTTGGCCACAGGGGGTCACCATCTTGTAACTTTGTTTAACATCTTTGCAAGACCAAGACTGTGCACATGCTCAGTGTGGTCTGGGCTGCTTAGGGATCGTCATAAATTATCAAAACAGCACAATTCAAATAATATCGGCCGGAATCCGATACAGCAAGACTGATTAATAATCAGAATATACAGACTGCACTGCGTCCTATGTTGTCATGTAATCTAATGTGGATTTTATAGTTTTTGTATAGTTTAAAGGACATGTAAATCCCCCCCATAAAAATATAATCAGTGAACGGCCTCTTTGAAATCTTTAGATTACTGCCACTCTGGTTGTTAAAAGGTTAACAGTAAGGATGTATGATCCCACTCACTGATGCATAATCCCGCTCACCATAATGTGGGATTATGTTTAAAAATAACAGTTAAATATATGTTTTTTAAAATATTTCTTATCCATTTGAAGCTCATGCCACATTTGTGTTAGGGTGGGCTCGTGTCTAGGACAATAGGGAATCTCTTCTGTCTTTATTTTGCTTCCTTGAAAATTTTCAATAAGTGGCCGCTTCCAGCAATTTCACCAACACTCACTTGTAAAGACACGTATATGACGTGTATGTGCCCGTGTATATATGAAGTGTATGTACCCGACATATTTAAATTGATGCAAGTGTATGTTAACGAAGTTTCGCTAGAAAGAATGTAACGCAAGTGAAAATTTCCTTAGAAATGTCCATGTTCACGAATTTTCGATGTCGAAACTTCACCAGTGTTCACCTGCCAAGACGGAACTTTGCATTTTGAGAAATACACGTATATACTGTGAATTAACGTCTGACGAAGTTGTGAGAAGTATGGTGAAGCCTTCCAATATTTACTTCCCTTTAGTAAATATGCCCCTGTATCGTGCAATACCTTCACCAGTATCTAAAAGAATGACTATTGTGCCCTTCAAAGTACCCTTATTACATGGGGTTATCCCTAACACATCTAAATAGAATCTACATGCTCATTCCTGCAGGAAGGGTCAGTAAATTCTGTTCAATAACTACATGCTTGAATCTCTTGATTATTTTCTAGAAAACAATATTCTTACAGGGCCATCTCACTTAGTTTTATAATAAATTATTGACTTACCACCTTCTTCCCTTTTCACGGTTAAGCTATCATTTCATTAAAGGGTAGATAGAAGGAAAAAAAGGTTTAACTGTGACCTTTTGCACAAAAAGTCATAATTTATATCAAATAAACCTCTTTATTGTCTAGGCTTATTGTCTATTTAGCAGTTTCTCCGTTACTGAGAACGAATGTGAGCAAACAAAGATATGTGGTTTTAATTCAATGCACAAAACCTTCTTGGAAGTGCAAATGGAAAATACTGTAACAGGAAGGTTGAGGATAGAAATTACTTTCCAGACAGAAAATGTAACATGAATTATTTTTAGAGGAAATGGATCAATAGAATAAACATGAAGGTGAGCTAAATCTGGAGGGCCATTTTACTATAATGTTTTAAATTATACAGTAAGTACTTTATTTCCTGTGCCGAGCGGCTAACTTTATAAAGTGAACTAAGGTAAAATGTCACATTATATTTTTGTCTTTAGCTATGTGAGTAGTGTTCTAGAGTCAGTAGACATTGCTGCACACTGTATTTCGTCTTTTTTAAATTTGTCCATTCTACACAACCCTTCTTTCCTTTAAATGAGGTCATTCGGGCATTACTCCAGGTCATAATGGAGACTTTGCGATGGCTAAGTGCACTGCTCAGTGTAACATTTCTTACATGCTGACTTGTGCATTGCTGCTACAGGTTGATCAGGCCATTTGAAGCCAGAAAAACTCTATCTTACAGATATCCTGACTGCTGCACTATAAGAGCAAATAGAGGACCAAACCACTCAGAGCACATATTGATAGTTGATGTAGTTATTTTGCCTTTTAATGTGGTGTAACCAATGGGATGTCCTGTTCTGGTATAATAAACTAGAGGCATGGGCATGCACTCACAGTCCCTGAGGCTGTGCTCACAGTGCTGTTCTCTCCAACCCAATAAAATTGAATTGACTCCAAGATTTTGGAAGTCACCAGATTTTATGACAGGCACACAAACAACAATAATTTCAAAGTTCAAAACAGTTCTACACACGAGTGTCATATATATAGACAGTTTTAATGTGAACTACCAAATTTTTTTTAAGTCTCCAAAACCTTTTAACGGCACATCAGTTAAGACCGATTTCCCTCCCAAGAGTTAGGTGGACTTATGACATATAGTTAGTATCTACTACATATAGCTATCTAGAAATAGACCCCAAAACAAAACAATTAAACCTATTTCTAGCAGCAAAAAGCTTCTAATAAGTAATTTGATGCGGAACACTATCACAAAGCAGCTGAACACATTAGGGGCATTTTCCATATTTTGTGTTACTGTCCCTTTAAAACAATGGCGATGCCTGCTGTGGCTACAGGAGCCTGGGGAAAAATAATATGGGCAGCATCTGGAGCTCACAAGCAAATAATACACTGGCATAAATACATTGGATAAAATAATGAGGGGGATCAGCTGTCAGTTGCTAATTCAAATTATGGGTTTGATAAGAAAACAAATAGCTCCTTTGTACATGTGATAAACTGCTTTATGCTTATTAACACATCTATGTAACGGCTGCATAGCATGAATATACATGGGGAATTAGTTTCAGAGGCATGGTGCTATCACTTATATGGGGGGACAGGAAGGGTGGGCGCGGCAGAATGGAGTGGAATGACCACCCTACACATGATCCTGCAAATCATGGAATAATTATGTTGCAAAAAGTAAACTGAAAATTAAGAGAGTTCTTAACATGTTTCATACTAATTTTAGCAAACTTCCCATAATTTGGAGCTTTCTGGATAACGGATTTCTGGATTATGGATACCATACCTATATCCAGTTTTATTTCATCTTAAAACTGAAAGAACGCAGAAAAGTCATTTCAACCCTAATGATGCGTACAGGAATAGAAAGAGGCAGGGTACATATTGAAAAGATATTTCCTAAAAAATACCCTCAGAATTATTCTGCTTCTTTTTGTTTCAGTTATAATAAAGTGCAGTGCGTCAGGATTAGGAAACTGGCTCCACACTTGCAACCCATATTGTCTTTCTACAACTCCCAGTCCGGCAACTCCATCTTCCCAGGTACAACTCTCATTCTGGGAGTGGTATAATCTAATAATAATAGATCTATACCCCATGAGAGGCTGGTGTTGCTTTTAGAATGCTGCCCACTGATGCCAATATAGAGGTGAGTCACATATCTGTATGGAATTGAATGGAATCAAAGTGATCTGACTTGAAAGAATAATTGGTTGTTAATTACACTTATCTAGGCCATATAGAATTTATTTCAAACAGGACCAGAATCGCTGCTGGTAAAATTCTATTTGTATGTAGGTTTTAAATTGCTTGTTTGAGTTTTTTCCTTCATACAAGATGCAGGTATTGAGTAGACCCTACTATCAGTTTAAAGCCTTTACTTTAGCATATTTCAGCCGGAAAACAGGTGGTATATATGGGGGAAATGTAATAAAATTTTGTAGAGAACACATTTGCGAATACAAATTTGCATGTATGCAACGTAATATTCTTATTTAGGATTATATTGCATTGCCAATCTTTATTGTGTATAGTGAACCTTTAACAGTTCAGTGTAAAAATAAACACTGGGTAAATAGGCTGTATAAAATAAAATATGTTTCTAATATAATTAGTGAGCAAAATATTTAATCTATAAAGGCTGGAGTGACTGGATGTGTAACATAATAGCCAGAACACTACTTTGTGCTTTTCAGCTCTCTAACTCTGAGTTAGTCAGCAACATTAAGGGGAACTGTTCAGTGAGTTTGCATTTGATCCTCAGCATGCAGCTCAGATTCAAAAGCAAACAGTTATGACCCATGTGCCCCCCCCCTGAAGTCACTGATTGGTTACTGACTGGTAACCAATCAGTGGAAGAGCTGCAAAGCAGGAAGTAGTATTCTGTCTGTTCTGTTAGTCATCCAGTCACTCCAGCCTTTATACATTACATTTTTGGCTAACTAACTATATTAGAACATTTTTTATTTTGCACAGCCTATTCTATTTACCTAGTTTTTATTTTGACACTGAACTGTTCTTTTAACACCTGCTTGAAAGTGGCATAAACTTTTGGAGCAAAGGTAACATGAATTCCCATTGCGGACGAATTGCAAACAATTTTTGCATTAGCGGCCAATATTACATCCCCCCCCCATGTGAGATATTCTGCCAATTACATGGAAACACCACTAAGCTCATTGATTTTTATATGATTCTCTCAACATGATTCATATTATGTAATAAAGAGATGAAATCATTACATAAAGCAAGCCATGTGTGCTTTTTCATGTGGTTTGATTTGATTTGTTTAGAATTCACAATTTTCTTTTCTTCTTCTTCTTAGTGGCTGTTAAAGGGGAACTATTGCAAAAATGAAAATTTAATATAAGCTTCCCCATACTGAAGTAAGAAACTTTCTAAATACAATCAATTAAAAAGTCTGCATTGTTTCTGAAATAATCGAATTTATATTCACTATTCCTTTCTCAGCATCCGTTTCTCTTCACTCTGTCTTTATTCAGCAGTTGGGTGTCAGATGAATGATCCAATATATCTTATAGGGGAGCTCCTTTCCTAGCAGATGTATTTGCGCTCATTCAAATAACTGATTAAAGTACAAATAAAATCTAACAAAATAACTGCCTTTTGCACAAATCCTGCATGTAGAGAGACATGATGTCTGGTGATTTTAATAGAGTGAGCTCTAATACATCTTCTAGGCAAAAAAATACCCCTATAAGATATATTGGATCATTCATCTGACACCCAACTCCTGAATAAAGACAGGATGAGGAATAACATATGCTGAGAGAGGGAATAGGGAAGATAAACTTGATTATTTCCGAAATGGTACAGAATTTTTAATTGCTTATATTTAGAAAGTGTCTTATTTCAGTATGCTGAAGCTAATATTACATTTTCATTTTCGCGATAGTTCCCCTTTAGGATAAAAGAACTGGATTGAAACAATACAAATTGAATGAATTTAATAATCAAAGCACACAACTTAGGTATGTCAACTGAAATAATAATAGTGTTGATGCTAAGTAAGGTCATTGCGTATAGTCTCTGACTTTGTTGTTATTGTATCTTATTGCTAGACTTTTGCTGTACACTGGGAAGAGACTGAAATATTTTCGAAGGCATATACTGTACATGCTACATGCTCCCAAAATACATTGCAAAGTCTCCTTGTGTTTGCAGCAGCAGAAGTAAAGCAGTAAAGCTCCAGTCATCACTACATGAATTATACTAGCAGAGTGTAAATACCATTACAGTGGTTATTGCTGTCGCACATGGCGCCTGTGTTTGGATTCTTGTAACCTTAAATACATGTGTTCCCTTAGATTTCCAAATGTTGACTTCATCTGAATAAGTTTGTGTATAGTTCTGTAGACGCTGTAGAAAGACACACAAGTCCCCAGAAAGATGTCATGGGATATTGGGATAATCTCCACTGTAACTTATTTAATGACAGTACGAGACTCTGATTCTCCAGGAAAGAATGAATAAATGTTGAAAGGATATATTCAGCTAGTTGAGCTCTGTTACATCTCTGTGATGTCTGTCATGTTGCCATTTGTGTTCCGCAGGATACAGGATAATTAATTCCCTTGCTTGCTATTTGCAATACAACAGAATCAGCTCACAAAGTGTTATTTATTTATTTGATGAAGACTGTAATATTTATGGTTCCCAATGAGCACTGTAATTCACTTGTCAGAGCATGAAATGGCAATGTACAGCATGCAGTCACAGCAAAGAATGTAAACCAGACCCTGTCTATAGAGTTAAATAATTAAACCAGTACACTTGTTGATATAGTCGGATAAGTCATTTTCATCATTTTTATCATCTTTAATGGGTTCTTTGCGGAGCAGAAAGCGAACATTGGTCAATGGATTTAAGCAATACAAATGAACTTAATCTTGTCAGGTAAATGATTGCATGCAAGTTATCATTGCTGTTCTTGTTCCTCTTGTTGGATTTAACGCTAATAACCAATCACAGGGTTAAAAGAATTTGCCATGACTGGTTATTCATTACTAAACGGCCACGTGCCGATATTTCTCTGTGCTTGTCTAATGGAAATATTAAGAGGTAAATGTACAATTATTGTTTTCCCTCTAGATTTTCTAGGGGCTTTACTGGTTAGAAGTCGTTAATGTCTTCAGCTGGCTGTCCACGTTATTTATTTTTAATATCCCTGTTATCCTCCTATTGGCTTATCATTACTTTATAAGAAGCCTATCAGCGATCCCTATAATTATTGCCACAAATTAGGAAGCAAGGTATTATTAAGAAGTCACTGCATGATGTAGACTCAAGTTTTGCTTTCAATGGAGCCAGGGACCCTAACCCAAACCATGGGAAACACCCCCAGACCATTACAACTCTCCCTCTATACTTGACTTTATGCATTCACACAGGTAGAGTTCTCCTGAATTCAACATTCATGCCAGATGGAAAAATTAGCATTTATCACTTCACTGGAGGTTTGGAACTCCACAGTGAGTCTTCCAATTGATATAGCATCTGACTTGGTCTTTGAAGGTCCACGGGGGCTGCGGAACCAAGGGCCACCTCTTATCTCCTTATCTCCTTCTTAACTTTGAGGGGATGGCTGATTGGGGGAGAAGGCCTTGGCTCATTGGGTTGTTTTTCCGGTGCTCAGCCAGCCCAGTCTGACCCTGAACTAATAAAGTTATTGTCCAGATCTTTTTGGATCAAAAATGTGTCAGGATACTTTTGGCCATAAAGTGTATATGATAAATGAATCTATCGACATGTAGGAAAAGGTTAACAAAAACAAACGCAGTAAAATGTTATGTAAAGCTTTATTTGTTAAAAGACTTTGTAAATGTTACAATGTTACACAACAGGACATAGTTGATGTAGAAAGAATAATATAATGCTGATCAAAGATCTGCTGGTATTTGAATGTTGGCTTTTCATGCTGGTTACTTTCTGCCTTTCCTCTTTCCTCTCTTATTCTTCTTCTTCCCTTGGTTTTTGCGCTTTCTGGTCACCATTGTTTTTATTATCAACTACTTCTCCTTTCTTTTCATGAACTCTACTTTCTTGTTCATCTGTTTCAATCATTATAACAGATTCTTCCTTCCCTTTATTATCTTCCTCTTTTTCAATGGTATCTGTCTTATTCTTAGAGTCTTCTTCCTTATTTTGCATACTGACTCCTAAAAAAAATGTTCAAAAAGTTTAATTAACTCTCTCAAACCATGGGGTAATTTTACTAACAGGGGCAAGCATTTGCTCTATGGGAACTCATAACATCAATCAGATGTCTCCCTTCAAACAGTAGATGAGCAAATGGTATCTCGTATTACTAAATCACTGATATTGTTATTGCTGCAGCAATGGGACGTCACAGGTAAATGAATATAAATAAATATAGAAACACACAGGGCCACAGGCCAATTTTATTCAATAGCAACAGGTTTCCTAAATAAAAGTTTTTATTTTATTTTTACGATAATTGACTCAGAGCCTCACGTATCAGAAAATGTGTGAAACTGCCTGATGTAAGAAAAAAAAGCTTGAACTCACCAGAATACTAACTTCCCATAGTTACAACTGTTGCACCAATGTGATCTAATCAGGCCTTTATAGAATCTTGATTCCCAAATCCCCCAAAAGCCACACGTTACCATTACTACATCACTGTTTTGGTGGTTTGAAACCATAGACTGGTGCTCCTTGGTATAACCCCGGACCGGTGCAGTTTTCTGCTGGTAAGAGCACCGACCCGGGGTTTCAGGTAAGTCAATACAATCACTTGGGTTGCCTAAAATTTGGCACACCCAAGTGCAGGATGACTTTCCTTCTCCTTTAAAGTGGGCCTGTCACCCAGACACAAAAAGCTGTATAATAAAAGTACTTTTCAAATTAAACATGAAATCCAATTTCTATTTTTTATCAAAGCATTCATAGCTGTTGTAAGCTCATTTAAAAACTCAGTTGTCAATCAAATCTTGTCATTTAAAAACTCAGTTGTCAATCAAATCTTGTCACTCAGTTGTCAATCAAATATTGTCTGCCCCTCCTCTATGCCTTAGGCATAGAGGCGGGGCAGACAATTACTTTCACTTTCTATTCAGCACTTCCTAGATGTCACTGCTCTCCACACATTCCCCCATTCTCTTTACCATTTAATTGTGTAGCCAGGGCATGGGGATGAACATCAGGTCCCCCATTCTGGTGCACAAACAAGATTCTGAGATTATACAAGGCTTGTCTTAATAACAGTGTCCACAAAATGGCTCCTGCCTGCTTGCTATAGCTATGAATTCCCAGACAGAAGGAAACAAGATTCAAATTATTTATATAGTGTAACTAAAGTTTTGCTTGACTAATGTGATACAATAGGATTTTTAATAGTTTTTTTGGGTGACGGGTCCCCTTTAAAAGATCTCTTAAAACACACTTATTTAGAGAAGCCTACCCTTTCTCTGCTTAACTACCAAATGCAATACCACATACAGTACCACATCTCTCACCCACTTCATTCTGATATTGCCCACTCTCACACCTTGTGTCTTATGCAGTTCCGTTTAGATTGTAAGCTCTTTTTCACAGGGGCTTCCTCATCTTTTGTACCGGTATTGGTTGTGATGTATGTAACTCCATATGTTCTATGTATTCATGTGATTTAGTTGTATAAACACATTTACTTTACAGTGCTGCAAAATATATTGGCGCTAATACATGTTAATATAGTGAATAAAGTACCCCTCTTGTAAATTATAAGGATATTATAAGTTACAGAGGAGTTTCATGACCAAATAAAAACACAAGGCCAAAGGTCGAGTGTTTTTATACAGGTCATGGAACCCCCGAGGTAACTTCTAATATCCTCATATTTTGCAACTGGGGGTACTTTATTTATTATAATACACAATTTTCAGTGATTCATGTGACAGAAATGACATCAGAACTCACCGTTTATAAGGATATAATTTACAAAATATTCATGGCTTTTGTGTATTATAATAATAATGATACATTATACAGTACATATATAATATACATGTCACAATATAAAGCTGATTAGTAATTAATACAGATAATTACTACATGGCAGCATAGAAATCAGTGAAACTAGCATCAGAATTTAATAATCAGCCCTGTAGCATCAGCTTATATTACAGACAAACCTCATTTTCTGCTTGATAATTTGTGACGACCCCTAAGCTTAGCTTCTCAACAGCTGCTCAGAGCCCACTGAGCATGTGAGTGTCACAGACACTTTCCAAGATAGTGACCCCCTGTGACAAGTCCTGGACCATCGCTGCTATTGATAAGCTGAAACTTTAGTCTGGTGCAATAAGTGCAGTATATAAATTATGGCATTTTTAGCCATATTCATTTTAGGGTTTATTTCTCCTTTAAATTGATAAACCGGTAGAGATGGTGCATCTGTGGCACAATACATGACATAATTTTTACAGAAAGCAGATGTGTCTGTTTGTACTACACCTTCCAGAGATGTTTGCCCAGTCTTAGCCTTTCACATGTTGTTTAAAGATGCAAACAAACAGCAATATACTACCCATAGTAGTCCTTTTGAATACAATAAGGTAAAGCAGCTTTTTCTCAGTCAAAATCTTCTCCCTTTATGGAATTTGGAATATAAGAATCATATGATCATCAAACCATAGATCCTCCAACATCTTATCAAAGTAAACACACATTGTAAGCCTTTGATCTAATACAATTCAGGTATTAAATGTGTTAGGTGTGTTATGTTTTTATTGATGGATCAATAAAATGATTGGCCTCCATCATATTTGGAGTAGTGCCAGCCCAGTACTGTGTTTTAGTTTTGTTTAAGTCTTATGCAGTCTTGGACCTACATGCTTTTATAGATTTTCAATAAAGCGGTTGATTTTTTTTTGCAAAGATATGGATTCTCCAGATGTCCATGTCGATTCTTCCCTTCATTTTGCCAATGTCAAGTTGATTGTTCTAGAAGTTGTCGCCTAGCAATATTTTTGACCCAAGGGTTATTGAAGAGGGCTTTAGAGACTGCATTTCCAAATATGTTTAAAATCAATTTAGAATGACAAATCACTGCCCCGAAAGCCATGAACCTTCCTAGTTCCTTTTTTAAATGACATAGTAGGACATAAAACCCAATATATCCAAATAAAAGATGCAGTAGGACATAAAACTCAATATGACCAAATAAATTATATAGTAGGACATAAAATGCAATATATCCAAATAAAATATGTAGTAGGACATAAAACCCAATATATCAAAATAAAAGATGAAATGTTATTTACGTCTGAGTGAGGCTGAATATGGTCCATATCATGGCCAAAAACACAAATTGGTTCCTCTGAGATACCAGCATGATCAGGATGAACTACACCATTCTAGATTTTGTGTTCAACATAAATTGAGGTATCTGTCTCATAACATTTACATAATGAGAGTTTTATTGAAGATCTTTCATAAGGGAATTTCAAACTACAGTAAGTTTGAATTATTTTATTGAAGTGATGTGGCTGATATCAAAAGGTCCTTTATAAATACTTCTATTTTAATATTATTATTTACAGCACCTTAAAAACTGCATTCATTAGGTTTGAGACATTGCTGAGAGCCCTCAGTCTTCTTAGAACCTTATTATGTTCCTGTTGGTCTAAGGATTATAGTTTGTAAAGATAGCTTGTTCAAAACTTGCTCATTGCTTCACTCTGCGGATTTGCTAAATGCTTCCTCGGACCTGTGATGTGAATTATTCATCTACTGTATTCATTTGTGTAGCTAAACATGAACCAGTTGAGGTCTTTCAAAGTTCACTACTTGGTGAATAATGGAAGCGCTCACAATAATATGTGCTGCAATGAGTTTTAAATATGTAATAGTAGTGACATGAATCTAATTTAGAGCACCACTGCTGGATCCCCAAATGGCTTTTATTTATGAAATAATTATGTCTGGCTTGCTCAGTTTTCCAGTTGAAGTATTCTAAAAGGGTCAGACCTGTTCAGAGGAAATCAAATTATAGGTTTAAAAGACATTACATTGCTTTATCTTCCTAAAAACGTCAAATGTAAATGTTTCCAATAGAAATAAAAAAATCTGTACATTTATTTCAGTACTGACCATTAAGTTTAATATTGACAAAGAAACAATGAAATGATCTATAAAATGAACATGTTTGCAATACCAGCGGAGCCAAATATATGGGATCACCAGAAAACTAGAATTCACTATATTCATTTACACAAAGGTGCATATTTAGCTGGTGAGAATATAATTATCTACAGTGCCATGCAGAATACTAGGACAATTTTGGAGAATTGTTTTGTTTCAGAAATGTGCTGTTTTTATAAGTGATTGGCGAAGTAAATTCGGCAGACACAAGTTTTAGGCGAATTTACGCCTTTCTTTGCAAGCGAATTTATTCACAAAACTGCATCAATTCACTGGCGGAAAATGTTTTGATACGCGTCAAAATTGACGCCCATTGACTTTGATGCATTTGGACCAAATATAAAAATTGTTGCTTGTGTCAAAATTATTGACTTCAATGTGTTTCGTGAATTTCCCACCGTTTCGTGAATTTCTCTGTAACTTTGCAGCAACAAAACGGCACAGATCACTAGTTTTTATTGAAACTATTAATCCTCTCTGAGCACCCCTCTGTAGGGGGTCTCTGACCCACGTCAAAGGATCCTATTTACTAAGGCACAAACTAAGGCATTTATATGAAATGGATCTTTTCTTGCTATATCATTTTTTTTTATTTAAAACTCTGTTAAAAACATTTTTTTTAATTTTTTTGTTCACTTGCCTATGCCATGACACGTGGCTGTAAAACTGTTCTGTTTAGGTTCAATATATTAATCCTCAGGACATAGTTGTAAATATTAAGGTGCAGATTTATCAAGGGTCGAATTTCGAGGGTTAATAAACCCTTCGAATTCGACCCTCGAAGTAAAAGCCTTCGAATTTGAATATCGAATTTGAAGGATTTTAGTGCAAAAGCTAAAGTTCAAATAAAAAATCGAACGATTCAAAGATTTTAATCGATCGATCAAAGGATTTTTAATCGATCAAAAAAACGTAGAAAAGTGCTGGGGAAGGTCCCCATAGGCTAACATTGCACCTCGGTAGGTTTAAAGTTGCGAAGTATGAAGTCAAAGTTTTTTTTAAAGAGACAGTACTTCGATTATCGAATGGTCGAATAGTCGAATGATTTTTACTTCGAATCGTTCGAATCATTCGATTCGATCGAATTTGACCAATTCGATGGTCGATGTACCCAAAAAATTACTTCGAAATCCGAATATTTTTTTGTTCGAATTATTCACTCGAGCTTAGTAAATCTGCCCCTAAATGTTTGATGCTATGAAATCATTTTAATGTGCCAGAAAATAATTCCAAAACCGCAGTTTTAACTACATTATATTTTCTATTATAGTACAGGTATGGGGACTGTTATTAAGAATGCTCGGGGTTTTCTGAAAAGGAGATCTTTCCATAATTTGGATCTCCATACCATAAGTCAGCTAAAAAGAAATAAACGTTAAATAAACCAAATGGAATTGTTTTGCCTCCAATAAGGATTCATTGTATCTTAGTTGGGATGAAGAACAAGGTATTACAAAACAGAAAAGGAAATAATTTAAAAAAAAATTATTTGATTAAAATGGACAGATGGCAATCCCAAAATTTCACAAATCATCACCTAGTGCCCCACTTCCCCTGCTCTTCTCAGGGTGGACAACACCACCCAGAAAAGATCATGAGTGTTTGTTTTTTTTTTTTTAAACAGTTTTGAAAAACAAACCTTGCAAATAGAGATGAAACATGGGGCTCCTGTAAGATTTTATTTCTGAACCATATTTCTCCTGCTTTATACACCTTTGGGGCAGATTTATCAAGGGTCGAATTTCGAGGGTTTGACCCTCGAAGTAAAAATCCTTCGAATATCGAATTCAAAGGATTTAGCGCAAATGCTTCGATCGTTCCATCTAATAAAAATCGAACGATTCGAAGGATTTTAATCGATCGATGGATTTTTATTTGATCAAAAAAACTTAGAAAAGTGCTGGGGAACGTCCCCATAGGCTAACATTGCACTTTGTTAGCTTTAAAGTGGCGAAGTATGAAGTTTTTTTTAAAGAGACAGTACTTTGATTATCGAATGGTTGAATAGTCGAACGTTTTTTACTTCGAATCGTTCAAATCATTCAATTTGATTGAATTCGATAAATTTGACCAATTCAATGGTCGAAGTACCCAAAAAAATACTTCGAAATTCAAATTTTTTTCCATTCGAATTCTTCACTTGATCTTAGTAAATGTGCCCCCTCATGTACATTGTAATCTTAATTCTGGGTAGAATTTATAGTGATCGTTTTCTAACAATGTTGTCTCTGAGCTTAACTCTTCTGAGTAATGAAAATGAAAATTTCAGCATGTCAGCACAGCGCAGCAAAACACATTTGCTCCCACCATGCACAATTCATTTCATTCTATTTAAATGTAATTAAATGCAAAAAGTTCAAATCAATTAAATTTAATTTTGCTACTAGGAAATTCTATTACAGGGGCCAGGAGAAGTAAATATAATAGATGTTTCCAAAACAACTTAAAACCAATAATGTAATTAAAAGATAATCATGTATCATAATTACAATATGATTAACAGTAAATTGCAGTAATGTATTGAGATCAGCAAAACCAGAGATTTATAACATGTATTTAATAATACTAATTCAATGACATTTCCTAAGGGGGTTTCCATTTTCTATGACAAAAAATTCTTATTTGAATATTTTATTCATTGGAAGGTATATGGTGTATGGTTTGAATGTATTTTAAATAGCCTTGTTTGGAGAAGGAAATAACATGGTTCATACAGTCACTGTATATATGGCATTTGTTCTGTAGCTTAATTTCAGTAGAGGTATGGGATCCGTTATCCAGAAAACCTCTTATTCAGAAAGCTTCAAATTATGGAAAGGTCGATTTCCATAGACTATTTTATCCAAACAATCCAAATTTTAAAATGATTTCCTTTTTCTCTGTAATAATAAAACAGTACCTTATAATTGATTCAAACTAAGATATAATTAATCCTCATTGGAAGAAAAATCAGCCTATTAGGTTTATTAAATGTTTAAATGATTTTCTAGTAGACTTAAGATATGAAGATCCAAATTACAAAAAGATCCATTATCCAGAAAACCGCAGGTCTTGAGCATTCTGGATAACAGGACCCATACCTGTAATAGGAAAAAATGCTAAATTAGAGGTTTGTTTAAAATATGTTTACGGAAGATGCATTTATCATTGAATGTATCCAAATCAGATTCATTTATTTTTACAAATGGGACATTTTTAGAAAGCTCATACAACAAATGCCTTCTTAATATAAATATAGTATATAGTTCTCTGCAGACCCTTTACATTTCTTGCAATCTTGTGCATGCATATTATTATTATTTTAAACTCCCATGAATTCGAAATTCGACCAATTGCAATTTATTATAAAAATCGAATTTTTCAAACTCGACCCTCAAATTCGATTCGAGTTTTTAAAACATGAATCTCAGGAAGGCTGCAAACAACTCAAAATTGATCCCAGAACGTCTTTCATAAGCTAAAACATAAATTTGTCAGGTTTAAGGTGGCGAATAGTCTAACTCGATTTCTTAAAGGGCCATTGTATGATAAATCACGAAAATCAAATTCGAATATAAAATAAAAAACTCGAATCGAACAATTACCTACTCAAATAGGACGGTTTTGGATCATAAAAAAAAACACACGAAAATTCAAATTTTCACTTCGAACCTTGATAAATCTGCCCCTATATGTGCCCCAGTAGCATAAAGTCTCAGTTTGCTATTGAGCATAAGGAAGACTAATGAGGGCATTTATGTACCAATCTGGCACTGGGTGCAGAGTGCACTTGTCTACGAAACACTAAGGGGTGCGCTCGGGCACCAGTTAATGTAGTAGCAGTTGAGCAAGAGCACAGCCCTTAGTCTAAGAAAGAAAGCCTGGGAAAGTAAACTAAAATGATGTAGCAGTGATTGAAACATCCCCAAGCTAGGAGCATCGGTGTGGGGAACAGACTCCATTGACTGGGGTGGTGTCTAACGTTTTGGCATTTCTCACAATATATGGTTTCCTTGTCCTTCAAAAGAAATAATATAAATGGAAAACCAGGCAGTACAGTACAGATGTTGTATATGTGCCCTCTTGTAACCACTGGAACACTCATTTTAGCTACTCAAATTTTGCA
Source organism: Xenopus petersii (assembly GCA_038501925.1). NCBI lineage: Eukaryota > Metazoa > Chordata > Amphibia > Anura > Pipidae > Xenopus > Xenopus petersii. The sequence goes on from CM076672.1 coordinate 197,658,854, forward strand.
AGCTCAGGATTTCTCTGTATAATTACCGTAGTTAAAAACACAAAACAATATTTAATAAAGATAAAAGTAGAAAGTAAAAAATTTTTAACACCAACATGGAGAAGTGAAGGAAGGTGCAAGATCTCAAGAGCAGCCACACCACCTGTCATGCAATAGGGTAACAAGGTTTTTTTTTGTGGGGTGTTGAACATATATATTTGTGTAATACAATTAATGGTCATATCTTATATGAAACATAGGCATGTTTACATTTCTGTGACATGACATTACATGATTGGCGATAACATGCTGATTCAGCTCTAGATGACTGGTCAACGACATTGAGATAATTGGAATTATTTTTCCCTTGATTAAAATACATTGTGTATACATGCTGCTTTCTTCACACTGATATATATTTATTTATATGTATAACTTCTGTTAATGGTTTAGCAAAGTAGATCTTATCCAGCTCTAGCTTTCTGCTCACGTCCTCATAGAAAGCAATTCAATTTGTCTGGCAAATAGTCATGGCCGAATTTATTCGTCAGCCATGGATACGCGGTGAAAAGTTCAACACAAAAAAAAATTGTCGCACGCATAAAAATTTTCATGGGTCAGAATTATTTGGACGCCCATTAACTTTAATGCATTGGACAAAATAGGCACGCATATAAAAATAGTCACGCGTCTAAAAATTGTCACTCACGTCAAAATTGTTGCGCGTCAAAATTATTTTGACGCTCATTGACTTCAAGGTGTTTTGCTAATTTATCAGCAGTTTGCATATTGTTTTGCCACTTTGCAAATTTTTTCATTGTTTTGCTAATACTTTTGCAGTTTTGCTGATTATTTCGCCGTTTCATTAATTCTTCAGCGAATCTAAATGGGACAGATTTGCACATCACTTGCAAAATCTATGGCGCATTAAACCATGCTGACACAAACTCATAGGGGCAGATTCACTAAGGGTCGAATTTCGAAGTTAAAAATACTTCGAAATTCGACCCTCGAATTGAAATCCTTCGACTTCGAATATCGAAGTCGAAGGATTTAGCGCTAAACGTTCGATCGAACGATCAAACGATTTTTCGTTCGATCGAACGATTAAATCCTTCGAATGAATATGCTTCGATCAAAAAAAGCTTAGCAAGCCTATGGGGACCTTCCCCATAGGCTAACATTGACTTCGGTAGGTTTTATCTGCCGAAGTAGGGGGTCGAAGTTTTTTTTAAAGGGTAAGTACTTCGACTATCGAATGGTCGAATAGTCGAATGATTTTTACTTCGAATCGTTCGATTTTGTTCGATTTCGATCGAATTCGAACGAATTTAACCAATCCAATGGTCCAAGTACCCAAAAAAAACTTCGAAATTCGAAGTTTTTTTCATTCGAATCCTTCACTCGAAGTTAGTGAATCTGCCCCATAGTATTGTGATTGTATATGTATTTGTAACTAAGCAAAATAAACATACATGTTGGTAAGTCTAGGGTCAGACTGGAGGGCAGGGGCCCCGCTCCACCCACTTCCATTGCCACCAAAGGGGCGTAAATTTTTCTTTCGTCGACTGGAGCAGAAGGGGGAGGTTGGGGCCAGCAGTGACAGATTCAGGCAGGGAGCAGGTCTGGTCCAGAGGGCCCATAAGAGATAATTACTTGTAATTTTATAATCCATAACAATGCCCTGTTCTGTTGACATTTTTATACAAGAGAAAAAAAAACATTTATATAAAAAATGAAGACATCTACATTTGCACAAGATTTTTCTGACAATTGCTAAAGAAATTGCTAAATCTTCAAACAAACTTTGTTATAGTTTCACACCGAAGGCTGCAATTTTCAGTTTGTCAGGTCTCATCCCCAAGCAGCTGCTGGCAATTAGGGAAAATTGGTGAGATTATCTCAAATATAACGGAGAGTGATATCAATCACCATTCATAGATTACAATCACTCCAACAGAGCAACAGATTGAGAAAATTGGTCCTGAACAATTCTCTTCCTTTCCAAAACGTACCCTGCAAGGTGTTCTCTTGATGAAAATTGGTCGCATAGGCTCTTATCATATGTGATTGACGTAGTTTATAGAACGTAAGAGATGAATGTAAGTAAATCATGTACAAAGAGTAGTGCAGATGCAGAAATCTATAAAAAAGCCGGGTAAGGCTTAGCGGATAATGGCAGAGGCTCTTTGCATATTGGGAGAAACAGCACCATCAGTTTTTGTACTTAACTTCTCTTAAAGAAATACTGACACCAGAAATGAAACCATTTTTAGATCTATCATAGTACTGGCTTTGTTTGCTACTTATAATTTTGCCATAAAGTATTTGCTCTAAGCTTTTACATTACCCACCTGACTCCACGTGCTCGTCTATGAGGGGGCTGCCTTATTTGTGCAGCAGGAGTCCGTTTGCATTAGAAACTTTAACTGACAGGCTGAGATGGGACAGTCAGTTTGGCAAAACAAAACAGTCAGGTTTAGGAACATCAACTATAAAAAAAAAGAGAGCCTGAGAGAGCAAAAAAATAATCAACATCAACTTTTAATGTACTTTCATATTTTAAAAAGCAGTTTTTTAGCATCAGTATCACTTTTTTTTTTTTAAAGCTTTTATTTTTGCATTAACAATAACACAAAACATATAGTGGGAAAGAAATTAAAAAGAAAAAAGGAGGGGGAAAAATAAAAGGTTGGGGGAGGGGGAATTGGTGGTTGGGCCACCCGTTGGACAGTCCAGGAGACATATTATGCCAAAAGAGTTAGTCCATGTCTGTGGTGGTGTCTTGACATGAGGTCCAGGGAACCCAAATTTTAGCAAATTTTTCTGGGCAACCTCTACTCAGGTAGGTCAGCCTGTACATAGGAAGAGCATCATTAACCAATTTCTTCCACAATGGCACCGTAGGGGGGTCTCGGAGCTTCCACTTTAGTGCAATAACCTTCCGTGCATAAAAGAGTAGTAAACTGAACATTTGACGTGCAGCTTGTTGCGGAATTAAATGGTCTAAATGACCTAGTAGAAAAATTTCCGGCCCCAGGACAGGAGGAAAGTCCAGATAAGTTTGCAAATATATGGCAAGGTTCTATCAGTATCACTTTAATATAAAATCACGAGGGGTCCTTTATATATCCAAAGACCGTAAGCACACTATGGGGCACAAGAGATCATTTAACAACCCTCTGGAGTTGCTGCTCAGTGCACTCTTTGTCTCTGGAAACACAGCCCATGTGCAGGCAATAAGTACAGGGCCCCAAATTGAACTTAGCCTCCATCTGCTGCCCAACTTGCACACAGGTGCAATGAACCAATGAGGCGAATTGAAAAACTCGCTTTAGGAGGAAGCGCGAGCAGGTTACCAAGGGCGGCAAAAAGCTTCTCCTGGTACCTTTAAGAGCTGAATTTCCAGTTTCTAAACCAGAAATTCTGCTTTTCAGCACTAGTAATGCCACCCCCGGACACCTCCACATTGGAAAGGTAAGTGCTGAGAGGCGAGGGGGGCTCCTGCCTTCAATAATAGCCCCTGCTTGCACATCTGAATGAAGTACAAGTTGGGGGGTGGGGGTAGGGAAGGATGCTTAGGGCTCTTACAGACTAGCGGTTTTTCTCCCCTGCGTTGCGCTTTCTTCCGCTCAGCCGCAGGGGAGCGCAGAAGTAGACGCACTGAATTATTGGCAATGGGGCTGTACTCACACAGACACATATAAGCGTCAGATGCAGGTTGGGACATAGCATGTTGCGTTCGGCACATACACGCGTCTGTGTGAGTACAGCCCCATTGACAATAATTCAGTGTGTCTACTCCTGCGCTCCCCTGCGGCTGAGAGGAAGAAAGCGCAACTCAGGGGAGCGCAGGAAAAACCGCTGGACTGTAAGAGCCCTTACATGCCTCCCCTGCCACTCCACAAGTGCAACCTAATGCAGATTTCTTTGGCTATTTGCAAAGACTTGCTGCCTTTTTTGTACTATGCACAAAAGTGTGGAGCATCGTTAATGCCTTCTATTATGTAAAAATATTCTTTGGGGTAAAATGGAAAATCTAGAACTGGACAAATGGAATATCTACAATTCTGTATCCAATTCTTGTTTATATTTTGCAACCAACAATGTTTTTTACTTCACTTGGATGACTTTGCGTGCACCAATGTTTAAATGATTTCCTGACCTAGCTGTAAAGGGACTGCAGTCTGCAAAATGGAAGTGGGTAACAGAAGAGAAAATAACCCTTAAGTTAGGGAAAGAATAAATGCACCTTGTTGCCCAATATATGAGGACTAGCCCCTAACCAGGAAAATAAATTCTAACAAATTATAGTGGTGTGGTATCGTCAGGTGTCATAGCAACTGTCAGGATTTATCTGGGATTAACCAAGAAGCTGGTGAAGCAAAAAGGTGGTATTCTGTTTTAAGCATTGGTCAAATAAAACTGATATAAAAGAGAGGTCTTTTCATATTGCTTTCACTGGAAAGTTATATTATAGCAATTCAGGTATGAATTTTTTTGGTAGAGAAGGTCACAGAGACCTACAATAAACATAAACCAGAACTATTGGTCTTAAAACTCCCTGCTGTAAAATTCAGTTCAGTAAAAACAGGTTGGGCACAGCCCCAATTTAAAGGTAAATATTGGAATATATAAAATAATAGCCCTACACCAGATAAAGAAAAAAATTATATATATAATTTTGGAACAGCCATCTGAGCACAGGTAATGTAATGATTCTTTGCACTTAATAAAATTCTGCATCGTGAAAGCCTCAACCATCCGGAATATTCCAAACTTAATCATTCCCAGTATGCCCACCTGGGATGCATTAATAATTTGCAGATTTTCTCATTTGTAAGTAGGGCATCCTAATTTGCACTTCACTAGAATTCCAGACACACATCATCGCTCTGCTATAATTCATTATGATTGTGTCGAGTATTTAAAATAAAATTAAAATATCTTCCAGATAGTTACAATATTTGGACATAGGGCAATATTTTATATATTCGCAGTTTTACTCCTCTAAATATAATTTACATTTCAGACTAGAAAAAAAATAATTTTACTGAGTGGGTTTATGGGTCCAGTTTAGGGGTGTATTAATGATATTACAGATGGAATAAAGGTTGCACACATCCCTGATCTTTAATGTATACCCATGGTTATGCATGCCTTCCTTATACAGACTGACATCCATATGCAATTTGAAGTATTTGTTAAGTGAATGTAGGGCTTTATCATTTGCACTTCAGTAGAATTCCAGACACATATCACTGGTCTTGTTAAATTCATTATGCTCATGCATCAAGTATTTCTGAAATATGAAAATATGTCATCTGCATCTTACACACAGTTATAGTACCGGGACTTGAGGCAAAACACTACGTTTGTCATTTTACTGATTTAAATACAATTTCAGTTTCTGCCTACATTTTTTCAGCGTATGCCTATGCTTAAAATGAAATATATTGAGGGTGGAATAAAGTTAGTATATTTCCCTGACTCCGTATTTTTCCAGTGATGATTACAATTTGAACTACAGGTATTTGTTAAGCGAGAATTCGTTTCAGAGATTGCTCACAGGAAAAACTGATAGCGCTAGAACTGACTGCAATTAGGCTAGGGCCAGACAGGGTAGAATTAAGCCTCCCGAAATCCACAGGCTAATTTCAGCCCCAACCACTATTAAACAGACTGGGTGGATTTGGACGGAGAAACACAAGATGAGCCGAAATCCCCCGAGTTTGCGCTGGAGCGATACAAGGCTTCCGGACGCGAGCAGACAAGATGATTTGGCTGGTGGTCGGGGGCTGAAATGAGCCTGCAGATTCCGGGAGGCTGATTTCTGCTTTGTCTGGCCCTAGCCTTAGCAATAAGGGATCAACTCCCTTAATATTAGGTTAAAAGAACAAAACACATAAGGAGTCATTTTGAGGGATGAGCTAATTTTTTCACTTAATACAGATTGCATTGCATTGGGTCTCATGTTGACAAAATATTTTGCAAATCTGCTCTAGAATGTCACCATTCATTCTGTTTCTGTTTCTCAGATAAAAACTGAGCTCAAACACCCATTGGATCTAGTATTTCTATACAGCTCTACAGCTATCAGTTCTCACCAGGTGCTCGGCTGGACGAAACTTGCCAAGAATCTTCTTTATGCACACTACAAGGCACCCGGGAATAGTTTAAAAATGTTTTCACGTCACAGACACTCAAACTACAACTCCCAGCTCCCTTAAGAAACCAAATCCATACCCCTTCCCCCACACGATCAGCCTCCCACTAAATTAACCCTTTATTAATGTAACAAAATCAACGTTCATCTAAAAAGTACCCAAGGTGCAAAGAGGTTTTTGACCCACGTGTTTTTTTTTGTGTTTAAGATATATTATAAAAAAGCAAGAAAAAGAACAGCCATTGACTCTAATGTATTTGGTGTGAGAAAAACAATTATTTAGCTGAAGAAAAAAATGTGGGGAAAATGAACCCATTGACAAATAAATTTGGCAAAATTTTGTCTGAATTCCATTACATGGATCTTTCAGCAAAACAGGTAGTTTCACGGGGTACAAAGAGCAACTTCAGGAGCAAATAGTGTATAGCGCTATAGTAAACTGACTTGTGCTAGGGCAGTTTTAGCTACTTTCCTTTGTGGGCTGAGACCACAGATGAGCTCTCTTTCTCAGGGGTAAGCCCTCACAACGCGGTGGAGGCAGGGTATAGTGTAACTGTAACTGGATGCGATAGCACAATGATGGGCGCCAGTAGTTCTTTAACGGTTGAACATAGAACCGTATTTATTGAACAATAGCACATAGATCATTCAGCACATTGATCCACAATGGAGCCTAGAACATACACAGCAGCATAAAGGAAGCATATACTCACAGCACGTATAGGCTGAATCCCCACAGGCTAGGGAATATACAGCAGAGAGTAAATTGACAGCATGTGATGGTATTGCCCAGTTTTCAGGATATCTTCCAGTGGCAGACTAGGGGAACTCCTATCATCCCTATCTCAACACTTGGTTCCTTACTCCGGGTCAGTAATACCCTGGGATCTTAATCCCTCTAATCTCCTCGGCGGAGCCTTGAGCTGCTCAACTAAATAACCTCTCTATCACTCCTAGAGTGATCTATAAACGAGTATAGCTGTCTAATTACTAGGGCCAAGGCGCCTAGGGTCGACACTACCCATTCCCTTCCAGCCTGCTTGGTTGGGCTAAAGCAATGGACCCAGACCTCAAAGTTCCTAAACCTTTTATACTCTGGCACAGTGCCATCTGGTGTACACTGTGTGAACTACAGGGGTTACATAAGCACAAGGTCCCCATAAGGACCCACTGAGGTGTCCATATTACTAGGGATGTGCCTGTCTGTAAAGTGTAAGGGTGTCCAAGATTTTCACATCCCTACAAGTGTTTTGTACCCACAATGCAGTGTTTTCTCTTATAATGGCAGTGTAATTGCACTAGTGAGGTGGTAATGCACCTGATGTTTTCTTGAATCAATTGTTTTTTGTCTTGCACAAGAGTTTTTTCATTATATTTAAAACTGAATACTAATGGCTAATACATCTGCACAATACTATTTTCCATGCTTGGATAAGAAAGGTATGGGGACGAGAGGAAACTGGGTCCAAAGAACTACACAATATTTGGGGTAACACAAGGCCATGACTCTGACATACACTGATATAAAACCATACTCCAAGGCCCATGAATCCATTTAGCAGGGCATCTATAATACATTTTAGGATAAATACAAATTACATTGTTTGATTTTTTTTTTACATTAAATTTTGTCTTCCCAACATACAACAAAGGCTCAATTTCTTTCATAAACAAAATGTCCTGTTTACCAATTGTCTCTGACAAACACATTTACCAGTAGATTTTATCATTGAAACTCTGCCCCACTCCCCTTCTTTTCAGCAATAAAATACATTTTAAAACATTTTGGTAATTGGTTGTATTTTTTTATTACACAGTAACAATGAATAATTATTTATTTTCACATTCCTTCCCTTCTCCTGGAATGTTCAGTGCTACTTTTCAAAGAAGTTTAAGAATTGCTGTCTTTGCCCTTCCAGACTTGCTTGGCTGATTGAGCAGAATGCCTTACAGATTAACAGTTGACTCTATATAGCAGATTATGTAACACTTTATATGCCTTAAATATGCGCCTGGTGGGCAGAAAAGGTCAAACCAAACTTTGCAAAACCCAAACCAGTGAGCAGGGGGTCTACAAATTCAGTTATTCCCCAAAATAACACAATGGAGGAATCAGAAATTAGTTTCTGTAAGTGATCAGTTTCACCCCTACTGAAGGAGTAAGAAGTAATATATTTGTATATCATTTGTAATTCTTTGGTTGGCTATGTATTTTTTGGTTAAGATCTTGCTCTTCTTTAAATAGCCTGTAACGGTGTGTAAAAATATTGAAATCCTTTTAACTTGTTAAAAGTCTTATTAGTGTTGCTAGACCATTGCACTGTGGTTCACTTTTAAATACATTTTTAGTATGGTATAGAATGACCATTTCTAAGCAACTTTTTAATTGGTCTTCATTATTTATTTATGTTATAGTTTTTTGTATTATTTGCTTTCTTCAGCCTTATTTCAACTTTCAAGTGGGGGTCACTGGCCCCTTGTTAAAAACAAATGCTCTGTAAGGCTACAAACGTATTGAATATTGCTACTTTTCAGGCCTCTCCTCTATTCATATTTCTATCACTTATTCAAATCAATGAATGGTTGCTAGGGTAATGTGGAAGCTAGCAACTAAATTGCTGCAATTGCAAACTGGAGAGCTGCTGAATAAAAAGCTAATTGATTCAAAAACTGCAAATAAGAAACATGAAAACCAACTGCAAATTGTCTCAGAATATCACAGTCTACATTATATTTTCTCAAAGATGAACAACCCCTTTAAAATTATATCTTGAATCTTGAAAGGGTGGCATATAGTTTTGGAATAACACTGACAGAAGCATTGGATTCCATTTATGCAGTTATTTTTTATCTCACAGAAGAACTGACTCCATGTCCGTGGCACAGCTTTGGCTTGTGGTGAGTGTGTGGTAGTGATGCACCGAATACACGAAAGATTCCGCCGAATACCGAACCAACTCCGAAATTGCATATGCAAATTAGGGGTGGGAAGGGTATAACATTTTTTACTTACTTGTTTTGTGACAAAAAGTCAAGCCATATCCCTTTCCGCATATGCAAATTAGGATTCGGATTCATTTCGGCATGGCAGAAGGATTCGGCCAAATCTGATTCCTGCTGAAAAAGGCCGAATCCCTAACTGAATCCTGGATTCGGTGCATCCCTAGTGTATAGCGCTGACAGACAGGAGGAAATGCTATCTGAAACCGGCAGTAAATTATTATCTCAGCATCACTAGCAAGCAGCATTAAAAAGAGAATGTTCTGCCCCATATGCTCTGGAGAACAGAGATGCAGGCAGTTATGTGAGGTCAGTGATGAGCTACGCAGCTTTCTCAATAGATGGACTGGGTTATTTCCATGTGAGAAATCCAATGCTGCCATGACTTTAGTGGCAGTATCACTTTATTAAGAATGGAATAAAGACACGACTGCCAGGAAATCCACCTCTCCATGCAAGAAGGAATTTTTCCAACATTGTTCCATTTTATTACCCGTTATACAATGTTCAGATTTGATTACAGAATGTCTGTAATCACCTTCAGTGCACACAAGATATCTCGATTATATGCTTGATTATTTTTATTGACCTGCTGGAAGTGTTACAGTACATCCCTTTGAGCCATGCATGAGTAGTTGTGGGCTGTAGAGCTCTCTCCTGAGATGCGTTTCCCAGACCTCAAGCCGTTACACAGAAACTCTGAAAATGACTGACTTAAATTACTTGCAATAACAGCATTAAATAAATATACAGTACAGTTAGGAAAACTGAGTGCATTGGAAGGGAAACTTTTCCATCTTAAACTCTTACATCCTGTTAATTTAGATTTTTTTTGGGGGGGAACATATGTTAAAGACTTTATTGTAATTACCAAATGTCCAATATGCTGGAGTGCAATGCACAGTAATACGCTTGTTATGCTTTCCAGTTTATTGTGATACAATGCACAAAACAGCAATACTGGCAGTGCTGCAGTTACTGCAGTATAGTTTGTGGGGTGCTCAGGACTTTCACTACAGCTGGAATAGGCACATGCTTCCCTTTCACTCATCACTTATACTGGGGGATTAGAAAAAATACACTTAGCAAAACAGGTTTGTGTCCCCAGACGTAAAATCTGTACTTTTTATTTTTATAAATATTTAATTTTTTATTTTTATATATATATAGGTATGGATCCTGTTCAGGACCTGAGGTTTTCTGGATAAGGGGTATTTCCATCATTTGGATCTCCATACTGTTAATCTACTAAAAAATCATAAACATTAAATAAACCCAATAGGCTGGTTTTGCTTCCAACAAGGATTAATTATATCTTAGTTGGGATCAAATACAGAGAAAAGGGAATCATTTTTAAAATTTCGAATTATTTGATTAAAATTGAGTCCATGGGAAATGGCCAGTAATTTGAAGCTTTCTGGATAACCAGTGTCCGGATAACGGATCCCATACCTGTATCAAAGAGGCAAGAGAATACTCTGAAATAAAAAAAGTAGGTTGTGCAATGAACAAGAAAAAACTTGTTTGAGCTGACCTCTTCCACCAAGTTGATTTGAAGTGGATGGTCTGATTGATTTGATTGGATCATAACTAGGGATGTAGCGAACGTCGGAAAAAAAGTTCGCGAACATATTCGCGAACTTGCGCAAAAATGCGAGCGGTTCGCGAACGGTTCGCGAACCCCATAGACTTCAATGGGAAGGCGAACTTTAACATCTAAAAAAGACATTTCTGGCCAGAAAAATGATTTTAAAGTTGTTTAAAGGGTGCAACGACCTGGACAGTGGCATGCCAGAGGGGGATCAAGGGCAAAAATGTATCTGAAAAATCTGCCTGTGTGTGCTTGGAAGAGATAGTGTAGGGGGAGAGCTGTTAGTGATTTCAGGGACAGATGATAGTAAGTTTGCTGGCTAGTAATCTGCTTGATACTGCTCTGTATTGGAACAAAAAAATAAATAAAAGCAGTCCTTACAAGGACTACTGTTATTGCAGCAGTCAGCAGATGAGATCAGAAGCAGGACAGCTGCCCACTGCAGCTACATACAGAGCACTGCAGTAGAAGGTAGATTACTAGCCAGCAAAGCTACCTAAGCTTAAATGTCCCTCAAACCCCTGCAGACTTCTGTCCCTCCAATAACAGAGCAGTATCAAAACGATTACTAGCCAGCAAACTTTCAACTGTCCCTGAAATCACTAACAGGCAGCAGCTCTCTCCCTACACTATCTCTTCAGCACACACAGGCAGAGTGAAAAAACGCTGCAGGGCTTCGGTTTTTATAGGGAAGGGGAGTGGTCCAGGGGAGAGCTTCCTGATTGGCTGCCATGTACCTGCTGGTCTGGGGTAAGAGGGCAAAAAAAAGCGCCAACAATGGCGAACCCAAAATGGCGAACGTCGCGCGACGTTCGCGAACTTCCGGCGAGCGCAAACACCCGATGTTCGCGCGAACAAGTTTGCCGGCGAACAGTTCGCGCCATCTCTAATCATAACATGGGTTTATGCAGACTCATCAGGAGATGCAGCCATTTTGGACTGTATTCTATAGTACCCCCATCACCCAATAGATATCTGGCTAATCCAAAGAGTGCTGTTCTAGCCCCGTGCACAGGCCAGTAAGCCACTGACTAGAGGGGACTAATTTACCAAATGGAGATAGTGTTTTTTCCTCAAATCGAGAAAAACACAGAGAAAAAAAGACGGACACGAGAAAAACCTGCAAGTATTTTCCAAAATGAATAACCGGGATTTATTAAGGAACAAGACTGAGACTGACTTTTCCCAGTTCATTAAACCATTCCAGTTGTTTAGCCTTGTTAAAGTGAATACAACAATGTGATTTTCACTGGCATGGAATAAACGCGCACGTTATGTTGCATTTCTTTTCTTAAATAAGCTAGCATGTGAAGAGAAAGGTTTGGTGAGTTTCATTATGAGTTTTTTTTTTTTTTTGGCACTTGAGGTTTTTTTCCCTTCGACCTTGAAAATGAGTAAATTAGCCTCGAGGTGTCCATTCTAATGTAGGCCTGTGTGTTACCTTTATCATGATCACTTTTCTATAGTTCTTAAGGCAATTCTGCCCCCTTTTGTATTTGCACTTCTGATGAGGGATAATGACATTAAGGGGACCTCTTGCATTAATAAATAATTCCAAATCCCGTGCTATCATGTTAAAATCGTGTTTCCTTCATTATTTTGAAACCCAGATTTGCATCATCTTCATATCTAATGTATGCTCCAGAAACGAGGGCCTCGGGTTTCCCGTTTAATATGAAAAAGATTTTTAATATACAGCTTTTTATGTCTGGATTGCTGGTTGCCTTAAACAGCTAAAATAAAGGTGAGTGGTGGCAGCTATTAAAGTGGATATAATAGTGATCTACAATTTAATTATGTGAAGCAGGCTGAACTTTAATTATTGTACCGATCCGAGCAGATTGAAATTAGACCTTACACATTGTCCCTTTAATCAAAAGGCAATTAGCATCAATGAGAGATGCATATCCTGTTAAAATCCAATAATTCTTTCTGAGGATATACTGTGTAATGCAAGCTAAGGAGGCTACCATCTAGAATTCTTAGGCTCGTTTTGAATATAAACAAAAACATACAATGCTGATTGCAAATGTTTTGGGGTTGTGTAAAAAATTATATTTAAAAAGTCAAATTATTCTTCTAAATGTAACATTCATATTCAATATAATATTTAAGTCAAAAAATGTGCTCCAGATACAGTATTTTTTAAATATGGATAGAAGCTAAGATTTGGATGTATCTAAAGAATTCTCATTGTGTGTGTGTGTCCTGGCTCTTTCAATAAAACTAAGCCCTAATTTCCTCAAGGGTTCTGAAAATGCTGTTGACTGAAAACAATACTGATGAATAACAATTTAAGGGCTGTCCCTATTAGGCATCAGTGTCTACCTTCAGATTACCACATTTCATCTCTTTACAAGGAAATGATTTGCTGACACACAGAGTTGTTGTATTGCAATTGCTAATCACGCTATGCCTCGCCGAACATTATTAGCCAATTAAACTCCAGCATGTTTCAGTATTGGCTATTAGTCATATAGCAGGATTCCAAATTGCTGCAATAATTGAGTCCATCTGACTTTCTGTTATTATAATGTGAATCTCTATTATAGGGATAGTTTATTTTATTATCATTATTTGGATTACATTTGAAGACAATTAACAATTGGTCTTAAGTTTTAAAATTATTGGCATTTTTTGTTGTGCAGCTCTCAGGTTTGTATTCATAACTGCTACCAGGTTGTTAGGGCTTAATTACCATGAAGAAGCTGCGCTCCCCTGCGTTCCGTTTTTCTGCGTTCAACCGCAGGGGAGCGCAGGAAAAGACGCATTAAGCTTTTTTCAATGGGGCTGTACTCACAAAGGTGCGTGTAGGTGCCGAACGCAGGAAAAATGCAGCATGTTGCATCTCAAACTGTGTTCGGCGCCTACAGCCCCATTGAAAAAAGCTTAATGCGTCTATTCCTGCGCTCCCCTGAGGCTGAACGCAGAAAAACGGAACGCAGGGGAGCGCAGCTTCAACTGCTCATCAGTAAGAGCCCTAAGGGCTGAGCTCAGCAGATTAGAGCATGGCGACGAAACGCAGACGGCAGGTCGAATGTAGTTGCAGGCTTCAAAATATAATGGGACTCATTAAATGTTGCAGGTAAAAACGACATGGTAAGACTGTGTTCGAATCCGACAGTCGTGCCGTGTCGAATGTGAACGAATGTACCTGTGACTTTTCGTTGAGTCCAATTATATTTTGTCGCCTGTAATTGCATCCGACTTACCGCCGAGAGGTTTCTCTCTTCCTCTCTCCAGTCCTTTTTGGAGCTCTCCCCAACTCTTTAACTCAAGGGGAATCACACTCTTTTCTCAAGCTACACACAAATCTCCTTCCTCCACTCAAGGCGGTTTTCACAGCCCTTCACCCTTCTCCACTCAAGGAGGTCTCCACTTTATACCAGCTTGGGGTTGACATCAAGCGCAAGACCACCTGTCTGGGATTGCACCTCTACCCCAGTCCAATCAGGGAACTCCACTGATGCCTAATAGGTTTTGAGAGACTTGACCCTTTGCAAGTATTCTTTAAGCAACTTCTAGATAGAAACAGCGCTCACAATGACATTTTTTTCAGAAAAACATTCCACAACGGAATGCATAAATCTGGTAAATTTGATTTTTGGATAACAACACTGATTTGAAATGTTAACTAAGAGTCCGAAGGACAGACATCATATTGGAAAGGAGCAAACAGCCAGAGCAAACTTTAGGCACTGCCATCCTAGTGCCATGTCACAAACATGTTAACTCTATTGAGTTGTGCCCTCCCCTAGTCTCCACTGCACATAATTTAACGTACTAGGGAGATAACAGGGTGTGAGTCTTAGGATAAATAGGGTTTTTATTTCTTTGGCACGGTATTTATGTAAAACATCAAAATTTATCCTTAGTGGCTACTATAGGAATTAAACGTTGTCTTACAAAAGCAATATAAATTGCACCAAAATCATCATGGTAACACCTCCACTCTCCCCTAGAGAATATTCTAGGGAAACATGGGAAAGAAGAGCAATCCAATTACCTTCCCTTTTATATAACCTTTAACCTGTAACATATGAACATATTAACTTATACCGAAGCACTGATTAACACTGCATAGCTGGACTAACACCAATGCAACATTACCTGGCATTTATATACTGAACATTAAACATCCAGCATTTGTTTTAATATATATGTTATATATAATCCTCTAAATGTATTGTAATAACATAAGCCCACAGATGTTTTTTTTTGTCCAGTACTGGTTTCCAGTTATTATATCCTGAAGCAGGGAAATTGAGCATTGTTTACTATAATCTAAAGGTAAATGCAACATTTCTATTAAATAACCATTCTAAACATTTTTTATTGCTGTACAAAATTCACTGCTGATCTGCCTCCCCTGAAAATGTAATTACAGGAATGCCTTTTTCTTGATTTTCATCTTTTTCTATAACAGCAAGATTGGTCTAAAACTGATTAGGTGGGGAACTACAGAACAGCTCCGTGGCAGCAATGTGCTTAAATTGCTCTTTATGGCTTTATTATTGCAGTAGGGATTTTGCAATCAAAACACTATATTGGGAAAACACATTTCATCAACTTATACTCCCTTCGGTGGCGCTTTAATTTTAACGCCAAGCAATATTTTGACAGCATCACAGTTCATTGGCAGCAAAATATACAACTGAATAGTTTTTTCAGGAAACAGAATTCACGTCAAGTGAATTTAATATAAAAACGGCGAGACATAATTCCAGAATGTTTTTACCATGGAACGTTAAGTTAGAAGTCCAAATGCATTTTTCATACCTAAATGGAAATTGAAATGGTTACTGTTATTTGTATTCCCTTTGTTGTATAACATATTTGGCTGTAATGGCCAAGGCCTAGCAAAAGACCTGAACCCAACTCATTTTCTTTTGTTTTATTTACTTTTTATTGTCATTTGGTTCTTCCCTTTATCTTTGGCCTCTCCTTTTACGTCTGTAAGAAGGTAGGACCTACTTGTATATTGCCAAGACGATAATGTATAATTAGTATAATTCATACTTGAGTTGCTCCCAAACTCCTTTTTCATCTGCATGTTGCTCATACCGGGGTAGGCAGAAGAGGCACCTGCCTAGGGTCCAATGGCAAGGGGACTAGTGATGGGCGAATTTATTCGGCAGGCGCGAATTTGGGGGCCCGGCTGCACGTCCTGCGCCAGGGCCCGCCCCCCTCTAGTTCCGTTTCTGACTACGATGGGGGGTGCCTGCGCATGGACAGTGCAGTGCGGTGGCCAGCTGGGTTGCTTCAGGCACACTGTGCTCAAGGGTAAAAAAGTTTGGGGACCCCTGCTTTAGTTGATTCCAGGAAATATACCTTAGCCTTATTGTCTTCTAAGGACTTAGTACTATTTTATATACTATGCTTCTTTCTGCTCTGAAGTTTGTAGTTATTGGTCTTTACAAATGTCGAGCCAGTCTTTGAAATTACAATTTATTCTAGTTTATATTTGTTTTTCATGCAAAGTACACATTTTGCTGTATCTGTATGAGTCAGACTTACTTTTTATAGATTACTTCTATTGTATCCTATTCTATAGTATTGTCTCTATATCTGGCTTGTTTAATAAACATTATTAATAAATAAGTGATACACTTTCATGACAACGTCTGTCCAAAAGAAATGAAAATCATAACTTTGTTTAAGGGGCAGATTCACTAACTTCGAGTGAAGGATTCGAATGAAAAAAACTTCGAATTTCGAAGTTTTTTTTGGGTACTTCGACCATCGAATTGGTTAAATTCGTTCGAATTCGATCGAAATCGAACGAAATCGAACGATTCGAAGTAAAAATCGTTCGACTATTCGACCATTCGATAGTCGAAGTACTTTCCCTTTAAAAAAAAATTCGACCCCCTACTTCGGCAGATAAAACCTACCGAAGTCAATGTTAGCCTATGGGGAAGGTCCCCATAGGCTTGCTAAGCTTTTTTTGATCGAAGGATATTCATTCGATCGTTTGATTAAAATCCTTCGAATCGTTCGATTCGAAGGATTTAATCGTTCGATCGAACGAAAAATCCTTCGATCGTTCGATCGAACGTTTAGCGCTAAATCCTTCGACTTCGATATTCGAAGTCGAAGGATTTCAATTCGAGGGTCGAATTTCGAAGTATTTTTAACTTCGAAATTCGACCCTTAGTGAATCTGCCCCTAAGTGTAGGAGGCGGTAGAAGACAAAAAATATGGGTCAAAATCTCACATTTTAATAAATCTGACCCTTAGTATAAAGTTTGCAATGTTAAAAAGGCCAAGTGATCATGCAGCAAAATCCAAGTTTCGATGAATAATGATCTGTTACAATCCTGAACTAAATCTAAACCCTAGTTTGAATATGTAAATTAGGCCAAGGAAGAGTTACGGAATCCTGGAATCGATGCATCCCTAGTCTTTTTTTTTCTTTACTACATTTCATTTACCCAAACCTTTTTATATCTTATAACATTTCCTCTGTTTTTCTTCTCTTCCAGTCTGCTTTTCCAGTCCCTCTTCCTAGGCGCTCTATTTTAATTTCTCTTTCCCTACACATCTTCCCATGCCTTATGATGCCTACTGTTATTGATATAATACTGCTCAAATATAGCTTTCAAGGGTAGTTAGGGATGTTGTTACATTGCAATGTACGTCTTCCTTGCCAGGTATGAATTGTGTCACAAGTGCTACTATACATATACACATTTTAGCACTTAGGATAGAAAGCTTATGGACAGGCTTCAAAGTGTTGTTACTGTCCAGGGAAAATATTCTCTTTATGAGTTAGACTCTCCCCATTGTACTGGAGAAATAAAATGACTCCCCATAGCTTGCAGTTGAAAGCCAAAAAGAATGAATATGTTATTTTGCAGTCACAAAAAATGATCACAACTATACTGATACAAAACATTCCCAATTTCTTTACCAAAAACAAAACCAGAATGTGGTAGCCTCCACTTCTACACATATTCTAATTAAACATTCCCATGGCTGTTTTATTTGGCTTCTCTAACAATGTGCTAACCCAAAAAATTCACTGTTCAAAACTACATGTCAAGTGAGTTATGTACGTGATTTATTCTATAGCCTTTTTAACATTATGCATTCTACAGATAAGAATCACTTTTTCTATGAATATATTAAACATGTAGTTCAGATAAGGCTACTGCTAATTTCTGTCTCAAAAGCATAATCCAGGTGTGATATAGTAGCTGCATGGCTTCATAAAGATGTGGAGGAAAATACAATAATGCAATATATATATATATATATATATATATATAGATATATATACTGTATATATATATATACCATTTCAACAATAAAAATCAATTTCTCAGACTAACGAATCATTGTTTCAATTAAATTCATATTTAAAGCATAAACTACAGCCGGTATATATTAATATTTTATGTGTTCCTTAAAGGGGCTGTACAATTTTAACTAAACTTTTAGTATTATGTAGCCATTGATTTTCTGAGACAATTTGCAATTGGTCTTTATTTTTTGTTTTTTCATTTTTTTTTCCCAGTTGTTTCAGCTTTCTGTTCAGCAGCCTCCAAGTTTGGTATTTGAGTAGCTGTCCGGTTGTTAGGAACAAGGCCTGGAATATGAATAGACGAGGACCTGAACAGGAATTTAAGTAATAAAAAGTAACAATAACAATAAAATTGCAGAGCAATTGTTTTTTGGCTGCCTATAGAAAATAAATAATGAAGACCAATTGCAAAGTCACTAGGAGCAGGACATACTAAGGTGAACCACCATTTAAGTGAACAGCTTACTCAATTTGCTAGTGTCTTCTTTAATATCTATTAATGGACACTATCAGTATATTAACTCTAGATAAGGCAGTGAAAGAATGTTTAATATGTTCCATATATAAAGAAGAACTTCATTTATTGTTACATCCCATTTCTTAGGTCTTAATTTTATCCTCAGATGCATAAAGGATAATTATCACTTACTTTCAATAGGTTATGAAATCCCCTGATATCTGTATGGCAAAAGCAACCAAGGGTTTCAGGTCTAGCTAGACTGGCAGCTGGAAGAAAAGTCAATTATAAACATAAATAAGTACATAAATATATGTAAATATATTTTATTTTAAGCTTCAGTAGGCCATTGAAGACCTGCTGTGAATTAATATTTTGCACTCATTTAGCTGTGATTGAAAAAAAAGCAACGGTTCCCTTGATTTCAATGAACTTTGACAAGCCCAGAGTTGTGTAAAATAATTGCTTAAATACACATGTTACTTGGCTATATGCACATTTATAAATAGGGGTATGGGTGCATGCAATCAATTTCACGGCAAATTTTGTGTGATTTTTCATGTGTTAAATTCCCATTGCACAAAGTTGGCACCTATGTCACTTCAGTTTAGAGCGAGATCACATAACCCCATCCCCACTGGTCAAAACCTGTTGCTGGAATAATGTTTGGCAAAAGCATCAGAGACACAATTAGAAAGTCATGATATGTTGAAGTTCTGAAAATAATGAAGCTATGACATACCTAACATTGTTAATTCAATAATTAATCCTTATTGGAACCAAAACCAGCCTACAGGGTTTATTTAGGGGCAGATGCATCAAGGGTCGAATATCGACGGTTAATTAACCCTCAATATTCGACTGGGGAATGAAAATCCTTTGACTTCGAATATCGAAGTCAAAGGATTTTGCGCAAATACTTTGATCGAATGATCGAAGGAATAATCATTCGATCGAACGATTAAATCCTTCGAATCAAACGATTCGAAGGATTTTAATCCAACGATTGAAGGATTATCCTTCAACCAAAAAAAGTTAGGCAAGCCTATTGGGGACCTTCCCCATAGGCTAACATTGAGTTCGGTAGCTTTTAGGTGGCGAACTAGGGGGTCGAAGTTTTTTCTTAAAGAAGCAGTACTTCGACTATCGAATGGTCGAACGATTTTTACTTCGAATTGTTCGATTCGAAGTCGTAGTCGAAGGTCGAAGTAGCCAAAAAAACACTTCGAAATTCGAAGTTTTTTTTCTTCTACTCCTTCACTCGAACTTAATGAATGGGCCCCTTAATGTTTAGATGATTTTCTAGTAGACTTAGGGGCAGATTTGTTATGGATTGAGTTGGGTTTTCCACGAAAATTTGAGGGTTTTTTTTGGTCAAAAATACTTTTTTTCGAGTAAAAAAAACCCTCAAAACTATACCCTGACCCTGTAAATAGTTTGAATCCAAAAATACACCACCTAAAACCTGTTGAGGTCATGCAGGAGTCAATGGCAGAAGTTCCTTGTACCAGTTGAAGATATTAATAGCGTTCATGATGTTCAAATTTTTTCATAGGGTTTTACCCGAAAACTAGATCAATTCAAGTTTTTTTCACCTAAAACTTGATTTAGTTTGTTAATCCTCGCTGAATCAAGCTTTTTCCACTCTTGTTTTTTCTAAATAAGAAACCATTCAAGTCGTAAGTTCATTCGAGGTATAAAATAACTCTGAAATTCGACCTTTGATAAATAACCCACTTAAAGATCCAAATTATGGAAAGATCCATTATCTGGAAAACCCCAGGTCCATACCTGTACATCCAAGTGTTATCTGAATACAGGTCATATGAGAACCAAGTGATCATTTTATTTGGATAATGTGTTTATGGAAGGAACAGTTCCCCCCAGTATAGATCCTTTCCGCACACCAGCTAGGAAATTAACAAAAGAGAAAGGGAGATGCAATAAAACTATTATTTCAGAATCTGAGTCTCCATGTGTGTGAATAATTTTTAGCCGTGACTGTTTTTATTCTATATCCAGGGATTGTCAGAGGTCAAATACTTCAGCAGGCTTTTATCCTTGGCAGTGGTTACCTTAGTGAGGGCATTTGTGGCCACAGACTGGAGAAATAGGAAGCATAAATATACTTGCAAGGAGGCTAGATAATTGCATTACTAGGAGTTCAATAACATAGGCACTAGTTGTTTTAGCATATATATAACACAATAACCTTTTTTGTCTTTGTGAAAATAAAGGCTTCTTCCCTTTAAAGCAGTTGGATTCCCATGCACCATGCAGGAGATGGCTATATGTGCTAACCTTCTCCATCTGAAATTTGTGCATGGTGCAGTATTAGTATAATTAAATATTGAGAAAGCATACCCTGCATACTTGTCAGGAAGTGATGTGAGGTTTTAGATGGACTGAATGACCAATACAAATAGTTTCTATGATTGTTTATAATCGTATGCAAGTTTCTAGGCTAATGGCACATATAGTGTTTTTGCCAACGGCAGAGAACACGCCAATTTACTTTTTGCAGCCTTGTTTTCAGCAGCACTGACCATAATGGCATCTATCTGTCAGAGCACACTTAAAAAACGGACAATAATGTCAAAAAATGAAAGTGTTTTAAAGTAATAAAAATATAATGCAGTGTTGTCCTGCACTGGTAAAACTGCTGTGTCGCTTCAGAAACTCTACTATTGTTTATATAAATAAGCTGCTGTGTAGCAATGGGGGCAGCCATTCAAAGGAGAAAAGGCTCAGCAGATAAGCTCTGTAAAACATAATGGTGTTATCTGTTATCCACTATTTATCCTGTGTCTCATAGACTTTTTCCAATTTCCACCATTGCAAAACAGCAACTTCTTTATATAAACTATATTAGTCTTTCTGAAGCAAAAAGACTAGATCAGTTTTACCAGTGCAGGACAATACTACATGATATTTTCATTACTTGAAAACCCTTTAATTTTTTCGTGTTACTGTTCCTTGATAAAAACACTCAAAGGCTATATTTGTTAGAAATAACGCAGAACAGATCAAGGAGGAGTACCATTGGATCCAAGGATAATTTCTCAAGAAGGGTTTTAACCCGTACGTGTATAAAAGAAGTTAAAATGTACTTGTAGGGCAATAAGGTTGTGTCCTTACCTTACTGCTCAAAGCTACACCACCACCTTAGTGCTCAAAGCTAGGACTTTTTATTTATACCACCGCTGTGTAAAAGACCCTTATAGTTCTCACCACCACCTTCATTATTGTAAAAAGAAAGTGTTTTTAACTTTCCTTATTTTCTTAATTGGATTTTTAGGTGGGTACTCACAAACACAACTTTTCAACTTGCATGTAAAAACTCATCATTATGCAGCCTTCCTTCTTGTATAACTGTTGAGTGATATGCAGTAGCAATAGTGTAAAAACCTTTTTTATTTTTAAAAACAATATTAAAATGCATCTCATGTAATAAGGCATATCTATTCTCCGTCCTGTTGGGACTGTCCCCTATGGAATATCGCACAATCTGTAGGAAGTGAAATAAGCCTGCAGCGTTTCTTCCACCGATCGTGGCGCCCTCCAGTGATGTAACCAGCCTAAAGGTGGCCATACACGGGCAGATTTTTTACTTACAAACGACCGATCCAGAACGTTCCGACAATATCGATCAGATGGTTGATGGTGTACGAATGATCGTCAGACAAACAATCGTCTCAACATTATCGTTCGCAAAATTGATCGGATGAGTTTCAAAATTTTCGGCGTTCAGGGATAAATTCCCTCTTTGCGCATGTCAGGATATACGGAACAATGAACATATACGGAAGGACTCCTAACGTTCTTTGCTGAAAGCTTAATTTGTAACTATATGAACTATGTAAGGAAATAAATTTGTGCTGACTGCAGGAATATCACCCTATTATCACCCTATTACCACATATGTGAAAGTTTATTATGCCATAGCAAGACATAAATCCATATGTCTCCATGGAGCAGGGGAGGAGGAACTGACTATATAAGACAGACAGTCACACAATGCTAGCACCGCCCCTCATTTTTTGAACAACGTTCGTCGTGCATGAAGCAAACAATACGGTTATATCTGTTCATATAATTGTTCTCCGTGGATGGCATATCGTATGGTAAAATATACGTCGACGATCGTTTAACCATACCAGCGTTCATCCCAGAACGATAAAAGTATGCCCGTGTATGGCCACCTTTACTCGTCTCATCTGCGACTTCTTCAGAGGCTTCATGCCTGATGCACTAAAGGAAAAAATGTCAAAGAAAAACCTTTTCAGCAGTATGTGCTACAGTACACAAGTGCCAATTATACCATCACAAGAGTGTATCACTCAGAACTGTGGTGTTGCTTTCTCAGCATGTCTTCAAGTGTCCTGAAGTGCTAAATTCCAATAAAACTGCTGTTCTCAATGGCTAAGCATTCTGTTTGTCTTCTGCTCTTCTTCCATTTCAACAGATGTTTTCAATGTCAGGCAATCTAATCAGGAACTAACACTGTGTAGCTTTCCACTCTGTCTCACTTTCTTGACATTCTAATAAATATTTTTTCCATTATCTAATATAAGTAATTAAAAAATTTTTTTACAGATGTCACCGCTCTGAAGAGTTACAATGTGCCGTTGTGATTGGATTAGTGGAAGAGTCTATATGCCGAGAACTTCCCACACCAGTCAGTTGAACTTTAGAAGCTGTTTAGATGAGTAGTGAAACGTCTTCAATAATTACTCAGCAAGTCCAGTTGTTTTTTTTTTTTTTAAATTAGATATACCACGACATGGGTGAATGAAAATCTTCATAGTCATATTTATTCCATTGTTAACTTGTCTGCTTACTAACAGGCTGGTGACTGGTTAAAGACACTGCAACAAATCATACCAACAAAAAGTATACTGTTAGGATCTTTAATAAACTGTTATTTATGTAAGTAAGAGATGTTTATTTAAGGGGGTTATTTATCAAAGGTTGAATTTTAGAGTTTTTTAAGACCTTGCATGAATTTGAATGAACTCACAACTCAAATGGTTTCTAATTTAAAAAACTTGAATCAGAGTTTTGGGTTAACCCTCGATCGAATTTTCAGCAAAAAAAATCCATAATCTCTCGAATTGATTGCAAAACCCGCAAAAAAACCTTGAATATCATGCAGGCTATTTACATCTTCCAATGGTTCAAGGGACCTCTGCCATTGACTTCTACATGACCTCGACAGTTTTTAGATGGTGTATTTTTGGATTGGAGTTATTTTTAGGGTCGGGGTATAATAAATCTAGGAAAATCTAAGCTTCTTAGTTTTTTTAAACAGTAAAATAGATTTTTGACTCCAAAATAACCTAGAAAACTAGAATTTTTTGTGGAAAACGCAACTCGAACCTTAATAAATCTACCCCTAACTATTGTGGTTTTCAAATTTGTATAGTTTTTAGTGGACTATAAGGCTAACAGCAAGTTTACCAGAAACTGCATTACTTTGCAGTAGGTTTCCCTCAGTTTGAGGTGGATGGGGTGTGATTGTTGTACAAGGTCCTGTCTTTTTATTAGAAAAAAAGCAAACCAGTCAAAAATTTATGTTTTGAACTCTTAGCAAAGTAGCATATCTTTGTTTTGGAGAATTCTTTAACAGGTTTCTGAATAATAGCATTGTATCTTGCATAGATTCAATTTTATTGGCTCAGTGTAGACTTTTTTTTTGTCAAGAACTGCAAGCTATGGCCTTATCTAGTAAAATTTTAACCTGCACTAAAGCTGGTCATACACAGGCAGATTTTGTCAGCGCTCTAAGAACACTCTTATTGGTGATCACGTATCCAAGGTAAGGGATACATGAGGATACTTTTGTTCTATCTTTGTTGTGTAGGCTGCAAAATCTCACATATATTAACCAATTTACTCCAGCTGTGCATGCGCCGAAAGTCCACTCAGATTCCGAAGTTTAACGAAGAAAAGAAGATGGCGTCCGTGAACTCCCAGGGACAGAATCTGCACAGAGGGGTAAGTAAAAAATTAGGGACATTTTCCCAGGGGGGCAGGTAGGCTGGGGGAGAAGAGGGAGGGGGGGTCTACGCAGAGTAGGGGGGAGAGTTTTTTTACAGTAGGGGTTGAATTCTCCTTTAATATACCAAAAGGCATGCACAGTGATCCATTGTTTAACAATGATTATCTAACTGTTCCATCCACTGACTGATTTCATCATTTTACGTCGAAAATGTTTAAAACTATCTGAACGACTGTTGGGTCAATTTTGTTGGAACGATTGTTTGCACCCCATCAATTTAACAAAAAGTAGACGATTAAATTGGTTGTTTCACACAACGGAATCTGCCCATGTATGGCCACCTTTACTGACTGCAGTGTTTATTTAGATTGGCCCCATAATCCTGTGTAACTCATTATTGAGTCATTGTGCACATTGTATTATAAAAGTCTATTGCCGATGCTGTATTATAAATTAAAGGAGAACTAAACCCTAAAAATGAATATGGATAAAACTGCCATATTTTATATGCTGAACTTATTGCACCAGCGTAAAGTTTCAGCTTCTCAATAGCAGCAATGATCGAGGACTTCAAACTTGTCACAGGGGGGTCACCATCTTGGACTCATGCTCAGTGGGCTCTGAGCAACTGTTGAGAAGTAAATCTTAGGGATCGTTGCAAATTATCAAGCAGAAATGAGGTTGGCCAATGCTATAGGGTTGATTTATTAAATTCTGATGCTAGTTGCACTGGTTTCTGTGCTACCATGTAGTAATTATCTGTATTAATTACTAATCAGCCTAATATTGTGACATTTGTATTCTATGTGTACTGTATATTGTGAGTGAGTCCCTAAGCTCAGTAAGTGACAGCAGCACAGAGCATGTGCAGTGAATCAGCAAAAAAGAAGATGGGGAGCTACTGGGGCATCACAGATCAGAAGCCAAAAACATAATGTACAACATTTCTAGCTTCTTCTTTAGTTAAGCTTTAGTTCCATTTAGTACCATTGGTTCAACCCAATCTCACTACTATACCATTTATGGTTCTACCAAGCAAACAGAACAAAAAAAGAAAAATAATGGGTAGCTTGTCATCTTGTGTATTGAGGTGACCCTAGAAGTTGCCAGATCTGATTACTAACAAACCAATTTTCAGCAAATTAATTCAGGATCGTTTTTTTTATTAATTAAAAACTGATCAGTATGTTGATGTCATGGAAAAATAACAGATGCAAGGACTCGGTGGGTAGCCTCATGCCTGGAAGCACTCTGCTAGACAAATAATATTTGGATTTTGAGCACAAGTTGTATCCGTTAACAAAGGAAAACAAACACTATGTACAGCTCATTGGCACTGTACACAGCTGGGTGCCTACAGGAAGAAATCCTGGACAGCTCTCCATTAGTTAACGTTAAAATGGGTATGGAATAATAAAGATCTGTGACCTATTGTCATGAAATGATTTGCCATGAGTGCTTTCCTGGAGTGATATTTGATTTATGGGTAGCACCCAGCCAGAGCCTTTTAGATTGGTAAGCACCAATGATGTGAGGAATATGTATATCATCGTAAAATAGTTAGTAGCACACTTTGAGCAAAATACTCCTCTGTCCAGAGATAATAATGCAATGTTTCAGTGAGTTGACTGCACCCTTTCTCAAGCTCATGTCTCATGTTATGGAGC
Source organism: Xenopus petersii (assembly GCA_038501925.1). Lineage (NCBI taxonomy): Eukaryota > Metazoa > Chordata > Amphibia > Anura > Pipidae > Xenopus > Xenopus petersii. The sequence goes on from CM076672.1 coordinate 197,685,021, forward strand.
ATGGAAAACAATAATTCTCAAAAAAACAAAAATAATAATAATACACAAACAGAAAACAAAAATAAAAAAGAAGAAAATATCAAGTTAAATCACTGAATTAACGTAGATCAAAGTACCTGTTCAATCCCTTTGGACTTAATGAGTTTATTCTGCGAATCCATTGTACACATATAGATCTCACTTAATTGATATATTTTCCCTTGAAAGATCTACCATTTCTGCAACCAATGTAGTTTGCTGGAGCCCATTATTTTTTGCAGGATGGCGCAACAATATAGCAAGTGCTATGTGATATACAGGTATGGGATCCATTACCTGGAAATCCGTTATCCAGAAAGCTCCTGATTACGGAAAACCTGTCTCCAATAAACTCCCATTTTATCCGAATAATCTTTATTTTTAAAAATGATTTCCTTTATCTCTGTAGTAATAAAACAGTACCTTGTACTTGATCCCAACTAAGATATAATGAATCCTTATTGGAGGCAAAACCGGTCTATTGGCCATTTTAGCCTATTTAATATTGAAATGATTTCCTAGTAGACCTAAGGTTACTAAGGTTATCCGGTTACCCCCCTGGTCCCGAGCATTCTGGATAACAGGTCCCATACCTGTACAACAAAAATGTGTAAAAGATTCCCCTGTTGTGATTACTGTTATGCTTCTTGGTTATGTCTCACAAATCCATTATAGGAAGTATACCATGTACCAGTGAATTCAATTATTGACCATTTCCATAAGTGGCGTAACTAGAGTGCGCCAAGCTCCACTGCAAAAAAGTCTTCCGATCCCCATCCTCCCCACTTCCCATCCCGCCTCTGTCCACCCCCATTTCCCACCTCAGCCGCACCACGTACAGCCCAACTCCACCCACATCCCACCCTGACTCCGCCCACTTCCTCGCTGGTAAGAGAGAGCTGCTGGGGAGGAGGTTTTTTTTTAATTCACTATAGAGGAAGCAGACAGTTTGGGCCCCCCTGTGACTGCGGGATTCGCTTCCTCTATAGTTACGCCACTGATTTCCATTGTGTTCTAGTGCAACCATTATACTTTCAGAGTGTTTTACGCCTTTGAAAAAAAAACTAGAAGGGGCAAAAAAGTCCTTTGCCATAGCAGTTTATTTTCTTCTTCTATATTTTCCTAGTTTGTGCAGAATCTGCATTCCGTCTTTCCTTTAGACATAACATGCGCCAGTGGAACAACTGCTTTAACTTAATGGCCTTTCCTGAACAACAAGACAGCACTGCTGCCATTAGTTCTTCAATGAAAAGGTAATTGGGCCCTGTTACAGAAATAAACAGAATGAAAACAATGTCCTGAAGCAGTGTGCCTCCTGATGTTATTACAAATCCTCTAGTCATCATTCCCTATTTCCTGCTGATTGGCAATCACATCTGGATAACATTATTGAGCATTATCTGCCTGAGAGATGCTCAGTATTCTCGCAGATGCTCTTCCCAGATGTTATCCATTTAACCAAATCTGATCTTCCTTGGAAAGCCCCAGCTACCCGATGCCTGTACAATCCGGCCTTCATAGTGAGATAGTTGGCAGGGATCTTTAAACCATGACTAAGTTCCATTAAATGGCTATGTAGCTATAATAGCAGACATTTAGCACAGTTTAAGTACACTAAATGGCATATAGTGAAAAAGCATATTTATAGAATGTTCCGCGTTCTAGTATACACTGTCCAGGCTATGTGATTATTAGTCTTATTAATTTCTTGAGTCTTTCATGAGGTTTCGGAAAGTGCTCCGTGGATGTTCCTTTAGAAGCATATTTATAGAAACGCTTGATGATGATAAAAGCACAAAAACAAGCGTTCTGCTCAGTCAGTGAGAGCACAGCAAATCACTCATTATCAGTCATGTGCACTGCTCTCTTTCCTTTAAATATTCATAATCCTTACAATGCAATCATCTGGATTTCTTTTGTCTGCTTCACACATCATTTGACACACAAAGAAAGCGAATGTCAAGCACTGTCTGCTGCTCTTTGTATGGAACCAGCCAAGGGATTTGTATTCTGAACCAAGAGCACAGCAAAAAAAACAACAAAAAACAGTCAGAATAACCGAGTCAGACACGGCAAATGAGCTGCTCTTTACCAAGAGGGTTATTTTGATTTATGAACTGGAAGGCCACTGAGAAGACCCACACGCGGCTCAAGCACAAATGGCTGAGGTTCCAATAAAGAACCCTCGACACAGTACATGTGCTTAAAGGTACAACATTTATCTTTGTGAGATCCTGACTGAATTGGCTGCAAAGGGGTTGCAAGAAGTAGGTTGAGCAATGAGTTCCAGTGTTCACTAACTGCAAAAATGGCCCATTGTGTTGTATGGCTCTGTAATTATAAAGAGGATGTTCAATAATAAACACTAAGAAATATGGTTGTCATGTTGTACAGTGTTCAGTAAACATATCATAAATATACATCAGCATTCTATATACAGGATATATACTTATGAATGAGTGAAAGAAGTATTTTTTGTCAATGTATCTCTAAGCAGGACCGTAGCACTGACAAAAAACCCGTCATGAGTGTTCCATTTTATTCATATGGATAGAGTCCTCTTGGATGCACCTAGGCTATTTTCCCCAATATTTGTGTTAAAATCACACAAAAAAAATCCACCAACTGCCGTGCCGGGTGGTACTCACAGGACTTGCTTAAAAAATGAAAAAATCCTTGACTTGATCCAAACTAAGATATAATTAAGTCTTATTGGAAGCAAAAGCAGCCTGTTGCGTTTAATTAGGGGCACATTTACTAAGCTCGAATGAAGGATCCGAAGTAAAAAAAACTTTGAATTTCGAAGTTTTTTTTCTGGGTACTTCGACCTTCGAATAGGCTACTTCGACCTTCGACTACAACATTCGAATCAAATGATTCGAACTAAACTCGCTCGACTATTCGATAGTCTAAGTACTGTCTCTTTAATAAAAACTTCAACTACCTACTTCGCCACTTTAAACCTACCAAGCACCAATGTTAGCCTATGGGGACTTTCCCCATAAGGCTTCTAAGCAATTTCTGATCGAAGGAAAATCGTTAGATCGATGAATTAAAATCCTTCGAAGGATTTAATCGTTCCATCAAACAATTTTTCCTTCGATCGATCGAAGTATTTGCGGTAAATCCTTCGACTTCGATATTCGAAGTCGAAGGATTTTTCTTCGTTGGTCGAATATCGAGGGTTAATTAACCCTCGATATTCGACCCTTAGTAAATGTGCCCCTAAATGTTTACATGATTTTCTAACCGATTTAACAAATTAAGATTCAAATTACAGAAAGATCTGTTAAACAGAAAACCCCAAGTCCTGAAAATTCTGGATAACAGGTCCCATACCTGTATAGCCCAATTGTGCTGATCCAATCATTTGGCCCCTGGGCCAGTGATGATAATGAACCTGTTGGGAGAGGACTGCATCAACTGGCCAATAAAGTCCTGACCTGATGGGATTTTCTAACCTGTGTGATATGTATTCTGGTGTTTTTGCCTAAATATCCGAAAGGCCCAATGCACAAGCCAATAGGCTGCCAACTCATTCTGGAGGGGTGAGTGAGCAGCCTCTGTATGGCCAGCTATATGGATACTGACTTTGTATACTGCACTGGGGCAAGAAATGATGCAAACCATTTTCAATATCTGCAGAATACAGCATAACATGACTTTGCTACATAAATAATGGATAATTCATTAATAAATAAATAAAGGGATTTTATTTCAAGTCTGTTTTATGCATTTCTGTACAGTTTTCAGTTGCAGTTCAATAAATTCCTACTACCCTTTCAGTTTGACATCTCTGGCTTCATGCTGTTTGATCGTGCTTCTTTTAATATGTATTTTACACTAGCCCAATTAAAAACGATATTTTCATAATTCAAAGCCATTCAACATGTTCAGTCAAGATGCCGGACTTCTGCAATGCAGTGCAATCGTATGTAAAACTAGAAGAAGTCATGACTGGATGAGAAACCAGGGCATAAATTGGTCAAAAGGGGTGAGCCCTGTCAGGGTCTAGCAACTCCAATAGGTTGGAGTCGGGACCAGAATAAGAGTATACAGAAAAATCAGAGGCAGAAGGTCAGGAACCAAAGGATAAAGGTAATATAGCAATTTAGGAGCAACAGGAACAAGTGAAGGTTGTCGGAAGTTGGCTCAAACTCACCCAACCCGTGGGTTTTGAGCTGTCCCGCATATCACTAGTGTACATGGAGCTTAAAACTGCATCTCATATTTAAAATATTGTCTCATCAAATGCTTATACTCAAGTTATGTTAGCAAACACCAAACAAGCTTTCTTTTTAAGCATACCAGTCTCCTTATACGACACTGCATTCTGCTACTAAGTACATTTATTATTCCTAAAATGTGTTTATAATTCCTAACTCTGTGGAAAAGAGGGTTGGACTCATCATAACTTTGTTTACATAAAAGTTAAAATATGGCTCGACTCAAACCACATATTGAAATATGACTGAAATATTTTTGCAACAAGTTCTTATTTATTTATGACATAGGAGACTTACATAATGAAAACAATAATAGTTTAGCGTTACTTTGATCATGTGGTTGCCGCCCCTGGGCACACAGACTGCAGATTATATCTTTTGTTGCTTCTAGTTATAATAAGCAATAACATTATTCGAAATGCACTGTGAACAAGAAGCTTGTTTTGTTTGCGTATTTACCAGTTTGAATTCCTTATTTATTAGTCTCTTTGGTCTTTAAATAGCACCACCAATTACATGCAGAATAGCAGTGTTTTACTCAAGAATTTATGGTTTATGCCCAACGTATACAGGTATGGGACTTGGGGTTTTCCAGGTTAGAAATTTTCCATAGTTTGGATCTCCATACATTCAGGGGTAAAAAAAAAATTTTCACAAAAAAAAATTTTTTTTGAGGGTATTTTTAAGTCAAAACTTTAAAAAAAACCTGTTGAGATCACGTAGAAGTCAATGGCAGAGGTCCCTTGAACTATTTGAAGATGTTAAAAGCCTTCATGATGTTCGAGTTTTTCCGAAAACTTTTTTTTGCCGAAAACGCAATCAATTCAAGTTTTTAACCCCCGATTACACTGATTCAAATTTTTTTTAAATTTCGCGTTAAATTTCTTCAATTAGACTCGTGAGTTCATTCTAGGTCTAAAAAAGCTCACAAAGCTCTAAAACTCGACCTTGGTGAATAACACCCCTAAGTCTACTATAAAATCATTTAAACATTGAATTAACCAAATAGAATTGTTTTGCCTTCAATAAAGATTAATTATAACTTAGCTGGGATCAAGTACAAGGTCCTGTTTCCTTATTTTTTTTTTTTTTTCAATTATTTAATTAAATTGGAGACAGCTTTCCTGTAATTCTGAGTTTTCTGGATAACGGGTTTCCAGATAATAGCTACTATTTCACTGAAATGACATGAATTGCATGGACTGATTTCCAACAGGCATGGATGAATTCTATGTATAATTTCACACACAATTCAGACTGACCCCTCAGAATATAAAACGTGACACACAATTCAGTGTCTTTAATACCAATATGAATACACATGTGCATGTAAATATGGCAGCAGGGCACTCAGCTGCTGACATTCTGTCATAAAACCCTATTTCTTGCGGTTTTGTGCCTTTAAACTTTAATAAACCTTTGCAAATCCACCTGCTCCACATGTACAGATTTGATTCCCCGTAGCGAATGGCATGACTATGAATAATAACAAGGATACTTGATTTCTAATCGGAATCCAGCTATACGCATATCAGCATGGTGGATAGAATATTCATTTTATTTCAATATATTTTTTCTATATTTCCAAGAATCGTATGAGAACACAGTGTCCGAGTGTAGGGTTAGAGATAAGAAGGTGCTGGGCATGTGGTTATAGGATTAGCTGGCTCAGAAGAATTTTTTTTGGTTAGCAACATATTTCTGTCCTTCTATACATAATATAATTGGGAATATCAGCGCAATCTATCCAATTTCTATTTTCATTAACTTACTCAGGATAATAATGTACAAACATTAAGGTCTCTTTGCATTTGCCCTCCTAAATGAGCTCTAATATGCTTTAATATAATTATATGGGTGAGCACTAGTGATGAGCAACCGACCCTAATCCGCTCTCCCTCAGCCTGCGCCTGCCCGCATCCGACTTCCTTTTATAGACCTGTGCCAACCCGCCCTACCGATGATGTCACAAAAGGGGCAGGGCTAGCGGGTATAAACCCGGAAGTCGCATTTGAAGTTGGCAGGAGGGGAGAGCAGAAGAGCTCAATCCGCAACCACCTGCGAAGAGGAGTGCGAGGTTGGCCTGAACTTGCCCGGGTTCACTTATCAATATTATATTCTACAGCGATTGCAATGTTCTTATTCTCTTTATTCACTATATAAACCCACCTTTAATGTGTTAGTTTAGGTCTTGTTTTTATGCTGTAATATTTCTGTAAAGAGCAGCAACATTAAACAGTATTTCCAATATCTATTACAGGTATGGAACCTTTGATCCAGAATGTTCTGGACCTGGGGTTTTCCGGATAATGGATCTTTCCGTAATTTGGATCTTCATACCTTAGGGGGCAAATTCATCAAGGGTCGAATTTCGAGGGGTTAAATCCCTCGAAATTCGACTGGGGAATAGAATCGAATAGGCAATTCGGGCGAATTTACGCGCTGGCGAATAGTCGAATTGGCGACTATTCGCCAGGCAAATAGGCACTCGATCGAATATTCGATCGAAGGATTTTCATTCGATCGAATGCCTTTTTATTCAATCAAAAACTTGGAAAACAAGCCTATGGGACTTTCCCATAGGCTTTTAAAGCAATTCGGTAGGTTTTAGGTGGCGAAGTAGGCAAAGTATTTTTAAAGGAGACAGTACTTCGATCGAATGGGCGAATAGTCGCAGCGTTTTTGCGCTCGATCCAGTACTTCGCCTATCGAATGGCGAATAGTCGCAGCGTTTTTGCACTCGATCTATTCAAATCATTCTACTCAGGCGAATTTACGCCAATTCGATAGTCGAGGAGCACAAAAATTTGAAGATTTTTTTCTTCGAATCCTTCACTCGAAGTTAGTGAATCGGCCCCTAAGTCTACCTGAAAATGATTTAAAAAGTAGACCAGTGGCGTAACTACCGGGGGAGCAGGGGGTGCGATTGGGCCATGGCCCGCACCCCCTCAGGGCCCCCCGGCAGCTCGCGTGCCACTGACTCTTATGCTGCTGGCTGATTCTGGGGCGGCGAAAATAGCGTACGGAGGGGGACCCGGCTGCACGTCCTGCGCCAGGGCCCGCCCCCTCTAGTTACGTTACTGTAGAAGATAAACCTAATAGGCTGGTTTTGCTTCCAATAAGGATTAATTATATCTTAGTTTGGATCAAGTACAAGGTACTGTTTTATCATTGCAGAGAAAAAGGAAATAATCTTAAAAACCGTGGATTATTTGGATAAAATGGAGTCAAAGGGGCACATTTACTTACGCGTGAATTTTCAATTTGAAAGTCTCCACCAGACTTAACACAACTATGTCAGACGTTATTTCATGATGAATATGTGCATTCATCAAAATGTGCAATTACATCTTGCCAAAAGAACATTGGCATACTTTCGTCAGTGATGATTCGTTCGTGAAAATGTCACAACGAATTTTCTGTAGTGTTGCTTTCTTCTTAGCAAAACTTTGTCTACTTATTTAAGCTTTACATTTTAATTCAGTGGGTACATAAAGGTCATATGTACAGTATGTATTTATTATTGATGTTGGTGAAATTGCAAGAAATGGTTGCTTATTATTAAAAATGGGAAGATCCTCTATTGTCCTAAGCCATGAGCCCTCCTTAAAACAAATGTGGTACGATCTTCAAAGGTGTAAATAAGATATGATTAACAGTTACAACTTGTAAACATAATCCCACTTTAAATATGAAAAAAAACACCAGTGTTTTGACTTTTGCTTACCGTATATACTCGAGTATAAGCCGTTCCAAGTATAAGCCGAGGTACCTAATTCTACCTCCAAAAACTGGGAAAGCTTATTGACTCGAGTATAAGCCGAGGGTGAGAAATGCAGCAGCTTCTTGTAAGTTTCAATCTCGTTTTTTGGATGACTATTCTTAGGCGCCGGCTACTATTCTAAGGCGCCGGCTACTATTCTAAGGCGCCGGCGAATATTCTTAGGCGCCGGCTACTATTCTAAGGCGCCGGCTACTATTCTAAGTCGTTTTTGCGCTTGACCCGAGTATAAGCCGAGGTAGAGTTTTTCAGCATATTTTGGGGGCTGAAAAACTCGGCTTATACTCGAGTATATACGGTATGACTTTTTTAAAATACAGAATATGATGTCACTGATATAATAATGTTGAGGATGTAGCTGCATTGTATTAATTCCCTAGTCAGAACCTGGCAAAATAGATTTTGGTGAAGGGTAAAGAATTGAAATTTTAACACTTTTATCAATTAGCAGATTTACGATCATTCACTGAGCGAATATTAGCCTGGTGAAACGCAACGAAAGTGACAAGGTTATTTGATAGTGAAGTGTGTTGCTCATCTTTTAGTAAATAGGCGATGATAGGCAAATTGTCTTTTTAGCAAAAATTCAAAACAAAAAAATTTGCTCTTTAGTAAATGTGCCCCTATGAGATAGAGTCCTGCAGCGGGTCGGGTACCCGCAAAAACCTGCGGTACCTTGTGGTTTGCGGGTAGAAGCTCCAGGTGTGGGAATAGATGCGGGTCAGTGGTTCTGCGGGTTTGCAGCTCGGGCTGCAGGTCCTCTCAATAACGATTTTAACTGCTTTTTTCCGATCACGTCTACGTCCGATGATGTCACTTCCCGTTTAGAATGACATCACTTCCTGTTTTACTCCCCTTTTTCTGATCACGCCTACTTCCAATGATGTCACTTCTGGTTTACAAATCAGCACTTCCTGATTCTTGATGGTCAGCGGGTTGCGGATAAGGTACGTATGGGTTGGGTCGGGTAGCGGGTAAGAATGCGGGTTGCGGATTTCAGGTACGGGTCGGGTATGGGTTCCAAAAAATGGACCCGCGTAGGACTCTACTATGTAATTCAGAGCTTTCTGGATAACTGGTTTCTGAGAACAGATACCATAGCTGTATGAATATGATCTCTTGGAACTGTGGGTGTCTAATTCCGGCACAAACACACCATTGTATTCATGAAAGTAAATCATTCCATTAGTTTGGGTTTTATAATACACATGGAGCAAGTGCTTTGCCTCTCGCCACATATTTGATTATGTTTCCTAAGAACTAGACATGTGATCACATGTTCAATCCAGCAAAACAAAGTAAAATGTTCTTTCTCTGGACAAGTCTCTAAATGTTATGTGTTAGTTTGTGATATGAGTATTTCTGTGGCATGCATATAATATACATTCATTATGGATTCCACCTGGCAGCAGCATAGGGAGATATCTAATTTATGATTCATTTGTGCCTAGTGAGTCATGAACATGAAAACTCTGATTCCTGCTGGCTTTCAAATTTGCAGTCGATTAAGTATGTACAGTAATTACTGCCCCATATTCCTCTCAGACCAGTAATCCCACAGGAGAAAGTAAACGCAAAATTACAACTCAGTTTTACACTAACAGTTTTTGTTTTTTTTTTAAAAAATATAAAGTTTGAGGTTGAAAATTGCAGTTCTATGTTGAACAGTGAAATTCTTAGCATACCACTGTGCAGAGTTCCTGTTGCTTTATAGGTTGTATTTAACTGGCATTAAAGGAGAACTAAAGCTTAACTAAAGAAGTAGCTAGAAATGTTGTACAGTATGTTTTGGGCTTCTGTACCAGCCCAAGGCAACCACAGCCCTTTAGCAGTAAAGATCTGTGTCTCCAAAGATGCCCCAGTAGCTCTCCATCTTCTTTTCTTCTCATTCACTGCAAATGCTCTGTGCTGCTGTCACTTACTGAGCTTAGGGACCCACTCACATACACAGTACACATAGAATAGAAATGTCACAACATAAGGCTAATTAGTAATTAATAGAGTTAAGTACTACATGGCAGCACAGAAACTAGTGCAACTAGCATCAGAATTTATTAAATCACCCCTATAGCATCAGCTTATATTACAGGCTTGGATCATTGCTGCTATTGACAAGCTGAAACTTTAGGCTGGTGCAATAAGTTGAGTATATAAAATATGTCATTGGCATGGAATTTAATGACCTGTATACATTTATAGAGGTTCATGGTATGGTGGTGTAATATCCCTTACTTATTTCACAATGAGTCACATCCATAGCTCATATATATAAACTAGATGAGAAGTAATTCTGAGCTATCTGGGTGGGAAAAATACTATTTTTGGTTACTTTAGCAAGGATCAAAATTTGTGGAATATTGTATATTGCAAAGCATTAAAGTAGATTATACGTGTTCACATTTGGGGCTCTTATGGCAACTGATTTAGTTTTACATTCAGCTAAAATTCAAAACATATGTCCCTAGGCCATATATCTGTACTTTTTAAAGTAGAAGGAAAGGCTTAATCACTGGAAGGTGACAATAAGTGCGGTTGAAGGCCTCTGCTCCTCATTGCTGAAATCTGCACCTAACTAGAGTTCTATTGTAGGGATTACTAAGCCGCCATTTTGCTTCTGTTCCCTGCGACCCTCTGGATTGCGCACATGTGTAAAAGAGCAAAAACTTTGCCTTTCCGTTTTGAAGTCCAGATTTTGCTGAATTGACATTCTGACCTCCCAGGGCAGCAACAAGGGTTGCAGGGAGTGGACGGAAGATAGTGGTGTAGTGCTCCCTACAATAATACTCCAGTGTGATACAGTCACCAGCAAGCAAAAACACTGGGTCACTACCTGAGATAGCAATTTTAATCATAGTGCGGTGCCTGGCAAATAGCCTCCCCGGTGACTAAAGCCTTTCCTTGTTCTTTAGGCACTTGAAATTGTCTCATCATCAGTATCTTTAAAGGGATCCTGTCATCGGAAAAACGCATCAGTTAATAGTGCTGCTCCAGCAGAATTCTGCACTGAAATCCATTTCTCAAAAGAGCAAACAGATTTTTTTATATTCAATTTTGAAATCTGACATGGGGCTAGACATTTTGTCAATTTCCCAGCTGCCCCTGGTCATGTGACTTGTGCCTGCACTTTAGGAGAGAAATGCTTTCTGGCAGGCTGCTGTTTTTCCTTCTCAATGTAACTGAATGTGTCTCAGTGAGATATGGGTTTTTACTATTGAGTGTTGTTCTTAGATCTACCAGGCAGCTGTTATCTTGTGTTAGGGAGCTGTTATCTGGTTACCTTCCCATTGTTCTTTTGTTTGGCTGCTGGGGGGAAAAGGGAGGGGGTGATATCACTCCAACTTGCAGTACAGCAGTAAAAAGTGATTGAAGTTGATCAGAGCACAAGTCACATGACTTGGGGCAGCTGGGAAATTAAATCAGTTTGCTCTTTTAAGAAATGGATTTCAATGCAGAATTCTGCTGGAGCAGCACTATTAACGGATTCATTTTGAAAAAAATGTTTTTTCCCATGACAGTATCCCTTTAAGAAATGTTTCCCTAAATGTGCTGTCACTTTATACAGTAAACAACATATAACATAAAGGTGCTTTCATATTAGGAGCTACAGCAGAACTAAACCTTGTTACATTTTGGGATACACCAAATCCACTATTTTGGATTCAGCTGAACCCCCGAATCCTTTGCGAAAGATTCGGCCAAATACCGAACCGAATCTGTGCATCCCTAGTTACATTATAATTTTTGTATGAGATAGATCTCAATTTGCTTAATGTATATAACTTTCTGAAAATGTTGTAGTTGTTATTTTCATTTATTAGGAAATCACACTATGGCATTAATTATTCAGAACCAAAAATGGTGGTCTCATTCTATGGACCCAAATCTTCTTGGTGTGCCTTTGAACTACTTCCATTTGATGTACCAGACAGAAGTTCCAAGCCTCCTGGAAGCTGTGTGTAATTATTCAGGAACAGGTACTTTTGGCATCCCTAGAAACACAGACTCGTGCGAGTGCTGCTCTTTGAAAAAATAGAGTGCTTTTCTAAGAGAAAAAGGTTATCATTAAAATTATATGAATTATCCCATAGACCCGATGTATCAAGTGCCACGCTGCAATTTGTTAGCGGATATTAAAAATTGAAAGTAATGGATTTGATTGAGCATACCCTAAGGCATTACTTGGGGAAAGAGAATATGTTACAATGGAATATCATTAGTTTCCGTGAAAGCGGTTCTGTAAAAGAGCCAATTTATATTGGCCTCTGGGCAAATTTGAAAACGACTGTATGATAAAACTTGCAGCATGCAGGAAAAAAATAATTAAAATTAAACCGCTACACTGCAACGAAGAGACTTAATAAAATCTGGACATATTCTCATCCATATTCGTTGAAACCTGAAAAGAAACGTTTATAGACTGAAATGGAATTGTTACCGCAGTAAATTAAAAGAAAAATCAATGAATTTATTACGTGTACTTGAGATGACATGATGCACAGACTGCTAAGGTTCCAGATTCCATTCTTACCACTGGTTCTATATTTCAGATTAGTGCAAGGATTACAGAACGTTAGAGCGGTTGTCGCTATGAGAATCCAATGTAATGGACGGGGGGGGGACACCAATGGCCAATCATGGTGAGAATCAGGGGTGTATATTTGTTTTATATATCCCTAGAACAATAGACAGTAGCTTTTAAAGTCATGTTTTCATATGGGACCTGTTATCCAGAATGCTCAGGACCTGATAACTTATCTTTCTACTAGAAAATCATATGAACATTAAATATACCCAATAGGCTGGTTTTGTTTCCAATAAGGATTAATTCTATCTTAGTTGGGATCAAGTACAAGGTACTGTTTTATTATTACTGAGAAAAAGGAAATCATTTTTAAAATATTTGGATAAAACGCAGTCTATGGGAAACGGCCTTTCCTTAATTCGGAGCTTTCTGGATAACTGGTTTCCGGATAACGGTTCCTAAACCTGTATCTGTAGTCAGTTACTGAGCCAAGTGTGGGACTGACCAAATTTTGGCCAACAAAATGGGACCTGAGAATACAGAGGATAGCTGTAGCTAATAAGATAATCACCACCCCCAAATAAATAAATACATACTCACTTGCATGCTGAATAACTTGACTTTGTGGAAACTCTGCTGAAACCAAGAAAGAAATAAAGAAATATGATAGTTTTCTTTTCTAAGGTTTTTCCTTTCAGTAGCTGAGAGGTTCAATTCGGGAATTACAAACTCAAGATGACATTTTAACGAAGTAGACACACAAATAAGGAAAATGTAGACTTTTGGCCAGTTTACATTTATTGGAAAGACGTTCTTCAACAACATTAACTGGTGTATCCCTAGTGATTCTTGTTGAAATGTAAACTGATCTAGTATCACTATGGAGAGCATCATTATTTGGAGAGAAAAAGAACCACAGATATCCTATAAGGAAACCAATAAGAGAAAGAAATAGCCAATTGAACATTTGTATCTATTGTGTGCTCCATCCCATAATTCGGAGCCTGCTTGGTGTGGAATGGGTTATGGTTAAACAGATATGCTGCTTGTCAGAGTAGAGTCACAGTATTCAACTATCCCAGATGAGCTGGTGTTACAAGCAGTGAGATACTTTGTTGATGTATGGAATCATATTTGTTGGCTATGTTGGACATCACCTCAGTTAATTTGTATTTGAACCGAGAAGCAAATTGGTTCTGTGGCTGGTGGAAGAGAAGTTGTTATTGGAGCAGGTACACGAGCATGATCTGCGGTGGATAATCCGAAATTTGGGGTTTTCAGATAAATAATCCGAAAAAGTTAAGTTTTCACAGCAAAAACGTGATAAAAATGAGTTTTCAGAGCTAAAACAATTTGAATTGACCCTCAATTTTGTCGCGACGTACAGTGCCCTGATTTTTTTTGAGAAAAATTATCGATAAACGAGTTAAAATCGAGAAGTAAGTTTGGTCAGATTTGTTTTCATAAAAAAATTAGATTCATTTGAGTTTTAGCAAATGTGCCCCATAATGTTGAACATTCTTTTGCAAAATGAAAAGGAATAATAAAATAAAATAACATTTTAAAAAGTTAGGGGCAGATTTATCAAGGGTCGAAGTGAAATTGAGGGAATTTTCGAAGTTAAAATGTTCAAAATTCAAAGTAATTTTTGGATACTTCGACCATCGAATAGGCTACTACGACTTTGACCTTTGATTCGATGTAAAATCGTTCGACTATTCGATAATCTAAGTACTGTCTCTTTAAAAAAACTTTGACTTCAATACTTCGCCAACTTAAACCTGCCGAAGTGCTATGTCAGCCTATGGGGACCTTCCAGAGCATATTTCTAAGTTTTTTGTATTCGAAGGAAAATCGTACGATAAAATCGTTCGAATTGTACGTATGATTCGAAGTACGATCGGAGTACGATGCAAAAAATCCTACAGATTCCACTTCGAATTTCGTAGTATTTAATTAGATGGTCGAATTTCGAAGTATTTTCCACTTCGAAATTTGACCCTTGATAAATCTGCCCCTTAATGTTAAAGGAATTCCCTCTTTAAGGTTTTGTTTTTATGTAAGAGACATTGGAAGAAAACAGAGTCCTTTGTGATTGTTTCCAGGAGGATTAACACAGCATATGGAAAAGAAGTGGATCCTCACCCTCCAAAATAAGAGTTTGTCTCAGTTGGAATTTATGATAGCAACATTTGAGGCAATTCAGTATTTGAGTAGATTTTAACTGACAACATAAATAGTTTAATAATATGTGGGTTCTTTTTTTAAATGTGCACATCTGGAAATCTTTTTGAAACTCCAGAGACTGCAGGCTCCAAGAGCAAGGAAAAAAAACATAATTTTACTCATTATTCTGAACTAAACCAAAGTACACTACCAGAAAATCTGCTTTAAAGGCAATATTCAAGTATTCCACCTATATTACCATGAAGCCATTGAACAAAATATTTGAAATGAAATACAGCGCCAGAGCACTGTGCATGGAAATTTCAATATTATTTAGTTAATTCTGTGCTACCACACAACATTTGGGGGCAGATTTACTAAGGTTCGAATGGTAAATTCAAGTTTTCAAATAGTTGTTTTGGTCAAAACTCACAATTTGAATGCAAGATTTATCATCCCCCAATCCTGGGAACAACTCGAATTCGATAGGTCGCCACGTATAACCTGTCGCCACCTATAACCTGTCGCCACCTATAACCTGTCGCCACCTATAACCTGTCAATGGCAGAGGTCCGCTGACCCATTTGAAGATGTTAATAGCCTTCCTCACATTCAAGTTTTTTTTTCGGAGGAAAAATCGTTTCGAATTGTGTTTGAATTTGATTTGTGTTTTTGGGACGTTAACATTCGATCGAATTTTAGACGTTCGAGTTTTCTCATAAATAAGCTCCCATTCGATTTGTGAGTAAATTTAAGTTTATTAGAGTTAAAAAAATTCACATAACTATAAAATTCGACCTTGACCCCCTTAACATTAACACACACTCATTTACAATATCTAGCAATACAGTCAGTATGATTTATATTCTGCATCATAAACACCAGTGTGAAGGAAGAACAAAAACCCTATTATCTAGTTTTGAAAAGTGCTCCCCTGGAAATGCCCCCTCCAGAATGTCATCAAAAGCTACATTGCAGATGTTCCTTGCCCTGTATCTAAGATGAGAACGGTGAGTAGTGCAGCAGGGTTGGCGGCCATCATGTCTGGCCAGGTCATGTCTGGTATGCAGGCTCCCAGGAGCTGATCGCAGTAGTAGTAGGCACACTGCAAGCCAATGGGCCTTGGTTACTAATTTGCATGTTCCACGTTGGCGATCATTGCTGGGAGACTGCACATCGGATCTGATGTAACTAGACATGATGGTGTCAACCCTGGTGCACTACTCTACATTCTCAGCTTAGGTAAGGAGGCACCTTTGGGGGAAGCAGTTGACATGGTTCAGGAGGTGGCACTTTAAAATAAAGTAGATATCAAGGGTTTCGCTCTCCTTACTCCCTCAAGCCAAAAGGTTTATCATCCCCTTTAAAATAATTACTGTGATTTACAAAATATGATGTGTACGAGTTATATTATTGAGAGGAAAATATTAATAAGTTTAAAACGTTTGGATTTTTATATCCATACTTCTGGCACAATTCATAAAGCTAGGGAAGTGGCTACTCTCTATTAGCTCTCACAAGCCCTGTCATGAGAGCATTCTCACAATATGAAGTGTTTCCTTGGAAGAGATCATGTCTAATAGTGGTATGATCTTTCTCCGCCCTCCAAGGATGATACGCTTATCTAGTTTAGTTAGGCCTGATGCAAGGGAACACCAAGACATCTTTGAAATAGAAAGTCTATTCTTTCAAATGGTAATATTCATTATTGCCAATAAGACCTGTCAATATACTGGTCATTGTTCAAGTCTAGAAAAATGATCATTTGTTTCATACAAAAAGAAAATCTAAAAATGATATGGCCATCTATTTTTCAAATCTGATTATTTGTATAGAATAACCAGTTATTTACATTGGCTCAAGTGTAAATAAACAATAAATTGTAGTCCTGATAAAATTCCATAAGTGAGAGAATTCAAGTTCAGGTGGTTTATTTTTATGAATAAGTATTGCAAAGTGGTTTAGCGCATGACATGTCTTGGATTTAATAATGAAATTAACTACTGTATTTCACAAGTCCCTGTTTTCATTTTCCAACTAGCAGTAGACTTTTTAAAATAAATTGCTGCAACAGCCCCAGAGTACCATCTCCTTATCATATCCTTAAAGCAATCAAACTGTAAGCATCTGACAGTCTGACACGTCTGTTTTAATGGATTGTTAATGTGAAAGTGACATCCTGGATGAATTTGAACCAGGGAACAACAGTTTGCTGTGCAGGCTCAATTGTGTTTCCAGGTAGGAGCAGTCCATCACTGACCAAAATAGGTCAAGTTTGCTTGGGCCTACGTCCACTGATGCCTAAAGGTGGCCATACGCCGGCGATAAAAAGTGGACTGGTACCGAAGGGTACCTGACCGATATCTAATCGAAAATTCTGTTGCGGAAAGGACTGAAGCAGCTGGTGTATGCAGTTCTAGTCCCGACAGTCTATATCCCCATCCCCACACGATATTGCAGACTTGCCTAGTTCTTTAGTGACCTCACCAAAAGAGTGTACATTTCAATGCATCACCACCTTAATTCCTGTCCTGTTCTGGTTCCTAATATAGATTTCCTGGTTTGATCTTATTTCCTATTTATAGTTTGTCTCACAATTCAGTCTGTAGTTGTTTATAGGTGGCCATACAGGGGCCGATAAAAGCTGCTGACAGACTGAGTCGGCAGCTAATTGGCCCGTGTATGGGGCCCCCCGACAGGCTTCCTCGATCAAGATCTGGCCGAAAGTCAGCCAGATTTCGATCGGATGGGACAAAAAAGGGCCAATGATCGGATCAGCTCGATATTGCCCACCTCAAGGTGGGCATATCGGAGAAAGATCCGCTTGTTTGGCGACATCTCCAAACATGCGGATCTCTCTGTGTATGGCCACCTTATCTGTTTCTGAGCCATTCTGTCTGACTATGCATTGTTCTGTACTTAATGGCTCTCCCGAATTTTACATGGAGCTCCTTCAATTGTCTAGAGCAGGGGTCTCCAACCGCCAACCTTTTTTCAGCCATGAGCCACAATCAAATGTATAAAAAAAAAAAAAAAAAAAAAAGATGGAGAGCAACACAAGCATGCAAAATGTTGCTGGGGGTGCTAATTATGGGCTGTGATCGGCTATTGGTAGTCCCTATGTGGACTGGTAGTTTACAAGAGCTTCTGTTTGGCAGTACATCTGTTTTTTATGCAACAAAGACTTGCCTCCAAGCCAGGAATTCAAAAAAAAGCACCTGTTTGAGGCCACTGGGGGCAACATCCAAGGAGTTGAGCAACATGTTGCTCACGAGCCACTGGTTGGGGGATCAGTGGTCTAGCGGGAGTCTCTGGACCTTTGTGCAGTAAGACCCGGTAGCGCCCGAATAATTAACTGCCGGGCCAAAGTCAGCAGTAGCTGGAATAGGCAGTAGAATATGTGTGCCAGTGTGCCTTTTCTTGGTATCCACTTACCCCATATGGTGTTCGGGATTGCCTTATGTTGCAAGGATGAATGTTAAAAACAAACTTATCCAGTTAATATCAGACAACCAAATATTAAATCAAAAGGTGCAAACAAAACTATTAAGATATTATCATCATAAAAGCAATTAAAAGCACAGAAACAGAAAAAAATATTTTATTATTAATGAATAAACAAATATTTTCAATCTGATAATACTTGTATACAAAATGATTTAACAATTTTAAACTATAAATATAATGAACTTCAAACTAGTACACAGATTCTGATTTAGGGACAGAAAGGTGACTGGCTTGTGACAAGCCCATATTAGTGCCCTGAAGGGTACTTTTACAGCAATGTCCCTGGAGCAACATACACTTTTTTTGGTGGAAGAATGCGGAGCTCCAGGTGTTGCGAAGACAAAGTATAAAGGTTCACATTAATTCAGGGTCAATTTATAAAGCATACCTATATTACTCAGTACTTGGGTTTTGAGTTGATAAAATATATTTTGTTTGGTATGTTCTGACTGTTTGCCACATGTTATAGTTCCCAAGTCACGTTATTATATTTCCTTATACTTACTTCCAGGTGACAATTCTATTTACTTCCAGGAGAAAATGCAAGTTGTTGCTAGCACATATACCCTTGGTGGAGACTATACTATAAATCAGAACTCATCTCTGTTTGGATAATAGGAGAAATATATTTTTTATGTTCAAACTTTACATACACATTTGCACACACAAGAATAAATAAATGTATTAAGCCAATACCTGTAAGGCATGGGACCCGAAGCTTGCCAGATAAGAAGAATATACACACACACACACACATATATATATATCTATATATATATCTCTATATCTCTCTCTCTATATATATATATATATATATATATATATATATATATATATATATATATATATATATATATATATATATATATATATATATATATATATATATATATATATATCTATCTATATATATATATCTATCTATATATATATATCTATCTATATATATATATATCTATATATATATATATCTATATATCTATATATATATATATATATCTATATATATATATATATAGCTATATATAAATATATATAAATATATATATAAATAACATTTATGTAAATACAGACGCCCACTAATCACATCTTATTAATCACTAATCTTATTCACTGTTAACAATGATAGAAATTAATGATATCTCAACCCCTGGATTATTTCTTCAAAATTAATTTCTTTGAAATTCATTCAAACGTACTTTTAGCACAAGAATGTGGATTCTTAAAAGGAGATTATTTTAATATAAAAATATAGATATCGGTGTAAAATTTACTGGTAGAAAATTAAATTAGTGTCTTCCATTTTCTGATTGAAGTTGAATATACTATTTTCTATGAAACCACTAAAAAGCCCTTGTATTTCACTTATTTAGCTTAACAATAAAACCTCGAGAACATCGTTGATATTAAAGTGCAAACACACGGTCAGGAGATGTATTTTTTTAGAGAGCCGTTATCATTAGCTTCTTGCTCCACTTGAATGTTCAGTTTCTAATACACAGATCCTTATAAGAAAGTGAGTGCACCATAGAAATCCATAGACATCGGAACTAATAAAAGACATCAGAGCTGTTCTACAGATCTGTAAGTTAATGCCTCTGAGAGATCAGTATTAAAGGCTGAACACATAGAACAGAACTAGTGATTGAATGAGTGAGTGAAGGAAACCTTGTCAGTTACAGATGATTTCTCTAAATGCCTCTTTAATAGAAGTAATTCTTAAACTAATAGCTATACGATATTATGACATAAATCACACTAACAGCACGTGTATTGTTATAATCACATGGGCTTTTTTTTTTAGTTTTATTTAATACAAAATTAATGACATTATATTGAAGGTTGGATTCAAAAGGGCTCCTATCCTGCACTACAATCATCTACAGTTGATCTGGTTTTAAAGTTAACAACTAGCTAATTAATCTGCCAATTATTTGCTGTAAACTGAAACATGAAACTAAGAAAACCAAACAGGCTCATTGCCGATTGTCGTACATGAACTGACATATATACAAAAGGCCTCCTGGAACCTGAATAAGAAAACTTTGTTGAAAATGTATTTTCTCTCAATAAATGTATTTTTGTTTGCTAAAATTTCCGATTAGGTTAACACTAGTGTACTTTAATTATATTACATTTTATTCAGTCTTGCCAGGGAGGCCGTGCGGGATATTTAACACTCTTACTTCTCTGAAGACTTTTACTTCTTTGGTTATGGTCTTTCCCAGAACTTTGCTTCATCTGCAAAGACTCGTTTTTAAACAGATGTCTTTCCTTACTAGAAGCAAATGGCTGGCTAGGTTTCCTTATGTGCTCAACATTCTCAGCAAGAACATCTGATTTCTCCTCTTGATCAAGTGAAGCCATTCCTGCTTTTTCATCATCTCCTGTTTCAGACTTTACAGGGTGGTTTTTGGTAGAACCCCCTCTTTCTTTGCGTTCCTTCCTCAAATGATTAAGCGTTTCTAGGGACTGATCAAGTTCATCTTTTAGTTTTTCTATCTCATAAGCTGATTTCTCCCTTTGTTCTCCGCAGATTTTGAGGGAGTGCTCCAATGCAAGGAAGAATTCTTTGCCTAATCTTGAAAGGGCTTCATCACCTAAAAAGTACAGAATAAAAAACAATTAGGAAGGGTCGGCTGTTTCATTTTTGTTTTGAAAACAGTCCATATCCAAAATGTCAAAAAAGTATTATTTTGCATTATTTTTATAGGGTTTGAGCAATCAAGATTTTGAGAGAAGAGACTCTGTAAATACATAATTTGAAGTATAAAATATACTCTACATACAAAACATTATACAAGCACATTTTTGAAAAGTATGAGCCAGTTTGGGGAATTACTGATACAGGTATGGCCACAGTTGTTAAGTGCAGTGGGTCTGTTGCAGTCGCCCCACAAGACTGCACATTCTAACTGGAGGAATACATTAAAACCAAGTGCATCAAATTATTGTTATATATTATTCAGTTACTACTCAAAACTGAAAGGAGAATTAAAGCCTAAAAATTAATATGGCTAGAAATGCTATATTTTATATATAGTTATGGGATCTATTATCCAGAATGCTCGGGACCTGGGGTTTTCCAGATAAGGGATCTTTCCATAATTTGGAACTCCATTAATTAAGTCTCCTTCAAATGTATTTAAACATTAAATAAACCCAATAGGATTGTTTTAATGCTAAGGGTAAGGGCCCACGCTAAGATTTGGGGAGATTTAGTCGCCCGGCATCAAATCGCCTTTTCTTTGGACGACAAATCTCCCAGAAAAGCCTTAATCGAATCTAAATCGATGGCGGGATGGCACTCTGAGTGCTTTGTTTTCCGAAGTCGCCCGAAGTTTCCCATGAGGCAACTTTGGGCTTTTAGGGAGATTAGTCGCCCAAAGAAGAGAGCAATTATTTTCCTAGCGTAGTATAGGAGTGTTCTATATCTGGTTCTGGCATGGTTGGTGGTCATGAGATCATCTAAAATCCCTAGGATACACACCTGTGGCATTAGCAACTTAGGGAAGTCTAATTTATCTGCCTAGATGTTCATAACTTCAGTCCAGATATTGGCCACAGCTGGGCATGACCAGGCCATGTGTAGAAAGTTTGCCCCTTGTGTCCCATGGATCTTAGTCATACAGGTGTAAGATATAGTGGCTGAAGCCATTTAAATTGAATTAGTCATTTGGAGTATAGGGAATAGTAGCTTCTGTCAGTTAACTCATCTCAATCCTCCTCTATGAGGTCTGGGATATCGGTCTGCAATTTATGGTAGGCCTTCTGGAAGGGTGAGGGGATTGTTTGCAGTAAGGTTTTGTACAATGTAGACATTGGTTTAGTTAGGGTGGGAGAACAGAGTACAGTTTCAAATTGAAGCTGGGAGATTTGTATATTGACTTTTACAAATTGTGCTAAGAAGACCTGCCTGAGCAAGAAATATCTAAATTGAGATAGGTTGTGGTCTGTACATTTCTCGTTAAAGATGATCCAAGCGTGACTGTTTCTGTTTACAACCGGGAATTACAAAATGCCTTAAATGAGGGGAACAAAGAGTGTGCTGAATAATAACTCCATGAGATGTTCTTAACAGGAAACAATTCCGGAATAAAATTATGGTTTGCGTAGTCACGTGAACTTTTTTTTAAACAAATTCATTTCAATTAATTACATTTTGGATAATATGCTATAGGATTTACAGAGCTGAATTTGCACAAAGATAGCATTTCATATGTGTAATCTAAAGTGTGATTTATGATTAAATTTATGGTGAATTTATAATAACATGAATTTCTAAAAATTGTTCTGTTGTATATAAATTAATTGTGAGATCTTCAATTAATCAATATTGTTGAATAAATAAAAAAATATTGAAGAAAAATACCAAGTGCGACTAAAGAGATACTCTTTGCATATTTTCTTATTGTGGTACCATGTAACACATCCTGTAAGGGTCTGACCTGTTTAAGGGGCCAGTATTAAAAAAAATCAGGGAATTTATGGAAGTGAGGAAGGCGGGAATTTGCCCACAGAGGTATATTAGGTGAAAAATCGGTATTATTTAATTAAAACCGAGTCTCCCCATAATTTCTGGATAACGGGTTTCGAAATAACAGGTCCCATACCTGTACTGATCTTACTGTATCAGCTGAGAGGCTTAGCATCTGGAACCCCAGGTCCCAAGCATTCTGCATAACAGATCCCAAACCTGAACTTTACCTTGTACTGTGACTTGAGTAATATATATATATTTATACTACAAGTCAATTTCACAGCCAGAGAATCTGGGATCCATAGGTCACCAGCTGAAATGCTACAGGTTAAAGAAACCTGTTCTTAAATGTATCTTTAATGTCCAAAATGTTCAGTTAAAAAGACATTTCTCCCAATGGAGGAGCCATCAATGTAATTAGGTTGAAATGGTGACAGTCAAAATACCACCCTCCACATGCCACAGTAACGTATGTGAAAGGTGCTGTATAAAGCACAAGTAGCAGTTATATGTAGTCGTTTGTTTGCAGCATCTTTTGTGGAGCAGTTCTACTGAAATTTCAGTGTATTACATTTGGGAAATACGTGTTCAGAAAAGCTACAGAAGTCATAGTGAGCAGATGACTGAGGACGATCTACACAAGTATAACTACAGAAGTGCAGGTGCAGAAGAACATAAAATGGAAATGACACTTTCTGCAAAAAAAAAAGTTACATTCACTCCAAAGGCTTGGGTATCCTGTTTATAATCATGAATTTTAGAAGAAATGTCCCTTTCCAGTAGGAAAGATTGCTATACTGTAATGCAATGCCAACAGTCTCTGCAAGTAGAAGGCAAATGAATGTATCATATTGACCTCCATGCCCTTCAAACCATATGCATCATAACTACTGGACTATTCTGTTTGTAGCCCACATTCCTGTCATCTGCAGTATCTGGATGTAGTTGTCTGTTTTTCCTCCTTGTCACCATGGACATGTAAGAATGAGCACACTCTCTGCTCCTGCCTGTTACGGATCAGTCTTTGCTAAAGACTGGGTCAAACTTTCAGCACAGTAGAGTATCCGTATAAATACATTGGCAAGAGCACAAAAACACGTCAGTGTGTGAAGTGCACACAGAATGATGACAGCAAGAATTTGTTGTTTGTTGTTGTTTGTTTGTAATTCATTGAAAGAGGCTTTTATATACCACTTATGTCATTGTGCAACTGCCTCAATACAGTTTACTTATACTGAAGGTAAAAAAACGTATACAAGCAAGAAGGGACTGCCTACTCTTTGATGTTTAAATTACTTATCCATACGGAAGAATATGTGATATCCGATTGTATACACATATTAGGTTATAAGTTGAGATCTTCTACCCTTATCTGTTTCCCCACCCCTCTTCCTTCTGTATTCCTACCTTTCCTTTTTTGATACTGCAATAAAAAAAGATTTATATATTATAGACATATTAATGTAAGCACAGTGCCCCTAGTGGCAGAGATGGGCATGAATACTAGATTGGGTATCTAGAGAGCCCAATAGAACGGGATTACATAGACTGTCAGATACTGATATGTTAACAGTCACTGAGGTTGCTTGTGCAGTAAGTCTCTGGCCCTTGTGTTGCAAGTTGAAGTGTATATAAAATACAGCTATAACAAAAAACAAATACAAAAAGTATTGCAGAAGTGATATTGGCTAACAATAAAAATACACTGCAAGCTTTTGGAGCACCAAGGTCCCTTCGTCAGGCAAACTACAAATGAAAGCTGAAAAGGCACAGCATATCTAGTTAGATCATACTTTATACAGTAGATGCTGTTACACTACAGTTTCCCACAAACAGCCAAACATATGAAAGTTGAGCCAAACAGTGGATCAAGTATGAAGTGTATACTGCACTCCAAAATGTAATAGTTCATTCACAAATATATTAGAGCATTTTAGTCTTCTACTTGCAAATGAACAGATCTGACCAGGGGTCACTCAGATGAAGTCTGTTCAGTGAATGTCTATGGCTCAATACACACACCAAACTCAAACGCTGGCCTGGAATTCTGATCACCCTTAAACCATTTGCAGCTGGGAACCACAATAAAAGCTTGTGAACCTTCTGCTGATTAAAATACACACGTCAGCCATTGCTCTGTTTTTTTTTCTTTCTTGAGGCTTATCAGCAAATTACATTTGTGTGGGTCTCAACACACATAGATTATTGTACATCTTGAGCAGAAATTGACCAACCTATGCAAAATAGTTGTACTCATAGCTTATGAAGTTTTGTAACCTGGGAGACTAATGAGTACAGTTTATGCAGCACTATCTACTCATGCTGAATGCAGATAAATGTCGTTTCAGATGCCCCACTTCTGTAAGAATTATTTATTCCCCCTTAGTGCAATAGCATGCATAGCAATTCCAGGAGATTATCGCTGGAAATTGCTCCTTGATGATTAAAAAAGCTATTGCCATCTCAATCAATGGGGAACCATTCTAAGTGTTTTTTGACTGCCAGTGGGATAGATCGCCTGGAATTGCTATGTGCGCCATTGCCCTGAGGGAGAAAAGTTAATTTTACAGAAGTGTGGATTTTCAAATTAAAGTTCTTGTATTCAGCAGCGGGAGACCGTCCTGCATAAGCTCTTTTTTTTATTCTATTTTTTACTCTAGCCTATATATATCCTCATACATTACATGGAATAGTTTCTTATCAGCATATCAAAGAAAACGTATGGTTCTAGGAGTGATTTTCTCCTACAGAAGAGAACAGCAATTTTGCCGTGGTTAAATTGAACAAGTTAAATTGTTACCTTCATGCTGTTGTGTCTTTGATGGAGTCAAAGTGTCAACTGCATCTTGAATCTGTTCCACATTGTTTTTGAAAATTGTCAAGAAATTTCTCAAAGCTGTTTCAGATGCTTCACTTTTAAGTTCTGCATAAGAAGTAAGAACTTCTGCAACAAAGATTTCCAGGAATATTGTAAGATATAAATGGATAACAAACCTGTGCAATACAATATAAACTGACCTAGCTTTAAAATAGAATGAATGTAAAAAAACAAATAGTTATGTAAACATCAGATGTCTTGATTATAATGAATTAGTAATTGCTGGCATCATGTGGCCCCCATGGGTTGAGCCAACATAAGAGTTCTTGTCATGAATCAAGTTTAAAAGCTTTGATCTTTGCAGAAGAAATAAAGATCAGTTCTCAAACTCTTACTTTCAGGCTTTAATTCCACAACTAGCTGACAAAGTTATTTTACAAAAGGTAATTTCCATATTGGTGACCCATTGCAATGGATGAGCACCACCCATTTGGTATTATTATCTGCTGAAATGAAAAAGAGCTACTGGCGCAAGATGTTTTTGTGACCTTACATCTTACATACAGAGCATCTGTACCTAAGATAAAGGTTAAAGGAGAAGGAAAGGTTAAAACTAAGTAAGCCTTATCAGAAAGGTCCATCTAAATATACCAGTAAACCCCCAAAGTAATGTTGCTCTGAGTCCCCTGTCAAAAGAAACACTACATTTCTTTCCTTCTATTGTGTACACGTGGGCTTCTGAAT
Source organism: Xenopus petersii (assembly GCA_038501925.1). Classification (NCBI taxonomy): domain Eukaryota; kingdom Metazoa; phylum Chordata; class Amphibia; order Anura; family Pipidae; genus Xenopus; species Xenopus petersii. The sequence continues at coordinate 197,711,283 of CM076672.1, forward strand.
CAGACTTCCTGCCTTCAGCTTAAACCTCATTGCCCTGGGCAAGAGCATGCTCAGTTTGCTCCTCTCCCCCCACCCCTCCCTTCTCTACTGTAATCTGAGCCCAGAGCAGGGAGAGACTCAGGCAGGAAGTGATGTCACACCACATTAATACTGAAGCTCCTATTCTAAACAAACAGGGAGTTTCTAGAGCTTTTTACTCAGGAATGGTAAAATATTCTACAGAATAAATATAGCATTCTATCTTGCACTATTGCAGCTAATCTATTGGCAATAAAATGCCTCCGTAGCTTTCCTTCTCCTTTAAAGGAGAAAGAAAAGGTACAGTTACTTGGGTTTTTTACGTTGTTGGGCACTCCCTAATGATTCTAGTCTTTGCTGCTCCCCCGGACTAGTGCTCCACTTCTTAAAAAAGAGAAACGGTTTGTTTGAGAAACATTGAGCATGTGCCAGGCTTCAGTAGGAGCAAGTGATGCATGGAAAACTTGAAAAACATGGTGGTGCAGTGATATTCAAACAGTTCCCTGCTCTGGTGCTTTTTGAGAATAGATGCACCAACATGGAGTAACAAATTAGCAACTAAATCGGAGTGCTGCTTAACAGCTTGCCCCCCCCAGTAAGTAAAATGGCACACCATATCAAACTTGCTGATGTTTCAGCAGTGCCCTTTATGCAACTCCAAGAAATATTGTTCAAAGAATAAGAAGCCATCTTCAATATAAATGTCCATGGTATGCATCTTTATTCATGCTAAATAGGTATTGGACTGCCGTTACAGCACAAGCGCATAAATATTTTTGACAACACCAAATGACATAAGAATTGGTAATTTTAGCCAAGACTGCAATACTGTGGCCAGTTTCAACATTCAGCCGTGGCTGCATATGTTGCAAGGTAAAAAGAACATTACACAATAAATGCTCACTTATTTCAAACAAGTGTTGCGATTGCACAATACTAAAATATGTAACTTGGTTCCATATGAAAGAGCCTTTGAAGCGCTCTGTTTCAAGCAAAAATCAATACAAGCAAACTATTTTATCTACCCTGTTGAAAATGACTCTAAATATCTTGGACACTGGTTTTGGAAACTGGTTTTGGAACCTGCAAGCTATTCATTAAATTGCATGTGCATCAGGCTATTTTAAGCCAGATATCTCTATAAAGGGCTTTATCCAATCAAGCTAATGAAGTAAGGTAGTCTAAAGTTCAATAAATTTAACAAAAATAGTGAAGTAGTATCACAGTTTACATTCCCACAATTTGAGAAGGCAACGTTTACATTTTGGAAAAAATTAAGATGCAAATTAAGATTTCTATATGTTATAGTTTGATGTTTTACAAAGTAATTATATTTCGAAGATAACAGTTACATCTACTATTACATCCTGGCATCTGTTTTTACATTGACAAACTTGGGGGTTATTTTTCAAAGGTCATGAAGCTTGAACTTGAAGAAACAAAACAACATTCTCGCACAGATTTGAGTGTTTTCCTGTCGCTGCCGTTTTCTCAACACAAAAGCTGCAGTCTTTCAAGATTTATTCAATCAAATTGGGACATCTACATGTATATTTCAATTGAACTCTTCTATACGCTATGTAATTCGGAAATCTTGACAGTTTCAAGAATTTTTTATTCAAACCTTAAATAATTTTCTCAAGTGTGTTTGCTATCAGGAAAACTGCTGTGTGGTTGACAAACTCAACTGACAAATATTTGAGTCAAGAAATACTCGGAGACATTTCAGGGGTTACACTTATAAAAAAAAATAGATTTTGCAATAAATCTGCGCTTTAGATTGTGGTTAAAATATTTGTGAACGTACCTTTTAGTGGACAACAAACAACAGATGCGACATTTTCTTGAAAATTGTGGTAGGCTTGTTTAATCCCTTGGAATACAGCTTCAGTATATTGAACCTGCAGGCTGTAAATACTTCGGTGGAAATCAAGTTCAGCTTCTAATGCATGTATCTAAAAAAAATTAAACATTTTTGAAGAAAATGGGTTTGATACTGCAATCACACTTTACATATGACTCTGTAGCACTGACTGCACATATATGTAATTTTTTGCTTGAAATAGATGAAGCAATTTATGTCTGAGGATTCAATGTAGTATGTAGATTAAAATTAGCATGTTACACAAAGAGGTCTGTAGGGTTCAAATGCACCCTTTTGGTCATAAAATTCCTTTTTATATATACATTGTCTCCCAGGGATTCTACATGGACAGACATAGGGGCCCATTTACTTAGTTCGACTGAAGGAATAGAAGAAAAACAGTTTGAATTTCGAATGGTCGAATATGGCTACTTCGACCATCAAATGGGCTACTTTGACCTTCGACTATGACCTTTGAATCGAACGATTCCTAACAATTTCCTGATCGAATGATTATTCCTTCGATCGTAGGAATAGCGCAAAATCATTCGATTTCGATATTCGAAGTCGAATGATTTTACTTCGACGGTCGAATATCGAGGGTTAATTAACCCTCGATATTCGACCCTAGGTAAATGTGCCCCATAGTGTAGAAAATAGACACTTTTACATTGAAATATATTAAGCTGAATGTTACCAAGTTTTCAAACAACTGACAAACATTTTCCAATATGTATGACTTAAACTACTTGACCAGTAAATGGAAATCTAATAGGACTTGTTCATGTTGGTAAATCCAATCATTTATTTATCTCATCTCTACAGGAAGGCAATCTTTAGTCAAACACTACATGGCTTTCCATCTTTCCTTTAAAGGGCAAATCAACCCCAAAATAAAAATTTGACTAATACAAAGAAAAACATCATTCTAATCAATGTTACAATACACATTTATTAAACATTTTCAGTGATTTTACAGTTATTTGCTATTGAAAGCAACATTTGCTTAACTCCTGGTTGTTACTTTTTAAATAATGCAAAAGTCTTAGTTCCCCAGCAAAGACAGGTCTGTTAATCAGCTGTATTGCCTTACATTACATATACAAGTTACTTTTAAGCCATAAGAATTTGTAATGAATGCAAAGTTACTTAGAATTATGTTTGCTTTTATTAGGCAAAACTTTTTTTGGGTTGACATTCCCTTTAATAGATGATTTGGCTTGTGCACTAAATTGGCCAGTGATCTCCTAGCTCAACTTTTATGGCAAACAGGCGCATGCACACATGTGGCCACCATTTTTTTTTTTTTATAACAGAGTTGTATTTTATTGGTTCTGTTGCAAAATTACCAAGGGGGTGTCTTTCACCTTTAATAGCCTAATTTCAGGCTTCAATCTGAGATTATGCTAACTTTATCACCAAAACATTAAATATGTCAATCAGGGTTTTGATTTGGCAAACTCTTTTGTGAGGCTTTTGCAAACTCAAAAATGTTGTCTTAAAACACCACAAAGTGGTTAGGGTTATATATATGTAAACATTAGGGATGCATCGAATCCACTATTTTGGATTTGGCCAAACCCCTGAACCCTTCGCAAAAGATTCGGCCAAATACCGAACCAAATTCTAATTTGCATATGCAAATTAGGGGTGGAAATGGGAAAACAGTTTTTACTTCCTTGTTTTTTGACAAAAAGTCACGCAATCTCACTCCCCGCCCCTAATTTGCATATGCAAATTAGGATTCGGTTCGGCCAGGCAGAAGGATTCGGCCGAATCCTGCTTAAAAAGGCCGAATCCTGGCCGAATTCCGAGCTGAATCCTAGATTCGGTGCATCCCTAGTAAAAACAAACAAACAAACCACAATCATTTCCTTGCATTGTAATAGGGCCCTCCAGAATTTGGAGATTTTTGGAGAACGTATTTCTGGATAAGGGATTCAATAATGATAATATATAAAATTGCACATTGCCAAAGTAAAGCATAAAACACATAGTTTTAAATTGAATTAAAAATGTATTCACATAAAATATAAGAGCATCACTTCCATGGAACGGAGTACTCTGAATGTTGTATGTAAAGAATGAAAAAAAAACCTCAGTAGGGAGTTCTTCAGCACTGCCAAAGTAAAAATCGTTAAGTCAACAATATCTGTAATACCTGCTGCAGTGCCATTAATCTGGAATAACTGGCAGCTTTTACCAGTGCTTCTGCTGCTCGCTTTGCCCGTTGCTGGGGAGCACCCCTGGGAAGGGCAGGCAAGGCTGCCAGCACATTCTCAACAGTAAATTCATGGCTGACCAAACATTCCATTTGTGCCTGCAATATGAAAGTTATAGCAACTTCAGAATAAAGAGGTGGGAAGTGAACACAATATTCTTTTAAAGACACAATTACAAAATTAAACCAATTTCAGTAAACAAATTATTAATTACACAACACAAATAAAGGAAAAATGAGACATAAATGCAACTTGAAGAAGCATATTTTTTCCCACCATGAGCATATGGTCACCAGGAAATTACCATATCATGGATATGGCTCCAAGTGTCTGTGTATATATTACTTTATAATCTACAGTCTGGTCATTTCCCTATGAGACCAGACTGTAAATTATATCCTTATAAACGGCGCGTTCTGACGTCAGAACGCACCGCTTATAACAGGGACCCCAGGCCGCCAAATTTGACGCTGCGCGTCCGAAGCGGACGCCAGTGTGTCAGAAACAGACAAGAGCGCCCAGAATTTCGACTCCGACCCCCCCCCGCAAAATGTCGATTATAATGCCTACTAGAAATTTATAAAGATATCAGAAGTCACCTCTGAGTTATGTGACCTGTATACTCAGTGACTTATATCTTTATAAATTACAGTAGGGGGCACATTATCCACTATATAACTGTGTCAGACTCCATCGGGTATTTGGAAGTGGCAGGTCTGTAATACTGGTTATAGTGTACTGTATGCTAAAAGGTGTTCTTATTCACCATTTGATTACTTGATGGTGTGATGGTATTTAACAGTAGTTTAGCGAAATAAAACACCTAAGAATAGGTCACACACAGTATGGGGTACCTGCGTGATGGCCCAGAGACAATAAAATGAAGTATATATATATCTATAAATAATAAAATTCAACCTGCTGTATACCACTCATTTTGGCCCCTGAGACACTACTCTTCTTCTTTCTATCTTTTCTCTTCCTCTATATGTATGATTAAAAAATAAAAGCTTAAAAAAAAAAAAAAAAAGAATAGGTCACAGATAAAAGGCCAAGGGAGCAACCATGCGTGGGAGCATGTTTCCCTAGTTGGATACCCTGGGGAGATTATTTATCCTTAATTAATACAACTACCTTTAGTATGAGCCCCATGCCACATTTTCCACCTTTTAGTTTATTGTATTGTAGTCTCAAAATTACCATATTGAAGTCATTTTTAAGATTATTTTATTGTTTTAGATGATGGTTCCTGATATTTTCATTAGGAAAGAAGATGATTCAAGAGTTAAATCTTCAAGAAAGATTAAGAACTCCAGATTCAAATTTATAACAGTATGAAACACTGAAGGTGTCTTGTGATTATCTGTCTAATGTCACAAGTTGTCATTAGAAACAGGGTTATGTAGGCAACGTGAATCATCTCTGGAACGGCTCTACCCCATGAGCAGAAGGCCTCTGTCTCACCCCAGCTTTGGATATAAAAACAACAACATTTAGACTTACCCATGGTGCAGATGGTACGATCAGAGTCATTGTTAGTAAATCTTTAGAACATTCCTCCACATACCGATTACACACTGTCAAATGATTCATTAATCGAGCATAGATAACTTTTGGCAGTATATGGTAAGCTGAATCAGGGACTTCTTTTCCAGGGGATAGAATAAGGCTCAGTGTCTCCTTTGTAGAATGTAATTGCCTGAATAGTTTGCAGAGTTTTCCCTCAAGTGCACTCTGTCAGAAAGAAACCCATGTTTTAGTGTCATTACTAATGGACTAACAAATAGAAAAATGGCATTCAAAGGAAATATTTCTTCAAGGTCATATGCCAACCAGAGCAGCATGGGTCTGTACTTCAGATGCTGATCAGGGCACTGTGCATCAGTTTTATTTGGGAATCCACATTGGAGCACAATGTACAATTATCTTTGAGGAGCTCTTTCATCCCACACTTGCAGTCAAAATTTTGAGGTTTAGAGAATATAGGCAAAGGCAACCTAGACCCCCATAAGCTCAAAGCATTAGGGCTTTAGCACACGGGCAGATTTGGGGAGATTTAGTCACCTGTCGACTAATCGCCTCTTCTTCAGGGCGACCTTCCATCTGTATTGCTATAACAAATCATGTAAATTTTTAAGCCAGGACAAATACTATTTACTTTGGAAAGGAAGAACATTTGGTACTTTATCAATTTCTCTTGTGCTGTGCAGTGTTTATTTTGCTTAAAGTTTAAGCATATTCAGTTTTGATGCAGAACAGTCATGGAGGATGAGCTATTACCTGTCTTGCCTAAGGGCTTTAGCACACAGGCAGAATCGGAGAGATTTAGTCGCCTGGCGAATAATCACCTCTTCTTCAGGGCTACAATCTCCCCAAACTGCCTTCTCCCCGCTAAAATGAAAAATCGCTTGCGGCAATGCACTTGCCATGCTTCGATTTCCGTTGTCGCCGGAAGTTTCCTTGTGAGGCAACTTTGGTCGAATTCGGAAATCGAAGTGCCGCGAGTGCACTGCAGCAGGTCATTTTTCCTTTTAGCAGGCGGAAGGCAGGGCGAAGGCAGTTCAGGGAGATTATCACCCTGAAGAATAGGCGATTAGTCGCCAGGCGACTAAATCTCCCCGAATCTGCCCGTGTGCTAAAGCCCTTAGGCAAGACAGGTATTAGCTCATCCTCCATGACTGTTCTGCATCAAAACTGAATACGCTTAAACTTTAAGCAAAATAAACACTGCAAAGCACAAGAGAAACTGATAAAGAACCAAATGTTATTCCTTCCCAAAGTAAATAGTATTTGTCCTGGCTTAAAAATTGACATGATTTGTTATAGCAATACAGCTGGAAAGGTGCCTGGGCTGGATATATTGTATAACTCTATGCTACACCTCACATATTCATATAAGCCCTAAAATAAACAAGCATGCAAGGAAATATGCAGAACATTTTAAAAGGAAACAAAAAAACAGAGAAATGTGGAGCAGAATTCCAGGCATAGCTCTGTAACACCTGCACAACAATGAAACATCTTAGGACAAAAGGGCAGGCCAGAGGGAATTAGCATTAGACGGCTGGCACTCCCAGAAAAGCAAGACTTTTAGCCTTTGAAATGAATATGCAAACAATTTTTCATAGCTCTGGCTCAGATATGTTGCTGTTATGTGAATGGCCTAAAGTAAGAAAATAAACAGAGTTAAAACAAGAGGAAGAGGCATCCGTCAGCAACTGCGTCCAGTGTTTATCTTCCCTGTTTATTTTCGGAAGGCAGCTGAACAAGTTGTGCACTAATATCTCTAATGTATTTCACCTAAAATAAACTTGCCCTTTTATTCAATTTTCAAATACTACACTTTGTAAAATAATGCACAAAATATGTTTCTCTATATTTTTACAGACCCCTGTGTCCTTAGAAAGCATGGAAGAATTTAACATTTGTATATGATACTTTAAAGTGCCAGTTATCCCAGGAAATAAAAGTACATAACATATTATAAAGGTGGTTTAGAAATTCAATTTTTAAGTAGGAATGGCATCTGTTATCACAAATCCTTTCACATTGGGTTTTTTTTTTTTTGCTAAGGTTTTTTTTCCTCATAATTCGAATCCCCATATCCTATGGATTCTGTCATGGGAAAAAATGTTTTTCAAAATCCATCAGTTAATAGCGCTCCAGCAGCAGAATCCTGGATTTAAATCAATTTTTCAAAATGGAAAAAGATTTTTTTATGTTTAATTTTGAATTTGATGTGGGGCTAGACAAGTGCTTTGTTTCCCTCAGCCATGTGACTTGTGATCTGATAAGCAGCAGTCACTCTGGTTGGTTTGGTTGGAGTGATATCAACCCTCTCCTCTTCCCCCCAGCAGCCTATCAACAGAACAATGGGAAGTAACAAGATAACAGCTTAATGACTGGCTAAGGGTAAGGGCACACGGGCAGATTCAGGGAGATCAGATCTCCTCCCCTTCGGGGTGACAATCTCTCTTCATGAGGCAACTTCGGAAAACAAAGTGTGGCAGTTCGGGGAGATTGTAACCCCGAAGAAGAGGCGACTAATCTCCCCGAATCTGCCCTGTGCCCTTACCCTAAAATGAATAGCAATTAATAGTAAAACACACAAGTCCAACAAAGATTCCTCCAGTTATATTGAGTAGGAGAAAACAATAGCTTATCTGAAGTTCCAATGTGAAGTGCTGGCTCCTTCTGAAATTTCAGAACCAGGAACAATGCACTGAGATGGCCAACTACACATTAATATCTAAACTAAAAAAAAACTTATTTTAAATGGTAGTATGTATTATTTGCAATGTACACAGTGAAATTTAATAGTAAAAGCTACACCATAAAAATCATGATAGAATCCATTTAAGGCTACCTTAAAGGGATACTGTCATGGGAAAACATGTTTTTTTTTTATTTTGGGCAGCTGGGAAATTGACAAAATGTCTAGCCCCATGTCAGATTTCAAAAATCTGACAGTTAATAGTGCTGTTCCAGCAGTTAATAGTGCTGTTCCAGCAGAATTCTGCACCGAAATCCATTTTTCAAAAGAGCAAACAGATTTTGTTATATTCAGTTTTGAAATCTGATATGGGGCTAGACATATTGTCAATTTCCCAGCAGCCCCCAGTCATGTGACTTATGCTCTGATAAACTTCAATCACTCTTTACTGCTGTACTGCAAGTTGGAGTGATATCACCCCCCCACCCCCAGCAGCCTAACAACAGAACAATGGATAGCAGCTCCCTAACACAAGATAACAGCTCCCTGGAAGAACAGCACTAAATAGGAAAAGCCAAGTCCCACTGAGACTGATTCAGTTACATTAAGTAGGAGAAATAGCCTTCCAGAAAGTAATTCCAGGCACAAGTCACATGACTGGGCCAGTTGGGAAACTGACAAAATGTCTAGCCCCATGTCAGATTTAAAAATTGAATATAAAAAAAATTGTTTGCTCTTTTGAGAAATGGATTACAGTGCAGAATTCTGCTGGAGCAGCACTATTAACTGAAAATATGTTTTTCCATGACAGTATCCCTTTAAAGGGATACTGTCATGGGAAAACATTTTTTTTTCAAAATTAATCAGTTAATAGTGCTGCTCCAGCAGAATTCTGCACTGAAATCCATTTCTTAAAAGAGCAAACATTCTTTTTTATGTTCAATTTTGAAATCTGACATGGGGCTAGACATTTTGTCAATTTCCCAGCTGCCCCAAGTCATGTGACTTGTGCTCTGATAAACTTCAATCACTCTTTACTGCTGTACTGCAAGTTGGAGTGATATCACCCCCTCCCTTTTCCCTCCAGCAGCCTAACAAAAGAACAATGGGAAGGTAACCAGATAGCAGCTCCCTAACACAAGATAACAACTAAGAACAACACTCAATAGAACATCACTCAATAGTAAAAACCCATGTCCCACTGAGACACATTCAGTTACATTGAGAAGGAAAAACAGCAGCCTGCCAGAAAGCATTTCTCTCCTAAAGCGCAGGCACAAGTCACAAGCCAGGGACAGCTACTAAAAAAGTGAATTATTATGAAAATGTTTTATTTACATGAAGCTGGGGTTTTCATATAAGATGTTGTATGCAATATATTTTTATAGAGACCTACATTGTTTGAGGGGTATAGTATTCCCTTAATGCTGATAAGTGGCGGTATACAGGTACACATTTGTATGCCTCAATGGCTGATGAGCTATGGCATTTGGCATCAATATGTCCTTCCCCACCTGTCACTGCTTCTTATGCAAAAGAATGGATAACAATCTTCTAAAAGCAGTCATTCCTGGGGAGTGGCCACCTGGCATGTCTACAATTTGCCAATGGCAGAGCATTTTCAGTAGCAGACAAATTACCACATGTACCTTTGTGCTTTGGACTCAAATATAGTACAGCAGAGTGATACATAATTTTGAGTATATGTATTGTTTGAATATCTAGACTTAAAACCTAAGTGGATAAATTAATCCTGAAAGAGAATGCGAATTTAATAATGAATATAATTTACAACCGATTAAACAGCAGACTGCGCATATTCAGCATAATAAGGGCCAGTTCACCTGCAAAGTAAAGGACAATATACTAAAGATATTAGTGCTCCATTTGTTTGTGAAATGAAATTCCAGTCTTGATTTAATAAAAGAGGTCAGCCTACAGCAAAAAAGAGGAAATGTTATCTTTACATTCCCTGCATTATTTAATTACAATATGATGCTATGATGCGATCTTTTGCCCAAGTAATGACTTTGTACAACATACAGTTGAGATGCAAATACATACTTTTGTTATCCTAATGCAATACACTGCAATAGCGCATCCCAGCAATAGAACGGCCCATCTCAAAGCCTTAATTGCAGAGCTGGCTGCATATACTTTAATAAGCAATGAAAAAATCCTGTCAGCAGCTGCATTATATGAAGTTGGAAGCTATGAATTATTCAACAAGGAAAGCACTTCTGCTGAGACAGAAATTGAAATAATGTTTTTTTAAGTGAGATCAGAGGATATCATGAGCTGTCAGTGGCAGTTTCCTTCAGCTGAAATGAGAAAGGTCACACCCATAAAACAAACAATAGATAGAAGAAAAGCTTGTTTTACCCATGCGTTATTATTTTTATGTTCTTTCAATTTCCAAGATAGTAATTAATTAAAATATTATTATATCAGTAAATACAAAAAAAAGACGTCTTACACGGTGGAGATATATATATATATATATATATATATATATATATATATATATATATATATAAATCTTCCAAATGAGTATCCGCACTCCAAAATCAATCTTGAAACAAGCTGGGGTGCACGGTAAGTCTTGTATACATAAATGTTTCATGGACCAGCACTCCCTGCAACTTACTTGAAAGCAGCAAGTAAGTTGCAGGGAGTGCTGGTCCATGAAACATTGATATATATATATATATATATATATATATATATATATATATATATATATATATATATATATATATATATATATATGTATACAGGTATGGGATCCGCTAGCATTCTGGATAACAGGTCCCATACCTGAATATACACATAAAACGAAGGACCAGATTTAATGGCTGGTAGCAACTATTTTGGATTCGGCCAAACACTGGAATCCTTCGCGAAAGATTTGGCAAAATACCGAAACCTAATTTGCATATGCAAATTAGGGGTGGGAAGGGGAAACTTTTTTACTTCCTTGTTTTGTGACAAAAAGTCACGCGATTTCCCTCCCTGCCCCTAATTTGCATATGCAAATTAAGGTTAGGTTCAGCGGGCTGCTGAAAAAGCCCGAATTCCGAACCGAATCCTGGTTTATGTGCATCCCTAGTACCCATACATCCAGGATTGTATGTTGTGACATATCATCCAGTTTATCATTGAAATTGTCACATTTTCAGAAAACATGGCTCTGTGATATTAGTTCAGCAATGTATAATCTCCTTATTACCTATGCGTGGGCTGAAAAAAAAACTATAGAAATTGGTATAAGATTGTATCATGTACAGTCCATCAAGTGCAAGGATATCCTTGTGCAGTATAAGACCTATGGCATAAGGAAAACGTTTTTTCAACAGCAAATATGTACACAGCTAATCCCTAATTTATTATAACTTTTTTTAAAAATAAATATGCAATCTAAATGCACATTTTATTATTCAATGAAGTTAAAGGCATGAGAACAATGAGGGCAGATCAATTGGAATAAGTAAAATAATCATAGGCAAAACCTGAAAATCAGCGATCATAGCTGATGTTCTAAAAGATGTGAGATAAATTATTTTCAATAGAGTGTTAAACTGAATCTTCTCTAAGCATCTTCCACAAGAAGCTAAATAATATGAAGTGCACAGATACAGCAGTTAAAGGGGTAATTCACCTTTAAATAAACTTTCAGTATGATGTAGAGAATTCTTTTCTGAGACAATTTCCAATTGTTCTTGATTTTTTGTTTGTGGTTTTTGAATTATTTAGCTTTTTGTTCTGCAGCTCTCCAGTTATGAATTTCAGCAGTTACCTGGTGGCTAGGGTCTAATTTAACATATCAATCAGGCTGTGGCTTGAAAGAGAGACAGGGATATGAATAGGAAAGGCCTAAAAAGAAAGAAAGTAATACAAAGTAACTATACCAATACAATTGTAGCCTCACAGGGCAATAGATTTTTTTGGCTGTTGGGGTAAGTCATAATAATAATAATAATAAAAAAAATATATATAAAAAAAAAAAGTAAAGACCAATTGAAAAGTTGCTAAGAATTGTCCATTCCATAACATACTAAAAGTTATTCTGAAGGTGAACCACCCCTTTAAAAACCATAAAGTGAGATGTTTAGGAGCAGATTTATCAAGGGTCGAATTTTGAAGTAAAAAATATTTTGAAATTCGACCATCGAATAAAAATACTTAGACTTCGAATATTGAAGTCGAAGGATTTTTCACCGAATTTGGCAATCGAACAATCAAAGTAAAATCATACGATCGTACGATTAAATCTTTTAGCGATCTACCGAAGGATTTTCCTTCAATCTCTAAAGACTTAGAAAAATGTTGTAGAAGGTCTCCATAGGCTAACATAGCACTTCTGCAGGTTTAATTTGGCGAAGTATTGAAGTCGAAGAGACAGTACTTCGATTATCGAATGGTCGAATATTCGAACGATTTTTACTTCGTATAGAACTAAATTCAAAGTCGTAGTATCCTATTCGATGGCTGAAGTATCCAAAAAATACTTTGAATTTTTCTTACTTTGAAAATTCCCTCGAATTCACTTTCTACCTTAATAAATCTGCCCCTAAGTGAAGAAATACCACCTACTACTGTTTTCTCGTTGTCACTTAGTCTCTTCCAGTGTGGAAAAGATAATGTCAAAAAAATCCCTTTGCATTGGTATCAGTGTGAATTGCCAGAAGTAAAATATTTGAGTTGCGTAAATGCCAGAAATGGACCTGTAACTTGTCCGAGACAAGATTAATTCACAAAATACCTGGAATTTTCCCTTTGATGTCAGCACAAGAGATAGTCACTAATAAAATATGCTTTCTACAGACTGCTTTGACCGAACTCTGTCAACGTCAACTGTGTCTGGAAAATTGAAGCAACAATTCACCACATAGAACAAGGCCACTCGTAACTGACTTCCCAGCAAGAGTTCCACATCATGGTTAGTTTGAATCCTGCAATACGTTCTTGAGATCAAATATAAAAGTTACCACATAAGTTACCACATAAAGTAGATTAAGATTCTCCATCCTTCCAAAACAAAGGTCCAAGAGGGTCACCGTGCTTTTTGTTGCTTGTTTCTCAGACAGTATCCATGGCAGTGTAAGATTATCAACACTTGTTGCCTAAGAAAAAAGGATTACAAAAAGATAAACTATTGAGAGTTATAGTTACACAATCATTGTAAATGTTATTAGGAACTTTTAAGTGTTGAAGCGCACTTAGTGGATGTTTTATATGATACATGGATGTTTTAGGAGTCTTTTTAACTTATTATGACTTGTGATATTTAATGAAATATATATATATATATATATATATATATATATATATATGCACTTTAATAGAAATAAGTTAATTTAGAACCCTGGCATCATATGTGCAATAATGGATATAAGGCATTGATTGGTGGGGGTATAAAGTGTGTCTCACTTCCTGTTCACTATCCTGATGACGGTCCCGTGTGGACTGAAACGCGTCGACAGACATGGAGATTGAATAAACGTTGTTCACGTTTTTACAAATATTATGTGCTGTGAGTGCTTTCTACGACTGGATTATATTTGGCGAGCACCCGGACTGTGTCAATGTGAGTGCCGATTTAGACCATTTTTGGCTAACTAACTATTTTAGCAGGGTCCCCTCCAGATCACCCCCCGCAGCCCCCTTTAGACCGTGCGACACGTACCTTCTTTTGCTGCTAGGGTGGTCTGGGCCGGAGGGGCCCACGAGTGTGGTTGGCCACCAGGTTTTTTCCTGGTGTCCCGCCGTCCCAGTACGACCTTGTATATTAGAAACATTTTTTTATTTTGTACAGCCTATCTATTTACCCGGTTTTTATTTTTACACTGAACTATTTCTTTAAGCACCTTGCTCAGAAATACAGTAGGGTGTTGTCCAAGGCCACTGGGGAGATATCAGGGGTTATAAACAGAACATTACATAGCAGGAACAACTCTGTAGATTTTCTTATAGGGTGTACAGAGGTTACCATCATAGTTATACTCATGTATTAAGTAACATTTAGAAAGAAAAAGCAAGGAATAATGGTCCTTGTATCATACTATAAATAACTTTTTATCAGTTAAGCAATTTGCTTTTAGGTCATTCCATGTACCAGTATAGATGTTTGATAAAGAATGTTTTTGCTCTGGTGCAGGAAGCTCAAACTAGATACCAAGGTAAAAAAATATTGCACAAAAAATGCTTGCAGTTTGGAAACCCATGGAAAAATTGGCAACCAAAATATAAATAAGAATGCCACAAAACTTAGTTTACTAAAATGTCAAATAGGATTGGTATTAGCTCTCTGGTTAATTTTGGTTATGGGATTTTAAAGGAGTCTTCAGTGTGTTGTTAACAGACTCCCTTTAATTAGAACTGCTAGGGAAAGGACCGTGTTCAGCCTATCAGCCCCATGGATGTTTTTTTTTTTTTGCATTCTCAAACAGACACAGATCTTCATATGATGTTGATTAACTCATTACTGCACTTTAGTACAATTTTTACTTGTATATAGCATTTGTGTAAATACACTCATACCATATAAAAAGAAAAAATGTACTGAAATTAGAAAGTCTGCACTGCTGCATTATGTCTATTTTAAGCAAATGCATTGTATGCTTTCAGTGGTCTCTTTGTGGTTTTCCTCCTCCTGACATCCATTTACAAGCATAACTGAATAACTGAGTAATATTACTGTTAGGAAAAAACATGCTTCGGTTGTCATATCCTATCTAGTTTTACAACACTAACCCTGTAACAAGTTATGCACAAGATATATGTACAATTTGTACTGAAACGCAAAGATTGCTTTGGATAAGTAAACATAAATTACTTGTTTTTCTCTAACCTGTTCACAAAGATGGCCCAGCAGGTACAAAAAATAACTAAACTTCCAGCATTTAAATGGTTACTTTGCAAAATACTTCTTGCTTTTCTTTTATGCGTTAAGCAAATTCCTCCCTCAGGGTCTAAATGTGTGAACCTGTTAAGTTAAATGTGTCAGGGAGCATAAACAGTTTTCAAAGTCAGGTTTAACTTTTAGAAATTATTGATCTGTTACATTATTCATTACCAACAGTTCATTACAAAACCAATACAAAATGTAAAATATATTGGTGTTCACCCTTTTAGCAAAGGCTATAATGAGCTGCATGCACTGTCCTTAATAAATAAAATAGGTAATCGATAGCAAGACAATACACTATTTTCTGCAGTATCTGGTGAGATACAAAGGGTATTCAGTAGTGCTTCACTATATGGCCCTAAAGAAAAAGGCAAATCAATAATGCATGCGCTGAAGCAGACTAAATCCCCAATATATAAATGTGGACAGTATCTAAAAAGAGAACATGAGAGCTACAGTATACTAAATCAAGGATAAAATGATAGAAAGGAGCATGAATGCAACAATTTGCTTGAAAATGCCAAGTAAATTTGAGAACAAGCAATTGCCAGCTACAACACAAATGAACTGCTCACTACCATGGGGTACATTTCAATATTGTCTCCAAACACCGGAGCAGTATCATCATTAAATCCAGAGTGCTTTGTTCAGCCTTTCATGATAGAATGTACGTTTGGCAAAGCTGAAGAGTTTTACACTAGGGAATGTCATGCAAGGTGCAACAGCTCACATCCTTTGCAAGGTAAGAGATCTGAAACCACTTGTAAGCAATTCTAACAGCCTATCATTACTGAGGTATAGAAAACATTAAATATTTATAATAAAAGAGGAAGAAGCGTTGATGTGTTTTCTACATAAAACATTAACATCTGTGTTTGGTTTAGTTTGCTTCCTGGAAAGAATGTTTTCTAACAATGAGTTTTAATGCAAGTAAGGAATTGGAAATAAGTATGGTGCTCCACCCCCCCCCCCCAAAAAACAGTTATTATGTTAATTTTAGAGGGGCAAATTGAAAAAGCTCATAGTTAAAAAAAACTTTTAGCAATATCCCCAGAATTGTTCTGAAAAATAATTGCCACCTGCCCATTAATTAAAGGATTTCTATTCAATGCACTAAGCACTAAGGATTCAGGGATATCAGAATGCTGCAAAAAAGGCTGGGAATCGGCCATATTTCAAACCAAGTCCGGAATGAGATGCTGAGGGTCCCGACTCCACTAACCGCAGTAGGAATTAAAACTGACTCCCTCCTCCAAAACATTCTGTGGGTTAGAGGTATGTAAATAACTAGCAACAAGTGCAAAGTAAGTGCTAATAAAATAAAGATCAATAAAAATATTCAAGGGTAGACTGGGAAGTCCTGCACTTGTTCACATATGCTTAAAGGGTAACTAGCACGAAAATTTAATGTAAGTTTCAGCATACTGAAATAGGAAAGATTCTAAATGCAATCAATTAAAAATTCTGTACTGTGTCTGAAATAATCATTTTGCCTAGAAGATGTATTAGAGCTCACTCTATTGAAATCACCAGATATCATGTCTCTCTAGCTGCAGGATTTGTGCAAAAGGCAGTTATTTTGTTAGATTTTGTTTGTACTGCAATCAGTTATTTGAGTGAGCTCTGATACATCTGATAGGAAAGGAAACCCCACCATAAAATATTTTGGATCTAACTGTCATGATTATTTGACACCCAACTGCTGCATGAAGACAGAATGAAGAGAAACAGATGATGGGAGAGGGATAGTAAAGATAAACTTGATTATTTCAGAAACACAGAATATTTAATTGATTGTATTTAGAAAGTTTCTTATTAAGTATGATGAAGCTTGTATTACATTTTCATTTTAGTGATAGTTCCCCTTTAGTACAGATGCCATTATGAATTTATCTGGAAGAAGAGTATTTTAAAAAAATCTCATGAGAGTAGAATTTAGAATTTTAGGGGGTTATTTATCAAAGGTTGAATTTTAGAGTTTTAATATACCTCGAATGAACTCACTCGAATGGTTTCTAAAAAAACTTGAATCAGCAAGTTCGAGGTTAACAACCCGAAAACTTGAGTTGACCGAATTTCTGGCGAAAAAATCACTCATAATACATGTGCTCATTTGCAAACCAGGCACTCTAACTTTAAATAGGAGGGCATCAATAGAAGACCATAGATGCAATAAAATTGAGGACATTTAATCTTATGTTAAATGATAACTATTCACCTTTTGATTCCTACACATCCTTCGAGACTTGTGATTATTACAATTGATCAGATACAGCATTCTATTATTAACATATAATAATGTGAATTAGGTTAGACAGTCTTGTAAGACCCTGCCCTCTAATCACTCAATTTTATGCTTCAGATGAAGCTGAGCAAGCAATGTACTAGGAGCATAAAAGTATGCTTGACAAGCACTTTCTACATTAGCAGGGGTTGCTAGGCTGGCTATTGTTCCCTTTATGTGCTTGGAAAAAATTCAAGCACTTCACACCACGAGGATTAGGTACGTTAATCCAGCCAGAGATTACCCTGTGTGTTCGCTGAATAAACATTGCGGACATGATTGTCTCTGCAAGTTTATGTGGACTTATATTTTAAAATGCATGTGTTCTATTATGCATACGGTTTTTGGGCTATCATTTCCTTTTTTTTAAAATTATGTGTACATACTAGGACTCTCATCTTGTTTCCCCCCTTGCCTCACAATACTTTTATATATTTTCCCATGTTTTATTTTGCTTGTGAATTAAAAAGAAAATAAACACAGTTTATTTGCCAACACAGTATGACATTTGTTTTGAATATCTTATAGCTCCTGCTAACAAAGTATTTATAATCCTGTAGATTTATTATAACATTGGATAACTATCTGTATTTGTCAACGTATTTGCAACATGACAATCAGACAAGGTTAGAGTGGTAACTGCATTTGGAAAATGGTCCAAATAGTTTACCTCTATATTGTTTCAATAACTGGCAGCATTATTAAGAGAAATATAAAGCAGACATCTACCTGCCAACAAATGGCATACTATGTAACCGGAGGCCAAAACCATTGCCGCTATTTCCCTCTGTGCAAGAAACAGAATTCTAAAGGCTGCTGAGATAAAAATGTACTCAAGAATAAACATTCCACAATTGATTCTTCCTGTAGCTTCACCAGCACTGTATGAAGTACTCTGTATTTCTATAAACACTTCCCCTCAACAGTTCATCATCATCATAATAATACAACACATTTAAGGTCAACATACTTATTCCTCTTGTTGTATAACTGCTTTTATGTAGATTTTTTATCTTTACGTTTCTCTTATTCCTAGCATATGAATTAATTTAAAAATTCAAGTTCTTTAAAATTTCTCATTTCTATTCAGTTGTCATGGGCATCCACAAGGATCCAAAGAACGCTTGCAGTTTGCTAAGCCTAACAATGTGCCATAAGTGCTGGAATTTTAACACAATTACTGGCTGGAACAGGCCCTAATATTTACCATGTTTTCAAAAGAATTTCATTCATATTCTTATTTCTTATTGTTATTTCTCTCTGTGTTCCCTGCATGTCTAAGCACATACATTCTTTCACGGCTTGGCAAGGTTACTATAAAAACATGTTACTCCCAATATTGCTGTCAGGGAGCCGGGAGCTCCCTCCAGGGAGGTTGTCAGGATCAAGGAGGAAGCCCTCTTGAGGGAACAAGGTCGCGGTGTCCAAGGGGTTAATCCAAAAGAGTGGTCAGAATCCAGGCAAGAGTTCAGGGGCAGGCAGATAACAGTAAGTCCAAAGTCCAGGCAGGGGTCAAGGATATTAATCAGGAACATGATTAGGCAATAAGGCACACAGGAAACCCAGGATATGCTTAGGGAAAGTTATTCTATACTTGAGCGCCATTCTGGCGTCTAAAATGGCTTTTTATTTCAAATTTGGCGCCATTGTGACGTCATTGACGTCCTTGCGCCGACGTCGGTGCACTGACGTCATCGCGCCGGCGCCGCTTACCCACGTGGCGGCCATGGGCGCCGCCATTTTGGGAGCGACGCCGGCAGGAGAGGACGCGCCGCCGGAGCTCCTGGACCTGCTCCGGGCGGCGATCGCGACAGTACCCCCCCCCCTCACGGGGGGCCTCCGGACCACCAGGATTTGGCTTCTGGGGAAATTTGGAGTGGAACTCCCTCACCAGACGAGGAGCATGGACATCAGAGCGTCCTTCCCAGGAACATTCTTCAGGGCCAAAGCCTTTCCACTTGATGAGGTACTGAAGAGATCCCCTGGAGATTCTGGAGTCAAGGATCTTCTCCACTTCATATTCTTGTTGACCATCCACAGAGATAGTAGGAGGAGGAGGCTGGACAACAGAAAAGCTGTTGGAGGTAGCGGGTTTCACCAAGGAGACATGAAACACGTTGGGAATTCGCATCTCAGGGGGAAGCTGAAGTCTGACAGCCACAGGATTGATCACCTCCAGGATGGAAAAAGGACCTACGAACCTCGGACCCAACTTAGGAGATGGTACCTTCAACCGAATGTTCCTTGAAGACAACCAGACTTTATCACCGACCTTGTAGGGAGGAGAAGGTCTATGTCTACGATCTGCAAACGTCTTATGAACCAGAGCACTCTTCTCCAGGTTGGACTTGGTTGCAGCCCAAATAGCAGACATGTGGGCTGCATGGTCATCAGCGGCCGGAACATCGGACAACACAAAGTCTTGTGGGAAGGCTTGAGGATGTTGACCATACACCAACATAAATGGGGACCTTCCAGTGGAAGTGTGGCAGGCATTGTTATGAGCAAATTCCGCCCACGGGAGGAGATCAGACCAATCATCTTGACAAAGGGAAACGTGGTTTCTCAAGAACTGTTCCAAGGCTTGGTTCACTCACTCAGCCGCTCCATTTGTCTGGGGATGATAAGCTGAGGAGAACTGAAGATTAATACCCAGATCTTTGCACAGGGAACGCCAGAACTTTGCAGTGAATTGGGACCCTCTGTCAGAAACGATCTCGGCCGGGAAGCCATGCAGGCGAAAAATGAACTGGATGAACAATTGTGACAACTCCACTGCAGATGGAAGCTTCCGTAGAGGGATGAAGTGGGCCATCTTGCTGAAGCGGTCAATGACAACCCAGATCACGGTGTTCCCACTGGAGGGAGGGAGTTCAACAATGAAGTCCATAGCCAAATGCGTCCAAGGACGAGAGGGAACAGGCAACAGCTGTAGTAACCCGCTAGGGCGAGAATGGCTAGACTTGGAAGTGGCACAAACTGTACAAGCAGCAACAAAGTCTTTGACATCTTTACAAATAGTCGGCCACCAGACAAGACGTCGTAAAAGTTCAAGAGTTCTAGCAGGACCAGGATGTCCCGCCTGCTTGGAACTATGAGTCTGTTGCAGGATAGGCAGACGAAGTTCAGGAGGTACGAATGCCATTCCAATGGGAGTATCAGGAGGGGCAGAAGATTGACTAGCCAGGATTTGATCAGCAAATTGAGGGTACAAAGAGGCGATGATCTTGACAGGAGGAATAATTGGCTCTAGTCTTTCAGGAGTACGATCCACCGGAGTGAAACTTCGAGACAGAGCATCTGCCTTCCGATTCTTGGAACCAGGGCGAAAAGTCAAGACAAAGTTAAATCGGGAGAAGAAGAGAGACCACCTTGCTTGTCTGGGATTCAGCCTCTTGAGAGATTGAATGAACTCAAGATTCTTATGATCCGTGTAAATCGTGACTGGAATCAAGGAACCTTCAAGGAGGTGATGCCACTCTTCTAAGGCAAGCTTAACAGCCAGGAGTTCTCGATTTCCAACATCATAATTCTGTTCTGCAGGAGAGAACTTCTTAGAGAAATACGCACATGGGTGCAGCTTCCCATCAGAGGGATGTCTTTGGGACAGGATAGCTCCAGCTCCAACTTCAGAAGCATCCACCTCGATGAAGAAAGGTAACTCCGGATCAGGATGGCGGAGAACCGAAGCAGAAGTGAAGGCATCCTTCAAGGATTGAAAAGCTTCAATAGCAGGCGGGGGCCATGAGCTGGGTTTACCCCCTTTTCGGATGAGGGCCAGGATAGGAGCAATACGAGAAGAGAATCCCTTAATGAATTGCCGGTAGTAATTGGCAAAACCAATGAATCTCTGGATTGCCTTAGTGCTCAGCGGTAGGGGCCACACTTGGATTGCAGACACTTTCACAGGATCCATCTCGAAACCCTCTGGGGAGATGATATAGCCCAGAAAAGGGATCTTGGACACTTCAAACACACATTTCTCCAGTTTGGCAAAGAGAGAGTTCTTCCTCAAACGAGAGAGTACTTCCTTCACCTGGGAACAATGGCTTGTAAGGTCCTTGGAGAAAATCAGGATGTCATCAAGGTACACGACCACAAACTTTCCAGAGAGATCCCGAAAAATGTTGTTCACGAATTCTTGAAAGACAGCGGGGGCATTGCAGAGACCAAAGGGCATTACGAGGTACTCATAGTGCCCATCCCGAGTGTTGAATGCTGTCTTCCATTCGTCACCTTCCCGGATGCGGATAAGGTTATACGCCCCACGGAGAACCAACTTAGTGAACATTTTAGACCCCTTCAGTTGGTCAAAGAGTTTGGCAATCAAGGACAAGGGATACCGGTTCTTAACCGTAATTTTATTAAGACCCTGGTAGTCGATGCAAGGACGTAGGCCTCCATCCTTCTTTTCCACGAAGAAGAATCCAGCCCCGGCAGGAGAGGTAGAAGGGCGAATAAACCCCCGCTGGAGATTTTCTTGGATATACTGCTTCATGGCAGTGGTCTCCGCTGGAGAGAGAGGATAAGTACGACCTCTAGGGAGCATGGTTCCAGGCAGGAGATCGACCGACAATCGTATAGTCGATGTGGAGGAAGGAATTCTGCAGACTTCTTACAGAATACATCAGCGAAGTCCTTGTAAAAGGAGGGTAAAGTCTTTAGATCCGACATAGAGATATTCACCCTCTGGAGGGGTTCAGCAGGAAGACAGTGCTGCTGGCAAAATGGGCTCCAACGGGAAATCTGTCCTGTGGACCAATCAATGGAAGGATTATGCAGGCGCAGCCAAGGGAGACCCAACACAACTGGAACGGACGGGCAGGAAATAATTAGGAACGAAAGTCTTTCTTTATGCAGCGTCCCAACCTGCACAGGCAATTCCCCAGTCGTCAAGGAGATAAATTCAGCCTCCAGGGGTCTGTCGTCAATGGCAGTGACACGGAGAGGAGTAGACAATGGGAATAAGGGAACTTCCATGCGTTTGGCGAATTGAGCGTCCATGAAGTTCCCAGCAGCTCCAGAGTCAATGAAAGCAGAGCCGACAATAGTCTTAGTGGCTAGGCGAATCTGTAATGGAAGGAGAAACCTGTGAGTGTTCTCTTGAGACTTCGGAGTAGTGCCCCCTACATGTGTTACCCTAGAAATACCTCGGGAACAGAACTCGTGGGCTTCACCGGACAAGAGTTTGCAAAATGAGACTGTCCGCCACAATACAGACATAAGCCAGCCATTCGTCTACGGAGTCTTTCTTGTTCGGATAGACGAGCCCTTCCAACTTGCATTGGTTCCTCCGGAGGAGAAGGAGAGGCTTGAGTAGCAGGAGTATGCAGGAGAGGTCTCTGGAAGCGAGGTGCCAGCAAGGGTTGAAATCTTTTACAGCGTTCCCTCTCTACTTGATGCTCTCTGAGCCGAGTGTCCACCTTAATAGAAAGTGCGATCAGATCCTCCAGCAGGTCAGGGAACTCCCTGGAAACAAGATCATCTTTAATGCGAATAGACAGACCTTGATAGAATACGGCCTTATAGGCATCTTCATTCCAGGAAGTCTCAGCCATCAAAGTTCTAAAGTCAATAGCATAGTCACTGACACTGCGGTTTCCCTGCCGGAGTTGCAGAAGACGAGAAGGGGCATTAGTGACCCGACCCGGGGCATCAAACACAGTACGAACTGCTTGAAGAAAAGCCTTGGCATCAAAAGTCAGCGGAGAATTCTTCTCCCAAAGAGATGTTGCCCACTCAAGCGGTTTGCCCACCAAACGAGACATCACATACCCCACCTTGGAACGTTCATTGTGGAAGTGCGAGGGTTGGAACTCGAACTGGATCTGGCACTGTGTAGCGAAACCTCTGCAGGCTTGTGGGTCCCCACTGAAGCGAGGAGAGGAGGCGGAATGCGAGGCTCACTTGACGAGGAACCTGCGGTAGACGAGACGGCCGCCATGGAAGGATTTACCGCAGCTTGGGGAGCTGGAGGCATACGAGAGAGAAGGGTATCGAGTGCCTGCCCTATGCGGTACTGCTGGGCTTCATAATCCTCCATGCGGGATGCCAGTCCGCGGAACGCTCGTCCGACATCAGGCGTAGCTTCCTCAGTAGGATCCATGGCCCAAGTATAATGTCAGGGAGCCAGGAGCTCCCTCCAGGGAGGTTGTCAGGATCAAGGAGGAAGCCCTCTTGAGGGAACAAGGTCGCGGTGTCCAAGGGGTTAATCCAAAAGAGTGGTCAGAATCCAGGCAAGAGTTCAGGGGCAGGCAGATAACAGTAAGTCCAAAGTCCAGGCAGGGGTCAAGGATATTAATCAGGAACATGATTAGGCAATAAGGCACACAGGAAATCCAGGATATGCTTAGGGAAAGTTATCCTATACTTGGGCGCCATTCTGGCGTCTAAAATGGCTTTTTATTTCAAATTTGGCGCCATTGTGACGTCATTGACGTCCTTGCGCCGACGTCGGTGCACTGACGTCATTGCGCCGGCGCCGCTTACCCACGTGGCGGCCATGGGCGCCGCCATTTTGGGAGCGACGCCGGCAGGAGAGGACACGCCGCCCGGAGCTCCTGGACCTGCTCCGGGCGCCGATCGCGACAATTGCAACCAAAAAAATATTTGGGCAAGGTCTTTGCTTGGTGCACCACCTGTATCTATGATGATGGTCACCCAGTGAGGCTATAGAATAAATAAGCACGGCCAGACAGCATGTGAATAACTGAGGAGTAGACAGCACTTGAATGAAACATGTGTAATTGAAATCAGAGTTAGTAACACTTTCAGAGAAGTGAAACCAAAGTAGATGTAATTAAATGGATAACAGTTTGTTTTTAACAATACATTTTTAGAAAAATACAACACTGATTGAAGAAGTTGCCTTGGATTCTATTCTGTTTGTGACATCACCGAGGACGAGCAATTATGGAACCTACCAAGTACACTTTAAAACTATGCAGTTGGGTAAAAAAGAAATAAATAATGACATTTATAAATAAAATGTACTACTATATCCATTACAACAATATGAAGGGGAATACAAACTGATGACATAGTGGACATTAACATACATAAAGCCATTTATTCAGCATGCTCCAGCTATGTCAGTTAAAGATGCAGAGTTTTATCAAAATAAGTGACAAAACTCTACTGTGCTTTTTTCTTTGGCTGATCAACCTCCATCTGTGATTTGCACCACATACGTGTAGGGACCCATAGGTTCAGTACCTTCCATATGGCTTAAAATCCCTACCACTGTTTCAGTTCCCGGTTGCTGGCCAAAAGCTCATGTATCTAGTTATCTAATTTCCATCTCTCTATCATTGGTGCTTGGGTTTACGACCACTTCCTGCCACACCTAATATGCTGCGTTCCACCTGCGTTTGGGTGCTTACATGTGTTATTGTGAGGACGGAACCATATAGAATTGAGTGCATCTGGGCCTGCTCTCCGCTGCGGTTGAACGGATTGAAACTGAACGCAGGGAACGCAACCCAAAATGCTTTTGTGTTAGAGCCCTAAGATCATTTACAACTAGTCTTCATTTTGTATTTTATGTGGATTTGATTTATTTATTTACATAGGGTGTCATTTTATCAGGAGCCAATTGACCTGACTGTATGTTTTTGGAGTGTGGAAGGAAGCCAGAGTACTGGAAGCAAACTCCTTGCTGATAGTGGCCAAGCTGGAATCAACCCTAGTACTGAAGTAAAAATAACCATTAAACATTATAATGTCCATCAGCAATATGCATGATAACAGTATGCATGCAAATTCACATCTGTATTTTCATTCAAGTAATCCATATTAGGTATTCGTTTTTCCAGCAAAATCACTTGATTTGGCAACTGGAATAACGTGACTTTTCTATTGTTCAACCTTTTCCCTGCCAAAGGTAGTTTCAGGCTTTTACCTGGCACCTATCCACATTATTTTATATTTTCAAGGACAATCCAGTTTTACAGAAACCTATTACATCTGTAAGAATGAAACAAGAAATGTAAAAATAAATGTGTAAGGAGGACGAAAACCAATGTTTCTTTAACAACAGACACTATGGTGTCTAAATGCAATTAATTAGCAAAAAGTTTATATTGATCCATTTATTTTTGATTCAGATAAATGTGTAACTATAGAGGAAGGATAGTATTAAAATCTCCCTTCCCGCTGCTCTTCTCCTTTAAATTGACGCTCGAGCACATTTCGCGAGCATGCGGTGAGGGAGGGGGGTGAACAGCAGAGCAGGAGAGGTCATGTGCACTGGGCCCTTCCAAACAATTTTTGGCGGGGGTGCTTGGCACAGATTTTTGCCTCTAATTCAGATCAAGTAATTATATGGTATAAAATAAAGACTAATACAAATTTAGATATAATCCGAGCCATGAATAAGGGTTATCTAATACAAAAAGGCAACAGGTACAGTTATCTGATCAACAAAGACAAAATTCCAGGTTTGTGTGGCTGGCTGCAAAAATAAAAATAAAGTTAGCCACACAAAACAATTTTACATTTCAGCAGCTTTACAAAAATGTATGATCCTTCACGGTACAAAATCTAGGGCAACCATCTAACCAGCCAAAATAGAGAAACAAAATGGCTAATGACTCTTTTTCAGCGACTAAGACTATCGGCTGACCTTACACTATAAAATTCTGCATTGGGATCCAACCAACTGCCTGCAGTTAGTATAGTTTGGTCATCCGTTAGCATGGCCTAATCACATTCATATCTATTCCAGCAATGAATAAGACAAGTGGTTTGATATGCTGTTTCTAGTTCATATACAACCGTCATTTTTTTAGAGAATCAAAAATAATAAATATTATTTATCATACTTTCTAAGGAAAAAAAAAGAAAAATTAAATATGAAATAAACAGTAAAGGACCTCTCATTTGGGCAGGGAATTCTTTCCTTAACCTATAAATGCACTTTGTATTTATTTTAATGTATTTTTGTATTGGCCTGTTTATTGTTCTGCTGTACAGCATGGGTCATGGCTCATAGTATACCAACTTTAAGCAAGTCCGTATTCCCTAGTAGCAAAAATTAATGTCACTTAATAAAAAGCTATACATTTTTATGATGAATAGAATACCTGTCTGTCTGCAAATACGTTTGTTTTTATTTTGCTCGGTAACTCTCTCCCTCTCTACATATATACATAAGTCTGATTTCCTGAATGTGACCTCAAGATAAGCATTTTTTTTATTCTTCTTTCTTTAGTCCTTCCCTTGTTTCTTTCTTTAATCTAGCCATCTTCTTTCTAGTTGTCACTAGATCATTCTTCATTTTCCTGTCTTCATCCCATTACCTTCAGTGTCTTTGTCTTCATTTTCTCTTCCGCCTTCTCTGTCCATACTTTTTGCTTCTTAATAAACACTTCTAGTTTTAAAGTCTTAATGAAACTCTGCTTCAATTCATACTATTTTTTTTCTTTTATTTATTTCAATTAATTTTAATCTCAAAATAGAAAAACATGCTCTATGGTTTTTTGTAACTCTTTTTCTATAACCTTTCCTTCATCATTTGAAATTAACCATTCCACTGCAGTTAAAGAGAGCCATCTAGTGTTTATTGCATAAAGTGTTCTGTTAAACTTCAGGGAATTTAACCTGAAACTTTTCTTTTAAACAAACTCTAGTAAATAATTTGGGGAAAAAAGGTAACATACACACACACACACACATATATACAATGCTTGTAAAAGTAGGTCGCAAAAAAAACATTAAAGGGATCCTGTCATCGGAAAACATGTTTTTTTTCAAAACGCATCAGTTAATAGTGTTACTCCAGCAGAATTCTGCACTGAAATCCATTTCTCAAAAGAGCAAACAGATTTTTTTATATTCAATTTTGAAATCTGACATGGGGCTAGACATTTTGTCAATTTCCCAGCTGCCCCAGCTGGTCGTGTGACTTGTGCCTTCACTTTAGGCGAGAAATGCTTTCTAGCAGGCTGCTGTTTTTCCTTCTCAATGTAACTGAATGTGTCTCAGTGGGACATGGGTTTTTACTATTGAGTGTTGTTCTTAGATCTACCAGGCAGCTGTTATCTTGTGTTAGGGAGCTGATATCTGGTTACCTTCCCATTGTTCTTTTGTTTGGCTGCTGGGGGGAAAAGGGAGGGGGTGATATCACTCCAACTTGCAGTACAGCAGTAAAGAGTGATTGAAGTTTATCAGAGCACAAGTCACATGACTTGGGGCAGCTGGGAAATTGACAAAATGTCTAGCCCCATGTCAGATTTCAAAATTTAATATAAAAAAATCAGTTCAGAAAAATCAGAAATGGATTTCAGTGCAGAATTCTGCTGGAGCAGCACTATTAACTGATTCATTTTGAAATGTATTTTTTTCCCATGACAGTATCCCTTTAAAACACTAAAAAAGAAATGTTACAATACTGTGTAATAAAGTGCTAATAAGAGTTATACCCTATTTTAAAAAACAAAATCTATATAACAAGTAATGTGTTTCATTTCAAAGGGACAGAAGCAAAGTGATGCTCAAAATGTACAACTAAATATTAGCTTTTTACTGTGCACGGCTAAAATACCAGAAAAGAAACATACCCTCAGGCATACCTTCGGTACACTTAGGAGGTTATTTACTAAAATCCGAATTTATCTCATGTTTTATTAAAAAAACACACAACCAAACTCCCATGCTCGATTTTACCTTATTTATTAATAATACTGTATATACTCGAGTATAAGCCGACCAGAGTATAAGCCGAGATACCTAATTTTACCTACGAAAACTGGGAAAACTTATTGACTCGAGTATAAGCCTAGAAACAACTACAGCCCTGTCTCCCAGCAGCGCACATTCCGCCAAAGTGACCCCCCCAGAGATCAACTGGACGTCTTTGCAAAGTTGATGGTGACAGAGAATTGCCAAACGGATTACTGTGTGCATTGTCCCACTCTCCCACTACCATGTGCAGAGGGTGCTGTGTGATATTGCCATCACTGTTAATCTTTCGTATAACCAACAGAGGGCGCTGTGTGATATTGCCATCACTGTTAATCCTTCATATAACCAACAGAGGGCGCTGTGTGATATTGCAGTCACTGTTATTCTTTCATATAACCAACAGAGGGCGCACTGTTATTCTTTCATATAACAGAGGGCGCACTGTCATTCTTTCAAATAACGAACAGATGGCGCTGTGTGATATTGTAGTCATTGTTATTCTTTCATATAACCAACAGAGGACGCACCGTTATTCTTTCATATAACCAACAGAGGGCGCTGTGTGATATTGCAGTCACTGTTATTCTTTCATATAACCAACAGAGGGCACTGTGTGATATTGCAGTCTCTCCCCAAGTGAACTGTTGGTATAGGAATGATTAAAAGTGACTGCAATCTCAGATACTGCCCGCTGATTCGAGGTAGACTTTTTCAGCACATTTTGGATGCTGAAAAACTCGGCTTATACTCGAGTATATACGGTAATCCAAATTAATAGGATCAAGGAAAAAATGATAAAATTGTGCGAAAACCAGAATTGCTTGAATTTTTCAGGCTTTTCCCCCCAAATTGCTTGATTTCATTTGAGTTTTTGCCCGAAAAAGTAGGATTTTCAGGCTAAACCCAGCACAAACTATACATTCAAATTGAGATATGTGCCTCTCCCATTGACTTATACAGGACCTCGACCTTTCACAAAAAATTCAACATTTTGCCCCAAAAAGCCCAACCAGATAAATTTGAGGTTTAATAAATAACCCCCATAGATATCATAGCAAGTATGCAGTATGAAAAACTATGCCTTGTTACTGCTTCCATTTTTATTTTCTCTCATATTCAGTTTCCACTAAATTCAGTTTTTTCACCACGAACATTGTTTGGTTGCTAGGGTAAGTGAGACAACAACCAGACGATAGTTTTCAGTTTTAAACTGGAAATGTACAGGTAAATTAATGGAATAATTAAAAAAACATAATAACAATCAACATGATATAAGATAATTTAAGGTGAACTACCTGGTTATCAGTCAGTATTTTCTAATGAGAAGTACCCCTTGCAGCCACATAACAGAAAAAAATGACAACCTGGTGAGCTGCAGTACAAAATTAAAAATTAGAATAGATGGGGTGACCACAGATCAAAGCATGCCGACAGAAAAGAAACAGCTGTTAACTAAAGCACTATTCCATGCCAGAAGGCTCATAACTGCAAATTGGAAATCAGAAATCCCCCCAAGTGTGGAGGCGTGGGTGGGGGCTATGCAGGATGCGTGTAAGTTAGAACTTCATATATATAGGAGAAGAGGTACACCCAAGCACTTCACGAGGATATGGTCGGGATGGATGGCTAGTAATGCGGTCATGGAGGACCCAATTAGGGGTGACCCAGAGTAAAGTGCCCTGGTAAGATAGGGACAACCAATTTAATACCACACTGAAATATCATGGGTATGCTTGTTTGATAATGATATGGCATATGCATCAAAGAAAAGTGAACACTGCTGTAAACTGTTCGGTACTAATGGTGAACTGTTATCTTAAGGATTGTGCCAATCTGCGCATTGGCTGGTACTGTGATTATACTGTTGATTACCCTGTCATGCTTGAATTGTTCAATAAACCTATTTTGAACCAAAAAAAAAAATTAGAATAGATATAAATTGTCTAAAGCCATAAAGAGCTTATAATATGTTATTAATCCAGTAAAGTGTGAACTAAAACACTGGATATTATTTGTCTGGTTTAGCCATTTGCATTTATGTCCAAATAGCACTGATTTGCTCATTTGGGCTATCAGAAACATTTCCATGGTCTGGCCTATCAGCAAAACTGATCATCTGCACGCTGAAGGGATCACAGAATGTCAATCAAAGCCATTTTATAACTAAAGGTCGCCATACACGGAGAGATCCGCTCGTTTGGAGATCTCTCTCTCCGATATGCGCACCTTGAGGTGGGCAATATCGGGCTGATCCGATCATGGGCCCTAGGGCCCAACGATCGGATCCTAGCAAACAGGAACGGGCAGTCGGATCGCGGGACCGCATCAACGAACAGATGCGGCCGCGATCCGATGGGATTTTTAGTCCCATCCGATCGAGATCTGGCCGACTTTCTCGATCAGGGAAGCCCGTTGGTGGCCCCCATATACGGGCCACTAAGCTGACGAATCGGTCTGTCGGCAGCTTTTATCGGCCCGTGTATGGCCACCGTTAGCCATCACTGCACCAATGGCCAGGCTGAAGTCAGAAATACTTAGATTGGCGCATGTATGATCATCTTCAGCATACCACTTACAATACAAGGTTAAATTAATTTGGAGCAAACTGCAGTTAAATATCTAGATCATTTTATTAAAACACACTTACCTGATGATTCTGGTGTAGTTTGCAGCTCATTGCTTTGCATATTTCAATCATTCTTATTAATTCAGCTCGACTCACAGGTACATCTGCTGAACGATTTTCACTGGCGAGCAAACATCTAAGCACAAAAAGTCAAAAACAACAAATGTATAAAGTGATTCTTAAGTACATTATGATGGTGTTATAATGGATGACCTAGGTAAGACAAGTGAAGCAGTGTTTTCCTACAAATGTCCAACAGATTCTTAGAGATGGGAAAGTTGTTCACCAAGTCTGAGATGGCAAAAACCCTTATAAACTATGGGCACAGTCCTACTACAATGGTGAAGAAAAACTCAACAATGTCAAATGTTTTCAAGGGAATTAAAGAAACAACTGCATTATTAAAATGTACAAGGAGATAATAATCCACAGGAAGGACATCGCCTTAAGTGTACATATTAACTTGTCCCATTGCTTCCTAACACAGTCCCAAAATTATAGGCTATTGGAAGAAGATTTAACTAGGTGCCATTCTCCCCATGCTGGCCAATATTAATGCTCATAAAGTCAGGGCTTACCACAGGAAACAAAAGTTTAGTACAAGTTGATCCAGGGACTAGTCCAATTGCCATCTTAGACTCGTGTCTAAGACGTGTGGGTTTTTTTTCAACCTGACTTATTATGTTATGTTTCTATGTTCTAGAATAACAGATTAGATAGTATAGAGGGTAAGGTTTTTTTTTTTTATGATTCATTGGTTTACAATTTCTCCCCTTAAGTCACTGTAGGCACCACCCTCCCTTGCTTCCTCAAAGAGACAATTTTACTGGTGTGGCTTCAGGTAAAAGCAAAGTAAAATAACTGCTGTTGACAGATTTCAAAGCATGTGAATGTCATGTGTTTTGTTTAGCATTCAGCTGACAGTTTTTAAGGGACCATTCCAAAACATATACAGTGTACTGTGTTAACTTACTGTAGCTTATCCAGGATTGGCTGTAAAGCATTGTCTACATCCAATAACAGAGATGCTCTAGAAGTCAGTCCTTCGGTCAGCAACATCACCTTTTTACAGATTGCAATTAAAAACATTGCTATAATCATTTTATACAGCTGAATAAATTATTACTATCACTAATACATACAAAAAAACAACCTAAAATGAACCTATAATTATGGAAACCAACAAATAATGGGTGCCATTAAAGCCATGTTTGTTACCAAGCACTTCTTCCAAACTAAAGTAAGGATACTGCCACATGGAGTCAATCAGAGAACATTGTTGTCTGGGTGATTCGTAGCTCCATGGATGAAGGTCAAAAGCTTGAAATTCTGCAAAATGTGTATGGCAATACACTTATAGCACTGCTGCACTCACAGAGTTACTGATCACTGAATGTCCAACATGTCTGGAATTGCCCCATGTGTGAGGGCTCTAAAGCAGTTTAATAAATAGAGAGAGGACCATAATTATAATAACGAAGCATAAATATATAATAAATATTTAGGGGCATTTCCTGGATCAGATTTTTAGTTTACCTAGGAAAATTATACATTTTTTTTTATAGAAGAACCTGAGCTTTCTAAATCAAAGTTGTGCATTTCCACATCTGGAGCAAGATTTAGAGCTCTAAATACCAAAGAAAAATAAAAAACTGCTATTTTTCATTATATATGGATTTATACCAGAAAAATATTTTATTTTATGCACAAAAATTCAACAGATTCTGAAAGCCTCGTGTCTCTTAAACATGCCAATACCAGATATGTACAGTTTCATGGAGATTTAGGACGCAGCAGTATGTTACCAATTTTTCAAAGCTCTACAGCAGAATACGGCATACTTTAGATTCCAAAGCCAAAAATCCTGGAACAGTAGGCTTATCCCAGGAAACCATATATTTTTGAAAAATAAATAAAATGTTATGTTATTATTATAGTTTAATTTTAAACCTTACTTACGTTTACCTATTTATTGGGCTCATACGTAACACAGGTACATATTGTCCCTTTATGAAACAGCAACATTAAACATGAAAGTGTTTTAAAGTAATTAAACCATAATGGGTTTATGGAGAATTCTAAATGCATTATATTCTATAGAGCTAATGTGCTATGTAACCTGTGGCTTTTCTTATTTTTAAGACTGGATGGCTACACCCACAGCTTCATAAGTTTTATATTTTAATTGCATAATATTTTCTTTAATTTTTTTATATTACTGATCCTTTAATGCTTAATTTAGCAAATCTGAAAGACGGACTTTTAAAACTTCTTTCCCATTGCTTAGCTTTTACCTTATTCCTCTTCTAACTCAGTTAAAATTGTATGAAACTCTTCAGCCACTAGTAGAAATGTTGGAAAGAAGTACACAACAAACTTTAGTAGCCTGTGTGATAACTGCATTCCATCACCAGAAGGTGAAAAATGATATGTATGGAGTTCAGCTCAAACTGGTAGTGTTAGAACACTTTTAATGCTAACTCTGCCAAATAAACAGTTACTAGCCATATGGTGGATCACTTGAGAAAAAGAAAATGGCTCATCTCATATATTAAATGCTGTTAGAATGCACTGCTGTCCATTTAACTCATTGGCCTTTATGATAACTGCATTTATGTATCTTAGCCTTGCTCAGGATAAAAAGTAGACGTGTATCTACATGAGTATTCATTAGATAATGGATGATCATGGTAAGTGGCAACTATATACGCAATAATAGTTTGTAAGGGGGTTGTAGTAAAGTAATAAAGGAAAAATTATTACCTGCCTTTCCAATTGTATCAGCTGAGCTTTCAAAAAATTGACACGTCGTTCATCAAAACATTCATTCTTACTCTCCTCCAGCAGCTGATTATGTTGGTGTCTTAAAAAAGTTGCAGAGGGTTGTGCTGCATTAGTGACGGATTGCTGTGTTTAAAGGAAAACTATACCCTGAACATTGCAGGTCTCTATAAAAATATATTTCATAAAACTGCTCCTATGTAAAATACTGTTTTCTTTAAATAAACCATTTTCATACAATAAACTTTGCTGGACTTTTGTGTCGATTGGATCATAGCACAGAGCTAATTGATGCCTTTCCCTGTGTCCCCCTTTATTAAAGGGGACACAAAACATCAATTGAATTCTCCAAAAGCCCCCCATAGTAGATGGCACCCCAAACATATTTACTGATGCAAGAGGATTCTCCAGTCATTACAAGCAGAGTAACTTGTATTGCAATAGTCCAAGATAAGGGGGTTTAGGTTGCAATTTCTGTCTAGTCAGTTAAAGATGTGCAGGTCAGGAAAAACCCAAACCAGCACCTAATTTTGATATACATTTTTAGTTTGATCATGTATTCAAAAAATAATATAACATTATAGCCATGGGAAGAGTTACATGTACATACACAATACATTTTAAGTACCTCAAGTCTTCAAGTTCTTGCTTCAGTTTGGCATTTTCTTTTTGAAGTTGCTTTAAAGAAAAATAAACAATACTATGGCCAAATGGTTCTGCAAAAGACATTACTTACAGGTCAATTATGTTTTTATTTAGAATTCTTTGCCTGTAAATGTATATATTTTATTCCCAAATATATAAATACAGTGGTTATGGTTATTTTACTGAAATATATAATCTAAATCCATAGCTGAAATTTGAAGCGTGTTTTTCAATCAGATAAAGAAAGACAAAAGTGGTCATTTACAATCTGGAAGGTATGGTTCGAAGTGGGTCTATACTTGGCTAACAGGTACTTTGCACTTCCTGCCTAAATCATTTTTCGCAGATCTCTGAGCTAAATTTTGAAGCACAGAGACCTGCAGCAGAGATGTATTTATTGAAAGGATGAAGATATATAGGTGTCCCCACTACGCATCCCCTAATCTGTGCTCAATCAAATGTGCAACATTAGGCAGTGGTATGCACGCAGGCCCTGTACTTATTGACTGTGCTATAACAGGTTGTAAGGACAGGGCTGGCCTTCACCTGTTGATACAGTGCTCTACACCTTGCATCTGATTTATTTTTGTCAATAAAGGCATTATACAAACAAAGAAGTATCTTTTTTTTTAACAGTTTTTTTAGAAGCCTGACAGTTTATCTTTGGAGAAAGAATGTGAAAGTGTACCTCAAGCTTTTGCTCATTTCCTGCAGTTCTCCTGTGTGAAGTAGCTGACGGGAAATCATTTGAAACATCTTTTTGCAGGGTGTTGGCTTGATTTGTTGGGCCAAATGAAAGGTGCCTGTTTCCAAAAGATCTATGTACAGACTTTCCAGCCTTGCAAAACAGAAATAAAACAATGTATTTTAGGTGACCATAACCTGTGACAATATATACACTTTACTTTACTTCCGGAGTATACAGTAAAAGGACAAGAAGTGAAAAAGAAGTAACTGTAAAAAGCTTTATTAGAATCGACGTTTCAACCCTGACGTTTCGACCCTCAGTGGGGTCTTTATCTTGATAAAGACCCCACCGAGGGTCAAAACGTCAATTCTAATAAAGCTTTTTACTGCATAAGTCCCTAGAGTGCAACAGCATTTTCGTAAATTTTTATATGATACCACTGTTAGCACCAGGGCATTAACTCTTTTCAGTGTGAGCAGCCATACGGACTTTATATATATATATATATATATATATATATATATATATATATATATATATATATATATAACTCCAAAAACCTAGAAGGAGGGCAGTGTTTACTTTAAAAATTATCATAGCTTATTTAATCAGGTATGTACTAAATGGATTAAGATTTGTACCCAAGTATTGCTATTGGTAGTTGAGTAAAACAGGCAAGTGGAGCATGTAAAGCCTACATTTTCCTGCCATGTATATAAGTTGAATACATCTCCCCCACCCAAATGGCATAATTTGAACTGTATATTCCCCAATCTGTTTGAAAAATTTACCAGAAATGAGATAAGACCAGTGCGTCAAAACTTGATTTCTGTATTCAAAGATGATCATCCATTGCATCCATTGCAAAACAGGAAGCAGACAGAGATAATAAAGCAGAATAAAAAACTTGGATTGTACGCTACTAGAACAAGCCACAATAATAGGGTTAGAAAATAGATCTTAAGAACCATAGAAGAAGACAGAGTTTACATATAATCCAGACGCAATAAAAAAGAAAGAGCTGTATGTAACTCTACAACAAATAATTAACAGTTAGTTGGGAAAAGGAACAGCCTCAGACAATAGACTTGACTAACTACAATATGGGCTTTCACATTTTCCTTAAACAAATAGTTTTCACCTGTGTCCATTTTCCCTCTGACACATAATCAATGACATTTAGATCTGCAAACAGAACGTCTGCGCTGTAAAGTTCATGCAATGAAGAATGCAGGTCTACACAGACACATACTTTGATAAAAAAGCCCTCCTTGGATTGAGCACTGTATTGGTTGAGCTGTATAGATTTCAACTGGGGTAAAAACCATAAAATCTGCGAATTCAAGAGTATGGCAAGTAAAAGCTGTCGAGGTCATGTTGTAGCCAATAGAAGTTCCCTTTCTTTTGGTGTACTAATTTTTCGTTCACGAAAAATTTGTGTTTTTTAGCTTTTTTTCTCCAACTATTTTTGTTTGTGGCATTTGTGGTTTAAGAGAAAAGAAAGTTTAATTGTCGATTAAAAAACCTCTAAAACAACTAAAATTCAACCTTCAATTATTAGGCTTCCACGTGTTTCATAACACAAAATGCATAAGTCCACCACCTCTGTGTAATTATTCAATAAATGTCTTCTTGACTTTTATATGTCTTGATATTGACTTTTGAGGATTGCTCTAACACGTTTGTTTCCACTCCCCTAGCTGAAAACGCACAGTTGGGTAGGTGGGGTACGTTTTATACTAACTCACCTTAATTTGTTGTTTACATATCATATTTCATATACACACACACATAAGAAATATGATAAAGATTTTGGTCAACTTTAGACAAGTAGGAACAGGCAATTCATCACTGGGCTTTTACATTTTAAGTTTGATAAAAAGAGTAACAATTTTACAAGTCTTGCTTTGTCTTAACAAAAACACTGTAAAGGATGATAATATTGCCTAGAAAGAGAAAGCCCATATTATAGTTAGTCAAGTCTATTGTCTGAGGCTGTTCCTTTTCCCAACTAACTGTTAATTATTTGTTGTAGAGTTCCATACAGCTCTTTCTTTTTTATTGCGTCTGGATTACCTTATGTAAACTCTGTCTTCTTCTATGGTTCTTAAGATCTATTTTCATTCTAACCCTATTATTGTGGCTTGTTCTAGTAGCGTACAATCCAAGTTTTTTATTCTGCTTTATTATCTCTGTCTGCTATCTGTTTTGCAATGGATGCAATGGATGATCATCTTTGAATACAGAAATCAAGTTTTGACGCACTGGTCTTATCTCATTTCTGGTAAATTTTTCAGAATAACGGGTTCAAAGTATCTTTAACGGGTTCAAAGATATCAATAATATCAGACTGCACTACTTACAAAACTAAATTACTAAATAGTTAAGGCTTGTACAACGCAAAGAGACATCCTTAGAAAAAATACCTTCTTCAGGCAAGTTTGCATAAACAACTATCAATGTGTTATATCATTTTTACTGAAGTTGGGCCCGACCCGTTGAGTACCATTAAACAAAAATGGATTAGGGACATCCCCGAGCTGGAGGATGATACGTGGGAAGACACTCTTAAACAGGTACCCAAGCTGACTATATTCAAGAGGGACAGATTTATACCTTTATAACTTAAGTTCCTCATTTGAGTTTATTTTACTCCCTACCGACTGGCCAAATTATACCCCCCACAGTTTTGGATCTTTGTCCCAAGTGCAGAACCTCAATAGAGACCTTTCCCATGTGTTTTGGGAATCTCCTGAAATCCAACAGTTTTGGGGTGAAGTGAATACATGGTAAATTAACTTGCCTGGCATACGTACTCAACGTCTCTGCCTACTTGGTATTGTGGCAGATTTCAAGCTGGTTCATACATGAGACAACTGCTGTATTATGCCAAGAAACTATACTGCTACATTGGAAGGCGGCCGCAGCCCCTACCATTAACTTTTAGAAAAAAATTCACATTAAGCAGAAACTAACGTATATCGTCAGAGGCTGTCCCAAATAATTTAATGCAATCTGGGGCACCTGGATGATGGTGCAAAGTCAATGATGAGGTGCCAGTAAGCTCATATGTAAAAATGTATTCCTCAACCCCTACCCTTTTAGCCCTTGAGACCTCTATTTCTTTTTTCTCTCTCCACTTTCTTTCCTTTGTTTATATTTGTCGTTGTAAACAACTGTTCAAAACAAATAAAGCTTTAAAAACAAATTACTAAATATCTGTAATGAGTTACTGTACTGTGGCACATTTGGTCTATGTTAGGAAACATTACTGACAAAAAAAGGCAAATTGTGGGAAATAAGTCCCCAGGGACTCTGAAGGCCTCAGATCCAGGATTCAGTTTGGTATTTGATCAAATGATTTTCATGATGTGTTCAATGATGTTTTGTTTTAGATATGCAAAGTAAAATTCTGATTTAGTTTGGTATTCAGTTGAATGTTTTCTGAAGAAGTCTGTACTTGATGAATCCATAAATGATCCCTTACTCTTTAACATCACTAAGGGATTGTTCCTGCTGCAGGGAATTAGCAAATAAATTGCAAATGGTTCCAAAACATAGCCTGTAAATCCCTAATCATTTCACAAGAAGCCATAAAAGTAGAAGTAGGATAAATACTGCCTTGTGCAATCTAGCAAAATAAAACTGACTAAGCTACATGTAGATTACATTGCAGACAAGCAGTTTGTAAACAACATTTCTATAAAATCTTTCTTCTTCATGGAAAGGGACGGCTTATAATTTTGCTATTTCTGGAACTGCATCTATGTAAATCAAGTATAGTTTATCAGAACTTCAAACAGCCGTATAATCACTGCAAGGTAAAATGCATGCAAGATGCAGTCTTGAGCACATGGTGTCACTTCCATCAACAACATTGAAGGCAGGTGTTAATTCCAGGGCTCACTTTTATCCAATCTCAGCAACAAAGAGATATTTAACAGGATAAAAACCATTAAAATATCCTATAAACAAATATACTTGTCCCACAAAAATTTACATAAATATGGCAGGGCTGTAAGGGGAGGGTTGTACTTAAAAGACCCCTAGGAATTAAGGCCAAGGCACAAATGCAAAAAAAAAAAAAAAAAAGCAGAAGATTCTCACATATCAGAAAAAGAAAAGTAGATGGAGCCCTCTTTTACACTCCTTCCTGAGTTCATTACAGACTACATGTATATCTTTAATAACTGCATGCTGTTATTTTGGTTTGTGCACACTGACATTTTAACACCATAACAACTGTCTAAAATGATATTGTAATATTCATCAATTGGGAGTCCACATCTGATTTCTGCCTTAATTAAGCCTAAGGGACTCGCCCCAGTTCACAGGCAATCATATGCGAAAAATTCCTATATCAAAAGATAACTGTCCCAAGGCTTTTTTCTTCAGTTAAAAATATATATCGCATTATAACTCAGATACTGACCCCACAAGGCCCACCTAAATGATATTGTGCCTGCTTAATAAAACAAAAACCTCTTACAACGATGAAACAAACGGTTAAAAAAAACTAGGGGCTGCGTTTATATATAAGTAATGATAGTGTGGTGGGGAAGAGACCTGAAAAACATATTTTCTCTCATGTGGAATAAAATAGACGTTTCTCTTTGGGCTTCATTATAATAACTAGGGATGCACCGAATCCACTTTTTTGGATTCGGCCGAACCCCCGAATCCTTTGTGAAAGATTCGGCCGAATACCGAACCGAATCCGAACCCTAATTTGCATATGCAAATTAGGGGCGGGAAGGGGAAAACATTTTTTACTTCCTTGTTCTCTGACAAAAAGTCACACAATTTCCCTCCCCGCTCCTAATTTGCATATGCAAATTAGGATTCGGATTCGGTTCGGCCGGGTAGGAGGATTCGGCCGAATCCGAATCCTGCTGAAAAAGGCCGAATCCTGGCCGAATCCCGAACCGAATCCTGGATTCGGTGCATCCCTAATAATAACTACTTATAGTTTCTACAAAACAAGTTGAATGCATAAATGGTGTCTTATAAAAGTTGTAGGCCAATAAAAAAAAAAAAAAGTTATATGCGAGGAGAAAATCTTTTTTAAAGTCCTATACAAAAAAAAAAAAATATTCTACTTATTTACAACAGGAGCAAACTTGAACACTTTCATTCAAATGTAAAAGAATTGATCAATAAACTAGAGACTGTATAAGTCATATAGGTTGAAAGATATTATTATAACTATAATTTTCCTTTAAAAAAGGCTCTGTATTTGCATGCCTAAATCCGTGCTGAAATAAAAAGGCAGCTAGGAGATTTACTTGGGACTTTCCAGTGGGTGCCCAGTGACATTCACATCTATTGTACAATTCTAATAAGACAGCATGAATAGAAATGATCACAGTAGGAAAGCTTGCAAGCATGACACATTCAGTGCCAAGAGCAGCACTCTAATTAGTGGGCAGTTCCGGTCTGACGAGAAGGCCTTAACCCCCTTACGGAATAATGAGCCAGGCAATGTTTGAAGCTTAAAAATAAGCAGCAGAGAACATGACGGGTGCTGAGAACTATTTTAAAATGTGAGAAAACAACAGATACAGGTGACCGAACACTGAACTGAACACTTGGCAGAGGAAAGGAAAGCAATGGGGGTAAAGAGAAAGGTTAGCTGTGCTTTGTCAGTTCTTTTGTTTATAAAACAAGTGGCAAAAAATTATAGCAAATGATAGTTAGCAGTGTTAACTAAATTAAAAGGAAATTCACAACTGATTTGGCATTGGAGTCTGGTGTATTGAAATAAACGGAGCCAAATTGGAACAAACCTCACATTTCAGACTAGACTGAATGGTTTTATTACTTGTTATAAAGTTTATCCTCTTTTGCGGAAATGCTTTATGCATAGAATGCAATGTGAACGACCAGAAACCCAGATGATACGCACTGCAGAAATGTACATATAGGGCGTTATTTATCATAGGTAGAATGTTAAGAGTTTTTTATTCTTATTTGAGAAAAACAATTCTGCAAATTCGAGTTGCAAAACCCGAAAACTCAAATGAATCGAGTTTTCAGAGAAAAAAAAACTCCAAACGCTTGACTTGATTGAGTTTTAAAACTATACCCTCCGAAAAAAAACCCGCTAACATCATGAAGGCTATTACATCTTCAAATAGTTCAAGGAACCTCTGCCATTGACTCCTACATGACCTCAACAGGTTTTAGCTGGATTCTTTTCAGATTCAAGATCTCCAGGGTGGGGGTATAATAAATCTCAAAAAAAATTTTTTTTTTTCTTTTAAATCCGAGTTATAACAAATAAAAAAAAAAAAACACCTTGAAAATTAGAAAAACTCGAACCTTAATATATAGCCCACATCGACTACCTTGTTATTAAGATGAATTACTGGGACTTTTACTACTTAACACAACTGGTGTCTGTTTGACTTCTTATGTCAGTGAACCCTAAGGACTCCAAAATTATTTATATATTAGCATAGACAGAATGCAAAAACATAAAATGCAAACATTTACGAAAAACTTTTTGAATTAATAAAAAAAGATATAATAATAATAATAATTAGAAGTTCATAAATTGGGGCCTATTTATCATGCTTTGTTAAACAGCGGAGAAAAACATCATTGGTGATGTTGCCCACAGCAATCAATTAGATATTTGCTTTTGTTTTCTAACTTGTAGGTGACTGTTGAAATCTAATTGCTAATCGGTTGCTATGGAAAACATCACTGGTGATGTTTTTCACAATAATTTACACAGAATAATAAAAAGATTTACTAAGCTCCGAATACCCAAAATCCGAAAAATTCGTGATTTTTTGTGTTATAATAGGCTTTTCTGAGCTTTTGGGTGAAAACTCCTTAAAATTCTGAGTTTTCAGGGAAAATTCACGAAAAAAAACTTGAAAATTGGAACTTTTCCCGCAAAGGTAATTTTTGGGAAAATGTAATAATAAATAAGCATTAAAAACCCGAGCGGGTTAGATCGGAGATTTAGCAGCTGATATTGAGATAAATTCGGACCTTGATAAATAACCCCCTACATGTGGGGTACTAAAGAAGAATGAGATATAAGCTGTTGAAAAGATCTGTGCTGCCC
This sequence comes from Xenopus petersii, assembly GCA_038501925.1. Classification (NCBI taxonomy): domain Eukaryota; kingdom Metazoa; phylum Chordata; class Amphibia; order Anura; family Pipidae; genus Xenopus; species Xenopus petersii. The sequence continues at coordinate 197,753,292 of CM076672.1, forward strand.
TGTCCCCCTAAAATCAGTCCCCTTTGAAGCAATAATGAACTAACCATTTACAACCATTTATATTAAATTGTCAGGGTTTAAAAAAAATATATTTTATATTTCTTATTATTTATTTTGAGTAGTGATCTTACTAGCTTCGCTGCGGTTAATTATGTGTTCCTTGTTTATTTTGTAAAATTAACTTACTGGCATGTCTGAGGATTCATCCATTTTCATCCAATCATCCATTTTGTGCAAAGATCTAATTTGCATGTTTGGGGTTAAATCAGTGTTTATTATCGATGTTGTGCATTGATTTTACGGACTGAGGTCTGAGGTTAATTCGGTGATCATTATTTATTTTGTGCAGTAATCTTTATGGTAAATCTGGGGTTAATTCAATGTTCATTATCCATATTGTTCTTACTGAAATGTCTGGGGTTTATTCAGTACTCATTATTCATTTTGTGCAGAAATCTTACAGGCATGCGTGGGACTAATTTAAAGTTCATTATACGTGTTGTTTGAACTGGCATATCAGGAGTTCATTTAATATGTATTATCTTTTGTGTAATGATCTTACTAGCACACCTGGGGTTTAATAAATGGGCATTATCCATTTTAAGCAGAGATCTTATTGGCATGTCTGTGTTAATTCACCCTTCATTATCCATTTTATGCAGTGATCTTACTGGCATGTCTGGGGTTAATTAAGTGCTCATTATCCATTTTGAGCAATGAAAACTCTGTTATTTCCAGGGTTAATTCACAGCTCATTATCAATTTTTTTGTATTGTTCTTACTAGTATTCCTTGGACTAATCCGATTTTAATCATCCAGATATGCAGTGTAATACACATTGTAACAGTTATCTGGTAGCTAGGCTCCTATTTACCCTAGTAACTAAGCAGTGGTCTGAATGAGAGGCTGGAAGGTAAATGGGGGAGGGCCTGAATAGACAAGATAAGTCATAAAAAGTAACAATAGCATTTGAGCAGAGAGCAAAATGTTTCTACCTGCTTAAAGGAACAGTAACACTAGTTTATCAAAGTAATTAAAATAGAATATAGTTTTAACCTGCACTAGTAAAAGCGGTGTGTTTGCTTTAGAAAGACTAGTATAGTTTATATAAATAATACTTCTGTGTTACTAGGGGGCAGCCACTCAAGCTCGAAAAAGGCACCAGTTACATAGCAGCTGACAGATAAAACACTATTGTATTCAACAGGGCTTATCTGTTATCTGCTATATATCCTGTGCTTTTTCTCCTTTTTTTCAGCTTGAATGGCTGCCCCCATGGCTACACAGCAGCTTATTAATATTAATTATAGTAGTGTTTCTGAAGCAAACACACAACTTTTACTAGTGCAAGGTAACAGTATAGTATATGTTAATTACTTTAAAAACACTTTCTTTTTTTTTGATTTACTGTTCCTCAGTGACCCCCATTTCCTTTTTGAGCAAAAGATTAAAATGAATGTCAGTTCTAAGCATGATATTTAAGGTCTAAAGATTGTCATGTTTTGTATGTCATGTGCAGAGTGTATGAAATAATAGCTAACGGCCCATCTGCCCTGTCATTTTTGGATTGGTCTGAGATAATATGAAATAAGGCTCTGTGTTTGTCTCATTTCGAAATCCTTTAGCCCAGAATCAGACTTCAAAATCTGCCTATGACCCCAGCCGTATCAGTAAAGGTCCAATAAGACTAGCACTTTGCACATTTGGAGACATGAATGTGCCAGGTTGGCTTAGTAATGAACCACAGATTGCAAACCACTTGGGGTATTCATACTCCAAAAACACCTCACTCTAGAAAAAAAGTTAGGGGATATCAATGGATACATATATGATGCATTATATTTATTCTGAAAGAATTCTATACATAAAAGAGATTGGGCAAACTGTAAAATGAATACTGTTACAAATTGTGCTATGACAGGTTGAAACAGGTATGTCCAACGTCTGGCCCAGGGGTCAAT